>OZ024932.1:45455645-46088442 GCA_964017235.1 Sabellastarte sp. h YS-2021
TGCTCAAGAAGTGTTGACAACACCGGCAGTTGGAGTGGGATCTCTGTTAATAGCTGCACTAGGTCCTAAAAACATCGATGACCAACTTGTGGCTCTTAGTATTATGGGGCAATTGCATTGACTATTTTCTGGATCACCATGTAAAGCAGACCCGTGGGAGGGTGAGCGTATGCTCTAAGATTCGACCAATCTATGTTCAGAGCATCTATTTTCCATGATTTATGGTCTGGAATTGGGGATACATATAGAGGAAGTTTGTGGCTCAGACGAGTGGTAAATAGGTCTATATGAGGAGTGAACCTCAGTTGACAGATCCAATTGAATAATAGAGTCTTGTCGACTGGGGCGTCAAGGCGCCCCTTGTGTCAGTCCTCCCCCGGGTCAGGACTGAAAGTTTCTTGTTACCTTAAAACTGGTTCTCTGTCACCAGTCTAGTGAGAAGGGTTGCTACATGAACTCTTGGGGAGGTCATGACCCCTAACCTCTGACACCATAACCCTTTCCTGATTGGTGGTTGACAATGCTTAGCCAAAGTTCTGGGGCTTTATCCTCAGTTTGAATTGAAGTCTTGAACGAGAAACACGGAAAAATCTTTTTATTTGAGAATTGTTTTTAGTGTTTTAACTTGCTTTTAGGCTCTTAAAATGTGAATATGTACATACATGGACGGTCATTTAATTGGAATCGTTCTTAGTCAATAACTGTGACATTTGAATAGCTATCAAGGGCTTTGTTGTGCATCTATAACTACAGGGTTTTTATGGTCATCGAGACAACCTCAGGCTTGATGAATTTGCTTTAAAGGGATGGTCTAACCTATTTATTTGTTGCATCATCCACAGATTTATTATAGCCTGTGCTTGTAACAACTGACCATTAAATTTTGAGTTTATTTGTATTTGCTAGTGAACAGTGACATTTTAGGGTGCGTGTGCACATAAATAATTAGTAAAAATGCCAGACAATAAACAGACTTGTCGAAAGTGCAAAGAACGTTATGTTCCCCCCACGGGAAAGAAGTGTAAGAGAATGGAGAAACAGCCAGAACAGCCAACAGAAAACGAACTGTTATGAGATGCTGCCGATTCCCAAGTGACACGTCTGGATGGAGGGCAGTCACTTAGCGGACAGCAGTTGCAGATCCTCAATCAACTGGAAAGGGTGACCAAGCGCTTGGACCAGGTTGAAGACAAGGTGGCAGAGGCGACATCCGGAACAGCGACAAAGCCAAAGTTAAGTAAAGACTTTTTGACATCAAAGTAAGATTTTGAAAGTGTGAGTGAATCGTCCTCGGACGACAGTGACACCCCCAGTCTTGATACATTTGAGATCCTACAAACTCCAAAGGCAAGTTGACAGAAGGGTTATGGCCCTAGAATGGAGTTCACAGTCTGCAGGTAATGAAAAAAGTCAAACATTCAAGTCAAAAAGGGGTGGGAATGTGGAAGTCACAGTTAAAAAAAAAGTTTCTTGGCCACATGAACCAATATTGGGGGGGGCACAAAGACAAAGAATTACCTATGATCAGCTCAGTTTAACGCAATGGGTACAGGCTTTTTGTAAAAATCTCCTGGAAGAACCTTCCACAGAACGCAGGGATGCTATGGTGGCGTACATGGGAGAGCTCATGGAGGACGCCACTGATTTTTCCTGGCAAGGTGCGAAAGCAGCACACGCTGTTATGCTTTGTGAAATGGAAAGGGGGAAGATTCTGACTGCATCGACAGAATATGTCGAGCTCACACGCAAAAGCATCTCAGTAATTCAAAGTCAAATTGGTCAAAATTGGGTGAAAATTACAAAAAAACCCTGGTTTTGTAAACAATTTCAACATGGCCTTTGTAGTCACAGCAAGGATCATGACACAAATGGTAGAACTCACAAGCACATATGTGCTTTTTGTTTAAGTAATGAAAAACAATTAGGGCATGGGGAAAAAGACTGTACACAAAAGAAAGCTATTGCAAAAAAACGATACAATGGCTGCTCACCAGTAGGATGCAGCAGTCAGGAAGGTCTTACGTTAAGTGCAAAAGATTGTGTCAAAAAGTATGATAGTAACCATTGTAAGGTCGAAAAGTGTGAGAATTCTGGTGCCCCTGCCATGGGGGATGACAAAACGTACAGAATTAGGTTCTTTTATAATTCCAATGTTGTCCCAGATAAAGTTGACGCTTTGCTTGCAAAAAAGCATGTGGTAAAACAGAATGCTGGAAAAACTTGAGTTAACACCAGAATTGTCACACAGAGTCCCAGGTTGGCCAGAATCGGGGTTTCAGTGGTTCACCCAAAAAATGATGTAATGATGGTTTGTACAAACAAAACTGGAACTTTGAATGAGATTCAGAACAATGTTAACAAAACAAGCACTCAGGACTGTGATTCAGTCAGAGTGAGTCAGGTGGGAAGTGCGAACGATGTTACCATTGAAAACGAAACACAGGACAATAGTCTGTGTCCGTTATATGACATTCAACTTTCAGGCATTGAAGACAAATTTGTCAATACCATATTGAATGGTATTAAAAGTAAACAATTTGACAACAATGCGTGTAATGACCTACCAATATACAGACAATGGCGAGATCGATCAGATTTCGATTTTGGGTTTATCCCGAGAAGTACACAGGTGATGCCTGGTAGTGATCATGTTTGTTCACCAGAAGGTCGTACTGTTTTTAACATCCATGCTCTCGTTCGGGCCACTGGTGTACCTAACTATATGCAAGCCAGAATACCAGTACAGTCACAGCTAAACATTGATGCATGGAAAGGTGCTCTTACGGATTACTGGGACCAACAGTTATTGCAGTTAATACAATTCGGCTTCCCGCTAGACTTCAATAGAAATTGTGACCTTAGGTCTGAAGGGGGGAATCATAGCTCTGCTACAGATTACCCCAAAGACGTGGACGCGTACATTGAAGAAGAATGTCGTTTTAATGCAATCTTTGGACATTTTAAAACCAATCCCATACCAGGGGCACACACGTCTCCGTTCATGACAAGACACAAACCCAATTCAGAACACAGACGTGTCATCATTGATCTCAGTTGGCCAGTGGGGGCCTCAGTGAATTCGGGTATCAACAAGCAGTCGTACTTGGGGAGTGACTTTGAATTAACTTTCCCCTCAGTTGACGACATAACCACTGAACTCAAACGTCTAGGTCGTGGCACTCTTCTTTACAAGGTCGACATCTGCCGTGCCTTTAGAGATGTTAAAGTTAAAGTTGATCCTGGAGATTACAACCTATTAGGTTTGCACTGGCGTGACGCGTACGTTGATATGTGCGTTCCGTTCGGGATGCGGCACGGAAGCCAAATCTTTCAAAGTCTAAGTGACGCGGTACGCTTCATCATGAAGAAATAGGGCTTTGCGTCATAGACTATATCGACGATTACGTGGGGCTAGGCATTCCGGGCGTCACGCATGAATCGTACAATCGTCTATTAGAACTCATGGGTCAACTGGGACTGACTATTAGTGACAAAAAGCTAGTTGAACCAAGCACTCAAGTTATTTGTCTAGGCATGATGATAAACACGGTAGAAGGTACTGTTTCCATAATGACAAACTAGAACAAGTAAAGAACATGATAAACTAATGGCAGAACAAGTGCACGTGTACCAAACGACAGCTGCAATCCATCCTTGGTTTGTTACTTTACATTCATAAGTGCGTTAAACCTGCCCTTGTGTTCCTCGAATGAATGTTGGACTTGTTAAGAACTAGTCACAATGACAGAGTTATTACCCTAACCAATGAATTCAAAAGAGATTTGGCTTGGTTTGAAAAGTTCTTGCCCCATTATAATGGTGTCAATCTATATGACCACAAACCAATCCATGAAACCCTTGAATTGGACGCCTGCCTTACAGGTTTGGGGGGCAGGGTGAATGAATATGTGTATCACCTCCTGTTAGACAGAGGCTACGAAGGTTGCACAATTGTCCATTTGGAAATGATAAACATATTAGTAGCACTATGATTGTTTGCCAGTTGTTGGTCAGGCAGAAAAATTCTCAACAAATGTGATAACCAGGCAGTTGTAAGTGTCCTTAAAAGTGGCAGAACTAGGGATCCCTATCTTTCTGCTTGTGCAAGAAACATTTGGTATTGTGCTGCAATTCACAACGTTGGCTTGCATTACGTACACATACAGGGTACTGCCAACTCCGTGGCTGACTTACTGTCTAGATGGCAAGGTTCTACCAAAGACTATGTAAAACTCCACACGTACATCGCCAACCCTTGCTGGTTGAACATTACGCAAGCATTTCTCCACTTAGATCCGGAATTGCAACCCTGGCTCTCTCCGACTGGCTTCAGAATTTGTGTGTCACTTATTACCGTGTGTCATGCTGTGTTTTAGCTTGCAGGGGCCAATGTGATTTTTCATGTGACTAAAATTAGATACTATGCTTTGTTGTAGGCATTGAGAAAATGGAAGCATTATCAGCTAGAGCAACCTTTCGACTTCATGAGGCTTTCAGACCAAAGACCAAGAAAGCCTATGCTGTGATGTTCAGGGCCTTTGTTGCCTTTTGTATTATTATGAAAGTATCATTAGTAAACATATCTGTAAAAGTGTCTTTCTTGGAATGTCTGGTGAGCAATAAATGCTCGGTTACAATGGTGGCTAATCACAGCTCGGCCATAAAGGCCTGTCTTACATTGTATGACCTGAACTTTAACATCTGTGATCATCCCAATGTAAAATACTTTGTCAAATCCTTGCGTATCAACAGACCACTGGCTGTGGTTCACCACAACGTCTCCATCGTCTAACATCTCCATGTTAAAGCGTATTTCAACATTGGCATTATCGTTCACTCATGGAAAAGTATTCAAAGCCATATTTTAACTGGGTTTTTTCGCTTTTTTAAGGCTTTCAAACCTATGGCCCCATTCGCATGCAGCCTATGACCCTTCAAGACACTTAACTGGGGCGGATGTGTTCTTTACAAAGAGTTATGTTAAGTTAATGATAAAGTGGTCCAAAACCATGCAGACCAGAGATGAGGTCCAGATCATAACTCTCCCAAGATTAACTGACCCTGAACTTTGCCCACGAACTGCATTAAAGAACTTAAAGAAACTGTATCAGTTTTCAGACAAAACATCTCTGTTTCAATATCATTCTCCTAGTGGTTGGTGTCCCATGATTGACTCTAAGATCAGAAACATTCTTAAATCCATTAATCTTAAATTGGGTTTGAATCTATCCCACTTCACCTTCCATAGTTTTCGCAAGTCTGGAGCAACTTTTACGTTTAATGCTCACATCCCCATACAAAACATTAAAAGGCACGGAACTTGGGCCTCAGATTGCGTGTACAGATATATCCAGGCTGATCAGTCATCTGGGGAGCAACTGGCTAGTGTGCTGGCTGATGTTATAAATGCTTAGGTGCCTAGTGTTGGGTCTTTGGCGGGTTGGCATAATACATTATCTATAAAAATTTGTCCTTGGCTATTGTAAACCTCGGGTCACATTGGGACAGCTTTGAACTCCTCCACCTTTAAGTCTATCTTGACCTTGTTGGAGGTCACAAAGGTCAGGGGCCAGGTCACTGACCGAGTTTCGGTTGGGGGTCTCTGATAAAATGCTCCTTCCAATCTGATCTGAGGTAGTTCATTTTATGTTATCATTTATAAATTTTAGTGTGTTTTAGTTTTTGGGATGAAGGTCTAAACCCTTCAGCACAATGAGGGGATTTTGCCACCACTCCAGGTGGGCTGATATGGTCTCAGACTATGGAAGGAGGCTGTCCACTAAAAAGGTCTCATGTAAAGGTGACTCTCAGAGACCAATTCCTCTGTTGATACAAGCAACCTAGTAAGATATCAAACATCTTGCAGTCAAAGCACACTTTGTCTTTATTTTGAGAATCACGGCCTGTAGTTTTTGCCATCTGTCTTGAGTGGGTTTTTACAAGGGCCGAGTCTAGGTGGTATTCGTAGCCTACAAAAGGAAACAAGGAGTGGGTATCAACACCCCAAGGACTTTGTTAGGTTCACAATGGTCTTTATTCAGTGTTCAGTAGTGCCTCTCTTTTGGCTTGAGCCCTGATGACCCAGTCCTCCAGGTACTGGCGGAGTCTGATTCCCCTGGAGAGAGCCATAAGAGAGGTGAACTGGTAACTTTTAGACTTGTTAGTGAACCTCAGAATTTTTTTGAGGTTGAGTGAATGGGGATGTGACGGTAGGTGTCTGAAAGGTCAGCTAAGGAGACCCATTCTTATTGGAATCAAAGAAGCCTGTATGAATTCTGGTGTTTCCATTTCGAATTTTTCCACTTTCAAAAAGGTATTTAGTCTGCTTTGGTCTGATTGGCCTCCATTTCTGTTGAGGTTTTGGAACTTGAAACATATGACTGTAAAAACCAATAGGCCTGAAGTTTTCTACCTTTTCTATTCTGTTCTTGGTCAGGAGAGACTGGATAAAAGAGGCTAGGGCTAGGTCATTTTGATGGTCCTTGTATCCCAAGATGATTAGGGGTTGCCTGACTAATTTTGGTTTGTTGATGAATGGAAGAACATAACCACCTGTGATTATTTTAACACATTGAGCAATTTTCTTTTAGCCACTCTCTCCTGAAAGAACTGAGGCGACCTCCTACTGGTGGACTCTTAGAGGTTTGATAGTCATTGGGAAGAGGGGTTTCCACGCCCTCTTCCCCTGGGGTGTGGTCTAAAGTTACCCCTGTTGCCTCTGTCCAAATTCCCTGTGTTTGAGGAATAGAAGTGATTGATGCTTGGGGTGGAACGTCCCCCATAGGGGCTTTTCCAGTAGGAGCCTATTTTGCTATTGTAGGGGCTACGAAAGGAACTGAAGCCCGGAGCCTGTTTAGGAGTGACTTTTTAATTCTTCTCCTTCATTCACGAACTGACTGGAGAAAGGCGAGTTCCCGAGCTCCTGGTGTCTGGTCTCTCCCAAGTCAGGTTGGAGATTTGTCATTTCCGCATCTCTCCTAATGAGACCTACATTGCCCATAAGATAAGGGCATATGGGATAAAGCCTTGCTCTGGCAGGCCAAGGCCCTCAATGTCGTCAGGAAACATCTACTTCCCTAGAGATGATAGGGTCAGAGCTAAGTTGTCTTTTCATATCAAGCTATAACTTGTGCAAAATTATGCCTGTACAAGTTATAACTTGTACAGCACTATTCTTCATTGATGTTTGGTAATTTGTTTTTTCTTATATAAACTTTTCAAATTACAATAGGCTTTTAATATAGGTATTCCACTTAAGGAAATTGCAGTAATGTGACAAATTCTATATCAGTTTATGCAGAAAGATTCAAATAGATAGATAATTTTTTTATTGTCTTGACTGTATATTTTTAATATACTTTTGCTTTGAACATTTCAAAGTAAATTAACTTTTAATATTGGTATTCCATTTCAGTGCCCCATACTCTGGTTTTGAAATTTACATATACAATAACAGACACCAATGGGATTTATTATTTTTATTCTATTTTTCTACTTCATTTGTTACAATACTAAAAGCATCTTTAGTTACATGTATATATATATCTAGATAAGGTCACCTTAAAGTAAATGTGACTTTAAGTATATATAATGCTACCTTAATTTTCTGTCGCATTAAGTTGGAGACATTTCAATTAAGGTTGATAAGAACACTTTAAGGTTATCTTAAAATGAGATTTACTGACTTTAAGGTAGCCATGTGAAAGTATGTATATATAGACATTAAAATGGTTTAAGATAGGGTGACCTTTATTGATTACCGTTATTATTACCAGTATTTTACCGACTAGATTGAGGTAGATGCAAACCTCGACCAAACCCCAGCTAACTTGTAGTACGGGGGGAGTAGCCAGTAGTCTTTGAAAAGTATCAGCCACCTGCTGGGAGGCCGTCTGGTCCTGGACTATATATCTCCAAAAACAATCAGACGTCCAGGTGCCATGGCTCTGAATGTTTTGAATAGCGACATTTGAATTGAAAGCCAAAGTGGCACCTGAGCGCCTGAAGGTGTGGAGAGAGATACCTGAGGTCTGAAGACCTAGCCTTGAAAGGATTTGGGCAAAATTACGTCTAAGTCTTGTATCGGTGAGTGGCACCCATTTGCTGTTTTCGTTTTTGACTTGAAATAAAGGGTGGTTTTCTTGGCCTGGAGCTAAGATTAACATATTATTGATGGCCCTGACTGGGCAGATTGGAGATTGGAGCAAGTTTGGAAGTTTGATGATCTTAACCGAATCTCTGGTCTGCATGGTCTTAGACCACTTAATGATCAAAAACACAGCATCCGAGGAGGTAATAACGTCACCCTTTGCCAACTGTTCAGCAGGGGAAAATGATTTTTCAGCATGTGGTACTAAGTTTGAAACTCTTAGAAAGGAGAAGAAGGCTGTGAGATGAACTGCCTTATAAACCTGGCCCATCCACATAGAGTCACAAATTTGGACAATTTTGTGCAATAATTCAATGTCAATGACTTTTTTGATAGCAGAAGAAAATTTTTGGTTCAGGGCCAGAGACCTTTGAAAATAAGCTACCCTTTGATCCTGAAATGAGTGTGTTGAAAGACCATGCAAGGCCAAGCTAGCTTTAATTGCCGAAATATGATTAGCAATGGCAAAAATTCCAGGAAAGAAAGAACTCGATTTTTGTGAAACAGCAAAAAGCTAAGAATAGTCTAAATTTTCGTCTATATTTGGCCTGGGTAGCTGGTCTGAAGACTGACCTAGTCCGTTGTCCAGCTCGTATCGCCAACTGTCTAGATTGGCTGTGATAAACCATCTGGATAAGAGATCTGCTATGGGATTATCTTTACCCAACACGTGAATGACCTTGAGTTCGATATCGCATACAGCCAATTCCAGTAATATATTCCTGGCTATTGCAGCCAGGATCCTGTCTTGAGTCCTACCAGAGGTTAGGACCGAAATAACAGCTTGGTTATCACATTTTATTAGTATACTCTTTTGTTTCCAGTAATACCTCCACAACCTCACTGTGACTAACACATTGAGCATTTCCAAGTGAACTATTGTGTAATTTTGAAAATTTGGTGGAATTTTTATAGCATATATTTGATTATTGCAAACTGCGCCCAAACCTTGAAGACAGGCATCCAATTCAATAGTCGCTTGTATTGATACATGTTTAAAGAAAGAAACCCCATTAAATGTAGGTAAAAATTTGAGAAACCAATTTAAATCACGATGAAAATCATCCGTTAATTGTATTTTTTCTTGACCGAAATGGGCTCGAAGTAATTCCAACATGCGATTTAGGAAGAAACGTGATTGTCTTACACATTTTGAAATGTAAAGTAAACTGCCCAATAAAGATTGAAGTTGTTTCTTGGTCACCATTTTTAGATGCCCATTTTTGGCACAGGTGAGAAATATTTTGCAATTTTTCAGAAGGAACTGAGACTGTGAAATCTTCTGTATTAATCGAGACCCCTAGGCATGTGACTTTTGTCGTGGGAGCCACCAATTTGGTTTTACTGATTTCAAAGCCTAAATTTTCGAATAGTTGATATAGACACTGAAAAGCTGGATTTGCAGTTGAAACTGTGCCAAACCCAATGACGTCGTCAATATAATTTATGACGTCATAACCTCGCTTCCTCATAATGAATCTAACTGCATCTGTAAGTCTCTGAAAGATTCCAGATCCGTGTCTGTAACCAAAAGGAAGACAAGTATCGAGAAAGTAATCATTATGCTGTAGTCCTAGGAGACAATAGTCCCTTGGATCAATCCTAACACGTCTAAACGCTCATTTAATGTCAATTTTGAACAATTTTGACCCTTTTCCAAATTTTTTGACCTTATCTGTAATGAGATCTATTGAAGGTAAGGTAAGAACGAATTCGGTGCCCAAATATGAGTCTTTACTTATGTTAGAATTTACTGCTCCACCCTTTGGGAAACTCAGATCAATGATGACCCGGCTTCTCCCTTGTCATAAAGGGTGATATATGAAACTTATCCAAAGGGGGTCTTTAAATGGGCCCTGTATGGCCCCAAGTTCAATCTCTTGTTGCAGATAGGCCCTAACATCATGAGGAAATGCATTCGCCGAGTTATGATTTCTTACATTTGCTTGAAGACTGGTATTGTGATCAAAATCAAGGGGAAAACCGTATTTTACCAAGTATGGGAGTTGCTTGTCCCAATAATCTCCCAACAGATTAGCCCAGACTTTGAAGTTCAGCTGAGAGGGGACCACATATTGACCTGTTATAAAGTTATAACCTTGGTTAGATTTTGCCCAATTATAAAGCTCAATTGGGTCAGTGCCCTTATCAATACTCTTGTCTATCTGGGGTATAAGTAAGTCATTCAAAGGGGTGAAGCCAAACTTTTCCACATTCTGCTGGTTCCATTTTTGAAAGGTAGAGTTGCTTTTTGCCATTGCAATTTTTTGTTTATTTTTGTTTCTGACTTTTAAAGCCAGGTCATACTTGTCGTCCGGGACATGCAACAATGTTTCCAGATCAGTGGAACTACCCCTATGTTGGTTGTTTGTAAGATGTGATCTACTAGTTTTGATCTCTCTAGGATGGTCTACCTCATGACCTTTCTGACTGAGGTCTTGTTCTGACGTTGACCTATCAGTGTCTATGCAATCCTCAAGGGGTTGGAACCGGTTAAAACACTTGACAGTTGCTTCTGCCCTGTTAACCTCTGAGACTGACTTTGCCGGTGAACAATATTTGCCATTTTTGACATTTTTAAACATGACAGAGAATTTTTGAAGTGTAACTGGGCTGTGAACCTTGTTACCTGAACCACTTTTTATCTGTTTTATAGTATCATGTTTAGTGTCAGTATGGACGGCTCCACCGACGGACGGTGCATACCTCATTTTCTGTAATCGCCTGTTGACTAGTTGTTGAGTTTATAACCTCTTCACCAAAGTACTTAATTTTTACCTGTCCTGAATGACGTGCTGCACCTTTTTTAATAACATGTGGCAGTACAGCCACCATCTGCTGGTTACTCTTCAAACACCTGTTATAATTTGCGTTAGTATTTACAGTTGTTTTTGCACCAACAACATGAGAGCAAGCTGACTTACTGTTCACTTTAGAACTTTCAGAATTTTTTGTGCAGATCTGATTATCCATCTGGATTTTTGAGGATAATGACCATCGTGCCCTATGGGGAATTTTTCTACCCTTTTTTACCACTGTAGCATATAAACTGCCGTTAGATCGGTGCCAGTCTGCTCTCCAGTTGTTGCTACCAAAAGTAGACACATTGTTTGAATTTACAAATACTTTATCTTTATATACGAATTTTTTTCTAGATATCAGGCCACCTTTTGGTTTATGCACTGCCATTGGGCAGTGCCCTAGTCGTTTTTTGAGCCGGCATTGGACCTACAATCCTTCGACATATGTCTGTTTTCTTTACCATGTTGATAACAAAGTGAACACAGATGCTTGTAAAATATACCTTTGTTTTCATGGTCTCTGGTATTTTGACATGACCCTACTTGAAAATACTTACATGGCATCGTTTATTGATCCGGATTTCTTTGTTGTTTTGAACTTACTTTCTGATTAGTGATGTGAACCCCCCTTTGTGCGTGTGCACGCCGAATTCTGTCAATTTTCGCTGTTTCTAGCCAATCAACCTTCCCCTCTTCCATACGACATAATAAAACAGTGTGTGATGCTTTGGCCGATTGCCAGGTAAAATCTTGTGCATCTTCCATGATCTCGCCTAAATATTCGAGCATGGCATTCTTAACTTCTAAATTTTGTTCTTCTCTCATGATCATTGTAAAGCCTGCAACCCACTGACACATTGAGAGATTGTCATATGAAATTCTAGATTTATTTTGACCTCCTAAAATAAAATTTTGTGGCCACCTTACTTGTTTTTTAACAAAAACTGCTTCATTTCCACCTCTTTGAGATTTTAACTTGCCTGCTTCGTTGAGCTCAGTTAATTGTCTCAATCTTTGGTCCACTTGGTCTTGGATCCTGGAGTTGGACTGCAACACACTCAGTGATGGGATTATGGTTTGGACTGATGCACTCCCTGTATTCTGTTGTCCAACACTGGTAGTAGGTAAGGCTGATAGACCGTCCAGGGTGGTGACAGATTGTGAGTTACTAAGACAAACGCCATCACCTGCTTGAGTTGTGGAGGACGTGGCTGATGTACCGACTTGAGTTCTAACAGCTTTAGTTGAGGCAAGTTCATTCTCCATCGCCGTCATACGACCTCCAAGATTTTTTAACTCAGCTAATATTTGCAAGTTCAGCTGTTCTGCACCACCACTGCCCTGTAATGAACTAATGTCATTCTGGCCTAGTTGACTGGCAGTATCTTCTATAGCAGGAAACGGGCAACGTCTGTTAATGGGCTTTTTATGCATATCCCCACAGTTCGAGCAATGGAAGTCCTTTGGAGCCATAGTTACTGTATAAAGTCACTATTCGACTGACAATCACTTTATAATAACAGTTCAGTTAGTTTTGCACTTGGTAGTTTGTTTAGATTATGAAATATCGTGCATGCATTGTTTTTATATCTGAAAAACAATACATACACCAAACGGTGCTTTCAAGAACACGTGTCCCTGCACAGCATGAGCTCTCGAAATTAAATCTATAACCCTATATTCACATAAATAAATTGGTTAAAATATGAAATTAAAGAGAACTCATCCCTGTACACGTGGCCCCAGTTATCCCAGAGCAGAACTCGCGTTGTTTAAAGCACAATCCGCCTCCGTGGATCTAGTGCTACATAACCATCAGGTAGGTATCAGAAGACAAGTCGACACAGCAATCACAAAACAGTGGACTAACGACTGTGACTATCCGACATTGGGGGCAATAAAAACACTTCATCTAAAATATAAGTTTGTAGTCCAGTAAAAATCTTTCTAAAACATGTTGCCCTTTTAACTTTGCAATGTTGAATGAACTAAGAAAGGATGTGACCCCACGATTCTAGAGGTCAACTGCTCGTCCAATCAAAATTCGCCATGTGTAAAACAAGAATAGCTTTCACGAGAGGTGCACTGAAGCCCGTATCGCCGATGCGTTACCTCCCAAACCCAACAAAAACTTAAAAACTTTTTAAGATAGAAGTTTTCAAAGTCATCAATGGAATAAAGTTTTGGAACTATTAAGTGATACTGATGATGTGTTTAAGTTGTTTACCAAAGTGCACCATAAGCAGAATATTAACATGAAATTCTGATTTTAATTCTGATTTCTTTGATCGAAGCAAAAAAAGGTTAAATATCATTTAAGGATGCATAGATAGGACCCCAAGGCAAAGAAAGCCCGATGTGAATTACTGTTATTGAAGGTCTTCTTGTAGCTTTGATTGGAACTAATAATAAAATGTCAGGCAGGCTTAAGAAGCCCCTATTGCAAGGCAATTACATCAACCCTGCATTGATTGACAGTGATTATAAAATGTGTGGCAACCTCTAGGAGTCCCTTTTTGTCAGTCAATTACAATACAAGTTTTTCAAGTGCAACCTATATAAACCCACACTGTTTAAAATTAAATAAAATGAATCAGATTTTGGTGCAAAATGCTTATCTGTAATGTTACTCAGTTCTTTCCGTAACTAATTTTCTAATTTCTTTAACACTTATAACCTGTGTTACCTTGCACTACTAGTTTATTCAATTGTTATTGATGTACTTTAAATAAATTTTAAATTTTGCATTAACCTTGTTCCTTGTTTAGATTTGGAAAAAGGAAGTTCCAACTTATTTATAGAACTTGAAGTTTTAGAGCTTGAAAACTATCAAAAAAAAGCATTGGCCTAACTTGTTCACCTAAATTATACCATTACCTGCAATCAGTTAATTAAGGCAGGCTTTACAGGAGCCCAAAACTATTAAAAACTTACTTGTACAACTTCAAAACCATTAAAAAGTGTATTGGCCTAACTTGTACAACTCATTTGTACAGGTTAAGCTTTTTAGAAGCACAAAATCTGTACAAGTTATAACTTGTCTCAGCCGTACAAGTTATAACTTGTACAAGATTTTGTACAAGTTATAACTTGTACAAAATCCCAACTTGTACATGACATATATATATATATATAAATCCTTTCATTGCAATAAAATTGCAAATTTAATAAGTAAATTAAATTTTTATAAGTTAATACCCTATCCAATGGACAATTGCTAAACCGGTCGGCACAGACCGGCCCGCCAAACGCCAGAAAAAGACGTCCTGTGTTTCCACCGGCTGGCCGGTCCCAGTACTGTGCATTCGCAAGGTGGCGCATGGTATTTACTTCCTGTCTAGACAACATGACGTCATAGCATCTTTTTCGTTGTCTAAAACTATTAGACCCCTAGTAAGCTGACAGCGGGGTCGGTGGGAGGGTCTTGTGTGTCCATTGGATAGGGTATTAACTTATAAAAATTTAATTTACTTATTAAATTTGCAATTTTATTGCGTTAATACATCCTATCCAATGGACAATTGCTAAACCGGTCGGCACAGACCGGCCCGCCAAACGCCAGAAAAAGACGTCCTGTGTTTCCACCGGCTGGCCGGTCCCAGTACTGTGCATTCGCAAGGTGGCGCATGGTATTTACTTCCTGTCTAGACAACATGACGTCATAGCATCTTTTTCGTTGTCTAAAACTATTAGACCCCTAGTAAGCTGACAGCGGGGTCGGTGGGAGGGTCTTGTGTGTCCATTGGATAGGGTATTAACTTATAAAAATTTAATTTACTTATTAAATTTGCAATTTTATTGCGTTAATACATCCTATCCAATGGACAATTGCTGAATAACTACCGCTTGGTCGGCGGGTAAGTTACTAGGGACTTATGTGAACTCACAAGTAATAGCAAATTTTAACCTACGGTCTAGGCTGACTTCGTCAGGAGACCTATAGGTCCAGGCCTGGGTTGACTTTAAGGTCAGGAAACCCTGCAAGGCCATGGTCGGTTGCCAGCAGCCGGTTACCCGGGGCTATACCGCCGTCGCCCCCCCCCCTTTTTTGCAGACCTGCTCTGAGGTAGGGGAAGAGAGGGATGAGTTCAGTCCCAGAATGCAAATAAACCTCCCAAAGGAAGCACGCCACACTTAATTCTTATGTACATGAAGAAACTGTTTATACATATATACAAATCTCCTCAATCTAACGGGCCACTTGTGGATCTGCTGAGCAGCCACTACCGAGCCCAATTGGTAAAGCTCTGAATCAGCCCAAGCCCCGCCCTTCATATAGAACTGTGTGAAGGTATTGTGACTTCAGTGGCAGGCTGACAAGATTGGATCTAAGGAGACTCCCGACTGGAAGGCCTTAGAAGCAGCAAAGGCCCTGACATCATGGGCTTTAACCTGATGTTAAATGTGGGCCTCCTGGTCAGAGAGCTCATAACATAGGATCACAGTCTGCTTGATCCAAGAGGAGATAGTGGCAGGTGAGATGTCTTTGTTGAAACCTTTCTTAAAGGAGACAAAAGCCACCTCCTTATTCTGCCCGATGTCTGAGGTCCTGTCCAAATAGTAGCATAATGCTCTGACCGGACAGAGGGACCTGTCAGACTTGAGGGATCTATCCAGAGTCGAGGCCAGGGCTGTTATAACCCCAGGGGCCACACTGGACACTCTATGGCCAGCTGATTCTAGGATAGAAAGCTGGGTGATGGATACAGGGACACCTTTGACCAATCGGATTGGTGTCCAATACATCAGTTTTGCCAGGCATGAATCTCACTTTGCACTTGCCCGACCCAAGGGCCAAGAGGAATACCGTCTTGAAGGTCAAATGCTTCAAGGGGGCCTCCTTGATTGGATCAAAAGGAGTCTCAGCTGGTGCACGGCCAGTGAGAAGTTCCAGGAGGGTATGCCACTCCTGCCTCTGGGTCTGTCTCTCAGGAAACTATCCAGGAGACGAGCGAGATTTTCGTCCTTACTGATGTTAAAGGGTGAATTTCCCGTTTATAAACAATGAGTGACCTATAACCATCAATGGTGTTGGGCTGTTTGCCAAGCATGTATCTCACTTCTACGCTTGCCCGAACCCAGGGCCAAGAGGAAAACTGACTTGAAGGTCAAATGCTTCAAGGAGGCCTTTAATTGGTTCAAAATGAACCTTGTCAGCTGGTGCAAAAACCAGGGAGAGGTTCCAGGAAGGGGTTACCCTCCGGCCTTTGGGTCTGTCTCAGTGGAAGCTATCCAGGAGACGAGTGAGATTTTCATCCTTACTAAAATTGATGGGCAAATTTCTAGACCATCAGCAATGGCTGACCTGTAACCATCAATGGTACTGGGCTGCAACTTCCTGTCCTGAAACAGGTACCTAAGGAAGTAAACAACTGACTTTACAGGTGGTGCCCGAAGTCCACCTGATGAATGATACATCACTTGGTAAAAAAGACCCATTTGCCTCATAGACTGATCTGATTGACCCCCCTTTGAGGAGCCTCAATTCTTGCTGCCACTGCCTCAGACAAGTCCTGCTCCTCGATTGCTGAGGCTCTAGGAGCCCTGCATGGAGATTAAGATTTGTCAGATTTCTGTGAGGGATCTGATCGAATGGCTGTGAACAGGCTGGACAGATTGGGCAGGCTCAGCGGGATGTGGCTGGACATGGCCACTAGATCCCAAAACCAAGGCATGTTGGGCCACCCCGGAGCAATCAGAATGATTCTCTTACATGGGGAGTCTTGCAACCTCACCACTTTGCCCAATATGGCTGATGGTGAGGTGTATGCTTTTAGATCCTACCATGGCCGACTGAGTACATCCACTGCTGTGGCCAGGGGATCCGGTACCGGTGACACAAAAACAGAGGCGACTTGTTGTTGAACCTCGTGGCAAATAAGTTTATTTGGGCCGGTGCCACCTACTGCATAGAGTGGAAGACCTCTGGAAGGAGAAACCACTGTTTGGATGGTCTGGCCTAGCCTGGACAGCCTGTCTGCTACCACATTAGGCCGGCTTGGAATGTGTCGTGCTTAGAGTCACTTGTTTCCTGGTACCCAGGTCAAGATTCTCCATAGTAGGGCACAAAGTGGGCCCGACCTCATTCCTCCTTCCTTTATGTATGACACTACTGTGGTGTTGTCAGTTGCTACAAGTACTATCTTGTTTAAGCAAAGGTCTTAGAACTCTTTAAAATCAGAAAAACTGCTTAAAGTTCTAGATAGTTTATATATACAACTTGCTTCCCGGAGGGGACCAAGTTGCTCCTGCCAAGTGCTCATCTAAGTGAGCGCCCCACCTTTCTATTGATGCGTCTGTAAATATTTGCAGAGCATGTTTTATTGGGTGTAATGGTTGGCCTGTAAGTGCATTGTCTTCCTTCAGCCACCATTGTAAATGGGGGTGCAGGGACCTGGGGACTTGGATCACCTTTTCCAGTGATTCTGGTACCCTCCAGCTGTTTTTGAGATGCCCTGTATGGGTCTCCTATGAAGTCTGCCTAGATTAACATGCTTTTCTGTAGATGTTAGTAACCTATCAAGGACATGAATTCCCGGACCGGGCAAGCCGGTAGGGATAGCAGTTTTAACAGTCTCTTGAAGGTTCTGTACCCAGTCCAGGGTCGGTCGGAACCGATCAGACCTGAAGTCGAAACTGGTAGCCTACAAAATCAAAGTCTTGATTGGGCTCCAGCTCTGATTTCTCTAAGTTCATTCGCCAACCCAGTTGCTGACACACTATTTACTAGTTCCTGTGTATTTTGGAGACAAGCCTGGTGGGATCTAGCTCTCACCAACCAGCCGTCTAGGTACTGGTGGCCTCTTAAATCCTTGTGTATGGCCATCAATTTCACCTGCTTGGTATCACGGTGAACTCCACAGGTGCTGTGGACAACCCGAATGGCCGGGCCTTGAGTTGGTATGCCCGACCTTGGATGTGAAATCTCAGGCATTTCCTGGATTGTTCTTGTATAGGTATATGGACGTAGGTATCCCTCCTTCAACAGTTGTACTACCTAAAGTCCAGTCCCCAAGGCTTCCTAAGTTCCCAAAAAGAGGGCTTAGTCTGGACCTTATAGGCAGATTGTGTGCCACATTTGGGACATTTGGTATTCTGACAATATTTCCTGTCCCTCCGGACACTGGTCCGGTCTGGTGACAATGATCCAGGTTAACAGTCTCTCTGTTTTTATTGTAGTCTTATTTTCACATTAATAAACTCTTTGCCCCGGGCCAGCAGCCTGCAAGGTGCAGCATTTACAGAGCAATTGTAATATGTGAGATGTCAGTCCCCTGGCCGAACCTGATGACAAAATTGATTATTATCTCTGCAGTCAAGTCCAGCACCGATAACAGGTTGTTGAGAGGTGTGATAAGGGAAGGTTGCCTGGCAGTAGCTTGGGAAACTGTCCTATCATCAAGATCACTGACCAGTTTAAGAATTCCCTGTAACCCAATTAACCTTAGGCAACTCTGTCCGGTACCCGGACTCCATACCCGGTACTTTACTGTAACCAGTAATTCTTGTAACCGGCAAAAACTGGCAGGTTGGGGTCACCAACGAATTTCGACAGCTACTGGTCTATATTTAGCCAGCTTTTTTTTTTTTTTTTTTTTTTTTTTAAAACCAGTTGGGTTGAAGTACTACAGTAAGGACTGTGTAGCCAACACCCTGTTAGTAGACTTGTAACCCATAGAATGAAGCAAGTGTACAAGGCTGTGTAGCCAGTACCAGTCGGTACACTCTGTAGCTAGTTGCTGAAGTGTACAAGGCTGTGTAGCCAGTACCAGCCAGTACACTCTGTAACCAGTTGTTGAAGCCAGTGTACAAGGCTGTGTAGCCGGTACACTGTAACCAGTTGAGGCTACTGTATAAGGCTGTGAAGCCGGTAGCCGGTCGGTACATACTGTAACCAGTTATTGAAGTAACTGTACAAGGCTGTTTAGCCGGTAGTCAGCCGGTACACTCTGTAACCAGTTGTTGAAGTAAGTGTACAAGGCTGTGTAGCCAGTAGGTACACCCTGTAACCAGTTGCTGAATGAAGTTTACAACTATCTTGTGTTGAATTCAGTTTCCTCCATTAATTCCTCTGTAACCGGTTGTTGAAGCAAGTGTACAAGGCTGTATAGCCGGTACACTCTGTAACCAGTTGTTGAAAACAAGTGTACAAGGCTATATAGTCGGTACTGGTCGATACACTCTGTAACCAGTTGTTGAAACAAAATTTCTCAACTATCTTGAACGCACGTCTTATTTGTAGATTTTGACAGTTGCTGGGGAAGCCCTTGTGAGCTATATTTAGAAACAAATGTTGGTCGGTGTGTCACGTGACCAGCTTGCTGGTCGGAGGGACAACGTGATTGGCTGGTTGGAGATGACGATCAGCTTCGTGAACTGGTCGGAAAATCCCGTGACCAACTTCGGGGACACGCCCTCACTAGAGGTGTTCTTTCCTTATATCACAGTAAACGTAAGCTTACTGGTCGACTGATGTCTGTAGCAGAGAAGTCTGTACCAGTACGTTGGAGGTGGATTACAGGAACTAAAAAACTGGAATCACAGTAGACGTGAGTACAAAGAATGTACTTCCGACCTTCTTGTTCGGTGAATCACGTGATAAACTTCGTGACTGGTCGGTGAAAACACGTGACCAGCTTCGTGAAGACACGCGATTGGCTGACTGGGTATGACGTCAGAGGTCGCGTTCTTTTAGCTGGCCGGTCGGCTTATGCTTTAAAAGCAGAAAAGCCTGGACCAGTGCACTCTGTAGATGAAATTCCTGGCCGGTCTGAAGTCGGTTCTTCTTCTCAGCCGGCTGTACACTCAAACCAGTTTCCTGGCCATCCACTGCCCTTACTACCGACACAAGTGCCGGGTCCATAAGGGTGGGACTGAGAGTGACAAAAGTTCCTTCTATGTAGAAAATACTTGAGAGGTCGGTTGAAGAAATCTGAAGAATTCATCTCATGCTTCTGATTAAAAAGCACCAAATACTCGAGCTGGGCTGGTGTGACTGATGCTTTACAGCAGAGAAGTCGGTACCAGTGCGCTCTGAAGAATGCATCTGTGATGGGGAATTCCTTCCATTCACAGATTTCAAAACTACGTAGACTGAAGATCTCGTGTAGAGACGTTTCTATGGTGATTGTAGCTGGAAGGTTATAGATGAAAAATTCAAACAAAAGACACGGATAAAAATACCTGTTAGAAGTATATCCATAATTCCTCAATATTGTTGATCTGCCCCTAACAACACAAAGGTTGAATGGGAGGAAACTAGCAAAATGGCTGCCTTCATATATCTCGTCGATTACTGCCCTATCATCAATAATAAATTGAGCCAACTAGGGAGCGTTTCCAGCAGATTTCTAAATGTATATCCGTGCTTGACCAGCTGGTAACACTTTACAAAGAAACTCTCCACATATAAGGTTTAAAATCCGTCATAAAGCACACTTTTCCTTTAAAATTCTGGAGATGTTGAAAACACGTCTGCACAGTACACGCGCCAAACGAAAAAGATGCTATGACGTCATGTTGTCTAGACAGGAAGTAAATACCATGCGCCACCTTGCGAATGCACAGTACTGGGACCGGCCAGCCGGTGGAAACACAGGACGTCTTTTTCTGGCGTTTGGCGGGCCGGTCTGTGCCGACCGGTTTAGCAATTGTCCATTGGATAGGATATATTAACGCAATAAAATGCATGTTACTCACCATAATTATATCTTATTTGGCCAAGCTGCAAGCGGCCACCCGACATAGCACTTTGTCAAACATGGTAAGCTATTGTAGCACAATAAAATTGTAAAGTTAAGGTTATGAAGCTATAAAATCAATAAGGTAAAATAAAACAATCAGTTGCAGCAATCCAAACAGCTTTTTGACAAGAGAAATATGTCTCAAATGTGGCAGTAGAAACATTCTGGCAGAGCCAAGGTCAAAGGTTACATCAACATCATACCACTACGTTGGACACCTACACCCTCCATCAAATATACCTACCATGTAACGACAAGTTATGTAACTTGCGGACTCCTCTATCAATGGTAAGCATACTCTTGTTTTTATTCAACAAATCTTGCAAGAGGTGAACTTTGTGCACCTTACAGTTTCTGAGATACAGCTCCAACAAGATTTTAAAAGTCAAGATCACAGCAAAATCAAAGACACATTATTTCAAAGTGGAAAATGGCCATTGAAGTTTCTAAAAATAACGGAAATTTGTTTTTTTTTTCTCAAACTTAAAATTAACTAGAGGAATGCTTTTGCTAACAAAAGTGAAGCGTCCCTTAAAGTTTAAAATGCTTTGTTGTTTTAATAAGCATGCTGTAAAGCTAAGAATGCACAAAGCTGCACCGTATGCTTTCCCAATACCTCTTAATACATTCTAAAGCTATAAAAGCAACAATAAAGGAGATATAAGGCAAAAACTCCAAAGCAGCTATTTATGACCCCAGTTTGGCCCATAAGGGAGTGTCGGGGGGTAAAACTGACCGGCTATTTAGACTCTCCACATATGCTTTCCCAATACCTTTTAATACATTCTGAAGGTCTAAAAGCAACAACAAAAGGAGATATAAGGCAAAACTCCAAAGCAACTATTTTATGACCCCAGTTTGACCCATAAAGGGGGGTCGGGGGATAAAACTGACCAGCTATTTAGATTCTCCACATATGCTTTCCCAATACCTCTTAATACATTCTGAAGCTATAAAAGCAACGATAAAGGAGATATAAGGCTAAAACTCAAAATCGGCTATTTTATGACCCCAGTTTGGCCCATAAGGGGCGGGGGGATAAAACTGACCGGCTATTTAGATTCTCCAAATTTGCTTTCCCAATACCTCTTAATACATTCTGAACCTATAAAAGCAACGATAAAGGAGATATAAGGCAAAAACTCCAAAGCAGCTATTTATATTATGACCCCTGTTTGGCCCATAAGGGGGGGTCGGGGGGTAAAACTGACCGGCTATTTAGACTCTCCACATATGCTTTCCCAATACCTCTTAATATATTCTGAAGCTATAAAAGCATCAATAAAGGAGATAAAGGCAAAAACTCAAAAGCGGCTATTTTATGACCTCAGTTTGACCCATAAGGGGGGTCAGGGGTAAAACTGACCAGCTATTTAGACTCTCCACATATGCTTTACCAATACCTCTTAATACATTCTGAAGCTATAAAAGCAACAATAAAGGAGATATAAGGCAAAAACTCAAAATAAGCTATTTTATGACCTCAGTTTAACCCATAAGGGGGGCCAGGGGATAAAACTGACCGGCTATTTAGACTCTCCACACATGCTTTCCCAATACCTCTTAATATATTCTGAAGCTATAAAAGCAACAATAAAGGAGATATAAGGCAAAAACTCAAAAGCGGCTATTTTATGACCCCAGTTTGACCCATAAGGAGGGGTCGGGGGGTAAAACTGACCGGCTATTTAGACTCTCCATATATGCTTTCCCAATACCTCTTAATACATTCTGAAGCTATAAAAGCAACAATAAAGGAGATATAAGGCAAAAACTCAAAATTGAAAATTTTAATTACTTAAATGTAGCTTTTATAAGCTACAAGCTTACCATGTGGGACTTAATGCTGTTCTCGGGTTGCCACACCCGCGGCCAATGTCTTAGAAAAAAGACAGTTCTTGTTAGCCACCGGATATGCTGGTAGTTGTCGTCACGTGATAACTTCTGACCAATCGTCCTACTTTCTCGTTAAAATTTTCTAAAACCTACCCCTCAGCTGTAAACAGCGGGGAGGCAGGGTGGGACTCTTCTAAGTCCCACATGGTAAGCTTGTAGCTTATAAAAGCTACATTTAAGTAATTAAAATTTTCAATTTTATTACGCTACAATAGCTTACCATGTGGGACTTAATGCTGAATTCAACCGCCCAGTGGCGGAATTACAGCTGAGACTGGAAGATATGTCATTTTTTCTAAGATTTTTGAATTAAGATATAAATAGAACAGTGCCAGAAATACCAGTCTGAGTCCCATTTACAGTGCCCCGATCCCGAAGACCAGGCCTGTAAAGCCAAAAACCTAAGTAAAAGAGAGACAGTGCTGAAACTGTCTAGATGTTTGACTGTAGGACGGAAGTGCAGCAGTGCTCACTTGAGGTCTAGGGTCCCTGAGGGACCTTCACGAATGACTGACAAACCCAATGGTTGGACATCTCATAAATTTTTATTACCTAAATATGAGATTAATGACAACTAAGTAAGTCCTTAATACAAAATACTTGATAATTAAAAAACAAAATGACCTTACCCGTAACATCTTGAAGGTAAAGGAATACCTAGATCCTAGGAGAGACTCCTGAAGACTTGGTTGTAGCGGATGTGCCCCCCCCCCCTTTTTTTTCTTTCCGAGGACAACTGGTCTGAGGGGAAGGATCTAGGACTTGTTGTGGGTCCCAGATACATATTGTTGTCGGTGTCCGACCAAGTAAGGTCTTTGAGGTAAAAATTTGTAAATGTGTTGTGAGCTTTCCAGTGACAGGCTTGCATGATTTGGTCCACCGATACCCCACCGTAAAAGGCCTTAGAGGCCGCGAAAGCCCGGATGTCATGCGCTTTAACTTGGACCAAGTCCAAGGCTTGTTGGTCTGCTTGTTTGTAACAAAGTAGGATGGTTTGTTTCAACCAGGAAGAGAGAGTAGTGGGTCTGATGTCTGAGGTATGTCCTTTCTTGAAGGAGATAAAAAGGAGGGAACGAGACCTTCTCAGGTCTTTGGTTCGGTCCAGATAATACCTCAGGGCCCGTACCGGACACAGGGTCCTGTCTTCTTTAAATTGTCTATCTACAATGGTAGTCAAAGCAGGAATAGTCACCGGAGACACACTTTGAGAACCTTCTCTTGCTAGTTGGTTTTTGGCTATGAAATCAGAAGAGGGGAACAAGGCAACCTTTTCCCATTGGCCTAGATTAGATACTTTGTTTGCGACCCAGGCATGGATTTCGCTGCAGCGCTTGCCGGAGGCCAAAGTTAACAAGAAAGCAGTTTTAAGAGTGAGATGTTTGAGGTCTGTGTCTTTCATGGGCTCAAATGGTGCTTTTGTGAGCTCGTTGAGGACAACAGAAAGGTTCCACTGGGTAAGTTTCTGGAACTTTTGGGACGATCCCTGTGAAAACTGGAGAGTAACCTATGAAGGTCTGCATTGTGTGCAATATGTTGGGCCGTTGGGCCCAAAGTGTCAACGATTGCAGTCCTGTAACCATCAATGGTCGAGGGGCGCCTGTTTAGGTCTTGGTACAGGTACATGAAAAAATCTGAGATTTGTTTCACAGATGGAGTGGAGAAATCCACCGAATTTTCTCTGCACCATTTTTCAAAAAGGGCCCACTTTGACTTATGGATGGTCCTTGTTGATGACCGCTGAGGGGCAGCAATTCTCTCTGCCACCTCCACAGAGAAGCCTTGTTCTTGGAGTTGTCCGCTCCTAGACACCAGGCGTGGAGGTTCAGGTGCTGGGGGTTGTTGTGGAACACATACTTGTGGGACTGTTTGAGTAGGGTCGTTGACACTGGGAGTTGTAGTGGGATCTCTGTTGAGAGCTGCACTAGGTCCCAAAACCAGGGCATCCCTGGCCAGCCTAGGGCTATTACGATGATCAGGCAATGACATTGCCTGATCTTTTGGATCACCTTGTGAAGGAGAGCAGTAGGAGGGTACGCATTGGCTGTGAGGTTGGTCCAGTTTATGTTTAGAGCATCTATGTCCCAGGCCCTTGGGTCTGGGATAGGAGACACGTACAGTGGGAGCTTGTGGTTCAGGTCAGTGGCAAATAAGTCTACATGAGGTGTGAACCACTTCTGGCAGATCTGTGGGTGCAGAGACCATTCTGTTGACTGCACTTGGTTGGACCTGGACAGTAGGTCGGCCATCACATTCAGGCACCCTGGAATGTGCCTGGCTTTCAATGTTATGAGGTAGTGATGGCACCAGGTCATGATCTTCCACAGGAGAGCGCACATCTCTGCTGAGTGTGTTCCTCCCTCTTTGTTGATGTAGGCTACCACTGTTGAGTTGTCCGTCGCAACTAACACTGTTTGATTCTGGCACTGGTCCTTGAAGTCTCGAAGGGCCAGGGAGACCGCCTTCAATTCTAGGACATTTATGTGTAGCCTTTTTTCCCGATCTGACCACAGACCCTTTGTAGAATTTTGGTCTAAGTGAGCGCCCCAACCTTCGTTTGAGGCGTCGGTAAAGAGTTGGATACTGTGGTCTTTGGGATGAAGGTCTGCACCTTTCATCACTTTTGAGGGATTTTGCCACCAATCTAGGTGGGCTGCAATGGCTTCTGTCCAAGGAAGGAGGTTGTCCAGCGACTGAGGATATCTCCAGTGCTCCTTGAGATGAAACTGAAAGGGCCTCATGTGAAGGCGTCCCTCCGGGACCATTTTCTCTGTTGAGGCTAGCAACCCAATTAGAGACATCAAACATCTTGCAGTCAAAACACGTTTTGACTTGAGTCGTAGGATCAAATCCTGAAGTTTGAGCCATCTCTCTTGAGTGGGTTTTACAAGGGCTGAATCTAGGTGGTAATCGTAGCCCACAAATGAAAACACCTGAGTAGGTTTCAGTTCTGATTTTTCCTGATTTATTATGCACCCCAAAGACTGAGTTAGGTCTACCACTGCCTGTGTGTTCACTTGGGCTTCCTCCTGAGACTGGGACCTGATCAGCCAGTCGTCCAGGTATTGGTGAATTCTGAGTCCTCTTGAGAGGGCCATTAGTTTCACTTCCTTTACGATCATTGTAAAGACCTGGGGGGCTGTGGCCAGCCCGAACGGGAGGGAGGTGAACTGGAACACCTGAGCCTTGTAGCAAAACCTTAGGTATTTCCTTGAGTTTGGGTGGATGGGGATGTGTAGGTAAACAGATCTATCGACGATACCCACGCCCCTGGAATCAGGGAAGTCCGGATGGACTCTGGAGTTTCAATTTTGAACTTTTCTACGTGTAGAAAAGTGTTGAGCCTGCTTAAGTCTATGACTGGCCTCCACCTTTGGTGAGGCTTGGGTACTAGAAACAGGGGACTGTAAAACCCGAGAGATTTTACATTTTCCACCGTTTCGATAGCGTTCTTTGACAGGAGAGACTGGATACAAGTGGCCAAAGCTTGGTCTTTTTGTTGGGCCTTGTACTCTGACAGAATCAGAGGAAATCTGATCAAGTTTGGCTTTGAACGGAATGGCAGAACGTAGCCACTGGTGATAATGTTTAACACGTTTTGAGAACATTTGTTTGTTAGCCAGTCTCTCCTGAAAGAACGGAGGCGACCTCCTACTGGTGGACTGAGTGAGGCTTTGGAGGAGTCATTGGGAAGGGGGGTTTCCATGCCCCCTTCCCCTATTGTGGGGTCAAAAACGACCCCTGGAGCCTCTGAAGTTGGGTTTTCCTCTTCCTGAGGGAAAGGATTGGTTACTGCTTTGAGAGGTATTGCCCCCATAGGGGCGTTTCCTGTAGGAGCCTCTTTTCTTGTGGGGACCACGAAAGGGCTTATTCTGGTAGGGTGCGAAACCCTGAGAATCTTTTGAGGTGTCTTTTTTGAGAAGGAATTCCTCACCTTCCTTCACGAGTTGAGACTCGAACAAGGAAGAGCCCCAAAAGGACGAGTTCCTAAGTTCTTGACGTCTCGTTTCTCATAACTGTGGATGTAATAGAGTCATCTCGGCTTCGCGCCTAAGCAAGCCGGTATTAGCCATAGAGTATAGCTCCCTCTGGAGAATATGGGCTAGAAACTTGCTGAGACATGTGAGGGCCCTGTGCTGAACAAGAACTGTCTTGTTCCAAAAATCCATGTACTCAGCTACTTCCTCATATCCGCGCTTTGCTGCTTTCTCAGGATTGGCACCTTTCTGAATCTGAGATTTAATCTTTTTGACAGCTTATTTATTGCTATGTTGGCATTTTTCCAAGGAAGCACTGCAAGAAGAGGAGGTTTTGGCAAATGCAGCGGTGAAGTTGAGGGTTGAGATATTTTGTCTAGTCTGGTGTTCCAGCTCCTTGAGGACTGGCAGGGGAACTTTGGCTACTGGGGCCCCAGGAGGTCTAGGAGTAATACAGATCTTAGCAAAGTCTGTATTCAACTCCTGAATTTTATCCTGAAATGTGGGCTGTCCCACATTGTACCACTTAGAAGTGGAAGGAGGAGGCTTGACATATTTGCCCTCAGATAAATTGGCAGCCTTAAAGTCATGCTGAAATTTGTCAAAGGCGACCTTGATAACTGAGCCAAGGGGTAGAATAGAGGAAGGACCTCTAGGTCTCAGCTCTTGACGGCCTTTTTCATCATCTAGACCCAATGCTGAGGTAGAAGACCTAGGCAAAGATTCCCTGGGGTCAGGGAGGGAGAGAATACGCCTGAAGGTGTCTACTTCTTCAGAGTATTGTGAGGGAATGTCAGACAGAGCTACTTCCCTATAATAAGGTGGGTCTGGATCATGTTGTGGGAGGTCTTGATCAGAAGCTGCTCCTGAGGGCTGAGCCCTAGAGGGCTTAGAAGACCTGTGTCTAGCTACAGGGGACTGATCTTCCTCTGAAGAAAAGGACACATATCTAGACCTTGATTTGTGCTTGCTCTTGTCAGAGTGTTTCTTAGGTCTAGAAGAAGGGATCCGAGGTTGATCGGAATCCTCATGTAGTTGGTCCGAGGCAGAGCTCGGATCAACTGGCTGCCTATGGCTTTGCTTTTTGTGAGAGTACGAGACCTCTTCGGGATGACCCTCAGAGGGGGCAACATACTGATCCGAGGGATCTTGGTTGACTACTAGGCGAGGAGGGAGTGCTGGACCGTAGTCCACATCCATAGCCTCGCTCTGAATGTTAGTACTAGATCTCGGAGGGGGCAAATCCAGAGGGGCAGCATTGTTACTGGACGAGCCAGGTTTGGAAGCAGGAAGTGAGGATTCTACCTCAACTTTCTTTTGTGTGGCCAACTCCTCTCAGAGCGACTGAAACGCTTCCAACATTGATGCCTGGAAGGTACCCATTTGCTGCTGTAAGTGTATATTTAAGGAATCACCCAGGGATTTCTCAAGATTTTTCTGGATTTTATTTTGCAAAGCTGTACCTGGGGTGGGTGGAACAGACTTGGCTGGGGTTTTTAAAGACAATGAACTGAAGGCGAGAGGTTGAGGACGGGGGGGTGAGGTAAAAAGATTATCAGCAGCACTCTCGAGGTCTGCATTAGAACCAGTGAAGGAGTGCCCGTCGCCTTCACCCAAAAGATCTAGTTCATCATCTTTAGAGCTAGTTTCTGCTTTTTGCTTTTTTAGGTAACGTTTCCTATTCTGAATTTTCTTTAATTGCTCATCAGAAAAAGACGTACACACTTGACAGGGAGTTTCAAAAGTGACACAGGGGTCATCTCCCTTGCCAGCCTCCCTACAGGTAGGGCAGTAGTTGTGTAAGTCAAAGCTGAAGCAAAAGTGGCGGCATTTGAGGGCTCTCGGTTTGTCTTTATTTGCTTGATGGAGAGACATTTTATACGCAATAAAAAGACGTTATGAAATTGGGTGAACCGAAGAAAGCTCAAAACACGTGAAAGCAAGAAAAATACTTATCCTGTGAAAATTAAAATTTTACAGAATGATCTATGATATCTATTACAAGAAATATGCTAATATTAGCCTCCAACAATAAGTAAAGTCTGAGAAATAAATGAAAATGTCTGTATATTTACAAACTGCTACCAGTCAATCGTGGCCAACGAGAAAGTAGGACGATTGGTCAGAAGTTATCACGTGACGACAACTACCAGCATATCCGGTGGCTAACAAGAACTGTCTTTTTTTCTAAGACGTTGGCCGCGGGTGTGGCAACCCGAGAACAGCATTAAGTCCCACATGGTAAGCTATTGTAGCGTAATAAAATCAATTTTATGACCCCAGTTTGACCCATAATGGTAAAACTGACCGGCTATTTAGACTCTCCACATATGGTTTCCTATTACCTCCCAGTACATTTTATAGCTCTAAATGCAATACTTAAGAAGATAATAGGGGGGTTGGCCTAAATTTAAGGCTTTCAGATTGGAAGGTGTCAGAAAATCACTCATAAATGAGACATTTTTCAAGGGATTGCTCCCAAAATCTAATCAGCTCGCGTTTTCGATAGTATGAACAGTTGTGTCAAATTATAAGGCTCTGTAGCAAGTAGTTTTTCCTGAACTGTGATGACGGGGGGGGTGTACTTCAAAAAGTAGTTTTTGATCATGTGACCTTCATAAAGGTCAAAGGTCAAATTTAAGCATGCAGAAAAATTTTCCCACGCCTAAGGTATATAACTGCCAAATATGGTTTGAAACCTTATAATAACAAGGGAGATATTCAAGGGAGACCATAATGCGGCAGCGGTGGTGGCGAGGAAACTGAGGCGAAAACAAATAAGTGCCCTTTCAGGGACGCTTAATTAGTTAAAATAATGTTAATCACAAACCTGAAGTTTCAGACCTTTGTAAAAGAAATAGTGAAAATAATGTCAATGACATACCTGAATTTTCAGACCTTTGGCAAGTGGACAATGAGGTCACATATTTTTTTCAAAAACATACAATACCGTAACGGCCCATTTGGTCAAGTGGGACAGTTTTGGAAATTTTATAAAATCCTGTGCAGCCAATGGATTATACAAAGTTGTGGCATAGTGTTGTAAAATATAAAGGAACAAAGTAATTAATAATGTGTATAAAACCAAAGTTCTATCATTAGCAGCCAACAATTTTTGTGTGGGTTGGATTGTATCTATCATTATATCACAGTGTAAATTATACATTTGTGTCTTGTGTTTGTGGCACAAATAAATGGCCGATGAAGTTTAAGTTTAACCTGATGCTTAAATTGTTGAACTACCTGGAAAGTTTAGGGAATCTGCATATTCACTATAACACACATAAGCAAGATTATCTTATTTGATTATGTATGTAATAGGTTGCTTTTAAATCTAAGGAATATATATCGGCATGATTTTTATACAGTCATGTTGTTACATTTTAAACTCGCCAGACTCTGATTTAAAGATCTTTTCAATTCTTTTTCACTTGATGATGCTGTAAGCCATACAATCAGTAGCTGTTTATTCCAGAGTTTTCAGTCTCTGTGTCATTTGCAGCCTTTGTAGTCAATGTTTAGACCCGAATTATCATCTACAAAGGTGTAAACAATCATATCCATAAAATCCATATGTTCAGTGATAAACCACTGACAGGTGAAGAAAACAAAATTGCAAATTTAATAAGTAAATTAAATTTTTATAAGTTAATACCCTATCCAATTGCTTTACCGTTCGGCGCGACCGGTCCCGCCAAATGACAGAAAACGTCATTCTGTATTAAATACCAGCAGGACTGGTCACGGAGTGTACATTCGCCAGGTGTCGCCTCGTGCATACTTCCTGTCTAGACAGAGTGACGTCATCGCATCTTTTTTCGTTGTCTAAACTTATTAGACCCCTAGTAAGCTGACAGCGGGGCCGGTTGGGATAGGGTATTAACTTATAAAAATTTAATTTACTTATTAAATTTGCAATTTTATTGTGTTAATACATCCTATCCAATGGACAATTGCTGAATAACTACCGCTTGGTTGGCGGGTAAGTTACTAGGGACTTAAATGAACTCAAATAACAAAAACTTCTCAGCCTTGGTGGCCCAGAACCAGGGACCTCAATAAGGCCTAGGGTTGATACCCAAAGTCCGGTTAACCGGGGGTTCGACCGACACTGCCCCCCCCCCCCCTTTTTTCTAGGCATCACTGCTCTGAGTGGGGGAAGAGAGGGATGAGTTCAGTCCCAAGAAATAAACCTCCCAAAGGAAGCATGTCACAGTTTTTTGGGGGTTTTTTATTGGATGATTTATACTTATCTAAGTATCAGTATATACATTATGTACATATTTACAAAGAATGTCTCCTCATTATTGGGCCTGTTGGTGGACCGGCTGAGCAGCCACTACTGGCCCTAAATGGAAAAGCTCTGAGTCAGCCCAGGCCACATCCTTCAAATAGAACTGAGTGAAGGTGTTATGCGATTTCCAGTGGCACGCTGACAATATCTGGTCCAAGGAAATTCCAGACTGGAAAGCCTTAGAAGCAGCAAAGGCCCTGACATCATGGGCTTTAACCTGATGTAAGGTCAAGGCCTGCTGATCAGAGAGCTCATAACATAGGATCGCAGTTTGCTTGATCCACGAGGAGACAGTGGCAGGGGAGATGTCCTTGTCAAAACCTTTCTTGAAGGAGACAAAAACCAACTCCTTGTTCTGCCTGAGGTCAGAGGTCCTGTCTAAATAATAGCGCAAAGCTCTAACAGGACAGAGGGACCTGTCACCCTTGAGTGACTTGTCCAGAGTGGGGGCCAGGGCTGGGATGACCACTGGAGCCACACTATCCGGACCCTCCCTGGCCAGCTGATTCTTGGACAGAAAGCTGGGTGAGGGGTACAAGGACACCTTAGACCAGTCTGATTGGTGTCTGATGTTCTTATGAAGCCAAGCATGGATCTCACTCCTGCGTTTTCCAGAACCCAGGGCCAACAGAAAAACAGTCTTGAATGTCAAATGTTTTAGTGAAGCCTCTTTAAGAGGTTCAAAAGGTGCCTTTGTCAGCTGTTGTAAAACCAGGGACAGGTTCCAGGAAGGTATACCCCTCCTGCCTTTGGGTCTGTCTCTATGGAAACTGTCCAAGAGACGGGTGAGATTCTCATCTTTGCTAACATTAACAGGTACATTGCCCAGTTTGTCAGCAATGGCTGATCTGTACCCATCAATAGTGCCCGGTTGTAACTTCCTGTCCTGAAACAAGTGCAGCAGGAAGTCAGCTATGGCTTTTAGAGGTGGTGCCCTGAAGTCCACCTGATTACTGAGGCACCACTTTGTAAAAATGGTCCACTTTGCCTCATAGACAGATCTGGTTGATCCTCTTTGCGGAGCCTCAATTCATGCTGCCACTGCCTCAGAGAAGCCCTGATCCTTGATTGCTGAGGCTCTAGGAGCCAGGCATGTAGGTTCAGATTCGACAGGTTCCTGTGAAGGACCTGGTTGAATGGTTGAGACACTAAGTTTGGTATGTTGGGCAGGCACAGTGGAATCTGGGTGGACATTGCCACTAGATCCCAAAACCAGGGCATGTTGGGCCATCCTGGGGCAATCAGGATTATCCTGTTGCAAGGATAGTCCTGTAACTTCTCCACCACTTTGCCAAAGATGGCTGCTGGTGGAAAGGGTCCAGTCCCTCCCATGACAGGCTGAGAGCATCCACTGCCCAAGCCTGGGGGTCTGGGACCGGTGAGACAAACTGTGGGAGCTTGTTGTTGAACCTGGTGGCAAACAGATCCACACTGGGTTGGTGCCACCGGTGGCATATTGCTTGGAATACCTCCGGATTGAGGGACCATTCCGTTTATATGGTCTGCCCCAGCCTGGATTGCTTGTCTGCTATCATGTTCAGACAGCCGGGAATATGTCGGGCTTTGAGGGATACTTGATTTCTGGTGCACCAGGTCAGTATTCTCCAAAGTAAGGCACATAGGGGACCCGACTTCATTCCCCCTTGTTTGTTTATGCAGTCTACCACAGTAGTGTTGTCGGTAGCTATGAGGACTACCTTGTTTATACAGAGAGTTTGGAACTCTTTTAGTGCCAGAAGAACTGCTTTTAGTTCTAGGTAGTTTATGTGCAGTTTGCTTTTCTAAGATCTCCCAAATTTTGATTTGTAAGGTCTGCCACCATTCTGTGGTGGGTCTGACCCTGCCCTCTCTCAAGTCGAACTGGTAACCTACGAAATTGAAAATCTGTTTGGGTTCCAGCTCTGATTTTTCCTGGTTCACTAGCCAGCCCAATTCTCGACAAAGGGCTACTAGGGTTTGCGTTTGTTGAAGACAAGCTTGACAGGACTTGGCCCTGACCAACCAGTCGTCTAGGTACTGGTGGATCCTTATACCCTTTCCCATTGCTAGCCATTTGACCTCTTTGGCTATCACAGTGAACTCCATGGGGGCTGTGGACAGGCCAAAGGGTAGTGCTTTGAACTGATAAGTTTTGCCTTGGATGTGAAAACGCATGTACTTCCTGGACTGGCTGTTTATGGGTATAAGGAAGTATGCATCTTTGAAGTCTATGGAGGTCGCCCACTCCCCTGCCTGGAGGGAGGTCCGTATTGTCTCTGGGGTCTCCACTTTGAACGACTGTGTTTTCAAAAACTCGTTTAGTTTGCTCAGATCCAAGATAGGGCGCCACCGGTTGTTGGGCTTTGGTACAAGGAACAACCGGTTGTAAAACCCCAGGGACTGTGGGTTTTGAATCAATTCTACAACATTTTTGTGCAATAGCTGATGCAATGCCTCCAGCAGATAGCTGCCCATTTCTCCCAAAAATCGTGCAATCTTGACCCTACAGGAGGACTTGGTACAACAAGTGGGGCATTTGTGACATTTTGAACAGAACTCAAGTGATCTACACAAGAAACACTTTTCACAGATTTTATTGACATTTGATGTTCGGGAATTACGTCTTTCTTTTGCGACGACCCTCCTGCAAAATGAACATGATTGGCAACATGATAAAATACAGGTAACTGAGTTCTTGTCTTTAAACAATAGTCCTTTCCGGTCACATTTGGATTTAACACTACACTTGACACAGACAAACTTTCCTGACCGGTAACACAAGTCGGAAAACCCATTCCGGTCACAGACTGAGCACAGTAATTGTCATTTATATGGTTTCTGTGTCTTGGCAGGTCGCTGGGAGAAAGAGGAGGCCTTGCCCCTGTTAGACTTATGTCCACGACGTCTGATCTGCTTCCAGGCAGGCAGAGTAGACTTTTGCTCAGATTGCTGGTGCTGTGGTTTGTTACCCTGAGCATAAGAGTGGAAGCGAGGTGCCTTCCTAGTTGGACCGGGAGTATGTTTGTCTTCAAAATGCCGTATCTCCTCTTCCGCCTTAGCAACGATATGGTTCTGGGAAAAGTGCACTCATGTGGAGTGGAGCAGATCTAAGAGACATGAGAGTGTCCTGTTTGATTCCTGACTGGACAAAATCTAGGTAACTATCCCTCCTGGCTAGAGTAAGGTTAGCTACATTTACCAAAACACCATCTGATGGATCCTGCATGGTGCGAGCCATAGCCTGTGTGATAGATCTGTTGAAGGTGACCAGAAAATCCAATTCATCAGCAGCTTGAGTGAGTTTGTTGGAAGACTTCCCTTTAGTAGTGATACCTTGAATAACCTTCAACTGGTTGGACATATTCTCCTGCACTTTAGTAAGGCAATGACTGAAAGCTGCAGCTTGGTTGCACATATACGTTTGATCTCTCGCAGCCCGTTCCCACTTCCTCAGAGTGTCCTGTGACACTGGATGAGAGGCTGGAGCAGAGGGAAGAAAACAACCAGCTATCCTAGGGAAACTACTGTTCAACCTTGCCGGTTCACTTGTCCATGTATACACTTTGGAACGGGAAAAATCTCTTTTCTCACTATGTATCCCATACCACTTTAACGTCCTGGGTGGCTTTATGAATTGGTCCTTACTGAGTCCAGCAGTTTCTGTGTTCCGGGTGGGATATCCTTCCTGCAGGGTGATATTAAGTTTTTCAAATTTCTGGCATAACCATTCATCTACCGGAACTTTCACCAACACTTTACCGGTCTGAGATGATCTACTACCGGTAAAAGGGTTGTCGTCTTGTGATGAAGAAGCCGAGTCAAACTCTGGAATGTCATTCCAGGCCATTAATGACCTCACCCCATGCAGAGTTTCCCGGTAACTTTGTTCAGCTGAGATTTCTTGGTCACCTTCCAGGAGCTCTTCCTGTTTCTGGACAGATTCCCGGTCAGATAATTCGCCTTCATCTGGTGGCTGAGAAGACTGGTCACTGAGAGATTCTACTTCCGGTTCTTCAACAGAGGCTGTGGGACAAGTAAGAGTGACACTAGGCTTCTTAGCTGGTACCAGGGAGAGTAGACCAGTCCTGACACCGGTAGCAGCAGACAGGGAAGAGTGCTGATCAATTGGAAGGCTCTCTGTGTCCGCACCGGGGGCCTCAACAAGCTGAGTGGCCGACACATCATCTGAAGTCACCAGCTGGCTGCCAGTCCACACCGGGAGCCTCAACAGGCTGGGTGGTTTTCTTTCCCTTCTTCTTCTGACCAGTGGACTTCTGATGGCTTGTGGAGGTGCTAGCTGTGGTTGGAGGGATAAAAGGTCTATCTGTAACAACCACGTCAAGAGTTCTTCACCAGTTCTACTGGTACTGAGAAACTCTTAGACAAAAATAAGGCTTCTAGTCTGGAGAATCTTTCCGACCACTTGTCATCTAACGTCTGCAAATCTGACTGGAATTCTGAAGATTTACTGGATTTCTTCTTAAGGGGAGACTTGTGAGAGGTCTTTTTAGCTTTCTTTGATGGAGTTTCGCCTCTATCACTGGAGCTCTCACCCTTATTCTCGACATGGGTGGGAGAGTCAACTTTCTTCTAGCCAGATTCTTTACGTACCCTGTACTTAGGGGTGGCCAATTGTGTCTTCTGATCTTCTGTGAAGCCCTCACAGATGGAGCAGGGTTTCTTTGCTACACAGTCATGACCACCAATACCCTTCTCACGGCAACGTGCACACTTGGTGTGCAGATCAAAGAGAGCCATAATGTCGCCCGCAAGAGCCTCTTCTTTGTCCAGGGGACGATATATTGTTCCAGAAGAGAAGTAAAGTTGTTGCAATAATATAATATGTAAAATAAATGAATAATCTTTGAAAATCAAACGTTCTTAAACACAGCAGAAAACACGTCTGTACACACCAGCGCCAAACGAAAAAAGACGCGATGACGTCACTCTGTCTAGACAGGAAGTATGCACGAGGCGACACCTGGCGAATGTACACTCTGTGACCGGTCCTGCCGGTATTTAATACAGAATGACTTTTTCTGTCATTTGGCGGGGCCGGTCGCGCCGACCGGTAAAGCAATTGTCCATTGGATAGGATGTATTATCGCAATAAAATTACAAATTTAAGGAGTAAATTAGACTTTAGTAAGTTAATACCCTATCCAATGGATAATTGCTAATCTGGTCGACACAGACTGGCCCGCAAATCAACAGAAAAAGTCATCCTGTGAAACCACCAGCAGGTCGGTCCACGGTACTGTCGCCTCGTACTTCCTTCCTGTCTAGACAGCGTGAACTCAAAACTCCCAGGCCAGGTTGACTTATAGTCAGGAAACTTATAGGCCTTTGGGTCGGTTAGTCACCCGGTTGCCGGGGGTATACCAACGTTGCCTCTCCATTTTTTTACAGACCTGCTATGAGGTAGGGGAAGAGAGGGATGAGTTCAGTCCCAGAAAATAAACCTCCCAAAGGAAGTACGTCCCCTTTTTTATTGTACAACTATTTACAAATGTACCTAACTCCTCAATAACATGGGCTATTGGTGGATCTGCTGAGCAGCCACTATTGGGCCCAAATGATAGAACTCTGAGTCAGCCCAAGCCACATCCTTCAGATAGAATTGTGTCAAGGTGTTGTGTGACTTCCAATGGCAGGCTGGTAGAATTTGTTCCAAGGAGGCTTCGGACTGGAAGGCCTTGGAAGCAGTGAAAACCCTCACATCATGGGATTTAACCTGAAGGTGAGGGGCCCTTTATCAGAGAGCTCATACCATAGGACCACAGTCTGCTTCATCTGTGAGGAGATAGTGGCAGGTGAGATGTCCTTGTCAAAACCTTTCTTAAGGGAGACAAATGTAGCTCTTGTTCTGCCGGAGTTCTGAGGTTCTGTCAAAATAGTAGCGCAAAGGTCTGACCAGACAAAGAGACCTATCAGATCAAAGTGACTTATCCAGAGTTGGGGCCATGATTGGTATAACCACTGGGGCCCCACCATCTGGGCCTTCTTTGGCCAGCTGGTTCTTGGAAAGAAAGCTGGGAGAGGGACACTTGGACCAGTCTGACTAATGTCTGGTATGCTTATTCTGCCAAGCATGGATCTCACTTCTGTATTTACCTAACCCCAGGGCCAAAAGGAAAACTGTTTTGAAGGTTAAATGATTCCAAGAGGCCTCTTTAAGGGGTACAAATGGAGCTGTAAGTTCCTGTCCTGAAAAAGGTACAGTAGGAAGCCGGCTATTGACTTTACAGGGGGATGCACTGAAGTCCACTTGATTACTAAGGCACCACTTTGTAAAAATGGTCCACTTGCCTCATAGACTAATCTGGTTGATCCTCTGAGGAGCCTCAATTCTTGCTGCCATTGCCTCAGAGAAGCCCTGCTCATTGATAGCTGAGGCTCCAGGAGCCTTACTTGTAGGTTTAAGTTTGGCAGATTCCTCTGAGGAGTCTGACTGAATGGTTGTGTTAGCGGGTTGGGCAGATTGCGCAGGCACAGAGGGATCTGGCTCGATATTGCCACTAGATCCCAGAACCAAGGCATGTTGGGCCACCCTGGAGCAATCAGAATGATTCTCTTGCTTGGGTAGTCCTGCAGCTTCGCCCCCACTTTGCCCAAGATGGCTGCTGATCATCATATTTCAGTGACCATCAGTAAGAAACTACCATCTTTTGTTTGAACCGCCAACATCAGAGGTATGAGTCAGGTGTTTTACCACTATGCCACCATGGCCCCCAAAATACTATGAAGCTGTAAGATATACAAGTATAGCTGTCAATGGATATGGCACAATTAAGTAAAAATATAATAATAAGTTACAGCAATCCATATACCTTTGTCATGAGAGAAAAACGTCTCAAATATGGCAGGTAAATACACTTTGGAAGGGCAAAGCTTAAAGGTCACATCATGATTGAGCATACCTACACTCCCCAACAAATGACTCATCCAACTTCCTACACCAAGGTCAATCTGACCACATCAGAACATTCCCATCCAATGATTTGGCATAGGTTGGTTTCACATGCCATACCTCTAGGGCCAATAACAAGGGAGATATAGGCACTTTTAAAGTCTACTGTGTGGGGTACTTTGTAACTCCGTATAAGACTGTGAGATTGCACATCTACACACCCTAACCGATGTCCCTACCAAGTATCAACTGCCTACACCTTACGGTTTCCGAGATATAGCTCAGACAAAATGTAAAAGGCCAAGGTCATTACAGAAAGGCAAATCAAGGTCACACTAAGAAGTTGCACACCTCCACCTGTAACCAATGTCCCTACCAAGTATCAACTTCCTACACCTTACAGTATCTGAGATATAGGCTGGACAAGATTTTCAAACTTAAGATTACTCCGGCAAGGTCAACGGTCAAATCAAGGTCCAATAAAATTTTCCTACCGCCCACCCAGACACCCATCAGGTCGCCATGGGTGAAAACAATACCCTCACAGCCCTTAAAGGCTGTGGGATAAAAACTATAGATAAATCTGTTAATACATCTTTAACAAAATGCACTTGGTATTTATACAATAACTGCAACATATTTCATGTTAACCTTATCCATGAAAGGTCTGGTCTCTTTTTGGTACTTATTAAAACTATACAAAATATCATGTGAAGATCAAACATTAACAGTCCTTCATAGAGGTAAACGACTCTGTAATAGCACTGTATAAAACTTTGTATTTCTGACACTTTAAAACCTTTATATTACAATGTTAAACTGGTGTCTATAACGACAGAAACTGGAAATGTGCTGGATACCCACTCTGGGTATTTTTCTTAATTAAATTGTTCGAGACTTTGAAACAAGTTTGTCTGTAATAATTACAGTTACTGCAATAGAATAAGATTCAACTTGAGAGTGAATGACAATTTCACAAAGGCTAAGACAGAATAGTCTTCAGGGTTTCCAAGTATCCTAAAATATTACCTATTTTGTATTTACAATGCAAATAAAGAACACACATTACTTACACTGGAAGCCAGTTTTTTTTTCAAATAAATACAAAAATAGCTAGACTGGAGTTCTTGTGACTCTTTATACTCTGTATTTCAACCAAGTCAGCAACAACTGCTTTGTTTAATTCTCAGAGCTAAACATCAGTCAACAGAACTGAACTGAAATTTCACAAATGGTATCCACAAGTTTCCAGGGAGATCAGAGTTTATTCTTCTTGCGCTTCAGTGACTTGAAGTCACCTTCCTGGTGAGATAGCTGTCCCATTAGTTCCTGAACCTTCCGCTTCCTCTCAGCATCTCTGCAAGAAACAGCACAGCAAAGGTAACATTAGTCACCCTAGTCTGTATACAAAATCAGGCCCAGCGCGTAAAACCATACTTTTATGTCAGCACGCTTACTTGGTTAAACTCTTTGCATTTTACTGTGTACTTCCTGTTTGTACTGATTTAGGTCAGGTGCTGAATTACAGAGCCAAGCAGTAGAGTGAGAAATGTCCACACCACTGTGGTCACCCTGATTATCTCTGTACCAGTATCACACTGCCTGTGTATGTGTATCATATTACCTGTGTATTGTGTATTATATTACCTGTGTATTGTGTATCATATTACCTGTGTATTGTGTATCATATTACCTGTGCATTGTGTATCATATTACCTGTGTATTGTGTATCATATTACCTGTGTATTGTGTATTATACTACCTGTGTATTGTGTATTATATTACCTGTGTATTGTGTATTATATTACCTGTGTATTGTGTATCATATTACCTGTGTATTGTGTATTATACTACCTGTGTATTGTGTATTATATTACCCGTGTATTGTGTATTATATTACCCGTGTATTGTGTATCATATTACCTGTGTATTGTGTATCATATTACCTGTGTATTGTGTATTATATTACCTGTGTATTGTGTATTATATTACCTGTGTATTGTGTATCATATTACCTGTGTATTGTGTATTATATTACCTGTGTATTGTGTATTATATTACCTGTGTATTGTGTATTATATTACCTGTGTATTGTGTATCATATTACCTGTGAACATGTGCCTTATCATCTGTGTACATGAATCATATTTTTGTATGTGTATTTCTATCACCTAATCTGTATACCTGTATCACACTACTTGTGCACCTGTATTATATTGCCTGTGTATTCATATCACATTAACTAGAAAATTTAATAGTAAATTAAATTTTTATAAGTTAATACCTTACCTAGTGAACAGATGCATTTGTCCGGCGCCTTGCCGGTCATGCCAAACGTTAGAAAATAGGAAAACGTCCCGAATGACATATACAGAAAAAATATATCACGAATGAAGATAACAATATTATACGAGTGCGTAGCACGAGTATTATATTGTTAATCTTCATGAGTGATATATTTTTTCTGTATATGTCTGATGAGGGATGTTTTACTTTTATTATCCACCATTTTGTGTGATTTATGGGTCAAATAATATGAATATTTAATGAGAAAACGTGAAACAGACTGCCAAAAAGAATGAGCAACACTGAATATAAAACTTCAATCTTTACCTTGCAATATCTCAGTCATTTCTGCATGGATATTTATGCAACATACATGAGCAGAAGCGCTAGAATAACACCTTTCTAATGATATATTATACATATTTTTAAGTTACATACTTTCCGAGATATTGTTGAAAAACCGGAAGTTAATCACACTCAATATCCATAGTACCGGGGCGCCGGTGTATACAAAAAAAATACATCCCGGTCTGTATTTCCCCGTATTTAGGGCAAATACGTCGCGTGGTGGATAATAAAAAAACGTCCTGAGCTGGGTTCTGGCCGGGACCGGTAGTGTCCTGTTCACTCGCCAGGTGGCTGTACAGCCTACCTGTCGGTGCAGTGCGCATGCTTGCGCATGCGCTCTTCCTCTTTTTGTTGCCTACCTTAATAAATCCCCTTATTGGATAAACTAGCGGGGAAGGTAGGGTGGGAATCCCCCTGTCCACTAGGTAAGGTATTAACTTATAAAAATTTAATTTACTATTAAATTTTCTATTTTACCTAGTGGACAGATGCAGAATAACTACCCAGTGGATGGAGGGTAGCCAAAAAGGGGAATTGCCAAGAACTCTATAATATCATAAGGGTGGAACCGGTGTATACTAAATAACCAATCTAGGTAAACCACCCGACAACTCCCCCCCCTTTTGTTTTTCTTCGACATATAGGTCTTAGAACAGCCCAAAGGAGATCCAGGAAGACCTAGGGAGGAGTAAGAGTTCCAGTGAGGAAGAGGAGGAACAGGAATGAGAAAAACCCTATCCAAGGGGCACTCCTGAATATTTGGGAACAAACACAAGAGGAGTGAACCCTAAGAATATTTACACTATGTACAAATTAAGTAATGCTATTACTTGTCATAGTGGACCTGTTGAGCAGCTACAACAGGTCCTAAGTGGTATAGTTCAGAGTCGGCCCATGCAAGATCCTTCAGGTAGAACTGGGTAAAAGTATTATGGGCTTTCCAATGACAGGCTGCAAGGATCTGGTCTAAGGAGACCCCGCCTTGAAACGCCTTGGATGCTGCAAAGGCCCTGACATCATGAGCTCTAACCTGATGCAAGGAATGAGATTCCTCATCTGACAGCTGGTAACATAACATGACCGTCTGTTTAATCCAAGATGAGATAGTTGCTGGAACTATGTCTTTCTGGAAACTTTTCCTAAAGGACACAAAGACCAGATCTTTACCCTTACGAAGATCTTTGGTTCTGTCCAGATAGTAACGCAAAGCGCGTACCGGGCAAAGTGACTTATCCTCCTTTAAGGACCTGTCTAAAGAGGGAGCCAATGCCGGGATAACCACTGGAGCTACGGCAGACGGCCCATCCCGAGCAAGCTGGTTTTTCAACAAGAAACTGGGAGAAGGGTAAAGGGAAACCTGACTCCAGTTTTCCTGGTGTCTGATGTTCTTGTAAAGCCATGCATGGATCTCGCTCCGTCGTTTGCCCGAACCCAAGGCTAGGAGGAAAACGGTCTTAAAAGTGAGGTGTTTCAGAGAAGCCTGACTCATGGGTTCAAAAGGAGCCTTAGTCAACTGATGGAGAACCAGAGAAAGATTCCAAGAAGGAATGCCCCTTCTCCCTTTAGGTTTATCTCTATGAAAACTGTCTAACAACCGAGTCAAGTTTTCATCTTTACTGATATTTAGCTTCTCATTTCCGACCATGTCGGCAATAGCAGTTCTGTAACCGTCAATGGTGCTGGGTTGTAATTTTCTTTCCTTAAACAAATACAACAGGAAATCGGCAATGTTACTTAGAGTGGCCGACCTGAAGTCCACCTCGTTTTCCTCACACCATTTGACAAAAATGGCCCACTTTGACTTGTAGACGGCTCTGGTTGAAAGTCTCTGAGGTGCCTCAATTCGTGCTGCCACTTCGCCAGAGAATCCTTTCCCTTGAATGAAGGAGGTTCTAGGAGCCATGCATGCAGATTCAGATTTGACAGATCTCGGTGAGGGATCCCGCTGAACGGTTGAGTCACCAGATCCCTCTGCCGAGGGAGACTGAATGGAATTTGCACTGACAGATTGACCAGGTCCCAAAACCACGGCATGTTGGGCCACCCTGGGGCAATGAGAATCATCCGTCGACACCCCTGCTCCACTATCTTGGAGATCACTTGGCTGAGGAGGGCGACGGGAGGGAAGGCATACGCATCCAGATCCTGCCAGGATAGACTCAGAGCGTCCACAGCCCAGGCAGGCGGATCCGGAACCGGTGAGACAAACTTGGGGAGTTTGTAATTGTACCAGGTGGCAAACAGATCCACTTGTGGTTGGGCCCATCTCAAGCACAAGAGATTGAACACACTCTGATCGAGTGACCACTCTGTCTGGATTACCTGATTGTGCCGAGAGAGCTTGTCTGCTATCACATTTAACCGACCCGGAATGTGCCTGGCTCTCAGAACTATTCCTCTGGGGTGGCACCAGGATAGGAGTCTCCAGAGGAGGGCACAAAGAGAGCCTGATTTCATACCTCCCTGTTTGTTGATATAGGCGACCACAGTTGTGTTGTCTGTCGCAACCAACACAATCTGGTTCAGACAGAGAAGCTCGAAACTCCTGAGGGCCAGAAAAACTGCCTTTAGTTCCAAGAAGTTTATATGAAGTTGACTTTCTACTTCTGACCAAACTCCTCTTGCCGTAGCGTCCCCTAAGTGAGCGCCCCAACCTTCGTTTGATGCGTCGGTAAACAGTTGAAGGGCGTGACTTAATGGATGTAAGGGTTGACCCCTTAACACATTTCCCTCGTCTAACCACCAATCTAGGTGAGGTTGAAGAGAGGGAGGTAGAGGAATGACTTTCTCTAAGACCTCGGGTACCTGCCAGTGTCTCTTTAGGTGCCACTGAATGGGACGCATGTGGAGACGACCTGACCAAACCTGCTTCTCGGTGGCGGTCAAGAGTCCTATCAAGGACATGAACTGCCTGACCGTGCAACTGTCCTGAGCCCTTAAAAACAACAGCTTCCGACGCAAGCTTGCCCATCTTTCTTGAGTTGGCAAAACCCGACCCGTCAACAGGTCGAACCGGTAACCGACGAAGGTAAAGACCTGTTGAGGATTCAACTCCGACTTTTTGAGGTTGACCAGCCAGCCCAGTTCGTAGCAAAGAGACAACAGAACTTGGGTGTGACGGAGACCAATTTCCTTCGAAGGGGCTCTCAGTAACCAGTCGTCTAGGTACTGGTGGATTCTTATACCCCTGTTCTGAGCCATAAGTTTCACCTCCTTGACCACCTTGGTGAACTCTAGAGGAGCCGTGGCCAACCCGAAGGGAAGGGCAGTGAACTGGTACGCTCATTTGTTGAGGAAGAATCTCATGTACTTCCTCGACCGGGGGTGAATAGGGATGTGAAAGTATGCATCGCTGAAATCCAGCGAGGTCACCCACTCCCCTTTTTGTAGAGAGGTCCGGATGGTTTCCGGAGTTTCCATCTTGAATGTGCCGGTTTTGAGGAATTTGTTCAACCGACTCAGATCTAAAATAGGCCTCCACCTGTTTTCCGGTTTGGGTACTAAAAACAGCCGGTTGTAGAAGGCTAGAGAAGACCGGACCAGGACTGGCTCTACTACCAACTTTCCTTGGAGAGAGATCAGTGCCTCTTTGAGGAAACGGCTTTTGACCGGATTGGCATAGCTGCTCTGAATGATTGGAACCCTGGTGAGAGGAGGTCTTAATCTGAAGGGCAGGCTGTAACCCTCCTTTAAAATGGACACTGCTCGAGGGTTTGCGCCTAACCTTTGCCAAACTTGCCAAAACTTTTGAAGACGGCCTCCTACAGGACCATCGTGCACAACAGTGGGGACACCTTGAACATTTTGGACAAAAAGAGATGGATCGACACAAGAAACACTGTTCACATGCTTTATTTTTCTCAACACTGGTACGGGACTTAGACCTTTCTTTTGCGGAGGCCCGGTGGTAGCTACAGAAGGAGCATGAGTTGCAACATGAAAGAACACATCCTGACTTACATGATTTACTTGCCTCATGGGAAAGTCTTGATTCTGAGATGTGTGGGGTCGTGAACTTCCTATCTGTACTGAATTCAGTAACTGACCCGAACTTTCTGTTAACATGTCTTTTACTGTCTCTTGAACACTTGAACCGGTCATTTCTAGTGGAACTTGACTTAACTTTGAACAAAGAACTGGTTTGAGACAAACTTTCTTGACTAAGTTTAGAGTCTGTTTTCTGCCCAACCGATTTAATGTCTTGACTACAGAGGTTGGATTGTATTGGTAACTGTCATTTTTGGTGTTTAAATCCACGGGCGCGAGAGAAACGGGGGTTAGAACCACGACCCCTTCCTCTTGATCTGCCCCTGCCCCGAGCAAACTGTCGCCATGGTTGGGCCGGTTCAGCTGGAGCTGCATTTCTAGAATCCCGGCGATCATAGGGTTGGAACCTATTCTGGTTTCGCCAACCAGTGCGCTGCATAGCACCCGGACCGGGTCTTGGAGCGGCACTGGTGGATTCAGACTTAGTAATATCCTGTTCTGCAATGCATATCAGGTCATCAGGGAAGAGACCGTAATTGAACAATGGAGCATTCCTGAGCCGAGTCCAGGTGTCAGGCTTGACTCCCGGCTTGACATGGTCTAAATAAGAGTCACGTCTCAGAAGTACAAGATTTGCCATGTTGACGAAAAGGCAGTCAGCTAGGTGCTGCAATGAGGTTCCCATGGCAATGGAGACATTTTGATGAAAAGCTAGGTAGTCTTTCAGGTCGTGAAGAGCCTCTGAGACTTCTTTTGGGGCCTTTCCTTTATTAAAGTTCGACTGAAAGCACACTAAACTGTGGTTCATACGGTCCTGCAGTTCACTAGCACATCTGTTAAAGCCTGCAGCCTGGTTGACAATGTAGCTGCCTTCTTTGGTATTCCGTTCCCATCGACGTAGATATTCTTGGGAAATAGGGCGTGAAACCGGACCAGAAGGAGGGTAGGAAGAGGCCTTGGTAATACGTGGAAATTGCGAATTAACTTTAGCCTCGGTATTCCTCCAACTAAACACAGACTTGCCAGGGCGAGGAGTAGTGTCAGGCTTGAGGGTGTGCATCTGGTACCAACGCGCTTGCGATTTCGGCATCTTGATAAATTGGTCCTTCTTCAGACCACTTGAGTCTTGACTCCTAGAGGGATAACCCTCGGCCACCGTGGTATTGAGACGCTCAAGTTTTTGACATAACCAGTCGTCTGGTGGCATAGCTACAGACACACGAGCTGGTCGCCTGGGTACCTTCCCCTTCCAAGGGTTGTTACTCTTGTCGGGTTCACTAAAATCAGCCTCAAAAACCGGGATATGATTCCATCCCATAAAGGATCTGACAGACTGGACGGTTTCACGGTAGTTCATATCCTCTGTAACTTCTTGTTTTTCACCAGTATCCGACAGTTCCCCTTCATCCGGTTCAGAAGCTGAATAATGCTCACTGTCTTCCGGATCATATGGTAGGTCAGAATACACACTAGCCTGTGGATAATCCTCCGGACCGGTGGTTCTGTAAGTAGCACTGGCCAGAGAGTAACTGGGAGTCGGACCGGTAGCTGATAGTTCCTTGGTCGGTGGACCGGTTGACTGGACAGCCGGCTGAGAGACAGGTGCTTTGGCCGGAAGAGCTTGAGAGCCGGTGTCGGTCATGTCTTCAGTGGTTGCCTGTGATGACCTTGTCTTTTCCGGTTTAGCATCAGACCCTTTATTATCTTCAGCTTCTGCCGGAAGCCACACCGGACCGGTGGGTCGGGCAGAAGAAGGGTCAAGGAAGGGAGTATCTGATAGCACTTTGTGAGCAGGAACGGGGTTAACAGGCATAGAAGGAGCAGTAAAAATATTACCTCGTGAGAGAAGTGCCTGGAATCTTGCAAACTGCTCAGAGATCTTGTCAGATAATGCAAATAACTGATCAGAAGTGACATAAGAGGTGTCTGAAGTAGAAGCAGAAGACGCGGCAGGTGCCTGCGTGGAAAGCTGCGCAGAGGGCTGAGAATCCGGTACTGGCTGCGCAGAAGGGTGCGCAGAACAATTATCTGTCGGAGCGTTTGCAGACGACAAGTCCTCCACCGGAGAAATAACTGTCACATCTTTGGGGGACACTAGCAATCCTGCTTTCCTTTCCTTTCTTATTCTATAAGATGGAGTAGACAAAGTTTCCTTTTGGGTCTCCGAAAATTTGTCACATAATGAGCAAGGTTTGTCCTTGACACACAGGTCCTCCCCCAACTTCTTCTCTCTACATCTTGCACAATGTTTGTGAAGATCAAACACGGCCATTATATGTCCGCAAGCGCCTCTGCGCTGCCCCTTGAAATCTCCAGGGGATGCCATGAATATTCAGTGATAACTTGATATAAAAATGATGTAACTTTAAAATGTATATCCAACACTAAAACTGAAAAACGTCTCTATAAATCTTTCTTGACAACATTTAATATGGCGCCAAACAAAAAGAGGAAGAGCGCGCACTGCACCGACAGGTAGGCTGTACAGCCACCTGGCGAGTGAACAGGACACTACCGGTCCCGGCCAGAGCCCAGCTCAGGACGTTTTTTTCTAACGTTTGGCGTGACTGGCAAGGCGCCGGACAAATGCATTTGTCCACTAGGTAAGATGTATTAACGCAATAAAATGTGTACTTATATCATATTAACTATGTGGCTGTCTTACACTATCTAGGTATGTGTGTCGCATTACCTATGTATTTTGTATGACACTACCTATACTTGCATCACATAACCTGTGTGTCTGTATCACATTACCTTGGTACCTGTATCACTTTACCTGTGTACCTGTACCAATCACATTGACTCATACATGTGTATCACATTACTTGTATCTATTGTACAGCATCACCTGTACCTGAGAACCTGTCTACCTGTATTACCTGAGGACCTGTTTGACATTGCCTATGTACCTGCAACATATTACCTATATTTGTCTTGTATTACCTGTGTACTTGCTGTTCCAGCCTGTGTTTTGCTATGAACTGAGCATCTCTCCTCACTTCCCTCACTGCTCCTTTCATCTCTCGTTTGTGTTTGTGTACAAGTCTCTCTTTCTCATTCTTCTGACGGCCCCCTGAACGTTCCTTGCGGGATGGGTCAAAACTACAAGGTAAAATAACTTTGTTAAAATTTGTCTTATCTTGTAAAGTACCATCCTTTTTTTTTACTGAACCTTTATTTTTTGTAGATTATACAGCACAAGTAGACCTAATAGGATTAGAGACATGGAATTTTTTTTTTGATATCCTCAAAAACCAAAGAACACTTTGAAGCATGAAACAAGGTAATATTCAGATTGCATTTTTTTCAACATAGAATTCTTACAAAAACTTCAAAAATGTGTTTGTTTTCTCTGTTTTGTTTTGGTTAGGTCTACATTTGTTTTCTTTACAGAAAAGTGTGTACACTTTTATAATGAATGTTTGTTGCAATTGATAATATGTACTAGTATTTACCAAACACTAAGCATGCTGTATTCTCATCTCTTACATATAACTTTCACGCACAGGAACTGGAGGTTATCTGATGGTATTTTCTGGGTATTTTAGTAGTATTAAAGTAAAACTATGCATGTCACTGCAATAATATCCCAGAGTATATCAACTTAGGACTTCTGGATTTAGATTTATTTTTTGTTTTACGTCTCGTTCAACAGTCAGGGTTATATTGTGACGGGTAGTTTACGGGTGGAGGAACCAGTGCTTACTAGTTGGTCAAGATTCTGCACTGTAAACCACCGGGCATCAGCAAGTAACTACCAACTTTCCAACATGAAGTGCCCAGGTAGAGATTCCAACTGGCAACCACGGAGGTTGAAAATGAGTACTCTAACCACTACAAAACCGAGCCTCCTTTACGACTTCTGGGAATTTCTCATTATCCCAATAGAGGAAGAAATGTGGAATTCACCAATGTATGACATATAAATATGATTATTTTGACTTCCCTTCAAATGACTGAACCCTGCTGAGGTACAGAAGTTTGTCTACACCATGAAATAGGATTAACACTTACTTCTCAGTGAGTTTGGGTTCATATAACTTGAGTGCTTTCGCAGGCTGCTTGTCTAATTCCACGGCTCTTCTGGACTTTTTCATCCCCGAGTCCAAGGTTTCTGATAATGACTGTATTTTATGCTGAAAACAAAAACAATATAAGAGAAAAAGGTTAAGCTGGGCTTTTGCATCTATTTCAACAGATTTGGTCATCTCTTGAACCATATTTACAACAGTACACAGATTGGGATAGTTTCAGAGCATTGCATGTAAAGATTAAGTATTAAAACAATACAATTCAGTAAACTAAAAGTTATAAAGCTGTAAAATTTCTTAACTGGAGAATAGCTGTCAATGAAAATATCACAATTATGTATGGTCGAATTATGGTTTGAATGTTTTGAAAATTACCCACACATACAGATGTGGCAATACATGCTTATATGTGGAGTTGGGGCAAAACTGTGACTCACTTGATGCAACACCATCTGTTACAATGGGAAGTTACAAAAGTAAAACAGTTAATGAATTCTAATATGACTTTAACAGTGCTTAATCTACATTAAAAGACACCCAAAGGTGCAACAACCAAGATTTCAGTAAAAAGATACAAGAGAGATATAAGAGAGATAAAATAGTATCACATATCCCTGTACAGAGATAAAATAGCATCAGATATACAAGATCAAAGGTCAAATCCAGGTCACACCATGATGTTTTATATCTACACACCCTTGCCAATGTCCCTACCAAGTATCAACTTCCTACACCTTACAGTTTCCGAGATATAGCCCGGACCAGATTTTACAGGTCAAGGTCATTATGGCAAGGTCAAATCAAGGTCATGCCATGACGTTGCACACCTACACCCCCTAACCAATGTCACTACCAAGTATCAACTTCCTACACCTTACGGTTTCCGAGATATAACCCGGACAAGATTTTATAGGTCAAGGTCACTACGGCAAGGCCAAAGGTCAAATCAAGTTCACACTATGACGTTGTACACCTACACCCCCTAGCCAATGTCTCTACCAAGTATCAACTTCCTACACCTTATGGTTACTGAGATACAGGCTGGACAAACTTTTTCCTGCCAGCTGCCCACCCACCCATCCGGATACCATGGGTGAAAACAATATCCTGGGTAAAAATTATAAAGCTTTAAGACTTCTCCCATTTTGATATTCATTTGAATGGTCGAATTATGGTTAGAATGTTTTGAATATTACCCACACATACAGATGTGGCAATACATGCTTTTATGTGGAGTTGGGGCAAAACCTGTGGCTCACTTGATGCAACACCATCTGTTACAATGGGAAGTTGCAAAAGTAAAACAGTTAATGAATTCTAATATGACTTTAACAGTGCTTAATCTACATCAAAAGACACCCAAAGGTGCAACAACCAAGATTCAAGTAAAAAGATATAAGAGAGATATATGAGATAAAATAGTATCAGATATCCCCGTAGACAGATAAAATAGCATCAGATATGCAAGATCAAAGGTCAAATCAAGGTGACACCATGATGTTGCACATATATCCCCTGACCAATGTCCCTACCAAATACCAACTTCCTACACCTTATGGTTTCTGAAATATATCCCAGACAACGCAGTATAGTTCAAGGTCACTACGGCAAGGTCAAAGGTCAAATCAAGGTGACTCCATGATGTTTTATATCTACACACCTTAGTTAATTTCCCTACCCAGTACCAACTTCCTACACCTTACGGTTTCCAAGATATACCCCGGACAAGATTTTATAGGTCAAGGTCACTACAGCAAGGTCAAATCAAGGTCACACCATGATGTTGCACACATACACCTCCTAACCAATGTCCCTACCAAGCATCAACTTCCTACACCTTACAGTTTCCGAGATACAGGCTGGACAAACTTCTTCCCGCCGCCTGCCCACCCATCCACCATGGGTGAACACAATAACCCGACAGCCCTTAAGGGCTGTGGGGTAAAAAGGGATAAGCAACAGATCAGCAAAAAAATTAGCTTAAGCTTAAGTTAACTTTAATAAACCATCAACATGGATTAAATTTTGGATTAAATATACTTGGATCTGTTTCACTTATCCAAAAATTAACAATGTGAATATTGATTTTATCCAAAGATAACCTAAGCCATTGCAAAAACACCCTGACTTTATAGTAACAGGAGAAATGGAAGAGCTTACCTTGAGACATTGTGGGTACCTTTCTGTGGGTAGCCGTTTTACAAAATACTGTACTGGAGCAAAGATTTCTGGATACGAGGGTAAAGACTGGTAAAGTGAGCTGAACTGATTCAACAATGAAATGGCTAACTGAATGGAACATAACCTGGAATATATACAACACACTGGTAAGCAACTACCAATTTTTCCACATAGGGTTGGGTCTGGGGTTCAAACCACTAACCTCAGAGGTGGTAGGCGAGTGTGTTAACCATTACACCACAGCCCCCTAACCTAGAATACGGAAAACATTTAACAGAGAAATGGCTAACTGCAGTGATCATAACCTGGAATACAGAAAACATCCAATACAGAAATGGCTAACTGAATATAACCTGGCAATTTGTATATAAAAAATACAGCTAATTGACCACTGGCACATAATCTGAAATATAGAAAACATGCAACAGAAACATAATGCACTAAATACAGAACCAGGCAATAAAAAAGACATTTAAATGGAGACAGTGCTAGCTGAATGAATTAACCTGGTTTATAGAAACAGTCAACAAAGTCACAACTAACTGAACTAAGATAACCTAGAAACTAGACCTAGCGCATCGGAAAACCGATGCAAATTGTATCCACCATAAAGACAATGCACCAAAACCTCTAGGACCAATAATAAGCAAGTTATAAGCACTTTTAAGTTTGGCTGTCCTCATTTGACCTTCAAGGAGGGGCCCAAGGTCAAATCCGACCACGCCAGAAGATTCCCATCCTATGATTTCCTATATGTTGGTTTACCATCCCAAACATCTAGGACCAATAATAAGCGAGTTATAAGCACTTTTAAGTTTGGCTGTCCTCATTTGACCTTGAAGGAGGGGCCCAAGGTCAAATCCAACCACACCAGAAGATTCCCAGCCCATGATTTTCTATACGTTGGTTTACCATCCCAAACCTGTAGGACCAATAATAAGCGAGTTATAAGCACTTTTACCTTTGGCTATCCTCATTTGACCTTCAAGGAGGGGCCCAAGGTCAAATCCGACCACACCAGAAGATTCCCAGCCCATGATTTTCTATAGGATGGTTTACCATCCCAAACATCTAGGACCAATAATAAGCGAGTTATAAGCACTTTTAAGTTTGGCTATCCTCATTTGACCTTGAAGGAGGGGCCCAAGGTCAAATCCGACCACACCAGAAGATTCCCAGCCCATGATTTCCTATATACTGGCTTACCATGCCAAGCCTCTAGGACCAATAATAAGCGAGTTATAAGCACTTTTAAGTGTGGCTGTCCTCGTTTGACCTTGAAGGAGGGGCCCAAGGTCAAATCCGACCACGCCAGAAGATTCCCAGCCCATGATTTCCTATATGTTGGTTTACTATCCCAAACCTCTAAGTCCAATAATAAGCAAGTTATAAGCACTTTTAAGTTTGGCTGTCCTCACTTGACCTTCAAGGAGGGGCCCAAGGTCAAATCCGACCATGCCAGAAGATTCCCCGCCCATGATTTCCTGTATGTTGGTTTACCATCCCAAAGCACTGGGATCAATAATAAGCGAGTTATAAGCACTTTTAAGTTTGGCTTTCCTCGTTTGACCTCGAAGGAGGGGCCCAAGGTCAAATCCGACCACGCCAGAAGATTCCCAGCCCATGATTTCCTATATGTTGGTTTACTATCCCAAACCTCTAAGTCCAATAATAAGCAAGTTATAAGCACTTTTAAGTTTGGCTGTCCTCACTTGACCTTCAAGGAGGGGCCCAAGGTCAAATCCGACCATGCCAGAAGATTCCCCGCCCATGATTTCCTGTATGTTGGTTTACCATCCCAAAGCACTGGGATCAATAATAAGCGAGTTATAAGCACTTTTAAGTTTGGCTTTCCTCGTTTGACCTCGAAGGAGGGGCCCAAGGTCAAATCCGACCACGCCAGAAGATTCCCAGCCCATGATTTCCTATATGCTGGTTTACCATGCCAAGCCTCTAGGACCAATAATAAGCGAGTTATAAGCACTTTTAAATGTGGCTGTCCTCGTTTGACCTTGAAGGAGGGGCCCAAGGTCAAATCCGACCACGCCAGAAGATTCCCAGCCCATGATTTCCTATATGTTGGTTTACTATCCCAAACCTCTAAGTCCAATAATAAGCAAGTTATAAGCACTTTTAAGTTTGGCTGTCCTCACTTGACCTTCAAGGAGGGGCCCAAGGTCAAATCCGACCATGCCAGAAGATTCCCCGCCCATGATTTCCTCTATGTTGGTTTACCATCCCAAACCACTGGGATCAATAATAAGCGAGTTATAAGCACTTTTAAGTTTGGCTATCCTCGTTTGACCTCAAAGGAGGGGCCCAAGGTCAAATCCGACCACGCCAGAAGATTCCCAGCCCATGATTTCCTATAGGTTGGTTTACCATCCCAAACCTCTAGAACCAATAATAAGCGAGTTATAAGCACTTTTAAGTTTGGCTGTCCTTATTTGACCTTGAAGGAGGGGCCCAAGGTCAAATCCGACCACACCAGAAGATTTCCAGCGCATGATTTCCTATATGTTGGTTTACCATCCCAAAGCTCTAGGACCAATAATAAGTGAGTTATAAGCATTTTTAAGTTTGGCTGTCCTCATTTGACCTTGAACGAGGGGCCCAAGGTCAAATCCGACCACACCAGAAGATTCCCAGCCCATGATTTCCAAAAGGTTGGTTTACCATCCCAAACCTGTAGGACCAATAATAAGCGAGTTATAAGCACTTTTACCTTTGGCTGTCCTCATTTGACCTTCAAGGAGGGGCCCAAGGTCAAATCCGACCACACCAGAAGATTCCCAGCCCATGATTTTCTATAGGATGGTTTACCATCCCAAACAACTAGGACCAATAATAAGCAAGTTATAAGCAATTTTAAGTTTGGCTGTCCTCATTTGACCTTGAATGAGGGGCCCAAGGTCAAATCCGACCACACCAGAAGATTCCCAGCCCATGATTTTCTATATGTTGGTTTACCATCCCAAACCTCTAGGACCAATAATAAGTGAGTTATAGGCACTTTTAAGTTTGGCTATCCTCGTTTGACCTCGAAGGAGGGGCCCAAGGTCAAATCCGACCACGCCAGAAGATTCCCAGCCCATGATTTCCTATAGGTTGGTTTACCATCCCAAACCTCTAGAACCAATAATAAGCGAGTTATAAGCACTTTTAAGTTTGGCTGTCCTCATTTGACCTTGAAGGAGGGGCCCAAGGTCAAATCCGACCACACCAGAAGATTCCCAGCGCATGATTTCCTATATGTTGGTTTACCATCCCAAACCTCTAGGACCAATAATAAGTGAGTTATAAGCATTTTTAAGTTTGGCTGTCCTCATTTGACCTTGAACGAGGGGCCCAAGGTCAAATCCAACCACACCAGAAGATTCCCAGCCCATGATTTCCTATAGGTTGGTTTACCATCCCAAACCTGTAGGACCAATAATAAGTGAGTTATAGGCACTTTTACCTTTGGCTATCCTCATTTGACCTTCAAGGAGGGGCCCAAGGTCAAATCCGACCACACCAGAAGATTCCCAGCCCATGATTTCCTATATGCTGGTTTACCATCCCAAACCTCTAGGACCAATAAGAAGCGAGTTATAAGCACTTTTAAGTTTGGCTGTCCTCGTTTGACCTCGAAGGAGGGGCCCAAGGTCAAATCCGACCACACCAGAAGATTCCCAGCCCATGATTTCCTATATGTTGGTTTACCATCCCAAACCTCTAGGATCGATAATAAGCGAGTTATAAGCACTTTTAAGTTTGGCTATCCTCGTTTGACCTTGAAGGAGGGGCCCAAGGTCAAATCTGACCACATCAGAAGATTCGCAGCACATGATTTCCTATATGTTGGTTTACCATCCCAAACCTCTAGGATCGATAATAAGCGAGTTATAAGCACTTTTAAGTTTGGCTATCCTCGTTTGAGCTTGAAGGAGGGGTCCAAGGTCAAATCTGACCACATCAGAAGATTCGCAGCACATGATTTCCTATAGGTTGGCTTCACATTGCAAACCTCTAGGACCAATAATAAGGGAGATATAGGCACTTTTAAAGTCCTCTATGTGGGTTACTTCGGCACTCCGTGGATGACCTTGAGTTAGGAGCTTCAAGGTCAAATGTGTGCAAGGTTGTAGAGGACACGTATATGTGTCATACATATCACCTATGAAGAGATTCAACCTTCTACCTATGAGGAACAGCCAGTAGAAAAATGTAGATTATTTTCAAAGAAATGTCCGTGGTGGCCATCTTGATTTTCAGAATGAGGCTATTTTCCTTCCCAGAGAAGCTTACCCCCCAATGAAGTTATCCTGCAAATTTGGTGAACCTAGCTGCTGTTGTTTTCCTCTTAGAGCGTTAACGCCGAAAATCTCTCTACGCGCGGCGGCGGCATAGCAAACGCTAAACCAAAGTATCCACCGGATGCTTCCAGTGGATACAATTATAAAAAAAAACCCAGAATTTTTACACGTTTACTATTAATACCACCAGATGGTTGAAGCTGGTTTTGTGATTGGTTGATGATCAAACCAACACTGTTTTCAAATAAAACAATATCACTTGACCTAGCACAATGAAATTACACTGGTAGAAAATAAATATTAAAAATATTGAAAAGGGCAATTGAAAGAATTAAAGAATTCTAATTCTAATCAACATTTTAAGCACTTAATCTCCCCTTTATGAAGAGGACTCTAAGATGCAAAAATGAGGATGAGAATTATATAATGGTACTTTCCATATCCTAGTGGCATGAGGTGTAGAGTATGGCTTTCTTATTTCACTATTCGTGTTCCAAAAATCACAAGACTTGGTGTATATAAATTCTGGCAAGTATGACTAGGGACGTCATCGTGTACCGTGATATCATCATATCACCAATGGTTCAAGTCTGCACACGATATCGAGCTTGGCATTCATAACCCGATTTCCGGGGTTTAGTTACCACATTAGTGAAAAATTAAATACGCAGGTGTACATGAGCCTGAACTCGTAACTGGAAATGCTCTCAGTTTATTCTAAAGTGAAGATCCTTGGATTTTACCCTTAATAAAGTAAAAATCTATGTTATTTCGGAGAATTTACATTGTTTATAATGTTTTGAATTAAAAATATCAAGTTGAAATGTAGATATTAACATAACTTAGTAGATATTAACTTAACTTAGTGATTAATACCGCGATATCGCCCACCATCTTCTACACGATGACGTCCCTAAGTATGACTATATTTCATACAGTCATATAAAAACTATCTCTCACCGAAACTCATCTGATGCAAGATAACCAAAAGCCTTCTGAGGTGTGAAGATGTGATTTAGTTTCATCTGACCTACTTCTGAGCACTCTGATTGGTCTACTGCTAGGCAAAGAAGATTGTTGTATTTGCCAATGGGTTTAAAAGGTGGTATCACAGGAAGAACTGAAACAGAAAAATTTCAAAGAAATACATGTATTTAGTTTACCTTCAGACTTCACTGCAGTGGATGAACATACTATGCACTTTGGGAAATCTGTGTTAGCGTACATTTTATGTAATAACATTTTCTGTGTTTGAATTAACCAATGTCCCTACAGAATTTCTACTTAAAATCAGCATCCCATCTTGATACAATCTGAATACAGAAGTGCCCAAAACCAATTGCTTTATGTCCATTGTCACATTAATTGGCATGACCCAATTTTGGAAATGTGAGAGAGTTGCAGATCACAACTAACTGACAATAGATATTCTGAGTTCTAGTTTATGCCAAGTTAAGGTGTGTGCCAAATTACAACATTAAATAGGACATTGATTTACACAACAGGCTATGATTGGTGCCTCTTCATAAGCGAGGTATCTGTGATCCCAAAAGTACATGTGACAAAATTACACAGAGAGCTCAGACCTTTACCAATTCAATGGGATCTAAGTTTGGACCAAGAACCATCTTTTGATTTTTCTTCAGGAAGTCTCAACCATTGGTATTTGCATAATCCTGCTAACAAGCAAACATAGCAATAGACCTGAAAATAATATCTCCTTGTTGGAGACAAAAGTGGTATGTGGGCACAACACAAATTGGGTAAAATTATTTTCACACAAGAGCACTCAAAGGGCGCAGACCTCCACCAAGCGTGGATCCAGATGATCCAAACAGTGATCCAGATCACTCCCAAAATGTAATCACTTGTTCCTTGTCCCATATAGGACATTTCCTAAAAATTTCATCAAAATCCATCCATAACTTTTGGAGTTATCTGTCTTTAAATATTACATTTCATTGATCCAGAAGATCCAGATCATAGTGATCCGAATCACTCCCAAAATTGAATCATTTCTTCTTTTTATCTTTTCAGACATATCCTGAAAATCTTATCAAAATCCACCCATAAGTTTTTGAGTTATCTTGTTCACAAACGCGCAAACAAACAAACGCACAAACCAACTCACACAAAAACATAACCTCCTTGGCGGAGGTAATAATATCTTTAAGGTTAAATTGTCAAAAAGTGTATTTTGTGGTATCACACACTACATAACAAAAGGAAGTTCCAAGTTACTTTTTGGTAAATAAGGGCCAAATACATATACTGCACTACATTTAATTAAGTTAGAAAACCTAAATCAGCATAACAGAGTGGTAATTTAAAGAACATTTAATCTAATCTACTGCTTTGCAAGCGCAATATCTTCCCCACAATGAGGAACTCAGTGCGCTAATTTAAACAAAATCATTATCATATGGAAGTCGAGGGGCGTTCAAAGTCAGTAATCCAGGATTGTGGGTGTGACCGGGAGGGAAGGAAGACTAAGTTGGGAAGCTAGAGCTGAAGAGGTGAGTTTTGAGGTGCTTCCTAAATGATGCAACAGAGGGACTATTTCTTACATGGAGAGGGAAAGAGTTCCAGAGGGCAGGGGCATACTGACTGAAGGAATTAGAAAAGAGTTTAATTGATTTGTGAACTCTACGATCAAAATTTAGTGTTTATGACGAGAAATATTTCATAACCAATACACTTATACAATACATGTTTTGTCTGACAGATATCAAACCAAAAGAATTTTCCAAACTTACTCGTTTGACTATCTTTATTCAAGGCTAAAAAAAGCACACCCTTCAGGAAGTTGATTACTTCTGGAACAAACCTCTTTGAGAAACTAACATACTGAAAAAAACAACAAAATAAACATTGCTCCAAACAGTTATGTTTATCATAGTTGACTCACTTTCAGTAGATATGTGTTCACTAGAATTCTCAGCAAAGAAGAACTGTTTGGTTGAAGTGTGGATGTATAAATTTATGGCATATTGAAACACTAATTTGACAGATTTTAACTATGTTATAGATATTCAATTGGTGGAGAAGTAATTAACTTTAATGTCAACTGTACTCAATCATCGTTTGCCATTTATGGCTAATTTTGTGGTAAAATTTATCATAACATACCTCAAAAACTGTTGAGTACATGGTTTCAAAAAAATTCTTACTTTGTATTAACAATTCATATAATATTCTTTTACACAGAAAAGATGCATAACTAAAAAAATGTCCACAAACCTCTAGTACAAGATTGCACATGAAAAGTCCCACAGCCACATCCCTAGTAGTTTGTACACAGCTCTATAAATACAGAAATATAATTTTGGCTGGAAATATTGAATGGTAAAATCATTTGAATCACATAAAAATACATGCAGAATACACCAAAATACATTCTTGTTAAGTATAAAACAGTAAACGGTGGTACAGGGACACAAGCTATACATTCTTAGCAATATTAATACACACTATTAAATTCATGCCATTGGGACAATGGTAGCGATGTCCCCCAAAAATATGAGCATGATTTTTGGCCCTGCGCCTGAATGAATATTTCGCTATTCTTGTCACCTAACCATTGCATTACAGCAAATCCCATGTGTTTATAAGAGTATCCATTTGAGTTAAAATATATTGAGACTGGCATTGAATTATGGAATTGATGTTCCCATAGGTGATGTAATATTGGAATTAGTAAGTAAGTAAGTAAGAAACACTTATATAGCGCCGAATTTGATGTAAACATCCTCTAAGGCGCTGATGTGCAAAAAGGGATAGTCCAGTTCCAGAAAAACGTCCGTTTCCATATTAGCGTTCGGTAGGGGAGATAGGCTATGGTGGAGGATAAGCCAATCTAAAAAGGTATGTTTTTAACTGTTTCCTGAAACCAGAAATGCTTTCTATGGTTCTGATGGCTTGAGGAAGCTTGTTCCACTCTGTTGGAGCCCATGCTATGAAACTGCGTAGCCCTGAGCGTTTATTTGGTTTAGATGAGGAAATTGATAGGCGATTTCCCTGTGTGAGATCACTCCGCCTAACTAGAGCGGAGAGATATGGAGGTTGGCTGAAATGTATTGCTTTATAAATGAGGAGATTATATTTGAACAGTATACGGTAATGAATGGGGAGCCAGTGTAGTTTGTGCAGGAAGGGTGTAACATGACAGTATTTATTTAGCTTGCACACCGTCCGACATAAGGCATTTTGAACTCTCTGTAGTCTGCTAGTATATGCCTTTTTTGTGTTGTAAAGCAGTGAGTTACAGTAATCCAGACGACTGCTTACCAAGGCATTTGCCACCTTTACAGCTGTTTCATGATTTAAGTACCTGCTGACCCTTCGTAGTTCCCGGAGATGGTAGTAACTTATGCGACATAGATTAGCCACGTGTCTTTGCATTGAATTTTCAGCATCCAGGATGACACCAAGGTTTTCTACCGATTCAGCTGGTTCCATGGTGTTGCCAAGCAAACTCATTGGGAAAGATGACTTCAGGGAACTTCTAATTTGATCATCACCAATCACTATGAATTCTGTCTTGTCAGGATTTAATTTAAGCTTATTATTTCCCATCCAAGCCTGGACCGCCTCAAGGCAATTTGTTAATTCAGTGATACTGGAATCGAAGTTCCTAGAGTCGAGTTCCAAGTAAATTTGTGTGTCATCAGCATATAAGTGGTGGGTGACATTGAATTTAGATATGACTGAACTGAGAGGGGTTGTGTATAGGGTAAAAAGGAGTGGCCCTAGAACTGAGCCTTGGGGAACCCCGCAAGGGAGTTGAAAAGCATCTGAAAGATGTCCATCTATTTTGATGTGCTGCTTGCGTGAGTTGAGGTATGACTGGACCCACTTAAGCACTACTCCAACAATGCCATACCAGTGCTGAAGGCAGTTGAATAGGATTGAGTGGTCTATTGTATCGAAAGCTGCAGATAAGTCCAAAAGGACTAATCCAACAGCTGCACCCTTGTCCATTGATGTGGCAATGTCATTTTGTATTTTGAGCAACGCCGTTTCAGTTGAGTGAAAAACTCTATATGCGGACTGATTTTCGTTGGAAATACCCTCGTGAGCAATATGCTCATTAATCTGCTTAGCCACAGCTTTCTCTATGAGTTTGGAGATGTAGCTGAGGTTGGACACTGGTCGATAATTCTTGAGAATATTCTTGTCGAGACCAGCTGTTTTCAACAAGGGTATAACATGTGCAGTCTTAAAACAGGAAGGGAAACTGCCCTCCTGTAGAGAGTAGTTCACAATATTTGTAATAGGAGTCAGGAGCACACTGATACATTCAAGGACCAATGATGTTGGGATGGGATCCAAGTAACATGTCACAGCTTCTTGACTGAGCATAAGACAAACCCTTTTTGTAGTAAAAGTATCATGTATGAGGACATTATGGATGACAAAGATCACTCGTGGTGCAAGTTCTTCATTTCGGAATTTCCCTTGGTACAGCTGAATACTGCTCCATTGTGGCGAAGGGGTTAATGTCATCTTTTACACACTGCATAGGTTAGCTTATGACAGGGGGTTGAGGAAAATGATATGAAAATAATCGGATATTGTAATAGCAATCAAAACAACAGTCTTAATTTTCATTTGATATTAATCCTCAACATTGCAGTCAATCCCTACTACTAATATTAACACCAATTATAATTGTCAAATATCAATACTGCAATTTATGGATCAATATCGAGTATCAATATCATGTTAGATTAACATCAATAACTTATGATCAAATACCATTCAACATTGAAGCATTAATATATTATTATTGTTTCTAATTGATAATAAGGTATTAATACCTTACAAATATCATACAGATATCATACCAATCCTATAGATAATGTACATGAGGCTCTTGGCCTGACTTTGATGTGGATGTTGTGAGTTTTACCTGTGTGAGTATCTGGCTGATAAAGAGGAAGGTTGGAGTCACCACTGTGTGTCTCTTGTCAGATGTGGGGAAGAGGATGGATACCAGCTTCAGAAGCATCAGCTGTGTAAATACAGGCAGAATATGAGATGCTTGAAAATAAGTTCACATATCATACAGAGGGAGAGAGATGCTTGATATGTACATCTAATCTACTGCTTTGCAGGTGCAATATCTTCCCCCCACAAGGGGGAACTCAGTGTGCTAGCTTAACAAAAATATAACGCAAAGGACCAAATCCACTATTTTTATGAGCCCAGTACATGCATGAAAACAGATCAGATATAGTAAGATTCAACTGTGTCAATATGGGCAAAAGGTTAGTAACCACAATTATGTTTACATGTTGTACTGAGTAAGCAATCAATCACTCAGAGTGTCACATTGGCCAGACCAACTATCGTCACCCTCTAACAAAATTGACAAAAATTAATCTATGCTATCAAATCACACTGAATAAATACATTTATAATATTAAGTTTTTATTCAGAAGTCACCCATTCAGTTATCTAATAAAATAATATAGCCAGGAGACTAAACAACATTGAATGAAATCATCACAGTCCCAAAATCAATTAGTCAAAATCAATAAATTAACCAATTAACGAACTAACAACTGACCCATTAATGTAGAAGTCAATTAATCTATGTCAATTAACAAATCAAGCAATTAATCCATTAACTAATCTCCCAGTCAATCAACCATTTAATCCAGAAGTCAAACAATTGTTCAATTAATCATTCAACTCACTAGCAATACCCCCAATTAATCCAGCAACCAATCAACCAATAAAACAACATACCGATGAAACAATATAATTAATTTATAATTAATTATTCATACCTAATTCATAACTAGAGGAATGCTTTTGCTAACAAAAGCGAAGCATCCCTGAAAGTTTAAAATGCTTTGTGGTTTTAATAAGCATGCTGTAAAGCTAAGAATGCACAAAGCTGCGCCGTATGCTTTCCCAATACCTCTTAATACATTCTGAAGCTATAAAAGAAACGATAAAGGAGATATAAGGCAAAAACTCCAAAGCAGCTATTTATGACCCCAGTTTGGCCCATAAGGGGGGGGGGGGTAAAACTGACCGGCTATTTAGACTCTCCACATATACTTTCCCAATACCTCTTAATACATTCTGAAGCTATAAAAGCAACAATAAAGAAGATATAAGGCAAAACTCCAAAGCAACTATTTTATGACCCCAGTTTGACCCATAAGGGGGGTCGGAGGATAAAACTGACTGGCTATTTAGATTCTCCACATATGCTTTCCTAATACCTCTTAATACATTCCGAAGCTATAAAAGCAACGATAAAGGAGATAAAGGCAAAAACTCCAAAGCAGCTATTTATGACCCCAGTTTGACCCATAAGGGGGGGGCCGGGGGTAAAACTGACCGGCTATTTAGACTCTCCACATATGCTTTCCCAATACCTCTTAATACATTCTGAAAGTATAAAAACAACAATAAAGGAGATATAAGGCAAAACTCCAAAGCAACTATTTTATGACCCCAGTTTGACCCATAAGGGGGAGGGGGTCGGGGGATAAAACTGACCGGCTATTTAGATTCTCCACATATGCTTTCCCAATACCTCTTAATACATTCTGAAGCTATAAAAGCAACGATAAAGGAGATAAAAGGCAAAAACTCCAAAGCAGCTATTTATGACCCCAGTTTGGCCCATAAGGGGGGGTCAGGGGGGTAAAACTGACCGGCTATTTAGACTCTCCACATATGCTTTCCCAATACCTTTTAATACATTCTGAAGCTATAAAAGCAACAATAAAGGAGATATATAAGGCAAAAACTCAAAATCAGCTATTTTATGACCCCAGTTTGACCCATAAGGGGGGGGGGGCCGTGGGGCAAAAAATGACCGGCTATTTAGACTCTCCACATATGGTTTCCTATTACCTCCCAGTACATTTTATGGCTCTAAATGCAATACTTAAGAAGATAATAGGGGGGTTGACCTAAATTTAAGGCTTTCAGATTGGAAGGTGTCAGAAAATCACTCATAAATGAGACATTTTTCAAGGGATTGCTCCCAAAATCTAATCAGCTCGCGTTTTCGATAGTATGAACAGGTGTGTCAAATTATAAGGCTGTGTAGCAAGTAGTTTTTCCTGAACTGCGATGACGGGGGGGGTGTACTTCAAAAAAAATGTTTTTGATCATGTGACCTTCATAAAGGTCAAAGATCAAATTTAAGCATGCAGAAAAATTTTCCCACGCCTAAGGTATATAACTGCCAAATATGGTTTGAAACCTTCTAATAACTAGATTGGGCCAACTCGGCGCCAACATATCCCCAGACAGGTCATCACTCACGCCACAGGTTTTGATCGGGAATTTTTTATTTAATCCATTTGTTGTATACCATAAATATTGGGAAAAGTTATATGAACTTCAGCACATCAATCTACTAAGTTTATATCTTCCCAAGGAAGATGGTGTATCCCCAGACGTCGAATACATAACTCAACAGATCATATTTTCAATCTTCCTGCAATGATAACTCTGAACCTATTTTCAAAGTATTTAAATGATTGATGATTGAATGTCCATTCTAAATTAATAATCTCAAAAGAGCATATCTGTTTCTATATTTGTTGACAAATAAAATATTATTTTTAACTCAACTCATCATACTTTTCAATCTTCCTGCAAAGGGTAACTCTGAACCTATTTTCAAAGTATTTAAATGATTGATGATTGAATGTCCATTCTAAATTCATAATTCCAAAAGCGTATCTCTGTTTCTATATTTGTTCACAAATAAAATATTATTTAAAAATCATGTATTATTTATATTATTATTTTATTATACTATTTTTAGAATTTGCATTGTTTTTCAGTTATTCATTTCCTCAATTCCTATATATGTGGTCCATATATATGCAACCTAAATATGTGACACAATCTCAGTTCTGACTCCCTTTGTCTTAGATAATTAGATAATGAAGCAAACACCACCTCCCACCCCACCCCACCTCTCTCCCCTTCTCCACACCTCTCTCACTATTACAGAAGATCTGTATACCTTTGTTTATTTAGTGTCACTCAATAGCTGGAGGTCCCAGAGGTGGATGGGGGATGGGGGGTGGGACTACAAAGAGATGGAGTGCTGCAGCACAAATGGTAAACAAACACTTATAATATAAAAGGAGTAATCAAATACAAAAAGCTCAGTTAATCTTATCACTAAAATCAAATCAAATATATAAATAAGGAATGTCCAACAGGAAGATTATATACCTCCAGAATTAAATATAAATTATCAAACGACAAGAACAGATTTATAATAATAATTCAGAATTGAGAATTTTAAGTATGTGATTATCAATTGAAATGAGTTCGTAACTGTAGGAGCTGTGTCAAAATTAAGGCAAGTTGAATAAAACTGGGCTAGTTGAGGGTTAAAAATCCCCTATTTTTACTACATAAGGCTATAATTTCATTAATATTTGGGACTTAAAGCTCACCAGAAAATAACAGTGTCCATTTTGCCTACTTGAATATGTTTAACCAGTTTCATATTAAAAAGTTAAAAACTCAGCAAGCAGAGAGATAACACACAAAAATAAGTTCTTAAAAGCCTAAGATAGCCATAACATTATTAATATTCAAAATTTAAATAGACAGGCACTTCCTTTGAAAAAATCAAAGATTTCAGCTCTATGAGCCACATAGTCTGACAGTTACAGGGCTTTAAAGTGGCATAATATCCATAAATTGGGTCTCTGTGGGCATTTTACAATTGTTAAAGAGACCTTAGCAATTAAACTACAGAACTGAAACTTTTTGGGGGACATACACAACAAACAAAAATTATATATAATACAGTTTAAGACTTGTCACACTAAGCATTTCCAAATAACAGGGCAAAATACAGAAAAAAATGTCAAAAACGGTCACTTGGGCAAGTGTCTATGGCCCTCATACACAGGTTAAATGTCTACTAAAAGCCTTGATTTTCGGCACATGTGAAAAGGACATAATAGCTCAATCAATCACATAGTTTAACAGTCACAGGGCTTAAAGGTGGCAAAAAGTCCAAATATTGGGTCTCTGTGGGCCTTTTAGAGATCTCGATGTGGTTTTCAAATTAAAGCATCAGACTTAAAATCTGCTACATACTAAGACTACACATAGAATATGTATCTAATAATAAAGTTTGAAACTTCTCAGACTCACCATTTCCAAGTTACAGAGCAAAATATGTGAAAAATGCCTTAAAACAGTCACTCGGGTGGGTGTTAATGGTCCTCAAACACAGTTTAAATGTCTACTTGAAGCCTTGATTTTTGGCACATGTAAAAAGAACATAATAATGTATTCCCAGATGAGATTTTAGCTCTATCAGTCACATAGTTTAACAGTCATGGGCCTTAAAACTGGCAAAAAGTCCAAATAGTGGGTCTCTATGGGGCCTTTTAGAGACCTCAATGTGGCCTTCAAATTAAAGCTTCAGACTTAAAATTTGTCACATACTAAGATTACACATAGAATATGTATCTAATACAGTTTGAAACTTCTCAGACTTACCATTTCCAAGTTACAGGGCAAAATATGTGAAAAATGTCTAAAAAGGGTCACTCGGGTGGGGATTTATGGTCCTCAAACACAGGTTAAATGTCTACTTAAAGCCTTGATTTTCGGCACATGTAAAAAGGACATAATAATGCATTCCCAGATGGGATTTCAGCTCCATCAATAACATAGTTTAACAGTCACAGGGCTTAAAGGTGGCAAAAAGTCCATATATTGGGTCTTTGGGAGCCCGTCAGAGACCTCAATTTGACCTTCAAATTCAAGCTTCAGACTTAAAATCTGTTACATAGTTACTAACATTACACATAGAATATATATCTAATACAGTTTGAAACTTCTCAGACTTACCATTTCCAAGTTACAGAGCAAAATATGTGAAAAATGTCTTAAAAGGGTCACTCGGGTGGGTGTTTATGGTCCTCATACATGGGTTAAATGTCTATTAAAGGCCTAAATTTTGGAGTACATACAAGAAAAACATATTGATATATTCTCAGATGATATTTCACTTAGATGAGAGACATAGTTTGAAAGCTACAGTGCTTGAAGATGGCAAAAAGTCCATAAATTGGGTCTCTGTGGGCAATTTTGAGATCTTAAGTCGACCTAACAGGTAAACCTACAGCCTTTAAATTTTTCACAGACAAGGATTACATATAAGAGTTACATCCAGTGCAGTTTGAGACTCATCAGAATTACCACTTCCAAATTATAGGGCAAAATAAGTTAAAAATCTAGGAAAAAAGTCCTAAGCGGGGTCTTTATGGGCCTCAAAGACAATTTTCTCCTCAACTTAAAGTCTTGATTTTCGGCACATGTACTAAGAATATATTAATGTGTTCTCAGGTAAAATTTGAGGCAGATAAGCCTCATAGTTTGTGACCTAGAGGGCTCTAAGTGGCCAAAAGTGCAATTTCTGACCTTAAGGTGGCCATAAGTTCTTTATTATTGGGAGTTTAAGGTCACCTTAAAATAGGGATCTTCCTTTGGGCATCCTTAACATGTGTACCAAGTTTGAAAAAAAAATATTAATCCATTTTTGAGTTATCACGTCCACAAGGAAATTTCTACGGCGGCGGCGCGACGGACCTGAATCCAATATATCCCCGACTTTCGTCTGGGGATATAATAAGGGAGATATTCAAGGGAGACAATAATGCGGCGGCGGCGAGGAAACTGAGGCGAAAACAAATAAGCGCCCTTTCAGGGATGCTTAATCAATTTACTAGTCAGTTAATACATCAATCTAATGCTCACCACATCCAGTGTAGGCATTATGCCCCTGCCACCTTTCTGTTCCCTCCTGTCATTGTACTCTGCCTGTCTCTGAATGACCGTGTCCAGTACAGCTCTCCCTGAAGTAATTGGACTCTGGACACACAGCTCATACAAGTGTGGCAGCAGCTTGTCAAGTAGACGAAATCTGGGAGGGGATTCGAAACACTGCTCACAGTAATACTGAAAAAAATTAAGAAAAAATACCCATAACGAAACAGAAAAGAAAGATAAAACATGTAGGTCATACAGGTAAGACCACAACTGTGTCAGTACAAGTGTAAGTAAGCCATAACTAGAACCGAATCTTGTGAATAATGGAGATTCTTACAGACACAGAGTGCATTATACCAATTTATATTCATTCCTTTATATTTATTACCAACTGCCTATTCAAAGTAAATGTAAAATTCAAGGTTCCAACCTGCAGTAGAAGTGTGAAGAGTTTCTCTAACTTGTCTTTATTCCCCTCTGCCAGACTGGGGTGATGACAGGCTCGCAGTCGCTCTACAATGATCACCTGATCAATGTCATGGTGACCACTCAGTAGACCCACCAAGTCACTGTAGGTCTCTGGGGCTGTATATACAAAAACAGATGTCACAGTCACAAGGCAAGGTGGGAGTTTTAATACCATCCCACATGGTATTAAAAGACTCATACCCAGAACCACAGTCTAAGTCAAAGTTGGGGTTATATATCCCTATTAACAGCCAGGGTGATATTGGGACAGGTCATCCTCATTGTCACTTGTGGGAGTCAAACCCACACAGAGGTGACTCCCTCTGATTCAAAGTCAAACTTGCTAACCCACTGGACCACCGAGGACCTCAGAACCACAGAGGTGCATGCTTAGTGGCTAAATGGATATCTTGTTATTTAACTGACCACAGAATTCTTAGTGAACTATTGATCACATTGACCAGTAAAAGTAAACCTGTTCTGCTTGCCAAGGTAGTTGAGTATTACACTATTTATAGTTTGGGTGTTAATTTCTAACGGTCAAGACTTGCCTCTCACATCTAAGCTTATAAGCTTGAATCCCAGGACCGAACATAAAGTGGGAATGTTGATGGTTATTTACCTGTGTCCAATGGTTTTCAGAGTAGAATCATTACTGATTCGCATGCTCTGCTTCACTTTATCCCTTATATTACATGTCAGATGACAAAAAAGAATAGATGGAAAGCTATGATAAACCCAAAACAAATGGAACTCACAACCTCAAAGGCAAGAGCCCAGAAATTGAACTTGAAAGCACTTTGCCTGAAGCCTCACATAAAAATTAAAAGACCACAGCCTTTTTGTGAAAGTCAAACACTTAAGGGTCCAATTCAATGGGTTTTTTGTGTGCGTCGACATAAACATGCAGAATATGGTTCAATGTGAAAGACACAAAAATACTGGAAAAGTAATAAAAATGTTTAAATGTTTAACAGTTCAACTTAGTGTGTCACAATGGATATCAATTTTAACATAGATCTACATAGTTCTTACATCAAAGAAAGTATACTTTGTGGTTTAAACCAAGACAACTTAGTGTGTCACAATGGATATCAATTTCAACATAGATCTACATAGTTCTTACATCAAAGAAAGTATACCTTGTGGTTTAAACCAAGACAACTTAGTGTGTCACAATGGATATCAATTTCAACATAGATCTACATAGTTCTTACATCAAAGAAAGTATACCTTGTGGTTTAAACCAAGACAACTTAGTGTGTCACAATGGATATCAATTTCAACATAGATCTACATAGTTCTTACATCAAAGAAAGTATACCTTGTGGTTTAAACCAAGACAACTTAGTGTGTCACAATGGATATCAATTTCAACATAGATCTACATAGTTCTTACATCAAAGAAAGTATACTTTGTGGTTTAAACCAAGACAACTTAGTGTGTCACAGTGGATATCAATTTCAACATAGATCTACATAGTTCTTACATCAAAGAAAGTATACCTTGTGGTTTAAACCAAGACAACTTAGTGTGTCACAGTGGATATCAATTTCAACATAGATCTACATAGTTCTTACATGAAAGAAAGTATACTTTGTGTGTCACAGTGGATATCAATTTCAACATAGATCTACATAGTTCTTACATCAAAGAAAGTATACTTTGTGGTTTAAACCAAGACAACTTAGTGTGTCACAATGGATATCAATTTCAACATAGATCTACATAGTTCTTACATCAAAGAAAGTATACTTTGTGGTTTAAACCAAGACAACTTAGTTTGTCACAATGGATATCAATTTCAACATAGATCTACATAGTTCTTACATCAAAGAAAGTATACTTTGTGGTTTAAACCAAGACAACTTAGTGTGTCACAGTGGATATCAATTTCAACATAGATCTACATAGTTCTTACATCAAAGAAAGTATACTTTGTGGTTTAAACCAAGACAACTTAGTGTGACAGTGGATATCAATTTCAACATAGATCTACATAGTTCTTACATCAAAGAAAGTATACCTTGTGGTTTAAACCAAGACAACTTAGTGTGTCACAGTGGATATCAATTTCAACATAGATCTACATAGTTCTTACATCAAAGAAAGTATACTTTGTGGTTTAAACCAAGACAACTTAGTGTGTCACAGTGGATATCAATTTCAACATAGATCTACATAGTTCTTACATCAAAGAAAGTATACTTTGTGGTTTAAACCAAGACAACTTAGTGTGTCACAATGGATATCAATTTCAACATAGATCTAAATAGTTCTTACATCAAAGAAAGTATACTTTGTGGTTTAAACCAAGACAACTTAGTGTGTCACAGTGGATATCAATTTCAACATAGATCTACATAGTTCTTACATCAAAGAAAGTATACTTTGTGGTTTAAACCAAGACAACTTAGTGTGTCACAATGGATATCAATTTCAACATAGATCTACATAGTTCTTACATCAAAGAAAGTATACCTTGTGGTTTAAACCAAGACAACTTAGCACTGACACATTCAACTGCTACAAGTGTTTTGATTTGGGCAGAAATATTTATGACCTTATTATAATGCTTTCTGTATCCCTCCATCAACAGTTTGGCAGCTGAAATTAACATGCTTCCCTGAACAGGATGAAAGAACAAGATTGACCCTACCTGTAAATGTATATGGCAACTCTTTTCTTGCTTCTTCCATTTCGTGCTTCTTTTTCTGTGACAAAGTCAAATAACATGTGAACAATACATGGTTTTCATTTAACTAATTTGGCAAGTTATAGATTTTGCAAACTTTGTTTATAACACAACCTACAGACACTTAGCTTTCATATGGATATATTTGTATCAATTACAAGCGTCTGTTTTCAATGTTGTTTCAATTTTTACTTTTCTCTCTCTCTCCTTTTTTGCATATTTAGTTCTCATTGACTTACTTAAGATTAATGCCCCAGTAACACTACAGGAAGTATCCCGCCGACCCCCACCCCCCGCCCCCCCACCCCCGTGCGGTTAGAAGTTTTAGGATATGGCAGAACTGTGTCTCAGGACACTTCATATCTAATGAGTACTCGTGGCATTGTTTACAGAAATCAAAACTGGTTACGAAAAAAACGAAACAAAATCCGGTATTTCGTATGCTTGTTCTGTGCATTGAAAATTATTTGAAGGCGTACATGAGCGATAACTTGCAAATGGAAGTGGCTTTTGAGAGATATTATTAAGTACGTAAAACTAATTTTTGCTCAATATAAAGTGATATTTAACAAAATATGTGTATTTTTGTTGTTTTAATGAAGTATCAGCCATTAGAAAGCCTAAAATAATAACGTGTTCAATAACTGGTTCCCAAATATTCTTTGCAGATTTCTTTTTTTCTACCAAATCAAAACAAAATAATGCATACCAGAAAACCGTTAACAACATTACTTACGGGACTTAGTGTATCCATAAGGTATGATGTGCATGGCCAATGATTAGACATGGTGTGTAACTGTTAATAACAGCAGAATGGCAGTAAGATGACAGTAGTATAAATGTATATCACCGAGACACAACCTCCATTTACCTCCACTCACCTTATGTAGCTGTATTAAACCAAAAGATAACTGAGTCCTTATATACACTGTGGACCACACCTTCAGTTACAGTTGGAAAAAATTTATCTACGCATATTCACGGTGAGATGATCCGAGGCGGAAATTTTAATTTTTTTTTTAAACTTTCATAGCACGTGCAAGGTATTGGACATTTTACCACTGTTTCACAACTTTGCATAAGAGGCATCAGGCAGTAGTTGAAGGACAGGGGCGATTCACTCAAGGCCTACTACTGTGGGGGATACTGCCTGTAGTGTGATTGGGGTATAAGGTATAAGGCATTGTTGTATTGTTTACTTACTTCCTTACTTAGTTTGTTTTGTACAATTGTTACAAGAACAATTTTATAGCCAAATGAAAACAAGTTTCCTGCTATAAAAAGCTGGAGTAGAAGAAGAAGCCTGTGAATAGTTTTAACTCTAAAGCATAGGCCATTCTCCAGAATTTCATACTCAATGTTGAACTTCTTAAAGCATAGACCATACTCTAGAATTTCATTTTTAATGTTCTTGCACGCAGATGTCTCATGAAGATGGCTGTGTTGAATTGAAAATTAAATTCTTTAGTATTTAAACGGTTAGCAGTACATTCTAAAACAATAAGAAACCCGAACACAGTAACTGGCTCTGGTAAATATTGTAATATACTTGTGCATATATGTACATGATCACCACTGACAAAAGAACTTTCAGAAATTTCCCTTATATGTTGAAGTGCCAGACCTAGATTACTGGTATGTTTGTGGGTGTTCAAACAAAAAGGTCCTAGAATCCAATCAAAGCTGAGGCACGTAGGAAAATGGCACATATGTTTTTGTTTGGCTTAAGTTGGGATACAACAAATGCTTTGAAGCAAAGTAATACTAATTAAGTATTAGTTATTATAAAATTTCTTTTGCACTTCTGAACGCTTACCTTTAACATTTCTCTGATGTCTTCAGCGTCACCTGTATTGCTGGTGTTTGCCGACTTTTCTTTGTCCATATTTGTATTTTTATCCAAGTCACATGACTCCTCTACTTCCTCTTCGCCTTCACTGGATTCAAGGTCGGAGACGTCATCCTCTGGATTGCCAAGTTCACTGTCAGAATTGTCAGCAGATTCTCCTGCCTCTGACAATTCTTCTTCTACAAAAATAAAAGCCAACCAAAAGTTTTAAAAAGGGAAAACTTTGACTTAAGACTTACACACATGCATTGTCCACTATAAAGCCCAAAGATGCCAGAAAAATGATAATTCAAATTCAGTATTTGTTTAAATAAAAACCACTTTACCTTATTTTCCAATTCGTAATTACTTGATTTTTGTATATTCCACTTCTATTTTTAATTTTCTTTGTAAAAACTGCGCTAGGTAATACTAACACAATTTCTTACGACCACACGGAACAGTGTGAACAGGCCATAAGTTACCTTCCTGTTCTGAATCATCCCCGTCCTGACTCTGTTCAGTGTCTGATTCTGTATTTTCTCCCTCCCCCTCAGAACCTTCAGTCTCTTTCTCATCTGCAAACCTCACACGTTTCCCATCCTTGTACCACAACATAGGCCCTACTGCTGGCTCTAAACCAAACCTAGAAAAAAATACAAGAGAATAATATACTTGAGATACATGGTAGCTCAGATGACCACTTAAAGTGGAGGTCCTCTGTCACTGGATCCTGTCCAAAGTGACAGGTTAAAAAACATGAATTTTCAGGCAGGCAGATAACTGGCCATCCCTAAGTCTGTCTGTTAGTTAGGGGAATGTCAGTCACTAGAGCTTGGGCTGTACTTATACAATGGTAAGGGTTAAATAGTACTCCTGTAGCAAAGGAGATATTGCACTGAATATAAACACTAACAATACAAAGCAATGGGCTGCATGTAACTTAACAGGCACAATATCTTCCCCACAATAGAGAACTCAGTGGTAATGTTAACATTAATAGTGTTCAATGGGATAGTCAGGCGACGATCTATGTTACTAAATCCAGGGTTGTGGGTGAGAGGAATTTGTGAGAACCTGAAGTGCTAGGCTGTGACCATTTCATTAAAACACTATAACAGCAGATGCCCACCGGTTAATTTTATACTAAGTGAAAAAATGACATAGTAACGAAAACACCCCAGAACCAATAATTACAAAATTTACAAAATTAACCCATAACCAGAAATGACACAATCACTCACCCATCATCCAAGTCATCTGCTGACCTGTGTTTTGACTTTGTTTCCAAAGATTCACCTTTCATGCGGCGCATGCGATCTGCCTGAAATATTAAGAAATAAAAACAAACTGTTACTGTAAGCAAATAGACAATGCAAACATTCAAGAGGTAAGTAAAGTAAGTAAGAAACATTTATAAAGCGCTGAAATTGATGTACACATCCTCTAAGGCATTGATGTCCAGAAAGAGATAGTCCACTTCCAAAAAAGAGGTCAGTGTCCATATTTACTACACAACGCATTAAGAGTCAAAGTGTATATTCGGTGTTTTTTTATGTCATAGGATCAACCCACCACCACAGAGGTGAGAACCTAGTGACTAAATGACCAACATGATAACCAGCATGCAACCGACGCACCTGTGGCACATACACAACGAGTACATGCTATCACTGATTATAGATTGTTTAATGAGAAAAAGTATTATAGATTGTTTAATGAGAAAAAGTATTATAGATTGTTTAATGAGAAAAAGTATTATAGATTGTTTAATGAGAAAAAGTATCATAACTGTCAAGTAATTAACACTTTGTTCAGTGACACTTTTACCATGTTATCCCGGTATAATGTCAACTAACTCTATATAAGTGTAAGTCAACTAAGTGTATATTTATATTTCATTGTACTGTATAACATTCAGTACATATTTAATCCCACTAAAACTATGGATTACAGTTTCACATTACTGTAGGTTCCTTTCTATTAACAGTTACAATAGTATGTTCAAAGCAAAATTCACAAACATGTACATGCTTGGTAATGATCAACCAGTCCTTGACTAATGAGTAGGGCTGCAATGATTCTTCGGTTACTCAGAAACGAAATGATTCAGTTTAATACTCAAGGCAAGAAAAGTGAACCGGCTATTCAAAAACAACTAAACATAGATATAAAATCTACCACAAAATTCAATTTTATCTTTAAATATATGAATATAATTATATATTTTACTAATAAAAGGTGTTTCCATTTTAGTTTTTTTATATTTTAAGCATTAGCAAGCTTTAATTGTTTGTGTAACAATGTTTAATAAGACGGCATTTTAATATAACATATTTCGAAGACGCCTCAAATCTCACAATATAAAAATGGTTAAAATTTCCTATATTTTGAATTATAAACGCGTCTTTTTCCCAAAATTCAATAAATTATCAAAATGCTTTCCTGTTGTGTGCCTTTTAACCATTTTATAAGGCCTGATATGTCAAAATATTATGCAGTTCATTTCGTGGGCGATAATCAAGCGATTAACCGAGTCAGAGTCACTTCCTCCAAAACGAGGAATCGAGGCGCATTTTCAGGCTCGCTTGCAGCCCTACTAATGAGTGCATATTTATTATTAACACATTGAATTTTTAACGCTTGACTGTTTGTCAGTACCGTTTTCCTGGAATCCTTTTGCAATATAATGCTAGGTAATTTAATGGCATTTGTTTTTTGAATGTTCACCACTTCAATTTGTGATATTCAATAGTCAATACAATCTGCACGGATTTATTATTCAGTGTTTATCTCTGAAAGTGATTACCTATAGGGATATACTAAAACATTCAGGCAGGGGCTTGGTCTGTACATCATCAGAATCTATATTTGGTGACTGTCATACCTCTTGTATATGCATATGTATGTATAATCACTAATTACCTCTAGTTTTTCCAGCTTCTCTTTCTCTTCCTTGGCTATTTCTTCCTCCGTCTTGAGTCTGTCACTTGCCTGGTGTAACACAGGTACTTACATCACAACACACCTTGAGATCAGTATTGTTAAATAGTGACAGGGCAATATTGGAGTTTTTACATCTATTTCAACAGCTGAGGTCATAACAGGACATGACCTCTGAGTATCCCACATGTAATCATGACCTGGGTTTGAAACCATAGCAAGAGAGGCTAGAGTCAGGTGATTAAATGACAAGCTTGTTAACTCTTTGGCCATTGTGGCTTCTGACATATAATGAAACTTATACAGATATATATACATATGATTCCCTAAACCTTGCCGCCAGGGTTCCCACGGACTTTTGATAACTGGATTCAAGGTCTTTTCAAGGATTTTCAAGTCAACAACAACAACTAGAAATAGGACTCCCTGTTGATAGTAGCTGCGACATATGAATAGAAACAGGATAGCATAGAAGAACACACATTATCATGTGTAATGTCCATCCCATGAACCTTTTGCCAAAATTGTACAGTAGTCTTGCTAGACCCTGTTTCATTTGTAAAATATATCAATGATGCTTAAATATTTATTAGTGTACATGTAAATTATTTCAGCTTCATGCCTTTTTGCATTGGTTGGGTCAAAAATTTTGACGAAGTCACTCTATCTTGCACGGTTAAGACGATAGAAGCAAATTTCTGTTATTCTATTTTTGGCAAAAATTCGAAAATTCAAAATGGCCGCCATTTTTGGGAAGAGGAAAATTTTTGAAAATTGCAAAGAGTACATTGCTCAGATATCCTGTGGGTCGAAAATTTCGACAAAATCACTCTATCTCACACGGTTAAGGAGATAGAAGCAAATTTGTGTTTTGCAATTTTTGGGAAAAATTCGAAAATTCAAAATGGCCGCCATTTTTGGGGAGGGGAAATTTTTTTGAAAATTGCTAAGACTGCATTTGTGAGATACCCTGTGGGTCGAAAATTTCGACGAAATCACTCTATCTCGCACGGTTAAGGAGATAGAAGGAAATTCGTGTTCTGCCATTTTTGGCCAAAAATTCGAAAATTCAAAATGGCCGCCATTTTTGGGGAGGGGAAAATTTTTTTAAAATTGCAAAGAGTACATTCATTGGATACCCTGTGGGTTGAAAATTTCGATGAAATCGCTCTATCTCGCACGGTTAAGGAGATAGAAGCAAATTGGTGTTTTGCCATTTTTGGCAAAAATTCGAAAATTCAAAATGGCTGCCATTTTTGGGGAGGGGAAAATTTTTTTTAAATTGCCAAGAGTACAATGCTCAGATACCCTGTGAGTTGAAAATTTCGACGAAATCGCTCTATCTCGCAAGGTTAAGGAGATAGAAGCAAATTTGTATTTTGCCATTTTTGGCGAAAATTCAAAGTGGCCGCCATTTTTCAGAAGGGGCAAATTTTTTGAAAATTGCAAAGAGTACATTCCTTAGATACCCTGTGGGTCGAAAATTTCAACGAAATCGCTCTATCTCGCACGGTTAAGGAGATAGAAGCAAATTTGTGTTTTTCCATTTTTGGGGAAAATTCGAAAATTCAAAATGGCCGCCATTTTTGGGGAGGGGAAAATTTTTTAAAAATTGCCAAGACTACGATGCTCAGATACCCTATAGGTTGACACTTTCGACGAAATCGCTCTATCTCGCACGGTTAAGAAGATAGAAGCAAATTTGTGTTTTGCCATTTTTGGCAAAAAATTCGAAAATTCAAAATGGCCGCCATTTTTGGGGAGGGGAAAATTTTTTGAAAAATGCAAAGATTACATTCCTTAGATACCCTGTGGGTCGAAAATTTCAACGAAATCGCTCTATCTCGCACGGTTAAGGAGATAGAAGCAAATTTGTGTTTTTCCATTTTTGGGGAAAATTCGAAAATTCAAAATGGCCGCCATTTTTGGGGAGGGGAAAATTTTTTAAAAATTGCCAAGACTACGATGCTCAGATACCCTATAGGTTGACACTTTCGACGAAATCGCTCTATCTTGCACGGTTAAGGAGATAGAAGCAAATTTGTGTTTTGCCATTTTTGGCAAAAATTCGAAAATTCAAAATGGCCGCCATTTTTGGGGAGGGGAAAATTTTTTGAAAATTGCAAAGATTACATTCCTTAGATACCCTGTGGATCGAAAATTTCGACGAAATCGCTCTATCTCGCACGGTTTAGGAGATATGAGCACATTTGCCTTTTTCAGAACTCAAAATAGCCAATTACTCATTTATTTAATTAATTACTCACTGATCTATGAAGCAATTCCCCCCAAAAGCAATCCCATACAAGCTATTAACCCAATGAACCTCCATACCAAATTTCAGAAAGCTAGGCTTAATAGCATTCCTTAAAATGTCTGGAAACCAAAGAGATACTCAAAAGTAGCAAAGTAGCTATTACTCAGTTAGCTATAGAGCTATCATCACCAAAAGCAATCCCATACAAGCTGGAGATATAAGGTGATATGATGACCGTCCTATTTGCCATTAAAGATATGATATGGCGGCCATTTTGTTTCCAAAACAAGGACACAATTACTCTCAGGCAAGCTTTCCTATCCATTTGCATTTTGTGTAAATCTGATGAAGCTAGCTGCAATATTTTAGGTTACAGAAAACATTAAAGATTTTAGAACAAACTTTAAGACCTGAAAATTTTAAAAGTGTTGCCATGGCAACAGTTGCGGCTGGATACCCCCCAAAACCTAATCAGCTCTAGATCCTCTTGGGGTAAACATACCCTAAAAATTTGGTGAAATCCATGCAGAGGTTTAGTCTGTGGAACAACCACAACTTTTAAGACCCAAAAATCTTAAAAGTATGGCATGGCAACAGTTGTTACCAGATACCCCACAAAACCTAATCAGCTCTAGATCCCCTTGGGATAAACAGACCCTGGAAATTTGGTGAAAATCCGTGCAGGGGTCTAGTCTGTTGTACACCCACAAAGTTTAAGACCCAAAAATCTTAAAAGTGTTGCCATGGCAACAGTTGTTACCGGATACCCCCAAAAACCTAATCAGCTCTAGATCCTATTGGGGTAAACATCTGAAAATTTGGTGAAAATCCGCACAGGGGTTTAGGCTGTGCAATACCCACAAGCTTTATGCCCGCCAACGCCGCCCGGACGACTATAACCCCAGCCTTTATGGGCTGGGGTTAAAAATACAAAGAAGTTAACCTTTTCATTAAAGGAGTTTTTCATCCTGCACACTATGGTAGCATTATTTTATAATCTTTAGTCGTTCAGTAATCACAAAGTACCTGTGAAAAATGGAGTCCAAGGGACTCAACTAAGAGTATGATTACCTAGGATTTTCAAAAAACTTTAAAGAAATGACCAAAAAAAAGATGCGCAATGATAATCTCGTGCATGAGCTGTTTATGCCATCTTGTCTTCAAAATAGAAGAATAAAATAAAATTCACTCAATATATCACCAAAAACCTTATTTTAAAATATTTTCTAGGTTCTACATATATGTTGCATCCTAATAGTTGGAATTCAAACTGAAATTTGCTTCTGAAGGTGAAATGTTTCTAGATAAAAATTGTGTCCCGATGGATTCATTGACAACCAAAATTTGCGTCCAAATATGAAATACCACATATTTAACATACTCGAACTGCGTAATTGAGATCACCGTCATTTGATGAGAACCAGTATTTTAGCCAGCTATTTTTGAAATGGTCAGTTATTACAGCTTGTCCCATTATTGATCATTTACGTGATTCAACACATACATCATTGTTTTCCTGCAGTTCTGTCTAGACACATCACAGAACAATTCATGACATCAAAAATTACTTCTACTGTTAGCAGGAGTGAAAAACATAGTACTCAACCTCTTTACTGTGCTGAAAGCAATGTTAAAACTAACATACATCTCAACCAAATCACCTAGCTAAATCAATTTAAGAACAGCCTGCTTGTGACAATAATGTTCCACTGACCTTGCCCTTTATTTCAAACTGTAATTCTCTGACGGTAATGTCATAGTCATCCACTGTTTTCTTTACATTTTCATCCGAGTCATTCTTCTTCATGGATGATGCCATGGTCAACCTATGCAGAAAAAACACTTGATTAATCAGTATTAATTAATTGATATACACTTTGTTTGGTGTTACATTTGGTTCATTTCATGACACCTGCAGTTGAAGTCGAGAGACTCTTGAATATAATATGAAGAGCAAAATGAAAAACAGCAATATCCCATATGTGAGCTGACTAAGTTTTATTTTGTAAAGAAGAGTATATTTTTATAAATATTTGACATAGGACACTTTTTGAAAGCCTGAGTGGTTTGTTGCCTAAAATCATGATACAATTCATTGTATATCACAGTTTGGAGGGTGTTATTCCTGTTTTAATATGACTATCATATTAAATTTATTATTTATATTTGAACATAACAACAAGAGGAGAGTGCCCGTGAACCGGCACTGTGTCAGCTGACTGAATGTTTTTGATTTGTGATGGTGGTAATGAGAGGAAAGCATAATTATCAGGGAAAGGGCTGTACAGAAATACAGTAAATGGTAACTGAACAGCATGTTCGAAAGATATTCCGAAGCTGACAGAGGAAAAGGACAAAAAAGTTGTGCCCTGCAAATGGTATTATGAAATAAAGTAACAAGGTAATTGTTTAAGTGTAAAAAGTAGGTTAAAAATATTTAAAGAAATACTATAAATGCAATATCCTCGTTCGACCATGAAGAAGGGATCCAAAGGTCAAATCTGACCATACCAAAAGATTCCCAGCCAAAGAATTTAGGATGGTTTACCATCCCAAACCTCTCGGACCAATAATAAGTGAGTCATAGGCACTTTTTAAGTTTGGCTATCCTTGTTTGACCTTGACGGAGGGGTCTAAGGTCAAATCCGACCACACAAAAAAATTCCCAGCCCATGATTTCCTCTAGCTTGTTTACCATCCCAAACCTGTAGGACCAATAATAAGCGAGTTATAAGCAATTGTAAGTTTGGCTATCCTCAATTGACCTTGAAGGAGGGGTCCCAGGTCAAATCTGACCACACCAAATGAATCCCAGCCCATGATTTCCTATATGTTGGTTTACCATCCCAAACTTCCAAGACCAATAATACGCGAGTTATAAGCACTTTAAGTTTGGCTATCTTCGTTTGACCTGGAAGGAGGGGTCTAAGGTGAAATCCGACCACACCAAAAGATTCCCAGCCCATGATTTTCTATAGGTTGGTTTTCCATTCCAAACCTCTAGGACCAATAATAAGCGAGTTATAAGCACTTTTAAGTTCGGCTATCCTCATTTGACCTTGAAGGAGGGGTCCAAGGTGAAATCCAACCACACCAAAAAATTCCCAGCTCATGATTTTCTATAGGTTGGTTTTCATTCCAAACCTCTAGGACCAATAATAAGCGAGTTATAAGCACTTTTATGTTTGGCTATCCTCATTTGACCTTGAAGGAGGGTTCCAAGGTCAAATCGGACCATATTAACAGATTCCCAGCCCATGATTTCCTACAGGTTGGATACAATGATTTACTCAACAGTGAGAACCTGAAAGAAGCTATTGCTCAGCTATGCCATAACATAGAGGTCTGCAATTTCACTATGTTATAGCTGACCAAAACGTCTGTGAATAACATATTTAACAAAATACTCTAAATGTAATAGTTTTCAAGTTACAACTGATTTACTCAAGAGTGAGAACCTCAAAGTAACTATTACTCAGCTATGCAAAGGTCAAAGGTCAAAGTTGGGGTTTTACGTCCCGTTCAACAGCCAGGGTCATATTGGGACAGGTCCTCAGAATTGCCACTTGTGGGACTCGAACCCACAGAGGTGACAGCCTATGATTAGATGCCAAACTTGCTAACCACTAGGCCACTGAGGACAATGAGCTACATGTCTGAATTTTTGCTCTGTTATAGCTGACCTAAAAGTAGGTGAACAACATATTTAAGCAAAATACTGTAAATGCAATAGTTTTCAAGTTACAACTGATTTACTCAATAGTGAGAACCTGAAAATAGCTATTGCTCCGCTATGCCATGAGCTATAGGTCTGTAATTTCACTATGTTATAGCTAACCCAAAAGTAGGTGAACAATATATTTTAACAAAATACTCCAAATGCAATATTTTTCAAGTTATAGCCGATTTACTCAACAGTCAGTGCCTGAGAATAGCTATTGCTCAGTTGTGCCATGAGCTACAGGTCTGTAATTTCACTATGTTATAGCTGACCCAAAAGTAGCTGAATAACATATTTGCACAAATTTACCCAAAAGTAGCTGAATAACATATTTGCACAAATTTCTGTAAAGGCAATAGTTTTCCAATTACAACTGATTTACTCAACAGTGAGAACTTCAAAGTAGCTATTACTCAGCTATGCAATGAGCCACAGGTCTGGAACTTCACTATGTTATAGCTGACCCCAAAATAGGTGAATAACATATTGCAACAAAATACTCTAAATGCAATAGTTTCCAAGTTATAAGTGATTTACTCAACAGTGATAACCTAAAAGTAGCTATTACTCAGCTATGCCATGAGCTACAGGTCTGAAATTTTACTATGTTATAGCTGACCCAAAAGTAGCTGAATAACATATTTATACTAAATTCTCTAAATGCAATAGTTTTCAAATTATAAGTGATTTACTCAACATTGAGAACTTCAAAGTAGCTATTTTGCAAATTTAATAAGTAAATTAAATTTTTATAAGTTAATACCCTATCCAATGGACAATTGCTTTACCGGTCGGCGCGACCGGTCCCGCCAAACGCCAGAAAAAGACGTCCTGTATATACTACCGGCAGGACCGGTCACAGAGTGTGCATTCGCCAGGTGGCGCATCGTACTTCATTTCCTGTTTACCTATTGACGTCATAGCATCTTTTTCGTGTCTAATCCTAGTAAGACCCCTAGTAAGCTGATAGCGGGGCCGGTTGGGTGGGCCTTGCCTGTCCATTGGATAGGGTATTAACTTATAAAAATTTAATTTACTTATTAAATTTGCAATTTTATTGCATTAATACATCCTATCCAATGGACAATTGCTGAATAACTACCGCTTGGTAGGCGGGTAAGCAGCTAGGGACTTATGTGAACTAATAACAACAAATTTTAACAGGCCCATTTGACCTTGGGTCAGAGAACCCTGAAAGGTCAGGGTCGGCCACTAACTCACCGGTTAACCGGGAGCCTACCAACGTTGCCCCCCCCCCTTTTTCTTTCCTTTCAGAGTTGGTCTGAGTTGGAAAGATAGAGAGAGAGAGGGGCTGAGTTCAGTCCCAGAAGAAATAAACTTCCCAAAGGAAGCAAGTCACAGTTTTTTTGTTGTTTTTTTTTTTGTTTTTTTTTTTGAACATATATGTACATTCAACATATTTACATTATGTACATATCTAACATATTTACAATATGTACATATTTACATATATACAACATCCCCTCACTTCTGGGCCTGGTGGTGCACCTGCTGGGCAGCCACTACAGGTCCCAGGTGGAAAAGCTCTGAGTCAGCCCAGGCAACATCCTTCAAATAGAATTGGGTGAAGGTGTTGTGAGATTTCCAGTGGCAGGCTGACAAGATCTGATCTAAGGAGATCCCTGATTGGAAAGCCTTAGAAGCAGCAAAGGTCCTAACATCATGGGCTTTAACCTGATGTAAGGTGAGGGCCTCCTGGTCAGAGAGCTCATAGCACAGAACCACAGTCTGTTTGATCCATGAGGAGATGGTGGCAGGCGAGATGTCTTTATCAAAACCCTTCTTGAAGGAGACAAAGACTAACTCCTTATTCTGCCTGAGATCTGCAGTCCTGTCCAAGTAGTAACGCAGGGCTCTAACTGGACATAGGGACCTGTCACCCTTGAGTGACCTATCCAGAGATGGTGCCAGGGCTGGGATGACCACTGGTGCCACACTCTGGACCTTCCTTAGCCAGCTGGTTCTTGGATAGGAAGCTGGGTGAGGGGTACAAAGACACCTTAGACCAGCCAGTCTGACTGGTGTCTGATGTTCTTATGTAACCAAGCATGGATCTCACTCCTGCGTTTACCTGAACCCAAAGCCAGCAAGAAAACAGTCTTGAAAGTTAAATGTTTCAAGGAGGACTCTTTCAGGGGTTCAAAAGGAGCCTTTGTGAGCTGATGTAAAACCAGTGAAAGATTCCAGGAGGGGATGCCCCTCCTGCCCTTAGGTCTGTCTCTATGGAAACTATCCAGGAGACGAGTGAGATTCTCATCTTTGCTGACATTAATGGTGGAATTGCCCAGTTTGTCAGCAATGGCGGATCTGTAGCCATCAATAGTGCCTGGTTGTAACTTCTTGTCCTGAAACAAGTGCAGGAGGAAGTCAGCAATGGCTTTCAGAGGTGGTGCCCTGAAGTCCACCTGATTACTGAGGCACCACTTTGTAAAAATGGTCCACTTTGCCTCATAGACAGATCTGGTTGATCTTCTTTGAGGAGCCTCAATTCGTGCTGCCACTGCCTCAGAGAAGCCTTGCTCCTTGATTGCTGAGGCTCTAGGAGCCAGGCATGTAGGTTCAGATTCGACAGGTTCCTGTGAAGGACCTGGTTGAATGGCTGAGACACTAGGTTGGGTATGCTGGGCAGACATAGTGGGATCTGGCTTGACATTGCTACCAGGTCCCAAAACCAGGGCATGTTGGGCCACCCTGGGGCAATCAGGATTATTCTGTTGCAGGGGTAGTCCTGGAGCTTCTCCACCACTTTGCCCAAGATGGCTGCCGGTGGGAAGGCGTATGGGTCCAGGTCCTCCCAGGAGAGACTGAGTGCATCCACTGCCCAAGCCTGGGGGTCTGGCACCGGTGACACAAACTGAGGCAGTTTGTTGTTGAACCTGGTGGCAAACAGGTCCACTTTTGGCTGGTGCCACCTTGCGCATACAGCTTGGAATACTGCTGGATGAAGTGACCACTCTGTTTGAATGGTCTGGGCCAAGTCTGGATAGCTTGTCTGCTATCACGTTCAGCCGGCCGGGGATGTGACGTGCCCTGAGGGTTACCTGCAGTCTGGTGCACCAGGACAGGATTCTCCACAGTAGGGCACACAGTGACCCCGACTTCATCCCCCCTTCTTTGTTGATATAGGCAACCACTGTTGTGTTGTCTGTAGCTATCAACACAGTCTTGTTGCAGACCAGGGTTCGAAACTCCTTTAGAGCTAGAAAAACTGCTTTTAGCTCTAAGTGGTTTATGTGCAACTTGCTTTCTGGAAGGGACCAGGTTCCCCTTGCAGTATGGTCGTCCAAGTGAGCGCCCCACCCTTCGTTTGATGCGTCTGTAAAGATCTGCAGAGCATGTTTTAGAGGGTGTAATGGTTGACCTAGTAGCACATTGCTTTCCTCCAGCCACCACCTTAGATGAGGGTGGAGGGACTTGGGGACCGGGATCACCTTTTCCAGTGACTCTGGGACCCTCCAAGTGTTTTTCAAGTGCCACTGTATGGGTCTCATGTGGAGTCGCCCTAAGTGGACTTGTTTTTCTGTTGCTGTGAGGAGATCTATGAGGGACATGAATTTCCGGACCGGACAAACCGGATCCGACATCATTGATCTGATCTTGTCTGTCAAGGCCTGCCAACGTTCTTCTGTTGGTCTGACCTTGCCCTCTTTCAGGTCGAACTGGTAACCTACGAAGTTGAAGACCTGTTTGGGTGCCAGTTCTGACTTTTCCTTGTTCACCAGCCACCCTAGCTCCTGACAAAGTGTGACCAGGGTTTGAGTATGCTGGAGACAGGTGTGGAGGGTAGAGGCTCTCACCAGCCAGTCGTCTAGGTACTGGTGGATTCTTATACCCTGTCGTAAGGCCATGAGCTTGACCTCTTTGGCCACCACTGTGAACTCCATGGGTGCTGTGGAAAGACCAAAGGGCAGGGCCTTGAACTGGTAGGATTGGCCCTGAATGTGAAAACGCATGTACTTCCTGGACTGACTGTGAAGTGGAATGTGGAAATATGCGTCTTTGAAATCTATTGAGGTGACCCACTCCCCTACCTGTAGGGAGCTTCTTATGGTTTCTGGAGTCTCCATTTTGAACGACTCTGTGTTTAAAAAGATGTTCCAAGTGCTCAGGTCCAAGATAGGTCTCCACCGGTTGTTGGGTTTGGGAACCAAAAATAGCCGGTTGTAAAACCCTAGGGAGGTCTGATTTGTTACCGGTTCCACTGCATTCTTGTTTGTTAGCTGCGCCAGTGCCTCCAAAAGGAGGGACTGTCTTTGGGGGTTTACATATTTGCTGATGACCATTGGTGACCTGGTTAGGTTGGGTCTGAACTGGAAGGGAAGGGTGTAGCCCTCTCTCAGTATTCTGATAACTTTTGGACTCGAACCCAGAGTTTCCCACTTCTCCCAAAACTGCTGAAGCCTTGCCCCTACAGGAAGATTTGTAACAACAGTTGGGACATTTGTGACAATTTTTACAAAACTCAAGTGATCTACACAGGAAACATCGTTCACATGGTTTATTTCTCTGATAGATTGACAATAAACGGGATTTACACCTTTCTTTTGTGGTGACCCGCTGGCAAAAGGAACACTTGCAACAAAAGAGTTTACATGTGAAAACACAGTCTCGCTCTTGCTTGTCACTGGTGGTGGTGGGTTCAAGCCCTCCATCTTGTCGGATACATTTACAGAGTTCACTAATCCGACCACATTTGAAACACAGTGATTGTCATTTATGCTTTTTAAATCCCCTGGCCGGCTTCTGGCTGAAGTTTGAGGCTTTACTACCACCTTTCTGAGCAGTTTGCCGGTCTCTAATCTGCTTCCATGCCGGAGTAGTGGGCTTCCGGTCCGGCTGGTGAGGGGTTCGATTAGAGGGGACGTATGGATGAAAACGTCCAGGTTTCCTTGGTGTGGTACCAGCAGAACGCCTCTCTTCACTACGTAAGATCTCCTCTTCAGCCTTGACCAGTAAGCTGTCCGGGAAGAGTGATAGTTGGTGAACTGGAGACGTACGTAAGGCAGACAAGGTGTCCGGTTTAATCCCACCTCGTATGAACTCTAAATAACTGTCCCGACGGGCCAGGGTGAGATTAGCCATGCTGATAAAGACTCCCTCTGAAAGATCCTGCATGGTACGCTGCATAGCCTGTGAAATTGACCGGTTAAATGTAACCAGATACTCCAGTTCTTCAACAGCTTGTTGTTGTTTCTCAGCACTTTTGCCCTTTGAGGAATCGAACCTGAGGGACTTTAACTGGGTGACCATGGAGTCCTGTACTTTGGTGAGGCATCTAGATAGGCCAGCAGCGTGATTACACATCACTGATTGCTCTCTGAAGGACCTCTCCCACCTTCTAAGGGTGTCCTGGCTGAAGGTCCGGGAAGCTGGAGCAGAAGGTAAACTGCGCCTTGCAACTCTAGAAAATATCCTGTTAAGCTTTGCCGGTTCCGGAGACCAGTCACCAACAGCCTGGGTAGACGTATCCTTCTTAACAGCTTGCATGTCGTACCACTTTGAAGTACGGGGTGTCTTGACAAATTGATCACGCAGCAGACCACTGGTTTCTGTATTCCTGGAAGGATAACCTTCAGCAATAGTTACATTTAGTTTCTCCAGCTTTTTACAAAGCCATTCATCCACCGGCAATTTAACTGACACTTTACCGGTAGTCTTCACTCTAGAACCGGCAAAGGGATTGTCATCCATAGATGCAGCTGAGGTGTCATAATCCGGGATTTGATGCCAGCCCATGAAACTCCTCACCCCTCTCAAGGTTTCCCGGTAATTGGCATCTTCAGAGAGGTCCTGGTCAGTGTTTGTTTCTGGTACATCACCCTGGTAGTGAACACTAGCCGGTGAAGCCGGTTCCGCATCCAACTCAGCCTCACTGTCAGATTCCCTAGCAACCTCAGAATTCTGGCCAATGGGAGGCGACTGGTTAGACAGCGTAGTTTCATAACCGGAAGGCAGAACCTCAGGACCCGCACCGGGAGCCTGTGGAGGCTGGGTGGCAGTCCCTGCACCGGGAACCAGTAAAGGTTGGGTGGCAACAGTCTCAGAGGTACCGGGGCCCTGAACAGGGTGGGTAGCACTCTCAGTCACTTACTTCACAGCTTGTGTACCGGGAACCCCCAGAGGAGGTTGGGTAGCCGTCAACTGCGTAGCAACGTCACCAGTGCCCTCAGAAAACATAACACTAGTAGAAGCACCCGGATCAAAGAAGGGGTGTTCTCTGGGCACCACAGAAGCAGAATTCACCGGTCTCACCGGAACAGCAAATGACTGGTTAATCAGCATAGCTTCCAGACGGGAAAATCTCTCACTCCACTTGTCATCAAGGGACTTGAGGTCGTCTGAAGTGGGCTTACTGCTGTGCTTCCGTTTACTAGACCTTGGGGAGCCATCAGAACGCTTCTTCTTCTGCTTGGGTGTAGAATCAACAGGAGACTGCGTCCCTGAATTGACCGGACCCAGCAGTGAAACCTCAGACGGATCAACAAGCTTGGGAGACGTACTTGTCAATTCTTCAGATTTCGTCTGGCTAGAGCGTTCTTTCCGTTCCTTGTAGGTGGGGGTTGCTAACTGGTGGATCTGAGCAGGCGTAAACGCCTTACAGATACTACAATCCAACTTCTTCACACAGGGGTCGTCTCCCACCCCCTTGTCACGACAACGCGCGCATTTCTTATGGTTGTCAAAAAGGGCCATAACGTGCCCGCAAGAACCTCGCTTCTGTCCAGGAGATGACATAATGATCAGTAACGTTGTAGAATTACTCCGTACTAATAAAAAACAAGAAACTTGGAAGAGTTCGTTGTAAAACTTCAAAAATGTATCTCTGAAGAAAATCTTCTGCACACTCTTTCGCGCCAAACGAAAAAGATGCTATGACGTCAATAGGTAAACAGGAAATGAAGTACGATGCGCCACCTGGCGAATGCACACTCTGTGACCGGTCCTGCCGGTAGTATATACAGGACGTCTTTTTCTGGCGTTTGGCGGGACCGGTCGCGCCGACCGGTAAAGCAATTGTCCATTGGATAGGATGTATTAACGCAATAAAAACTCAGCTATGCAATGAGTCACAGGTCTGGAACTTCACTATGTTATGGCTGACCCCAAAATAGGTGAATAACATATGAAACAAAATACTCTAAATGCAATAATTTCCAAGTTATAAGCGATTTACTCAACAGTGATAACCTCAAGTAGCTATTACTCAGCTATGCCATGAGCTACAGGTCTGAAATTTTACTATGTTATAGCTGACCCAAAAGTAGGTGAACAACATATTTAAACAAAATACTGTACATGCAATAGTTTTCAAGTTACAACTGATTTACTCAATAGTGATGACCTAAAATTAGCTATTACTCAGCTATGCCATGAGCTACAGGTCTGAAATTTTACTATGTTATAGCTGACCCAAAAGTAGCTGAATAACATATTTATACTAAATTCTCTAAATGCAATAGTTTTGCAATTACAACTGATTTACTCAATAGTGAGAACCTCAAAGTAGTTATTACTCAGCTATGCAATGAGCTACAGGTCTGAAATTTCACTATGTTATAGCTGACCCAAAAGTAGGTGAACAACATATTTAAGCAAAATACTGTAAATGCAATAGTTTTGAAGTTACAACTGATTTACTCAATAGTGATGACCTAAAAGTAGCTATTACTCAGCTATGCCATGAGCTACAGGTCTGAAATTTTACTATGTTATAGCTGACCCAAAAGTAGCTGAATAACATATTTATACGAAATTCTCTAAATGGAATAGTTTTCCAATTACAACTGATTTACTCAATAGTGAGAACTTTAAAGTAGCTATTACTCAGCTATGCCATGACCTACAGATCTGAAATTTCACTATGTTATAGCTGGCCCAAAAGTAGCTGAATAACATATTTATACGAAATTCTCTAAATGCAATAGGTTTTAAGTTACAAGTGATTTACTCAATAGTGAGAACTTCCAAGTAGCTATTACTCAGCTATGCAATGAGCCACAGATCTGAAACTTCACTATGTTATAGCTGATCCCAAAATAGGTGAATAACATATGAAACAAAATACTATAAATGCAATAGTTTCCAAGTTATAAGCGATTTATTCAACTGTGATAACCTAAAAGTAGCTATTACTCAGCTATGCCATGAGCTACAGGTCTGAAATTTTACTATGTTATAGCTGACCCAAAAGTAGCTGAATAACATATTTATACGAAATTCTCTAAATGCAATAGTTTTGAAGTTATAAGCGATTTACTCAACAGTGATAACCTAAAAGTAGCTATTACTCAGCTATGCCATGAGCTACAGGTCTAAAATTTTACTATGTTATAGCTGACCCAAAAGTAGCTGAATAACATATTTATACGAAATTCTCTAAATGCAATAGTTTTTAAGTTACAAGTGATTTTACTCATGATGGAAGTTACTGAAAAGCCCAAAAGTAGCTATTACTCACTTAGCTATTGAGACAGGCACCCAACTTACTCACCATATTGTAGCTATGAAAAAAGTAGCTGAATAACATATTTTAACAAAATGCTCTAAATGCAACACTTTTCAAGTTATAAATGATTTTGTGCATGATTTCATGAATTTTAATACATTAAAAATTATTAAAAAAATTTATTAAAAAAAAAGTAAGACAGATCCAGGTCTCATACTCACACAAGAGAATCTACCTGTGGCCTAGTACATATATGCAAGATATGAGAGAAATCCCTGCAATAGTCACTGAGAAAATTGTGATTAAGTGTTGAAATTTTCACACTTTTGGTGGGGGTACCCCCCTTGTAATGTCTCTAGCAAACAGACGAACAGACAGATTTGCATGCCTTGAACAATTTTTCATCCTCGATAGATAAGGTATCTTTTAAAAAAAACAGCACGTCTCTAGGCCTTGTAGTTTTGGAGGAGAAGTTGTTCACGCGGACGCGGACGCGTACGCCCACGCCGCAGAGTGACGACATAATGTCAGCTGACTGACAAGTCAGCTGACATAAAAACCATACTGCCTTATGCATTTGCATTATAGTTTGCAGGGGATTATTATTGGAACAGCTAATGTGTATGGAAAGAAATTTACAATGGCTCTCATGCAATCAGATTCATTGACACAGTTGTGCTATGTTAGAATACTGTTTATTCAATTTGATAAAATGAATTATTATATCTCAAGTGAGTATCAGCCAATCGGAATGCTTTAATTGTGGGCAATATCTCTGGATAAATTTTTTTTATTTTAATACCCATTTCGTTGTGAATATAAACAAAGTGGATGTTGTTTACTTTAAAAAAGTCATAGTGACATCACATAATGATTTGAACATGCGCTGGTACCTACACTTACAGAGTTATTATATGGACATTGATTTTTTATCAGTGTTTGTGTTTAGTGTGTTGTACCCATGGTGAAATACATCAATGGAATTTGTCTGTGACAGGACCTTTAATGTATTTGGAAGAGACCTTTACAAACATTTTATCATGTAATCACTGCTAAATACGAAGAGAAAATTACATCTAAGAGAAAGAAACTGCATGTAAAGATTAAGTATTAAAACAAGACAATTCAGTAAGCTAAAAATTATGAAGCTGTAAGTGTATTAACTGGAAAACAGCTGTCAATGAAAATATCACAATTATGTAAAAGTACATATTATAATAATCAGTTGCAGCAATCCATATCCTTACGGTTGCCGAGATATAGCCCGGGCAAGATTTTATAGGTCAAGGTCATAACAGCAAGGTCAAAGGTCAAATCAAGGTCATACCTGCACACCTACAACCCCTAACCAATGTCCCTACCAAGTACCAACTTCCTACACCTATCGGTTTCTGAGATATAGCCTGGACAAGATTTTATAGGTCAAGGTCACTACAGCAAGGTCAAATCAAGGTCACACCATGACGCTGCACACCTACACCCCCTAACCAATATCCCTACCAAGTACCAACTTCCTACACCTTACGGTTTCCGAGATATAGCCCGGACAAGATTTTCAAACTCAAGGTCACTACGGCAAGGTCAAAGGTCAAATCAAGGTAACACCATAATGTTGCACACCTACACCCCCCCAACCAATGTCCCTACCAAGTATCAACATCCTACATCTTACAGTTTCTGAGATACAGGCCAGACAAACTTTTTCCCACCGCCCACCCACCCACCCATCTGGACACCATGGGTGGAAACAAATACCCCAACAGTCCTTAAGGGCTGTGGGGTAAAAACCAAATATTTTCATGCATTGAATTGGTTTGAGACATCACATTTCATTTAACTGGAGAAAATTTCAAGGATTTCTGATATAATTACTGCTATAGGAAAAAAAACTTTAAATACTTTCAGTATAATAAACAGGTAAAAACACTTCTTTCTGGGCAATATTGTATTTATGAAGCCTTTGGCTTAGTTATATTGCTTTAGAAAGAAGAGTTTTTTTCCTCTAAATAAAACAAAAACATCAAAGTTCTCACCCCCTAGAAATATTCTTACCTGAGCTCTTTCCACTCATTGTCCAGCTGTTCTGTCATGGCCCGTGTTTTCTCCTTCTCATGCTGCCTTTCATATTTATCTTTCTTTGACTTTGCAATGACTTCCTCCATACGCTCCTGTAAACAAAATTTTGCCTTCAAACCCATCTTCAGGTCAGTATGATTGGGTGTATATATTCTAATTCTAATTGGACTTTTATATCACTTAATCTCCCCTATTCAAAGGGAACCCTAAGGCACAACAGAACCAAAAACAGTCAACCAATTTCAGTGTCTAGGGACAGAAAAGAGGTCAAGCACCACAGAGAACACCAAGGGGTGAGTAAGACTATGGTGGGTATGCCTTGGTGTACAGGTTAAAGTACATGTGTCATACATTAAAAGCAGTTTTACATGAAGTAGATAATATGTAAGAGGTTTAAAAATCTGAGTTTAAAAACCATGGAGATATTCCTTTGAACAGCACTTTTGTTAACTTAGCTCCCCATTGTGGGGAAGATATTACACCTATAAAGGAGTTGATTATCTAGATGAGATTAGATTAGACTAGATATATTTCTTCAATGTTCATATTGTTGACAATGCCTCCTTTTTTCTCTACAATGTCAGATTCACAAATAAGTTGTTAAGCACTTCAAGCACTAGGCCAGCCATGTGTCTAAAGTCCAAACTTTTTATCAAGCATGGTATCTTATAAACGCAATGGTGAGCCACACAAGATATTTGAATTTTGCTGCAGTCCATGCCAAAAGCCTGTGGATCTAGTAAACACCCAATCCAACCAGATTGGCACATTAAGCAAACAGCTGAACACCTTGTTGTGCTAAAAACGGAGACAGATAGATCTGTCTTTGAACCATTATTGTGTTCAAAGGAAATAGTTTTAAACTTAATTTACTTCAATCTATATGTTCCCTACATGTCAGCTGGAACAATAAAATGTTGTTATTTAAACAGCTCTTGACATTCACTTTAATCTGGTATATTATATGTCAATATTGCTTTAAAATGACCAAAACATGTAACTACTAATATATGTACATTTGTATATCACAATTCAACTGATGTCACTGACATCAGCCCGCCTGAGAGGCACACAATATAATGCTGACAGGTAGTCAGTGCTATACGAGTTAACAGTCATGTTAAGAACTTATGATAGGAGTATAATTTACAGGTAAGTTAAGATTGAGGCTTTTAATCAAGAAAAAGAAGTCCAGGGGCCGGTTTCACGAAGCGTCCTTTGGAAAGGACCTCCTTTAGTAAAAGAAGGTCATTATTATTCCTTTGGGAAGGCCACCTGAAAATTCAGTTATTAAACATTCCTTGAAGTACACTTCCTTAAATTTATGATAGGTCCTTAGCTTCCTTGAAAGTAAAGGGAGTTTTCAAGGTCTCCTTTGAGGAAGGAGGCCTTGTGAAACTGAGATTTTTTAAAGGATGGAGAAAATCAGGGAAATTCTTGAATTTAAGGTGACATTTATTTTAAGGAGGCTTTGTGAAACCGGCCTGTCATTTGTTTGGCAAAAAATGACCCTAATATTGGCAAACAGGTTTCAGCTGAATCCAACTTCAGGTATCAGTGAACCAAATATGGTAGATCATGTAAACCAATTTATCGAAAAGAAAATGTTATATACCTGTAAAAATAAGAAGTTACATGAAAAATTATAATAAGATGGACAAACGTACCTGAATACAAAGGTTTATGCAACTTACTTATGGATTTGAACAATATTTTCACAGTTGTTTTAAGTTCCCGGTTTTGCTACTTTGTAATCATTTCTTATAACAAAGTCACAGTATTTTTTTGTTACCCGGTAACTTATCACAAAATTAGGTTCTGGAACTTGTCTGAAAATTATACTGACTTTCCAGCTTTTGTGATCAGTATCTCCATCAGAGGACTTCTTCAGAACCCCACCACCAAAGTGTTCCTCTGCCACCAGCTTGCCTGAAAGAGCACAATGCACGATGAGCAAAGGACATGTTCAATCCTTTAGATGTATAGAGTAAGAAATCTAAAATTCGCCATAAAATCTAAAATTCGCCACCTCTAAAACCTTAGTTAATTTTATGAAGAAAATGCTGTTTTTGTCTAAAAATTGGCATTTTTCAGTTCAAAAAGCCTTAATTTACTATACGTTCAACAAGTCTCACCACAATTCATATATTATTTTATTAGTATTTTCACATGTGGCGAATTTCAGATATGTGGCGAATTTTTGTTAAGTGCAAGCTATCTGAGGCTCATGCTTCTGGAAATCACTTGGCGAGTTTGGATCGAGCTCCAAGGTGTACTAGGACAAATATTTCGCACATGCGCAGTAAAACCACAATCCAAACGTCTTGGAGCACTTTCGTAGATGTTTACATTTATTTACATACATTACGATGTCATAAAATATCAAAATATGCGGCTATAATGTTGAAAAAGTAACATAAATATGTGCAATACTTCGATTCTGACATAAAAATAGATATTTGACAATTAATACTTTAAATAGTTACAATTCTGTATATCTGATAGACTTTTAAAGATTTTCTATTGCTTTTTTTCATATCGCCATCTTGGATTTCTTTCTGCTCCCACTAGAAGGGTGGATTACTTGGCGTAGATAAATCGGGGGTCCGAGGAGTACTTGTCCTAGGCGTTTCGATGAAAATCCACAGTCTGAGGACACCTCGGAGTGCGATCCAAACTCACCAACTGGTTTTAAAGCACGAGCTCTAACTAGGCTTCTAGAGATCACATTTTTTTTTTTTTTAATTTTTGTCTTCGGACTTTCATGAATTGTGGTATAATGAGTATCTGTCTCTTCACTGAAATTAAGTGGCAATGGGCTACGTTAGTACCTTGATGGGTGACCGCTTCAATGCACTACTTGTGTCTCTGATGGCTTTGCGGCTTGCGCTAGTAGATGGGACCCCTTTTGGCCTTGTTTGTCTCCGGACTTAGATAAATTATGTAACCAGAAATTTTGGTCTTGTTACTCTTAAACAGCGCAAAGAAATTGCTTGAGAATGGGTGATTTTCTATATTTTCTATCAATATTTATTAATTTTTAAAACACATAACACCCCAACATAATGTGCATTTGTCCTTTTTTGCAGGGGGGTGGGGGGAATAGGGTTGCGATATATTTTAAAAAAAATAATAAAAAGAATTGCTAAAACATTAAAAAGGTTTATATTACCGCCAACATCTCATACCAGTAAAGTAAAAACTATTCCTGTTATGAAATCCCTTCTCTATACACAATAAATGACACAATGAGATCCAACACAAGACCATTTATGAAATATTCTCTATTTTTAGCAGATCAGTAGGCAGTCAGCATAACTTTTATATATATACCATAGAATCAATCAGCTAAAATATCTGTAACTTTGAAGAAACTTTGCAGCATTTTGTTCAGTTTAAATAGGGCTTATGACCGAGTTTATCAATATTTACGGTATTTTATCTGCTCAGGTTGGTACATACAGGACTCGAATGTTTCCAACTGATCCAATCCTGTGAAGTCTATTCTGGATTACAATTCTGGTTTTATTATTTTTTAAGCTGCTGATACCGACAAGATTTTCACTTTTTACATTCTTCCTGTTAGAGAAAAATTCAAATTAAACCAATAATTCTTTAGCACTTACCACTCCGTCAATTCTGAAACTCAATATTGATTTAACCCACATTGTCACATGGACTGGCAACTTTTGCTATGGACCTGTAACATTTTTGAGCTGCAGGTCCCATAGACATGGCAAGTTTTCCAGTTACATTGTACACTTCCATTGCACTTTGTGTAATTAATGAGTCACATTCAGAATCATTTATTTCAAAGGAAAATTCTCAAATTGTGTGCATTAATTGCTTCAAAGAATACTCATCAGACAGGACAGTAATGAAGAAAGAGGTACTCAAGTTCAAACCATAATGGTTAACCACTCTTCACAGAACTAATTTTAGTACATCTTTTACTTCTGTGTTGTGAATAAATCTGAAAGGGTCTCACAGTAGAAACACTTCAACTCAAAATGGGGATTATTTTTAGCAAACTTCTCTAAGGTTGTGATAATGGAGCTGCAAGTGTTATTGATAACAGGACAACAGAAACAAACCCTGTGAGATTCAATGCTGTAAAGGAAAACACAAACTACATTTGCAACTAAAAAGCCTTGTTGAAAGGTCTCATTTGTCCAAAAATGTGATGTGAGCTATGAATATTTAGCATATTTAAGCCTTATTGTACAGAGAGCAGAATTTATGTTATCCGAAGTTAAGACAAGATTTAAGCTTGATTTAAAATACCGGTGTACCACGAAATCCTCCCCCCCGGAAATCCTCCCCCCCGGGGGGGAGGATGTCCTAGGATATCCTCCCCCGGGGGGTAAATTTCCTAGGAAATCCTCCACCCCGGGGGGGAGGAACTCCTAGGAATATGACCCCCCCCACCAGGAAATAACCCACCCCGGGGGGGAGGATTTCGTAACAGATCTTCTAGGAAATCCTCCCCCCCCCACCATACTGTAACTACACAAATTTTGTATTAAAAAAACTGAAAATCAACAGTGTCAGCTAGATCTTGTGTATTCTGAATTTTGTCAATGTACTATTGCAGAAGTGGATAAATATATAAATTACAAATCTCAAGGAAAGATGTTACGTAAAAAATTTAAAAGTTATAAACCATTTTGGAATAGTGAATTAACTAGCTTATGGAAAGATATGTGTCATAAGGAAAGGTCAGCTCGATGTTTAACAAGTAATTTACAACATAAAAAATCATTAAGAATGAAATTTTCAACTGCAAGAAAAACATTTGACAAAAGACTCCGATATTATGAGAGGCAATATAACAAAAATATTATTGCAAATATAGAAACTGTAAGTTCTTCAAATCCCAGGGAATTTTGGCAAAAAATAAAAACACACTGTCAGTGTAATAAAAAATTTATCTATCTATTTATTAACAAAATGAAAAATTTTATGGAACCCCACTTTAAATGCATACTTTTGTCAGTGGCATACTTTCTGTATTATTTTCTGGATTTTTACTGTTGTTGGTAACTCCCATAGAACCCCGAAATGTATATTTTGCATATATATCATTGAGTATAATTTTAATAATGAGCAGTTAAATGGATTGGAAATAATCAAATCAATCTGAATACATTTATATAAGGGACAGCCCAAATAGTATTCATAAGGGATATAAACTGAACAAATTAGAATATTAATATGATTATATGTCTTAATTTTCAGTTACCTTTTTATGACTAAGTTAGATTCATGTAACCTAAGCCTTTGATGATATATTTTTTTTTAATTGAAGCCCCCTTCTTGCCCCTCCTTGTTTATTGTTGTATGCTTTACATTCTCCTATGAATTGATCAAAGTGTAACAGTTATCCTGTCTTCACTTTGGAAGGATTACAAGTGCAATTGCCCCTACATTGTTAAAAGTACTTCACATAATCTGCTACCTACTCAGGTCTTTGATTTCTACTCCTGTTCAGGCTTCGTAAAAAAAACAACAAAGCCTGGGATGGTTTTGTTTATTGCATCAAAGTTGCTTCAACTGTCTTTCCCATAATCCTACCTGTTCAGGCCTTTGAAACCTAATCCTCCTATAGCTACTTTAAAGAACAAAGCTAACTGTTTGATATATTTATGGTGTATAATTGCAATTTCTTCCAGATTTTTGTGTATAAATACCAGGGGAAAATGACCAAAATCATATCATTTTATAATCTCATTGGAGTATTATGTAAAATGGATGCTGAAAAGGACAATTTCACAAGTTCTGAGGAAGGGAAACAAAATTTGGTTTCTAACACAGACAAGTTTGTCAAATTTAAGGAAGATACAATTCTTGTTTTCAATTATGTGGCTAATCAAAAGTATCCTGAGGGGTTGTCTAGAGACCTAAAGAAGGAGTTCAGGAGGAAATGTAAATGTTACACCATCAAAGATGGAGTGTTGTATTATGTGGGCTTTGGCAAGAAAGGTAAAAAATATATTTAAATCTTGTGTATTTATGTCTTGTGTATTTCTTCTTATTTCATGTAATCTGTGCATTATTACCTAATTATGTAAACCCAACTTGCCAATCATTGTTCTACACTTTGGGTTAACTGAGAAACTTGAGCTGAATAGATTTTTCAATATAAAATTTTTTTCAACAGGCGGGGGGGAGGATTTCCTGGTGGGGGGGATGATTTCCTAGGAAAGTCTCCCCCCCGGGGGGGGAGGATTTTCAGGGGGGGGAGGATTTCCTTTTACACCGGTATGTACATGTAATTGTTTTCATAAGAATTTCTATGCAAGGCAATTTTTTCTATTGCTATGCTAGAATAGCGAATTTTTAAACTATACATGAATGAATACCAGTAATGTTGCAAATATCAGTATTCAAATACTCACTGAAGGGTACTATAATGAAAAATTAGGAGTGAATTGTCAGAAAAGTACTCTAGTCATAAATTGGTTTTAAATTCTGTGATAAAATGCAGTTTAACTATGATGTTAAATTAAATAGAAGGAACAAGAAAAATACTTCTATTCCATCCCCGGAAACTTTGCCTTACTTGTAATTGTAATTGTGACCAATGTACCTTTCATATATTATCTTAAATTTCTGCTGTTTACATTTTATAATTTTACTTTTGCAAAGTGCTCTCAGCTGCCATTACAGACATAATATAATATTATTCTTGGAAAGAAAATCAGGCATATTTTTCAAATCCATAACATTTTCTGGCATTATGATTTAACAAGCCCGAAAGGAATTTCAGTCTACTAGCGCGAGCCGCAAAGCCATTACAAACATGAGTGGTGCAACAAAGCGGTCACCCATCCCAGCACTAATTAAGCCTGTTGCCGCTAATAACTTCAGTGAACAAATACTCATTACGCTGCGCCACAATTCATGAAAGTCCAGAGACAAAACAAGAGGAGAGTGCCCATGAACGGGCACTGTGTCAGCTGACTGAGTGTTTTTGATTTGTGAAGGTGATTAGAGGACAGAATAATTATCAGGAAAAGGTCTGTACAGAAATACAGTAAATGGTAACTGAACAGCAACTTCGAAAGAAATTCCGAAGCTGACAGAAGAAAAGGATAAAAAAGTTGTGCCCTGTAAATGGTATTATGAAGGAAAATAACAAGGTAATTGTTTAAGTGTAAAAAATAGGTTAAAACATATTTAAAGAAATACTACAAATGCAATATCCTCGTTCGACCTTGAAGAAGGGGTCCAAGGTCAAATCTAACCACACAAATACATTCCCAGCCCATGATTTCCTATGGTTGACCATTCCAAACCTCTAGGACCAATTATAAATGAGTTATAAGCACTTTTAAGCTTGGCTGTCCTCATTTGACCTTGAAGGAGGGGGCCAAAGGTCAAATCTGACCATACCAAAAGATTCCGAGCCAATGATTTCCTATGGGATGGTTTACCATCCCAAATCTCTGTCACCAATAATAAGCGAGTTGTAGGCACTTTCAATTTTCGCTATCCTCATTTGACCTTGAAGGAGGGTTCCAAGGTCAAATCGGACCATATCAACAGATTCACAGCCCATGATTTCCTGTCTGTTTACCATCCCAAACCTCTGGGACCAATAATAAGCGAGTTATAAGCACGTTTAAGTTTGGCTATCCTTGTTTGACCTTGAAGGAGGGGTCATTGAAGGTCAAATCTGACCACATCAAAAAATTCCCACCCCATGATTTCCTACAGGTTGGTTTATCATCCCAAACCTCTAGGATCAATAATAAGGGAGATATAAGCACTTTTCATGACTGACAAAAAACACCTGTGGCGGCCATCTTGTTTCTCAAAATGAGGCCAAAAATATTCCCAGACAACATTTTATGGTTATTAATATATACTGCAAACTTAAGAAAGCTAGCTATAATATTTTTTTTCATCAGAGCAGTAATGGTGAAATCTCTCTCTACACACTGCGGCTATCCAGTGGATACAATGATTTACTCAACAGTGAAAACCTGAAAGTAGCTATTGCTCAGCTATGCCATGACATAGAGGTCTGCAATTTCACTATGTTATAGCTGACCAAAAATTCTGTGAATAACATATTTAACAAATTACTCTAAATGTAATAGTTTTCAAGTTACAACTGATTTACTCAACAGTGAGTACCTCAAAGGAACTATTACTCAGCTATGCAATGAGCTACATGTCTCAAATTTTACTATGTTATAGCTAACCCAAAAGTAGGTGAACAACATATTTAAGCAAACTACTGTAAATGCAATAGTTTTCAAGCTACAACTGATTTACTCAATAGTGAGAACCTGAAAATAGCTATTGCTCCGCTATGCCATGAGCTATAGGTCTGTAATTTCACTATGTTATAGCTGACCCAAAAGTAGGTGAACAATATATTTTAACAAAATACTCCAAATGCAATATTTTTCAAGTTATAGCTGATTTACTCAACAGTCAGTACCTGAGAATAGCTATTGCTCAGTTGTGCCATGAGCTATAGGTCTATAATTTCACTATGTTATAGCTGACCCAAAAGTAGCTGAATAACATATTTGCACAAATTTCTGTAAATGCAATAGTTTTCCAATTATAACTGATTTACTCAACAGTGAGAACTTCAAAGTAGCTATTACTCAGCTATGAAATGAGCCACAGGTCTGAAACTTCACTATGTTATAGCTGACCCCAAAATAGGTGAATAACATATCGAAACAAAATACTCTAAATGCAATAGTTTTCAAGTTATAAGTGATTTACTCAACAGTGATAACCTAAAAGTAGCTATTACTCAGCTATGCCATGAGCTACAGGTCTGAAATTTTACTATGTTATAGCTGGCCCAAAAGTAGCTGAATAACATATTTATACGAAATTCTCTAAATGCAATAGTTTTTAAGTTACAAGTGATTTTACTCATGATGGAAGTTACTGAAAAGCCCAAAAGTAGCTATTACTCACTTAGCTATTGAGACAGACACCCAACTCACTCACCATATTGTAGCTATGAAAAAAGTAGCTGAATAACATATTTTAACAAAATGCTCTAAATGCAACACTTTTCAAGTTATAAGTGATTTACTTAACAGTGATAACCTAAAAGTAGCTATTACTCAGCTATGCCATGAGCTACAGGTCTGAAATTTCACTATGTTATAGCTGGCCCAAAAGTAGCTGAATAACATATTTATACAAAATTCTCTAAATGCAATAGTTTTTAAGTTACAAGTGATTTTACTCATAATGGAAGTTACTGAAAAGCCCAAAAGTAGCTATTACTCACTTAGCTATTGAGACAGACACCCAACTTACTCACCATATTGTAGCTATGAAAAAAGTAGCTGAACAACATATTTTCACAAAATGCTGTAAATGCAACACTTTTGAAGTTATAAGTGATTTAGTGCATGATTTCATGAATTTTAATGCATTAAAAATTATTAAAAAAATTTATTAAAAAAAAAGTAAGACAGATCCAGGTCTCATACTCACACAAGAGAATCTACCTCTGGCCTAGTACATATATGCAAGATATGAGAGAAATCCCTGCAATAGTCACTGAGAAAATTGTGATAAAAAGTTGAAATTTTCACACTTTTGGTGGTTGTACCCCCCTTGTAATGTCTCTAGCAAACAGACGAACAGACAGATTTGCATGCCTTGAACATTTTTTCATCCTCGATAGATAAGGTATCTTTTAAAAAAACAGCATGTCTCTAGGCCTTGTAGTTTTGGAGAAGAAGTTGTTTACGCGGACGCCCACGCCGCAGAGTGATGACATAATGTCAGCTGACTGACATAAAAACACGAAGAATAAAAGTGATCTCTAGAAGTGCGAGCCTCGCTAGAGGTCACCCTTAAAAATGTCAATTTATACTGGTTCTGCTTAGCCAGAGTCTATTTTACGATTCAATCAGTCTCCTGTGTAACAAACACTGAGGTCACTAGCTAGGAAATACAGATGCCACATATACGCAGACATTTCATCACTGTGATAAAAATATTTCGTGAGAATTAAGGACAAAAAATACAACCAGATGGTATCAGAATAAAATGGAGCTCAGACTTGATCCTAATGGAAGAAAGATGTATTCCATTATATTCAGAGTCTGTAGAATTATTAACAGTAGATATTACATGACTAACAATGATTGTTAAGACCCCAGTTACACATCCACGGATGCTCCACCGGATCATGCCAGGTTTCCTAATATGAAAAATGTTGAGCGATTTACGGATCATATTTTTAATCCGTGAACACGTCCTTAACGTCCGTAATGTCCTTATGGCATCCGCCACGGATGTGACATGTCCATGAGTACACTACAGAAAATTTTAACTGCTTGATTTTTTCCGTAAATGCTTTGCAGATCTTATCTGCTATTTGTATCCGTAATTCGTCCGTATTGTCCTTACAGCAATCGTGGATGTTAGTGGGTAAATTGTTTATCGATATTGCCGATATTTATTGTTTTGGAACTGGACTCCCGATATCGAGATCTAAACACGTATTTCAATATCGCCATTTTAAGTAAAACTGTAAACTTACACTGTTAATACTCGAAATAAAGCAAAAATCTGAAGACATTGTACACTTTTATCTCACATTTTTGAAGTTTTCAATGCGTTTTTGATGAAAACTGCATTGTTTTGTTTTGATTCATTTCGCTTCCTGTTAGCGGTTCGGGAAACACTAAAATAAAACGTTTTCAGTTTCCCGAATTCGGACTATTTGGTAGACAATATGAACCCCCCGATATCGCCCGATATTGAAATATTTTTACATTCAATATCGATACCCACAAAGCCAAACGATTTACCCCCTAGTGGATGTCCTTGTGGTATCCGTGACATCCTTGGCATCCGTACCAATAAAGGCTCCAAAAATTTCTACGGAGGCTGTAAGGACGCCAACAGATGTTTACGGACATTACCAGAAACCATAAGGACCAATTAAGGATGGTCCTGGAAGGTCACGGATATGATATTTGTCTGCAGATATGCACAGATGTTTAGGGACCTATCCCCGGATAATAGGAGCGGGATTTATGGATGTTAAGGACGCCACAAGGACAATAAGGACGGGGTTCACAAATTGATTTGTGGCGTCCCACTGCAATCGGGAATTTATGGAAAGACACTTTCTCATGGACCAAACCCTATATAAAGGGCACCTCGCTTGACTTTTGCTCATACAATTTTGGCATATCGACGAGGATACATGAATATTTGGAACTTTACAGGTTATACTGTATATGTTAGAGGATATATTTTTCTTGTATATTTAGTCAAAAATTTTTAGGTTTTTGGGTTTTTTTTTTTCAAATTAGGAAATTTGGTGAATATTTCTGTAAAATGCTACCAAAGAAAAGGTTAAAGAGGAGAGGCAGTCAGGAGAGGATGTTCACACAGGTCCAGGCAAGGAGTCCAGAGCTGGACAAGTTGACTTGTGTACCAGAGACTCAGCAGAGCCAGCAGGCAGCTGGGGTGGAAGAGGTGGTGGTGGTAGTGGAGGATGCAGATGTGGGATACAGAACAAGGTGACATTGCGCTTGAGACAGGATTCAGATTCAAGTGATGAGGACATTGGCGACACACAGGACACACAGGCTGCTGGGAGGACACAGAAGGGCAAGGGCAAGTCAACGACAAAGGAGGGGCAATATGTATCAGAAGAGAAGGCTGACAAAAGAGGCAAGAAACCTGCTCTTCTATTCAGTGCTGAGAAGGAGCAGAAATTAGTGGACTTTTTGCACGACAATGAAATTCTTTACAACAAGCATTTAAAGGACTACAAGGATAGGTTAAACCGGGAGGCTGTGTGGGATCAGTTTTGTGAGGAGAACAACTTGGACAAAGATGCCTGCCAAAGATGGTTTCAGAGCCAGCGCACACTCTTCAGTAAGGTCACTCACATGAAGTCAGTCCTGGGGAAACCACAGCTGACAGAGCGCCAGAAATGGACCAGAGACAATTTTGACATCCTGAGGGACCACATCATGCGCCATCTTAAAGGAAAAAGTGAATTCAGGGCTCCAGAGGGGTCAGCTTCCCAAGCCAGTGCAGCTGAACGGGCTCAGCATCCAGATGGGAGACTGTGCACATGGAACCGTTCCAGGATACTTCTCGTCCAGAATCCACTTGTGACCCAGCAGATATGTCGCACCCTGATACACATAAGCCTACTCCTAGATCGCGTGGCGTCAGTGTGACTTCAAGCTTAGCAGATTCTGACCTCAATCAGCTCTCGTGAAATCCTGGAGGGGGATAAAAGAGTTAAAAGACATTGTGGCCCAAAAATTGACTGATGACAAGCCCAATAACCTAAGACTGGGCTTCTGTGACTTTCTAAAGGTGGAGGTGGTACAACTAACCAGTGACTCGTATGACGAGTTTCAACAAGAGACAATCAACTTGGTGATGAGACTTAAACGGAGGGACAAGCAGCAGCAAAGGTACCAGCACGGAATTGGCCCGAATACTGCCGCGTACGGCCAGGCCTCAACTTCACACCAGTACCCTGTGTCTCACACCCAGATGCAGGCCCAACAGCAACAGATGCAACAGACATTTACACAAGTACCACAAGTACTTTCACAGCAGCAGCCGCATTTACAGCAGCACTTCCAACAGACATTTACCCAGCCACATGCACCAGCGCAACAGCAGATCCAGGGCCAGGGTCCACAACTAAGCATGCAGTCACAGCAGCACATGCCCATGATGTCAGCACTACAGCAGCCAATGCAACAAGAACAGGAACAACCAATACAAACACATCAGCCGATACAGCAACAGCAGCCGCCCATACAACAGCAGCAGCATCATCAACAAACTTTCCCAACTGCACAGCAGCAGCACACACAACAAGGCTACAAAAAAACAGCACCACGTCACAGAGCACAACTTCCTCCCAGCAGTGGGTCATGTCACCACCAGTCACAGGCAAAAGCACTAGGAGCGAAAGCAGCCCAACTCCACTTACCAGCACACCAACTGGATTCACATTCTCACCACCACGAAATCCACCCTCAGTTGACAACCTATACTTCACCAACATACCGAACACATCACAAGATGTCAGTTTTGGGGCCGTCCACTCGCCTCAGCTGATAATTTTTAAAGGCTCTTTTAAGGGCCACCATATCTTCCCAAAACAATTATTTGGGCTAAGTTGTTGTTATGAAATAAAAGAAATGAACTAACAGATGAAATAACCCCACCCCCACCCCCCCACCCCCCGCCCCCCCGAAAAAAAAAAAAAAAAGCTAATAACAATGATAAAAAGTTAATAATAATATTAGAAGAAATTAACTCTCCCAGCTAAGACAGTTAATTAAATATTTGTTCCCCCAGTACCCTCTCCAAATGAAGACCCAGAAGAAAAATTGAAAAAAAGCCCCCAACAAAACATAGCACGTGACTTAATACTCTGAAGTACTATACTTCAAAAACACCTCCCCCCATCCCACAACCCCCTAAAATAGGAAGTAAAGGGTGCTTAAACCTGTGTCCAGTTAGGTGGGGTTGCGGGGTACTCCTTCAATGTTCCACCAATGTTTGACCTCATTACTGGTGCCTTGGAGGAGGGCTTGTATGCTTAAGTCCTTGATTGTCCATTGTTTTAAACCACTGTATATCCTCCCTTTGAACCCTTCCATTTTGTCACCACACAGTGGGGGTGACACACATTTGTGTACATAAGCAGAGGTAAAGTAATGCAATGTTTGCCATTTCAACAATAGGTGTTTGCCTTTTATTTGCTGTTCATTGCATATGTCAAGCTAGTGAACAATGTGCACATTCACCAGATAACAGAAGTTTTCCGTGGTCTTATTAAAATCAATTGTAAAATACAAACATTATAACATTACAAAAATTACAATTATAATGTTTCACAAAAATGCACAATGATATATAATACTTTAGCTTACCACCAAGTGTCCATCTAAAACTCTTGTCAATTCACATAGTCCATGAGGTAGAACATACATGTTAGCAGTAGGGTCATTCATACATTTTTTGGAGGTTATGTATTATGTAAAGTGTTCCATTGTACTATTTACATGTCAAAAGTCACAGTATCACAGTATTAACATTTCTTCTAAATTCTGTCCATTTGCCAGGGACCTGCCCATCAGTCATGAAACAGTCCCTGAGAATATTTCTCTGAGACTTTGCTGCCTCCAATGGGTTCTGGCCCTCATGTGGAATGTCATTGCCCTCCAGCACTATCGGGGCCTGGCCCTCTGCCCCAAAGTCATCCTGTTGACCTCTGGAGTAACGCATCCTTAGCAGGTTGTGGAGTACTAGGCAGGCAATGACCACCCTGGCCACCACCGGGGGCTCCTGCTGCATTGGACTCTGGAAGATCCGGAAGCGGGACGTTAAGATCCCAAAGGTGTTCTCTACCACCCTTCTTGTGGGGCATGTCATCACCTCATCTCGATAGGCCCTGATGATAGTGTCGCAGACCTCAGGCACAAACTTATTGATGGTCGACCTTGCCACCCTGAAAGCATACTGCAGGGTTGGGTAGCTGTCTCCACTGGCCAGGTGTCTTAGGGTGACTGCCAAATTGAGTCCTGAACTCAGGGGCTCTCTCATCCAGGTCCTCTCCCTCTGGATCTCAGGACCGAGTCTCTGCTCCAGTTCTTGAAAGAGCTTGGGTGGCATCTGGATGAAGTTTCGGTATGCCATAGGGTCATCTAACTCGAGTCTTGGCATCAGTCTGGTGTACTGACCCTCTTCTTCATGCTCTGCCTGGGTTAGCCTTGCAGACCCCATCTCCTTCTCAGCCTGTCTATCATGCCTGTAATGATGACTAATGGTCTCTCCTTTTGTAATATTAAGAGTTGAATTTATACAAGATTTCTGTCCTGTCTGTTCATGTTTGTATCTAAATTCTATCTGGCTAGTGGCATGACCCTTACCCTTTTTATAGCCATCAGGATCCAGGTATCCAGTGGTCACTAGCTCCCACCGGGACATCTTTAATGTTATCACAAATATCCCTTATCAATAAGCTGACATCCACGAGAAAAATAAAGTTCCGTAAACCCCATCCATGAGTGTCTGCAAGGTCAGTATACCCACCCCGGGTGTCCTTGAGATGTCCGGATACATCCCTATGTTGTCCTGTCGTGTCCTGGGGTGCTTCCGCCACACTGCGGGTGGTCACTGACGTGTGTCCGGGGGTCATCCGCAAGGAACGAAACGCATTCCTAACGTCCATGTGGCATCCTTATCATCCGTGGAGTGATCTGTGATGCGTCCGTAAATCACTTTTCAAACATTCCCCCTCCCCAAACCCCACGATCTGCAAGAGATCCTTGGCAGTTACCATATATGGAACCGCTGTCTCTATCCGTGGGGGATCAGTGTAAGTGTAACTGGCCCCTAATACAGTTAAGAGAACCTAACACCCATTATCAAAAAAAAATTATTTTATATAACTACCAGGAATAAATCTGATCTAGCATTTTCTTCTGAGACTTGCACTTATTTTAAAAACATATCTTTGAGCTGCCTTCATTTTTTAACAAAGGGACCTGGAAGAATATCCATGCTTCAAGTGTAAGATATAAAGTGTGAGCAAAGAAAAAAAAGTAACTTCTCATTTAAATCAATCACTCAAAACTTTCAATTATGTAACAATGATGGCACTTATTTTGTCACCACATGCCATTAGCTAGAAAACCTTCATCAAAGAGGCCCCTTGTAATTTAAGTACCTGAGATTTTAAATGTTTCGGAGTTTTACTATAGGAATAAAAGACATATTCGAGTGCTTTACGATGGTTTTAAACTATCGATCGGCTTAATATTAAAGTCATGAAGCCCGAAGGACTGAGTGCTTTAATGCAGCCGATAGATAGTTTAAAACCATCATAAAGCACTCGCATTTGTCTTTTATTCCTATTGTACAATGGTTAGATTAATATTTGGTCAAAATGAAGGGATAAATCTTACACAAAAATTAAAACAAATCCAACGCCATGTTGGCTGTTCCATCAATGAAACATACGTGGTGATATCTTGGGTAAAAATTAAGTATTTCTTGCTACTCTATTTTCATAGAATTTGTTGAAAATATTGAGAGATTGTTATTGTAGATGTTTTCAATTTGTTGTAAGCTTTAAAATGATATGTTATTTGTTAAAATCAAGTAAGAAATGACAATGTTATGAATATTTAACCACTTATTTTACCGCGAGTTGTTTACATTTGTTCGCAAAGGGACGATGTATGTAGAATTCAACAGCATTACTTTATTTGCCGTTCTGTATACGCGATTTCTGAACTGCGCAAAAGATGTGTACAAGGTCACTGTGCAGCCTACCATTTTAGAATATTCCTTTAAAGACATTGCAAAGGTCATTTAAATTGTTCAGTGATAGTAAAAAGCAATTCTAAATACTTTATGCTTTTTTTCACCTGAATATTCTGCATTTTCAATAACTTCCTTTAACCTGACAGTTTTACCATATATGCTGCCTCTTCAATTGTTATTTTTAACCCAACTTTTTATCCAATTTTTGTCTCTTCAATTACTTCTTTTACTTCATATTTTTCACTCCTGTCTCCAAAATCATCCTCATCATTGACAAGTGGTCCATCAAACCTTTATGTCTGGGTCAAGGTGTGCCTACAATGAGAGTTTTGCATGGCCCGAGTGCCTCTTTTTAGTGTTAGGAATCGGTCTAAAAAATCAGAATCGATTAATCGGTAACTCTGAGCAATCGATTATCGATTATAATCGTTTTTCTGCTTGCTTTGTAAGAAAGACAGAATATTCTTTTTTACCAAATATAATAACAGTAGTCTTCCGATAGGTCAGTGGTGAAAAAAATCTAGGTTATTTGTTTACATTTTGGGGTAGGGAAGGGGGGATGTTAGGAAACCAGTAGGTTGAAGAGTCAACAAGTATGTGTATCAGCAATAATATAATAATCTATTAAGATGGCCTTAACAGTTACAAAATAATATTTATTTTCATTCTCCCTTTTCATCAGCTAAATCATTTACAGTGTTTGAATGTAACATCAGCAGATTAGCAACCAATCATGCTTAAAATAAACAATATTTCAACCCTAGACTTTCTTCAAGTCCTTTTTTCTAAGGTATTATATGAGGACTGTATGACTTTATACTAGAATGTGGGGCTGACAACAGTACTGTTTCAGCATAGAGAAGGATTTTTCCCTCCTTAAGTGGATGTATAATGTTTTCATCTATGTCAGATTTAGTGGGATGAGAAATACAAAGACTTGGTGCAAGTCTATTTCAACCCCTTTTGTTCAACATCACCATGTGGTACACCTGTGTTGTGAACTCAGGACACTTTGTATATATGCAACAAAGAAGAATAGAATATCTGCTTATCATTATCATATGTCAAGAACAGTGACTGCCAAGCAGCTTCTGAAAATTATCCTGAATAAAATGCTTCTTTGGGAACTAAACAATACATAGACATGTGTTCATGGAAATTTCCTTCCATTTTTAACTCAGGACACTTTTCAAAGACATGCTACTTTCATTAATCAAATGGAAGAGTGACTTTTATTGTTTCTGGTCAATATTGATGTTTTGTAATATATACTAGGTTATATGAAACAGTTTGGCACAAGTGAACATGTATTTCAGCATTGTCACTCAAGTTTATGTGTATTGGATGGGGTCTGGAAAATCTGACTCTTATCCTGAAAACAATATTCCATGAATTTCGTTTTTTAAGCAGATCTTTATGACCTATTCATTTCATATAGTTATAATTTCTTAGATACTGTAAAATTCTAAGTATGGCAATGTAGTAAACATTTTAGTTTTCTTGTTCAACAAAATTTGTCAAAAATATTCATGGCAGACTGCTGAAGTATTACAGGAGTGTGATCTCTCTCCACTTGATTTATGGCCAAGGTTATTATTCCCCATTTATAGGGAGTATACATGTTGTGTGTGAAGCAGTGAAAGTTAAATTTAATTTAGGTTGAACTTAGTTTATTGTATTAAAAGATGTTCTAAATACCTACAGAAATTTTGAGTTTTAGTTGTAATCAACAGGAAGTAGATACCAGTGAAAGAAACATGGCAGATAATGTAAACAAATGTTACGAAAATAAAATGTTAAACATCTGTAGAAAAAGGGAAAATTAGGTGGTTTATAAGTCTTACTTTCGATTCACAATCGATTCTTAAAATGAGAATCGATTTTCTACATCGAAAGTTTTAAATAGACGATTAATCGATTTTCCGTCTAATCGTAGGACCACTACCTCTTTTACCTGATATTTTGCCCCTATCTTCTAAATCCTCTTCATCACTAACCAGCGGGTCCTCAAACTTCTCAATCTCAGCCAGGGACTGCCCATAGTGAGTGAGTGTGTCATCCTCCTGCAGATTGAAGGCCCCAGGCTTCTCATGGTGCTTCTGCAGATACACAATACATTACACTCACTGTAACTTTTGTAATGTGCTGAAGTATTCATTTTAAAAGAAATGCATTTGTAACAACAACTAGACCTAGCGCATCAGAGAACCGATGCAAACTGTATCCACCCAGAAAGACAACTCACTAAAGCCAATCAACCATCGTTTAATCTTGAAGGAGGAGCCCAAGGTCAAATCTGACCACATCAAAGTTTTTAACCCATGATTTGCTATGGATTGGTGTCACATTGCAAACCTCTAGGAACAAAGAATAAGTGAGTTAGAAGCACTTTTAACTTTGGCTGTCCTCATTTGACCTTGAAGGAGGGGCCCAAGGTCAAATCTGACAACATCAGAAGATTCCCAGCTCATGATTTCCTATAGGTTGGTTTCACATTGCAAACCTCTAGGACCAATAATAAGCGAGTTATAAGCCCTTTTAGGTTTAACTATCCTTGTTTGACCTTGGAGGAAGGGCCCAAGGTTAAATCTGACAACATCAAAAGATTCCCAGCCCATGATTTCCTATAAGTTGGTTTTACATTGCAAACCTCTTGGACCAATAAAAAGCGAGTTATAAGCCCTTTTAGGTTTAACTATTCTTATTTGACCTTGAAAGAAGGGCCCAAGGTCATATCTGACAACATCAAAAGATTCCCAACCCATGATTTCCTATAAGTTGGTTTCACATTGCAAACCTCTAGGACCAATAATAAGCGAGTTATAAGCCCTTTTAGGTTTAACTATCCTTGTTTGACCTTGAAGGAAGGGCCCAAGGTTAAATCTGACAACATCAAAAGATTCCCAGCCCATGATTTCCTATAAGTTGGTTTTACATTGCAAACCTCTAGGACCAGTATTAAGCGAGTTATAACACACTTTGAGTTTTGCCATGTCCCTACCAATTAACAACTTCCTACACCTTACGGTTTCCGAGATATAGCCTGGACAAGATTTTATAGGTCAAGGTCACTACAGCAAGGTCAAAGGTCAAATCAAGGTCACACCATGATGTTGCACACCTACAACCCCTAACTAATGTGCCTACCAAGTATCAACTTCCTACACCTTACAGTTGACAAGATATAGCCCTTACAAGATTTTCAAACTCAAGGTCACTGTGCAAGGTCAAAGGTCAAATCAAGGTCACACCACGACGTTGCACACCTACACCCCCTAACCAATGTCCCTACCAAGTATCAACTTCCTACATATTACAGTTTCTGAGATACAGCCTGGAAAAATTTTTCCTGCTACTCAAACGCCCGCCCACTAGTGGTAAAGATGGCAAACCGGATAGTTGGTTTCTATTCGATTCATATAAACGTAAACGAAATCCAGTGACAAAAGTCCAAGAACTGGTTCTCGAAATGTCACATATTTCACCTCAAACATATAAAATATTGCATAAAAATACTTAAAAACATTTACTTGTGTAATATTTTGCCAATATACAGTGAAATAATATCCAAAATGTCAGATTTTATCAAAAAATAAACTGCATTTGAGTTGAAGTAATTGTTCATGTACGCGTGCAGAAGATTTTACAGTATGACTACAGTTTGGTGTATACTAATTCGAACGAATACGGTTTCCGCCGAATTTTTGTTTTCGGGACCCGGTTTCCATATTTACTTTCGATCATAACACTACCGCCCGCCCATCCGGACCATGGGTGAAAACAATACCCCGACAGCCCTTAAGGGCTGTGGGGTAAAAACATAATAAGTTTCACAAAGCTCAGAACATTAGTTGTGGAGCAATATCAACCTGAAAGCCAGAGTCATTGCAAATACATTGATGCTAATGTATGAGCTTTAAAAATTCAGGATGTTTTTATATCCAAAATATGATCCAGATCTTATTAAAATTTAATCACTTCTTTTGACCTTTACTCAGGCCCTACCTGCACAGAAAATTTCAGAAAATCTGTTCATTACCTGGAGTTACCGTGAACACAAACAGACATGCAGATAAAAGAATGGACCCAAAAACATAACCTCCAAGGTAATAAATCGCTTCAATGCTTGTCAGGATGTATCTGTAATAAATTTATATATAAAATTTAAAGGCTCAGACTGTTAACTGAGTAAGATGGGGGGATACAAATCAGGCAGTGCCCTCAGGTAATAATCTTAATGTCTCTAAAAACACAAATTACATTGGTAAGATAACACTTTTGCAATTTCCACATTTTCATAGAAAGTAGACTATCACTTTCTTGTTCCCGCAGTATAAGTTGCCATTTCCTTTTCAAGCACCGTTTCTGGCAACAATGTTACAGATGTTAATTAGATTTACAGTGATATCAGGTGTCTCCTTAAAACTTAGACTGGCAGTCTTGCAGCTAGAAATCTAATGCCAAAAACATGATTATGTGAAAACGTCCTCATTTTAATCATGTCTTTATACCCCTGTTCCACTGTTGTGAGTTAGCCTAGGCAGTGTAATTGCAGCTGTCATAGACATTTGTCAATATTATAACAATTAAACATGTTTAAAAACCTTACGTTTGTGAGTACTTCTCCCTGGAGTACTCACAAACAATATTTTGAGTCATAAGGCTGTTATAAGTAGTCTTTTAAGTATCAACTTATCCTTATGGTGTTATGCCTTAACAACATATTTTGATGAAAATGTTCATAATGACAAGTGATTGTTTCCAAAGAGATGATTAGTCACATAAGTCCCGAAATTACTGCATTTGAGTGGCCTGTGTTACTATTATAATTAATTATTTAATGAGCCATAGCAGTCAGGAGCAGATGATAAGACAGATCTTTTAGGCCTTTTAGTCCAACCCCTAACCCTAATTTTTGAAGCTAATATGCCTTATATAAAGACATACCCTGAAGATGCTTAATTTAAAAGCTGCTGTTCCATATCAAAGATCATACTCCCTGATAGGTTGTAAATTGTCCCTTCAAGAGGTTAATGTTTTTATTCAGAATGCTTGTACACAACAACTGGAACATTTGGGATCAGAATTGGCAGTTTTGGATTGGGAACTTTTGGGACCATTCAGGAACAAATCACGTGCATTTCTGATTATTTTTAACTGTCTGAAATTATCTTAAACTGTTGCTGATACTTTTCGGAACCTAAATGCAAAACTACCTTAAACCTAACATTCTAAATTCTTAAATCTAACACTCATAAACAATTTTTCCCATCTTAAGTCAATCCTAGCACTCAAACAGGGCTTTGTAATATTTGTAAGCCATATGGGAGGATTTCTGAATTGTTCAGAATGTTTTCAGCAAAAAATTGTAACTGTTTTGTGAACCAGTCTGAAGGTTTTGATAATCAATTGCAACGTGACTCTAAAGCTATTAGAAATCCACCTATGGATCATGAAAAGATTATTATCACAATCAAGATGGAGGATTACAACCCACTCATCATACTTTAACTGCCCATTAAGTTATTGTCCTGAATCATGATATCTTTTTTGACTTTCAAATAATAATGATGTTTATTTCAAATTTAAACAGCTTAAGAACTTCGTCTGTTTTTTCTTTTCTTTTTTTTTGTCTCAGGATTTTCATGAACTATGACACAGCGTGACGAATATCTGTCTGTTCATTGAAGTTAATTTGGCAATGGGCTACGTAGGTACTGGGATGGGTGACCACTTCAGTGCACTACTTGTGTCTCTGATGGCTTTGCGGCTCAGGCTGGTAGACCGAAACCCCTTTCGGCCTGGTTTCAATTGTCCAATGATGCCAGATATGTTTACCTGTAGCACTGCCACAATCCCTAAAATATCTACATGCACATTATTTTATATGGAGAATACCAGAGAAAAATTCAAAATTAGTATCAACGAATATCTAACACCCAAAAAGATAATAAAGATAAAAAGGTGAGAATAAAGTATTAATTTAATATCACACAAAAACAATACAAATATTATTTCATTCATTTTGTTGAATAAAAAAGTCAAAACCTATGAAGAGATAAAAACTTTCAAACTCCCAAATTCCCATTATATAAAAGCAAGTTTAAAGACATCATTAATTACTGTGTAAACTTTAACCCACATAATCCTCTTTGAGGCACTCAATATTATTATCTCATTGATATTTGCTTAAAAGAAAAGAGCCCCATGACTTCATAGCTTCCCTGAGGATATGAGTTTTGCGTCAGAGAAAATATCTCTTGTATATCAATAGTTTTCATAGTCCTCTTATCAATAAATGCTATAGAAGCTGCAAATTACTCTTAATTTACAGACTTTCCATGGCATGGTCACAAATCAATATTCTGGAGACATTTTTCCAGACTTTCCACCCTCTTTATAAATATCTGTCACATCAGGCTTAAATCAGTCTCTGATAAGACAAAGGAGGAAGAGGGGTCACAAGACAATGACTTGTGTCACATATTCAATTAGATTTGTACAAGTACCAGTTCTTGAAGTGTATGGACCAAAATGTGGAAATTGCAAAAGTGTTATCTTACCAATATAATTTGTGTTTTTTAGAGACATTAAGATTATTACCCGAGGGCCAAATCTGTAGATTTTTGCAAAGAAATAGTCTCCAAGTCCTTCATATTTAATATTCCAAAATGAATAAACTGAACTTTAAGAAGGACATTTCTTTCTACGAACAGTAATTTGTCCATTATATAAATGATCACCATAATTAAATTTAATTTTAATGTACATATCAACTTAAGTACTAGAAGTATTCTGTGAATTCACTAGATTGGGCCAACTCGGCGCCAACATATCCCCAGATAAGTCATCACTCACACCACAGGTTTTGATCGGGAATTTTTTATTTAATCCATTTGTTGTATGCCATAAATATTGGGAAAAGTTATATGAACTTCAGCACATCAATCTACTAAGTTTATATCTTCCCAAGGAAGATGGTGTATCCCCAGACGTCGAATACATAACTCAACAGATCATATTTTCAATCTTCCTGCAATGATAACTCTGAACCTATTTTCAAAGTATTTAAATGATTGATGATTGAATGTCCATTCTAAATTAATAATCTCAAAAGAGCATAACTGTTTCTATATTTGTTGACAAATAAAATATTATTTTTAACTCAACTCATCATACTTTTCAATCTTCCTGCAAAGGGTAACTCTGAACCTATTTTCAAAGTATTTAAATGATTGATGATTGAATGTCCATTCTAAATTCATAATTCCAAAAGCGTATCTCTGTTTCTATATTTGTTCACAAAAAAAATATTATTTAAAAATGATATATTATTTATATTATTATTTTATTATATTATTTTTAGAATTTGCATTGTTTTTCAGTTATTCATTTCCTCAATTCCTATATATGTGGTCCATATATATGCAACCTAAATATGTGACACAGTCTCAGTTTAGACTCCCTTTGTCTTAGATAATTAGATAATGAAGCAAACACCACCTCCCACCCCCACCCCACCTCTCTCCCCTTCTCCACACCTCTCTCACTATTACAGAAGATCTGTATACCTTTGTTTATTTAGTGTCACTCAATAGCTGGAGGTCCCAGAGGTGGGTGGGGGATGGGGGTGGGACTACAAAGAGATGGAGTGCTGCAGCACAAATGGTAAACAAACACTTATAATATAAAAGGGGTAATCAAATACAAAAAGCTCAGTTAATCTTATCACTAAAATAAAATCAAATATATGAATAAGGAATGTCCAACAGGAAGATTATATACCTCCAGAATTAAATATAAACTAGAGGATCGCTCGCAAAAAAAAAAGATAATGTTTTTGCATAGCAAAAACAAAGCGTCCCGAAAAGGATATAAAGGTGAGTGCTAAAGTATTAAGAAAATGCTTCGTTTCTAGCCTTATACTGTTGTGGCAACCAAAGTCAGCGCAGTCTGCTCTATCTAGCACGGTTTTCAAGATATAAGCATTTTTGTGTTTTGTAAAAAATAAAAAAATTAAAAATGTCCGCTATATTTGGCGAGACAAAAATATTTTGAAAATTGGCATGGCTACTCTGCAGAGATACCCAGCAGGTCAAAAATTTTGTTGAGTTCGCTCCATATAGCACGGTTTTCGAGATATAAGCATTTTTGTGTTTTGCAAAAACTTTGAAAATTCAAAATGGCCACCATTTTTGGGGAGACAAAAATTTTTGTCAAGACCACTGCCGTGGTGTGTATCTCCCGCCGAGCATTAAAGCAGAAGAAGTAGCTTTTCCGAGATATTCACAATTTTTCATTTTCGTGTGTGAAAGGTCTTCCAAAAGTAGGTGAATGAGTTATTTGAGAAAAATTGGCTATCTGCAATACTATTAAGAGATAATTCACATTTACTCATTTTGAGTAGGTGAATAATTATCTATGGGTCTGAAACTTCACCAAGTGAAAGCTCTCCCAAAAGTAGGTGAATGAGTTATTTGAGAAAAATTGGCTATCTGCAATACTTTTAGAGATAATTCGCATTTACTCATTTTGAGTAGGTGAGTAATTAGCTATGGGTCTGAAACTTCACCATGTGAAAGCTCTCCCACAAGTAGATGAATGAGTATTTGATAAAAATTGGGTATCCGCAATACTTTTACAGATTAGCATTTACTCATTTTGAGTAGGTGAATAAATAGCTATGGGTCTGAAACTTCACAGAGTGAAAGCTCTCCCAAAAGTAGGTGAATGAGTTATTTGAGAAAAATTGGCTATCTGCAATACTTTTAGAGATAATTTACATTTACTCATTTTGAGTAGGTGAGTAATTAGCTATGGGTCTGAAACTTCACCAAGTGAAAGCTCTCCCAAAAGTAGGTGAATGAGTTATTTGAGAAAAATTGGCTATCTGCAATACTTTTAGAGATAATTCGCATTTACTCATTTTGAGTAGACGAGTAATTAGCTATGGGTCTGAAACTTCACCAAGTGAAAGCTCTCCCAAAAGTACGTGAATGATTAATTTGAGAAAAATTGGCTATCTGCAATACTTTTAGAGATAATTCGCATTTACTCATTTTGAGTAGGTGAGTAATTAGCTATGGGTCTGAAACTTCACCAAGTGAAAGCTCTCCCAAAAGTAGGTGAATGAGTTATTTGAGAAAAATTGGCTATCTGCAATACTTTTAGAGATAATTCGCATTTACTCATTTTGAGTAGGTGAGTAATTAGCTATGGGTCTGAAACTTCACAGAGTGAAAGCTCTCCCAAAAGTAGGTGAATGAGTTATTTGAGAAAAACTGGCTATCTGCAATACTTTTAGAGATAATTTACATTTACTCATTTTGAGTAGGTGAGTAATTAGCTATGGGTCTGAAACTTCACCACGTGAAAGCTCTCCCAAAAGTAGGTGAATGAGTTATTTGAGAAAAATTGGCTATCTGCAATACTTTTAGAGATAATTCACATTTACTCATTTTCAGTAGGTGAGTAATTAGCTATGGGTCTGAAACTTCACCAAGTGAAAGCTCTGCCAAAAGTAGGTGAATGAGTTATTTGACAAAAATTGGCTATCTGCAATACTTTCAGAGATAATTCGCATTTACTCATTTTGAGTAGGTGAGTAATTAGCTATGGGTCTGAAACTTCACCAAGTGAAAGCTCTCCCAAAAGTAGGTGAATGAGTTATTTGATAAAAATTGGCTATCTGCAATACTTTTAGAGATAATTCGCATTTACTCATTTTGAGTAGGTGAGTAATTAGCTATGGGTCTGAAACTTCACCATGTGAAAGCTCTCCCACAAGTAGATGAATGAGTTATTTGATAAAAATTGGGTATCCGCAATACTTTTACAGATAATTAGCATTTACTCATTTTGAGTAGGTAAATAATTAGCTATGGGTCTGAAACTTCACCATGTGAAAGCTCTCCCAAAAGTAGGTGAATGAGTTATTTGAGAAAAATTGGCTATCTGCAATACTTTTAGAGATAATTCGCATTTACTCATTTTGAGTAGGTGAGTAATTGGCTATGGGTCTGAAACTTCACCATGTGAAAGCTCTTCCAAAAGTAGGTGAATGAGTTATTTGAGAAAAATTGGCCATCTCCAATACTTTTAGAGGTAATTCGCATTTACTCTTTTTGAGTAGGTGAGCAATTAGCTATGGGTCTGAAACTTCACCAAGTGAAAGCTCTTTGGGATAGCTGCTCTGCAGAGATACCCTGAAGATAAAAAATTTCGTCGAAATCGCTCTATGTAGCACGGTTTTCGAAATATTAGCATTTTTGTGTTTTGCAATTTTTGCGCAAAAATTCGAAAATTCAAAATGGCCGCCATTTTTGGCAAGACAAATTTTTTTTGAAAATTGGCATGGCTACTCTGCAGAGATACCCTGTGGGTCAAAAATTTCGTCGAAATCGCTCTATCTAGCACGGTTTTCGAGATATAAGCATTTTTGTGTTTTGCAATTTTGCGAAAAATTCGAAAATTCAAAATGGCTGCCATTTTTTGCGAGAAATTTTTTGTTTGAAAATTGGCATGGCTACTCTGCAGTGATACCCTGTGGGTCAAAAATTTCGTCGAAATCGCTCTATCTAGCAGGGTTTTTGAGATATAAGCATTTTTATGTTTTGCAATTTTTGCGAAAAATTCGAAAATTCAAAATGGCCGCCATTTTTGGCGAGACAAAATTTTTTTGAAAATTGGCATGGCTACTCTGCAGATATACCCTGTGGGTCAAAAATTTCGTCGAAATCGCTCTATCTAGCAGGGTTTTCGAGATATAAGCATTTTTATGTTTTGCAATTTTTGCGAAAAATTCGAAAATTCAAAATGGCCGCCATTTTTGGCGAGACAAAATTTTTTTCAAAATTGGGATAACTACTCCGCAGAGATACCGTGCGGGTCAAAAATTTCGTCGAAATCGCTCTATCTAGCACGGTTTTCGAGATATAAGCATTTTTGTGTTTTGCAATTTTTGCGAAAATTTCGAAAATTCAAAATGGCCGCCATTTTGGGCGAGACAAAAATTTTTTGAAAATTGGGAAAACTACTCCGCAGAGATACCCTGCGGGTCAAAAATTTCGTCGAAATCGCTCTATCTAGCACGGTTTTCGAGATATAAGCATTTTTGTGTTTTCCTTATTTGGAAAATTCGTAATGATTAACTAATCATTAATTACTCGGCCATTTCTTGACCAATCAATGCCAAAATCTAATGATTTCCAGATTTTAATAGAATGAATGTATTTGCCAAGTTTCAGGTGAATTGATAAAATTCCTTTCAAGTTATCATCCGGACAAGCTTCCCCATCGAAAAAAGACATTTTTGGTCATGTGACCTCTCTGATTGGTTGAAATGTCACTGCAGCATATTCAAAAAAATTTCCCAGGGCTACTGCCTAAACCTGCCAAATTTGAAAAGAATCCGCCTAACGGTTACAGAGTTATAAGGAAAACAAAATGCGGAGCCGGCGGAGCCGCCGGAGCCGCCGGAGCCTGAAGCTCTCCCATACACAAACAAGCATCCCTTGCGGGACGCTTAATTATCAAACGACAAGAACAGATTTATAATAATAATTCAGAATTGAGAATTTTAAGTATGTGATTATCAATTGAAATGAATTCGTAACTGTAGGAGCTGCGTCAAAATTAAGGCAAGTTGAACAAAACTGGGCTAGTTGAGTTGTCCATTTTGCCTACTTGAATATGTTAGAGATAACACACAAAAATAATTTCATAAAAGCCTAAGATAGCCATAACATTATTAATATTCAAAATTTAAATAGACAGGCACTTCCTTTGAAAAATTCAAAGATTTCAGCTCTATGAGCCACATAGTTTGACAGTTACAGGGCTTTAAAGTGGCATAATATCCATAAATTGGGTCTCTGTGGGCATTTTACAATTGTTAAAGAGACCTTAGCAATTAAACTACAGAACTGAAACTTTTTGGGGGACATACACAGCAAACAAAAATTATATATAATACAGTTTAAGACTTATCACACTAAGCATTTCCAAATAACAGGGGAAAATACAGAAAAAAATGTCAAAAAAGGTCACTTGGGCAAGTGTCTATGGCCCTCATACACAGGTTAAATGTCTACTAAAAGCCTTGATATTCGGCACATGTGAAAAGGACATAATAATGCATTCCCAGATGGGATTTCAGCTCAATCAATCACATAGTTTAACAGTCACAGGGCTTAAAGGTGGCAAAAAGTCCAAATATTGGGTCTCTGTGGGCCTTTTAGAGATCTCGATGTGGCCTTCAAATTAAAGCATCAGACTTAAAATCTGCTACATACTAAGACTACACATAGAATATGTATCTAATAATAAAGTTTGAAACTTCTCAGACTCACCATTTCCAAGTTACAGAGCAAAATATGTGAAAAATGTCTTAAAACGGTCACTCGGGTGGGTGTTAATGGTCCTCATACACAGTTTAAATGTCTACTTGAAGCCTTGATTTTTGGCACATGTAAAAAGAACATAATAATGTATTCCCAGATGAGATTTCAGCTCTATCAGTCACATAGTTTAACAGTCATGGGCCTTAAAACTGGCAAAAAGTCCAAATAGTGGGTCTCTATGGGGCCTTTTAGAGACCTCAATGTGGCCTTCAAATTAAAGCTTCAGACTTAAAATTTGTCACATACTAAGATTACACATAGAATATGTATCTAATACAGTTTGAAACTTCTCAGACTTACCATTTCCAAGTTACAGGGCAAAATATGTGAAAAATGTCTAAAAAGGGTCACTCGGGTGGGGATTTATGGTCCTCATACACAGGTTAAATGTCTACTTAAAGCCTTGATTTTTGGCACATGTAAAAAGGACATAATAATGCATTCCCAGATGGGATTTCAGCTCCATCAATAACATAGTTTAACAGTCACAGGGCTTAAAGGTGGCAAAAAGTCCATATACTGGGTCTTTGGGAGCTGGTCAGAGACCTCAATTTGACCTTCAAATTAAAGCTTCAGCCTTAAAATCTGTTACATACTAACATTACAGTCACATAGAATATATATCTAATACAGTTTGAAACTTCTCAGACTTACCATTTCCAAGTTACAGAGCAAAATATGTGAAAAATGTCTTAAAAGGGTCACTCGGGTGGGTGTTTATGGTCCTCATACATGGGTTAAATGTCTATTAAAGGCCTAAATTTTGGAGTACATACAAGAAAAACATATTGATATATTCTCAGATGATATTTCACTTACTAGATGAGAGACATAGTTTGAAAGCTACAGTGCTTGAAGATGGCAAAAAGTCCATAAATTGGGTCTCTGTGGGCAATTTTGAGATCTTAAGTCGGCCTAACAGGTAAACCTACAGCCTTTAAATTTTTCACAGACAAGGATTACATATAAGAGTTACATCTAGTGCAGTTTGAGACTCATCAGAATTACCACTTCCAAATTATAGGGCAAAATAAGTTAAAAATATAGGGAAAAAGTCCTAAGTGGGGTCTTTATGGGCCTCAAAGACAATTTTCTCCTCAACTTAAAGTCTTGATTTTCGGCACATGTACTAAGAATATATTAATGTGTTCTCAGGTAAAATTTGAGGCAGATAAGCCTCATAGTTTGTGACCTAGAGGGCTCTAAGTGGCCAAAAGTGCAATTTCTGACCTTAAGGTGGCCATAAGTTCTTTATTATTGGGACTTTAAGGTCACCTTAAAATAGGGATCTTCCTTTGGGCATCCTTAACATGTGTACCAAGTTTGAAAAAAAAATATTAATCCGTTTTTGAGTTATCGCGTCCACAAGGAAATTTCTACGGCGGCGGCGCAACGGACCTGAATCCAATATATCCCCGACTTTCGTCTGGGGATATAACTATATGACACAAAGTTACTGATCACTGTATAAATGAGTTTGTGATATGCAAAGTGAGCAATGAGGGCTGTTCAGGCAGCCTAATAAAATTTATTTCTATTTCAGAATGCAACATTGTTTAACCATCTTTTTCAAAATGGATCTGTCTAATACATATGTTTCGTATGCCAAAAAAAAAGCAAAAAAAAATTTAATTTAGATTAAGTGCAGCGGTGTTACTGTAATGCTGTTTGAAAATAGGTAGCAAAACCAATAAGCGTCCTCCTTTCCCCCGGAGTCTCTCTTAACTGAAAAAACATATAGGAAACAATGTGAAGTGGCATGAAACTATCATGATGCCTCCATGCAAAAAAAAATACCTCTGGCACTTTTTAAACCTATGTGTGCAACAATAAGGAATATATTATGGCTCTATATTATATGAAGTACAAAATTTCTGTTTGATTAGCTCAACACGAGGTCAAAAGTCAAATCTGAAACTGTAAAAAGAATCACAGCCTTTAAAACCTCCTATAAGCTGTTTTCACTGCTGAAACTACTAGAAGCAAAATGTAAGGGAGATAATGATACTTTTTTTTGTATTTCATATGTTTATTTCATTTTAAAGTTCAACATTACATATTCTAAAATGGTACGCTGCGCAATGACCTTTTTCAAAGTCAACTACAAGTATTATACATGGATGGTTTTTTATTTTACAATATTATTAGGTATAACAATTGGTGTTGGGACTCACCTCCAACTTTCATGGTCAATTATTCATCTATCTTTCCAACCGATGATCAACTCCTATTCGATTATTTTACTCTGTTGTTGGTCATTATTTAAGAAACACTTTCCGGGATAAAGTATAGGTCAATGACCGTCAATCCAGTAAGAACTAGACAAAGGACGCATCTGTGGCCAGATGCAAAATGTATCCACCGGCAAAGGCAAAAGTAGCTACTACTCAGCTATGCCACGAGCTATAGGTCTGAAACTTTACTATGTTATAGCTGACCCAAAAGTAGGTGAATAACATATTTGCACGAAGTTCTCTAAATGCAACAGTTTTCAAGTTACAAGTGATTTTACTTATGATGGAAGTTAGTGAAAAGTCCAAAAGTAGCTATTACTCACTTAGCTATTGAGATAGACAACCAAGTTACTCACCATGTGGTAGCTATGGAAAAAGTAGCTGAATAACATATTTTAACAAAATGCTCTAAATGCAATACTTTTCAAGTTATAAACGATTTAGTGTTGAGTAAGAACTTCAAAGTAGCTATTACTCAGCTATGCAATGTCAAGTTGAAGGGGATATGTTTTGATTATTTGTTATTCTTTTCAGACTGATACCCACTGGGCAGTGATCTCTCTACTTGTGGCACTGTCAGACTCCCCTACAAGTGTGATCTACAAAGAAAGGCAGAAAAAGCCAAAGAAAGGTGTGAGCTTCAAAGACTCACAAAATTCTCTAAATGCAATAGTTTTCAAGTTACAAGTGATTTTACTCATGATGGAAGTTAGTGAAAAGTCCAAAAGTAGCTATTACTCACTTAGCTATTGAGATAGACAACCAAGTTACTCACCATGTTGTAGCTATGGAAAAAGTAGCTGAATAACATATTTTAACAAAGTACTCTAAATGCAATACTTTTCAAGTTATAATAGATTTAGTGCATGATTTCATTAATTTTAATGCATTAAAAATTATATAAAAAATTCATAAAAAAACTTTAGCATGTGATTTAAGCTCTCCAAAATGTAGATGAATGAGTTATTTGAGAAATACTGGCTATCTGCAATACTTTTAGCGATAATAGGCATTTACTCATTTTGAGTAGGTGAGTAAGTAGCTACGGATCTGAAAATTCACTAATTGAAAGCTCTCCAAAATGTATATGAATGAGTTATTTGAGAAAAATTGGCTATCTGCAATACTTTTAGAGATAATTCGCATTTACTCATTTTGAGTAGGTGAGTAATTACCTACGGGTCTGGAACTTCACCATGTGAAAGCTCTCCCAAAAGTAGATGAATGAGTTATTTGAGAAAAATTGGCTATCCGCAATACTTTTAGAGATAATTCGCATTTATTCATTTTGAGTAGGTCAATAATTAGCTAGGGGTCTGAAACTTCACCAAGTAAAAGTTCTCCCAAAAGTAGGTGAATGAGTTATTTGAGAAAAAGTGGCTATCTGCAATACTTTTAGAGATAATTCGCATTTACTCATTTTGAGTAGGTGAGTAATTAGCTATGGGTCTGAAACTTCACCATGTGAAAGCTCTCCCAAAAGTAGGTGAATGAGTTATTTGAGAAAAATTGGCTATGTGCAATACTTTTAGAGATAATTCGCATTTACTCATTTTCAGTAGGTGAGTAATTAGCTATGGGTCTGAAACTTCACCATGTGAAAGCTCTTCCAAAAGTAGGTGAATGAGTCATTTGAGAAAAATTGGCTATCTGCAATATTTTTAAGAGATAATTCGCATTTAGTCATTTTGAGTAGGTGAGTAATTATCTACGGGTCTGAAACTTCACCATGTGAAAGCTCTCCCAAAAGTAGATGAATGAGTTATTTGAGAAAAATTGGCTATCTGCAATACTTTTAAGCGATAAGCCACCTGCCAAATATGAAAGAAATCTGGAAAGAAATGTGGACTGTAGGTTGCTAACAAGCAATATTCCACATTTTAGACATTTTTGTCTACCACAGGCCTAAGTTAGACATAAAGCCTACCAAAAAGATAGGGTGGCGAGTCCTCCACCATATCAAGCCACCTGCCAAATATGAAAGAAATCTGGAAAGAAATGTGGACTGTAGGTCGCTAACAAGAAATCTCTGCGGACGCGGATAACGATGAATCCATAGTATCCCCGCTTCGCGCCGGGGATACAATAAGAGTGTTCCGACATTTAGAATCTACCAAAAGTACCAACTTCCTGTAAATATGGCGGTAGATTTAAACAATGTCGAATTTCATGACAAATTTGTCAATTTATTAAGCAATAATGCCTAAATATTTTTTAAAAATACGTGGATATTGAGGTGCATTAGGAAAGGTAAGATTTAAGCTGAAAATTCGACTGTACCGACCGTCTTTGTACACTATCACCGACGATTAAGCAAGCGCACTTCTAATCATCCTAACACTAATAACAATGTTGCTTCATTAGAGTGATGCAATGATTTTAGGTGCCAAAACACAGTTTAACCTTGAAAGAGGGATAAAAGGTCACACCAGATGCAGCACAAAAATCTCAGCTCATGATTTCCTGTTTACATTAGCTGTTTTCACATACCAAGCCTCAAGTAGCAAATGTAAGCAAGATGACATAAATATACTGCTTAACCTTGTAGGAGGGGTCAAAAGTCAAATCTCACTGCAAAAATGAAATCACACCTTATGATTTCCTGTAATTAAATTCATTCGTTCATACCCAAGAAAACTGTCATATACCCACTCAATTTATTTCAGTGAACAATGATAACAATAAAACAAATAAACAATTGAGACAAAAACACTTCCACCCATATTAAAACAAAGCAGATTCCACAATATAGTGAATGTGAAACTATAGCCTAATAAATGCCAAATCCTCCTGGAGACACTCTTTATTTCACATAAAGCCCCTTGTTACAGAAATGAATATGGACAATGACTCTCCATAATTATATTACAAAATGCATTTTTCTCCTCTTTCTTTAATATACTACTTTAGATCAGAAACCCTGAAAGTACTTCTTTCAAGTTATTTTTCCTACACAGGGCCGGTTCCCATTCAACTTCTTAGAAGCCCTAATATCATCTTCAAGCTATCAACAATTCAGCAGAACTGAGCCCCATTTGTGAATAATTAATCAGGTCAACCTCACCAGCTGGCAATCAGGTAATGAAAATAGATTTACATGGTAATTTTTACAACAGAAATATTTGTGTATACATCAGGTAATCTGACAGCTGCAGATTATTCTTGCATATAATATTCTGTCCTCAACATTAAAGGAGGTACCAATATAACGACACAAGTGTAAGTTTAGATTACATTTACCTGGTGTTATAAGAAGGTAATAAGAAGGTATTTTCTAATTTTAACAGCAAAAAGACAGCTCTTGATGAAGGTGAAAGATATATCTGTTGTTATCTGATAGAGTAAGAAAGTAGAAATAGCAAGCCATGGCTTATACTGGAAGAAGTTTATTTTTCTTCAACTTTTATGGGACTCCATATGTTTGCAGAGCATTATCATAAAGTAACACTGTCACCCGTCATATAATGATGCCTGAGACTGAAGAATTGTTTACAGATCATTCAACACTACAGAATAGGTTAAAATAGTTCCTTGCTAGAGGTATCAGAAAACAAAAACCTCAAGTATGCTGCTCTTTTAACTATTTGAGCCAACACATACAAAAGCCAAAAAACAAGGTTTAAAGGTGCAAGGATATTGTAATCATGTCTGTCTGTCTGTCTGGTTACATGCATAACTTGAAAGATTTATATTAAATCATGACCATATTTTCACACAAGGTAGATATCTACCCCTGGCCCAATGCACCTCAAACATGATCTGCATTTTTAAGGTATTTTTCACCAATATCGGGTTCCAGATCTCCAGTTGAAGTTTGTGCTTCCTCAGGGACTGCTTGTTTTGCAACCTGCAAAGATTTTCCTTCTACTTCCAAAGTGAGACAAAGTGCTTTGAAAATGTTGAATATGTACAATGTTTTAGCAATATTTGATGGACTAGGCATTTACTTTTGTCAAAATCAACGCCAGCAGTTTTTGTACTAGGTGGAAACACATTACCTTCAAATAAACGTACATATAAACCATTGGGCTTTGAAGTGAACAAAAATTTAGTATTTTATTCGCTTGTCACTTGTCACTCGGACATTATAGGTACCCTTCACAAGGTGAATTGTACCTAAATTCTGTCTGTCACAAGTTATTTCAAACACAGTTACTGACATTCTTACACTCACTTTATCACGATTACCCCAAGACTGCTTGACAAAATTAGCTTAATTGCAGGTAAATACTTCTACAAAGTTAACTAACTCATCTGATTGCCATAAATAGGCTTTCATCCTGGATTGTTCAAAGGCTGTCTCTGATGCTTCATATTGTTCTGGCTTGTTTATGACACTGTCTGGTCTGAGACCTTTCTTACAGAGTCAAACATTTCCATCACTTACAAAACCTTTTCACAGCCTAAATTGGACTTATGCCATCTGTTTTTTTATAATGTAAAGTATAAATGATATTACCTTTGACCAACTTTTCATTGAATAAAGGCACTCTTTCATACAGCAATAAATATTGGACTGCCTAAGCCAATGAAGGCAATGTTAAGCAATCACATATTAATCCAGCTGACAGTGCTCTGCATCTCCCCCAAGTACCCTGGAATTGCAATAACCTATCTTTATGGACTGCTACTGGCACTACCTAGGCTCTTGTATACTGTGAACTACTAGTAAAATTTTAGCTTTAGATCTACATTTGGAAAGAAATGAAATGATACCTAGGTATATCATTTTTAACTGTTTCAGGGTAACACACAGCAGTGTACTGATAACACATTCACCTTCCACCTCTTGAGGTTATGAATCAGAAGCCTGAACCAGATCTCAAAAGGGAGAGTTGGTTGTTCAAATGTCACATGGTTTATACAGCTAACTTAGGTATTGCATTCCCTTCTTCAACCCCCAAACTGCCTGTCTTTTAATGTTTCAATGTGACATTAGAATGGGATTCAGCAGTCAAGCATAAACAAGTCTTCTTGCAAAGTGGCATCAGAATATCCACCAACTTTCACAATGGTTATTTATTACAATTGTGACATTATCAAAATATAAACACTAATGTTATTTTAGCATGAAAAAGCATTGAACACAAAATGTTCATGTACTACAAATAATGCTTTTATGACAAGAGAATAAAGTCATAAAAAAAGAAATTTTAAGTTTTTGGAGAATAATTATGCACATAAGTTTCATAAGATTCTGCTCACTATGTCAATTGTTAAAGTTGTTATTTAGATATAAGATTTACCTGAAATATAGAATATTTTGTTCCATGAAAATATCTTGCTTTCAAGTTCCTCATGATGGTAATGCAACTGAATGATCAGAATGTGATAAAATGACCTCAACACTTGCATTAAGTTTACAAGTCTGGCATTTAATCAGTGCAAGCTCCCACCTTTGCAGCCAAGAGATTACATCCACATCATGGCAATGGGCAGGATTCATCAAGGGTGCATTGTGTTATATAATCTGTTCAAAAGGATAAACATGTAAATCCTAACTTGTACTTGGTTTTGTGTAATGGCCTGTACAATATGAAGAGATTAGTAAGCCAATATGTACACTGTGCTTAAAAAATCACAAAAAAGACTGATGATATCTAAGGTACAAACATTCATTTTCAAACTTAAGAAAGCCATTTTATAACAGCTGATATGCTTTGTTATTGGTGTATATAGGCAATTTAATTGCTTCACAAGTTCGAGTTTACCATCACATTGTTTGATTGTCCATGTGAATTATCCTGTTGAATAGAAATATTACTCTAACCTTTTGAGATTTCACTAAACTGTGTTTTTACTATATCCTGGTTTTTGACAGATGAAAACAGAATGACATTAATGTGGGGCACAAGGGTGAATACAGGTCCACGATAGAGGGCTTTTGACGGTCAAGTTACTATCATAAAAGATATGATCCTGTTAGCTCTAATAAATTCTAATGCCTGGTTAATGTGGACAACCCAAAGCACTCCGACCTTTTATGAACAGAAGATGAAGTGGAGTAATACAAATGGTTTACTGAACATACATCATGTTACAGAGATAAAATAATAGAGACTAAAAATCCCAAATGAGTATATACTACCTTGTGGTACAAATGAATCTGTGACAGAAACTGAATTATTCAATTATCTGAGCCTCTTAAGTAGTCTGATAGTTAATTATTACCGCAAATAAAAACATGACCAACCATTATTTGGAATTAAAAGTTGCATTTATTTGACAAAATGGTGATGGGGGAACAATTAATTGATTTATTAATAACATAGGAATAGAATAGGGCACACATTAACAACAAAATGATATAACATTGGAAACCCCAGCTTGTGTCTCTGTCAGTCTTTGCCAGGCTACCCACTTATTTTCATGTGATAGGCATTCTGTACAGTGAGATAAAATGACATACATCAAATGTGACATCAAAAGACTCAAAACCAAATGATATTCTGACATTTTATTATCCCCCCATGTGATGTATCTAACCTTAAATAAATGTAAGATAATACTTGTGAAGTATTATTTTAACATTTTATCACACCATTCCTGTGGACTCAAATGTTCCTTTTTAGTTGTTTTGCTTTTGATATAATTCAAAATATATGTCATTCTGCGGCCATTTTCCTGTTGTACACATCAGAAATACTCAATTCTGTTTTACAGCATTTGCTCATAGTATTAGAGAGAAATAACTGACATTGTGTATCACACACCAGACGGGGGGAAATAACTGAAAATAGAAATGCGTCAAATTCTTTCAGTAATATTTTGAGAAAGCCTTTAAGTAGCTTTAATACTCACTCTTTATGTCATTTCAAGTCTTTGAATCTCTATGAAAATTTTTTGCATTGTTCTTGATGATGCATAAGCAGTGCAAGTCAAGTATTACAAAATTATGTACCAATCCTGTATATAATTATTCTCTGACACAAAAACACAACAACAAACCAAACAAATCCATAAAACACCCAATAATTCTCTGGCTGCTCCAGGACTCACTCTATTAGTCATTTTGAAAGCTGCCAAAAATCATGTGACCTTCACACCGTTTGTTCTGGGTTCCAATCCATGTTATAACAAAGGTGTGAGGTGTGCCTCAGGAATATCTCAATATTACCTTTAGCTTTTGCAATATGCAGTTGGACAGATTGTAAATTCATCCAAATTTGAACTTTTCCTATTTACAATTCATCAATGGAAGCAGCAGTGGCCAGGCCCAAATACTAGTATATATGTCATGGTAGAAAGTCCAATCTGCTAGAATTTAAATGGTAGAATTTCACGGTACCGTAGAAAGTCCAATTGGAGTTTCTACCGGTAGAAAGACCAATTGGACTTTCTGCCAGTAGTTCCAAGTTTTAGAGCCAAAAGAGGAGACCAAAATTGTGGTCGAATATTCGTTACGTATTTTCCGATATTTTCCGGAAATTCGTTTTATAGTTTTAGTGCGTTCCAAAATTTAGGTAAAATCACGGACATTTAGGTTTTCAGTCAACCACAGGAAAAAAACAAGTAAGTTCACTTTTTGCTCTATTATTTAGTAAAACATTAGACAAAACAAGATGCACTCAGAGAGAGCAAAACGCTCGACTCTTAGTGACCAGTCTCTCAAGTGATATAAAGTATTGTACGGAAGACAATAAAATGAAACCAAACATGTAAATTAATCTTCATAGAAATATCAAGTAGAAAGTTAAAGTCATTAAAAATCATTGAAATGGGACCTCTGATTTTTTTGTATCCAAAATAAGATTCAGATCTTTCTTTTAGTAACTTCTTCCTTCAGTCAGGTCCTACCCACAAATTTTTAAATAAAGATCTGTTCATTAGTTCTAGAGTAATGTAAACACACACACAAAAAAAAAAAAAACAAAAAAAAAAACAAAGAGACAAACAATTAGCACACAAAAATATAAACTGCTGGTGGAGGTAAAAATATTGCTTAAAGATCACTTCTTGGTGAAAATCACGCATGGTAATTTTTTGTGATGGACTGTCAAGGTATTGAAAGAAAAAAGAGAAAATAAAACAGAAATAATAATTAATAAAAATAATGAATATATCACCTCCCTCTTTATTATGTTTATGTCAATTTCAAGCCATAAAATGAGAAGAAATATTTTTACTTAAAGTCAGCAAGTATCACAAGCTAGGTTTGTGACCTCACAATGACAGTTGCATTGTGACATCACTGAGTGATGACATCATCAGAAAGTAAAATATTGATTTTTGACATATGTGATGAAGAGAAGCAGTTTCACTGTGAATTCCCTATTAAAAATAAGACAAACTCTCTCCTGGCTTTAATTTTCAAGCAAATTACACCAAATTTGGCAGAATCTGTCTGTGCCCCATGAAATACCTTCCCACCAAATTTGAGATTGATTGATGTTGTAGTTTTTGAGTTATAAGGGAAAAACGGTGCACAGACAGGGAAGCAGATTTCACTGTAAAATCCCAATTACAAATAAGAAAAACTCTCTCCTGGCTTTAATTTTCACACAAATTACACCAAATTTTCAAGAATCCGTCTGTACCCCATGAAATATCTGCCCACCAAATTTGAGCTTGATTGGTGTTATAGTTTTTGAGTTATAAGGGCGAAACGGTGCACAGACAGACAGACAGACAGACGGACAGACAGTAACAAACTGATCACAATAACCCTCTCCTATCGTCGAGCGTTAATGAGTGTTATTTGCAATATTTACATATACCAAGCCTAATTTCCATATTCATACCAAATATTTGTTTGCTTATGATGAAAGTCGAATCCGGAAAATGCGGACCGGAAAACGAATAATGCGAATATCCCTTTCAGCTCCACCAAGTTTATTAGATTTCGGACCCCAGAGCAGTACCTAAATCTACTTGATTGGAGTTTACCAGTAGAAAGTCCAATTCGAGTTTCTACCAAGTTTATCTTGAATTTGAAATTCTACCAGATTGGACTTTCTACCATGACATATATATACAGCAGATTCACAGTACATGAATTTAACTGTTACAGGGGACACATCATCTATGTGTAACGCAGAGTAATCCATTTTGGTGGCAATTTTGTATCAGTGGAAATAGAGGCCTAATGTAGTCACAAAGACAGCATCAGACAGATGCCTGTACCCCACAGCCTGGGGAAATAGTTTCTAACACCATGAGATATAAAAGTAGTGAAACAGTACACAGATTGGGATACTTTCACAGCAGTGTCAGTTATAAAAAAGCTCCAAATAATGTTTAAGTAGAGAAAATGAAATGTAAATGTAATGGTTTATAGTCTAGTATCAGTATATATACTATCACTCGGCTTTACATTTACACCCTGGCCTGGGTTTCAGAACTTTTTCAAACATGTTATCTGTCTCAGTTCCATCTGGGAACTTACTAGGGGGCAGCCACAATACAGCGCACAGCAGCCAGGTACCCATTACTCCTGGGTGGAGAGAGGCACAGTCCAGGTTAACATCTTGCCCAAGGATGTTATCCCACATGAAACAGTCGGCATCACCAGGATCGAACCAATGACCCTTGGATTATGAGTCTATAACATCGAAGAGAAAGAAAATGTATGCAACGATAAAGTACTAAAACAAGACAATTCAATAGCAAGATGACAGCATTAATCAGGAAACTAAAAATTATAAAGCTGTAAAATTTATAAATTGGAGATTAGCGGTCAATGGAAACAGAACAATTACGTAAAAGTGCATATAATAATCAGTTACAGCAATCTATATATCTTTGTCATAAGTCAGAGAAAGATGTCTCAAATATGGCAGGTAAACACACTTTGGCAGAGCCAAAGTTAAAGGTCACACCATGATGCATACCTACACCCTCTAACCAATGTCCCTACCAAGTGTCAACCTCCCACACCTTATGGAATAGCCCAGACAAGATTTAAAGCTCATGGTCACTATGACATGGTCAAAGGTTAAATCAAGATCACACCATGACGCTGCACACCTACAACCTCTAACCAATGTCCCTACCAAGTACCAACTTCCTACAATTTATGGTTGCAGATATAGCCTAGACAAGATTTTATAGGCCAAGGTCACTCAAGAAGGTCAAAGGTCAAATCAAGGTCACACCTACATCCCATAACCAATGTCCTACACCTACACCCCAACCTACACCTTACAGTTTCGAGATATAGCCCGGCAAGATTTTAAAGGTCAAGGTCACTACGGCAGGGTCAAAGGTCAAATCAAGGTCACCATGACATTGAACGCCTACACAGCCTAACCAATGTCCCTACCAAGTAACAACTTCCTACACCTTACGGTAGCAGAGATATAGCCTGGACAAGATTTTTAGGTCATGGTCACTACTGCAAAGTCAAAGGTCAAATCAAAGTCACATCATGAAGTTGCACTACAGTAACTACAACCTCAACTTCCTACACCTTAGGTTGCCGAGATATAGCCCAGACAAGATTTTCAAACTCAAGGTCACTGCGGCAAGGACAAAGGTCAAATCAAGGTCATACCATGATGTTACACACCTACACTTCCTAACCAATGTCCCTACCAAGTATCAACTTACTACACCTTACGGACAAACTATTTCCCACCGCCTGTCCGCCCGAATGCTCGCCCGTCCATCCGGATACCATGGGTGAAAAAATACCCCAACAGCCATTAAGGACTGTGGGGTAAAAAATGCCACAAAAAAAAGGTTACAAATATACAAAGAATTTCCCCAAGATCTCGAAAAAATCCTCACTTGTGAATGTAACATACTGTGGCAACAGTATCTTACATTAGAATCCCTCCGGAATTTATATTTTTATAAAGACTGGAACAAGTAGTACTACTAGCTTTTGTGCTCAAGCATGATGATTCTACTCTCTAATATGTTGGACATTAGAGTGGAACTGGTCAGGGGTTCAATCCTAATGGGCCTGTCATGTGGACTGCAACCTTGGACAAGGCACTTGACTGCACCATCTTCACCCAGGATAAGAAGTGGGTGTTGAGACTGAATTGGGAAGGTAAACCCGCAACAGGCTGGCATGTTCATAATTTTTATTAAGAGAGTAGAAATACATTGCAGTTGCCTCATGTTGTAGAAAATTAAAATGGTCATAGTCATAATGGTCACTGGGCCGAAAGATTGAAGAATGGAGAATGAATTCACCTTATCATTACTTTTTCAACACAAAAATCAATGTAATTTGAGCAATTTTGTTATTATAGTCATGATCACATAAAAGATTTATTTGGGGTTGTTTTTTGAAGGAATCTTGCAAAACCCATGGCATGTAACGAACAAGAAAAGAGTAATATTTTACAATTTTTCTACTTTACTTTATTAATCTGTTTTGCAATCAAATTCTCAAAGTAGTCTTCACAAAATTAATGTAATAATTCTTTTATGGGAAAAATAATAATACACTCAGATCCTTATAATTACCTAAGGTAACAACAAATACCTTGTCAAGTAACTGCTGAAAACCATTCTATTCACCTCAAATTGATGCTCAATCTCAAAAGATGGCTGTTCTTTTTCCTTGCAAAAGTTTCATTGTCATGAGCATATATAGTACCAATACTATTAACCCTTACAGCTTTTTCTAACTACCTTGACTTTATGTGATTATCAAAACAACAGGCTTTAATTTTTAATGCAGCTTCAATCAAGTTTGGTTTTTGTACACTATGCATCACAATCAGCTTAGGATTACTCCAAGCATTGAGGAGATTAGACAGTGAAAACCACCCCCACTTCCCGATAAAGTCAAAAGGTCAATAGTTAAAACTGATACAGAATGGTTATCTCACAAACCTATTGCAAGAAGACTTACAATAATCATTTTCTAGCCCCTTTTACCACAAAGACGATCAATAAACTTAGAATAAGACATTTCCTTCACAGACAGACATCATAATTTAGGCCTGGGTCCATGTACCATTAAATTAGAATGACTGCTTTTCGATTCTTTTTTTGTTAATCCTTAGGAAAAATGTCTTTGCAAGAGACATTTATCTGTGCTGAAATATAAAACAAGCATTGTGAGAGAGCTCCTGAGACTTACCAATAACAATACAGGAATAGCCAATATATAAACTCAGGCTACAGAATGGCTACATTCTCAAAATACCAAGCGATTAAATCAGTCGCAAACTCCCACTAAAAAATCACACTCCCTGCGCCTGCAAAGAGAGCATTTGAGTCAATTGCATTACAAAAATAGCAAGATAGTTTTCTGCATATAGTTTAAGTTTCTGAGTTTAATTTGGGGACTGCATTTAAGATTCACTGCACTAAATTGGTGGAGGCTAAATGTAACTATCAGTAACAGTGGACACACTTATTATATAACAAAGCTGTTGAATATTATATATATTAACAATAATAATGTACATAACTGTCCAGCATTGGAGGAATTGTTAGATGTAATTACCTTAGTAACTTATACCTACAAACCATTTTAAAAGCAGTTAGAAAATTAAAACCCCCCAAGCAGCAGAGAAGTTTTAGGTTTGTGCCATGATCATTTTATAATACTGGGCTCTTATATAGCGCTTTTTCTATTATTAGCTCAAAGCGCTTTACACAGTATTACCCCAGCAAGGATAGCTAGCCTGGGTAACCTTACCTATTGCTGTCATGCAAGGCGCAGAAGCCAGTATCCCTTAAAGCTGGGTACCCATATTTCCCCTGGGTGGAGAGAGGCACAGACCAGGTTAACTTCTTGCCCAAGGATGTTATCCCACATGAAACAGTTGGCATCAATGGGGATCGAACCCACGACCCTTGGATTATAAGTCCAACACCCTACCAACTGAGCCACATGAGAGCTATTGAAACAATAGTGGAATACTCAAAAACGTTAACTTTTCTCTTTTGAACTACATTTGGTGACACGGATGAACATTATGTTTTAAGACTGGGGTTAAGAAATTGTCAACATTAAAGACAAAGAGAGACAAGAGCATTTTACTATTAACTTTGACCATCCTCAAAGCAGACCTGAGTCCAACCCTGATGCTACTTTTTTCAATGTCAATCATATACATTACTGAAATAAAAAGCATGAACTTTCCAAGTTTATAAACCATAACTTTATTATCTCCCCACAAATTTTAACAATTTAATATCAAATATCCTTATGTATAAAAAATGCATATATTATTAACTCTTTTTTTTATTTTTTGGACATTTAACTCTGTTAAGGAGGATATAATGTCAGTCTGTTTGCTTCTGTTTGCAAAAGAGCTAAAAGGTTTCGGACAGACTTTGAAGTTTTCAGGAAATGTTGATAGTTGCACAAGGAACAGTGATTTGATTTTGGTAGTGATCTGGATCAACAACTGGATCTAGGAATTTTTCAAGGGATATTTGATCATAACACTCACAAGCAATATTGTAGTTGTTCTGGCTTGACAGAGGTATAACTCTCTAAAGGTTCTTGTTACTTATTATTTAGTTGCGAATAGCCAATATTAAACAATTTTTGCAACATATGTTAATTTTACAATATAACTCCTGGATCATTTTCAATCAGTCTAATTGGTTCACTGATCTCTATTTTAAACTATATTTTTAGGTCGTCAGTGGCCTAGTGGTTAGCAAGTTTGGCATCTAATCACAGGCTGTCACCTCTGTGGGTTCGAGTCCCACAAGTGGCAATGCTGTGGACCTGTCCCAATATGACCCTGGCTGTTGAACGGGACGTAAAACCCCAACTTTGACTTTAAACTATATTTTAGCATTCCTCGAGGTTCTGTCCTGGGTACTCTGTCGTTCTCCCTTAGATGACAGCAAAACATATATGGATGTGAAATATCACATGCAGACGACACCCAGTTGTTCATCTAATTATCCCCTGGAAATTGTGCAAATTCTTTTCATCAGCTCAAGGTCTGTTTAAATGACATCCATAATTGAATATTTGAAAATAAACTTAAATTGAATCCTGAAAAAAACTGAGTTTATAGCCTTCAGCTCTACGGATAGGTACAAATGGCTCAAGGATTCTTTCTCCATCAATACCTTGCGAAATTGTCTCTCCCTACCTGATGTTGTTCGCAATCTGGATGTATTGTTTGACCCAAAATTTAGTTTCACTTATCAGGTCAGTTTTGTGATCAAATCCTACTTTTCTAACCTGCGTGATTTTCATTGTATCAGATGCTGTCTCTCCTTTAAGGTCTCTGTCATGGTTAGTGGTCATCTGGATTATTGCAGTTCTCTATCTCACAGCTTACCATCCAAGGATATCACAAAGCTTCAGAATATCCAAAATTGTTTGGCATGCTTTGTTACTGAAGCTTCCAGGTTTACTCATATCACTCCATCCCTAAAGTCTCTTCAGTCAAGCTTCCCGTAAAACAACAAATCATTTTCAAAACCTTGTTAATTTACTTGTATACAAGTACCTCACCAATAGAAAGCCAAAATATTTTGTCCCAATGATCTGTCTTTGTATAAATCTGCTGTTAAAGCAAGATGACTAGCAATCCAGAGAATAGATGCTCCTTGAAGTTCCTTATTATAGTTCATCAATGCATAAATCGAAAGTACATTAGAACAATTATTTCTCATATGATGCTCCAAAATGATTGGAGTGATTTGCAACTGGCAATTCAAACTGCTTCTACTCTTTCAAGTTTCAAAAGGAGACTTAAAACCTATCTGTTTTAGAAGTCTTTCCCTCCCTTAAGTTTTTCGACTATATTTATGCATCTGGCCACTTTTATAGAAATGTCGTGAAGAGGAAACACCCATGTTTGTTTGGGATGTACCAAAACGCGGAGTCCCAGAATTGGTACGGTTTTGCATTAACGATCTCCCGATGTACATATTTTTCATACTGATCCATCCCTAGTTACAACCCTTATTGTCTCATGACTTTTGATTTATGCTTTACATTTCCGACAGTGTGCCTGAGAATCCGCAAGTTTTTAGATTTAGCACATGGATACCTGATACCTGAATTTGGATGAGCACTGGTCATGACTGAGCTGCACTGGCCATGGTAGGGTGTATGGAAAGACTTCCGATGAAGTCAATGAAAGTGATTAGGTGTTGGAGCTGAGTAAACATTTACTTTTAATATTTGAAACCAAACCCCTGGATTTATTAGAATAGTAGCAGTAATGGGATGTCATCATCTGATGAAATATCACAAAAATCACACAATGCCTGTATAATGATAAGCTCAAATGAATAATTCATACAGTATTATCCTCCATGGTAATATGAGAGAAAGCCAAACATATCCCAAGGTCAGTTGCTTGTTAGATTGTCAAATTACTCAAAAATGAAAGCTAGAAGCTTATTCTTTGGGTCAATATTTATATGACACAAATACCTATCTTCTGAAAATCTTGTCCAATCTTGTGCCAGGCTTTACTGATACAACTGGATCACATGGTTAGAAATTGTTTCTGAAAAAATCTACAACTGTTACCTTTTTGTATACAATATACATGTTTAAAATGCCAAAGCACAAAATTAATTAATTATGTTATGTTGTTCCATGATAACACTTGGAAAAATACTTGTTTACTTAGTACATATTGCAACCATATACAAGTTCAAACCAAAATGATTTTGAGCCTGACAGAAAGACTGGCTTTATGAATACTTTGAATAGATCAGACTCCTATTGTTAGCGTGGCTCAATCCTTTGGTAAATTACTGCCCAAATATCAGTCAATTAATTTTCCCCTCCACACGACAGTATCCCTAACTTGCAATATCCATGGCTGCAGGCTTCCCAGCAGCTATAGTGCATAAGCAGTCAATTACTTACCTATGCCACAGTTATGGCAGTAACAATTCTAACAACCACTGGCTTCAGACCATTGCTGTCTGTCAGTAATTGGCTCACCCTCAATGTGCTGAAACTTATATGATCTTAAATTTAAGTATTTCCAAAACCGTACTACGTATAATCTGAAACAACATCTGTTAATGTCATCTAAAATAAGTCTTCTTGAAAAAAGTTTAATTTTCATGAAGATTCTCTCAATTGACTCCTTTGAAAATCTACATAGATTAAAATAGCCATGGGGTAGGTTTTTCCTAAAGTACTGGTAAACTAATATTTCATGGAGAAAAATACAACTGCAGTAGCTTTTTGCACCTAAAGTGCCATAACAGGAGGAAGCAATAACGTTTTATGATGGCATCTTATCGTGTTATAATTAGTCATTTTTCCATGATCACTTTTCTATCAGATTGTTGTTTCATAAAAAACAATAATGATGGGAACTGGATCTCTAATGATTGTCGTAAATAATACAAATAAACATTTTCCCAAATCAATAATTATTCTTATGGTATAGCTGTGTTATGATTTGAAGATTATTGTTAAACAGTAATTTTTATATTCTGACCAATTTTCTGTAATTAATTTATTATGAGACACTGATAAACAACAATAAAACCTCTGATTCATAAGGGTTTTAGTGTGCTATGCATAAAACAAAACTGATAAGTTTAACATCATGAAATTGTTTGTATGTTTGACTAACTAGAATCCTCAAAATTAACCTGATCTCTGTAACATCATACCAAGGTGATCAGATGCATGATTTGAGGTCATACTTTCTGTTTGCAGCGTAAGCCTTTATCAATGGAAACCCCACCGGGCCATGATTTAAGCTCCACATTAAAAGCCACTTTTATGTTCCTTCAAAAGATCAACTGAAGACACTTTAACAGTATAAACTGCAACCAGGAACCTCTATGCTTGTCACATCACTGATTTGTGTTAGCCCGTTTATTGTACCAGGCCAAAATATTTATTGTGACAGTTTATTACACGCATAATGTCTCTGTTACCCGTATCTTTGTGTGGCAATTGTGGCAGCAAACTGCTGAATTGGCAATAGACAGTTTGCAGTAAAATGACACTCTAGTTTGATAGTTGATAACAAAATATGCTGAAAGATAAATTGCGTCAAAGATACTAGTATAACTACTAGTTCAATTGTGGATCAATTGGGCAATGGATATCATGAGGCTTCCTTTGGGAATTGTAAACAATAAATATTTGGATGAAATCATAATAAATGCATGTTACTACTTCTCATTTCAATGAAGAGTTCTAAACTATTTCAATACACTGTACACCGATTTACTAATTGAATGAAAGCATTATTTTGAAAAGACAGGCAAATTCAGTTTGCAAAACATTCGTCTAATATTGGAAAAAGACTCCTCTGTGATAAGTTGAAATATATCACTTTGTCTGATGTGTGGCAAGCTGGTGTGTGCCAAGTGAATAATATTACATATATTGAAATCATTTTTATGATTCAGACTGTCTGACGCCAGGATATGACTTAAGTTTCTAAAAAAAACATGTCTGAAATGTAATAATGAAATAATTAACACTAAAACCAAAGGAGTTGAATCTTACAAGTTTTTCTAAAAAAACATGTCTGAAATGTAATAATGAAATAATTAACACTAAAACCAAAGGAGTTGAATCTTACAAGTTTAATCTAGAATAGATTATGGATCTTACACTCACCCATGGCAGGCAGAGTTTTAAAACCACTTGGATTTTAATTTCACTTGTGACATATAGTTTTGTCAAGAATTATCTTTTCGATATATTGTTAAAAGTACTGAATTGAATGGAACTAATTTAATACACTTTACAAGAACAGAAACTGACATAATGAAAACAACATGCAAAATAAGAACAATTTTATTGGAACAATTTACAGTCAAACACTCAGTCAAAATTTCGACTGCTATTACTTTTATCACCCAGAAAGAAGTTTTTTCAAATATAACAAATATAATTGAACAAAATGTAACTGGAAATCCATCAATATTCCAACCTGTGAATTGTGAGTAGAAATTTCAAAAAGGAGTATTAGAGTGTATTTCATAACAGTCAATATAATGGACATTTCAGCCTCCTAAGCGCCCTGAATGACATTGCATTATAAAAGACAGCCTTGGATCTTTTCTCCCTGAGTTAAGCAAAACAATTTGTATTTCTTTTTTCTGTCCCATCCACAAAGGAATACTCAAGGAAAGCTGTGACAGCTTGCACCATTGCCAGTATATACTTCAGCATACTGCCATACGGCACATAACCTGGATAACTACAGCAAATGTACCAAAGTGGCAGAGCTGAAAGTTATGCAAGAACAGGGTCACAAATAGCTTGGTTTATTAGGCTTTAAATTTACATTTGAAAATTTGAAGTGGGTCTCAACAGTTAAATAGTAATCAGTTACAGATTTATGGAGTTTCCACAAGACTAAATCATTGTGAGAGAGATTAAGTACCATAAACAAAGACCTGAGTCCCTATTATTCTAGACTTTAGACATTTTGAAATAAGACTACATCAAGTTTAAGCAACATGTATGAGGAGACTTCATTCCTCGTCTGACCAACAACATTGACTTTTTAATCATGTATAAATTATACACTTCCCAAGGGCTTTGAGTTATATAGTGGTTATCAAGTTGGCAAATTAGTGCTTGGTTTTTCATTTATGATCATGGCTTTGAATCTGGCTCATGACAACCTATATGGACAATACAGTTACATGTCCCATAACATGATTCAGTATTCCTCAGTGTAGCTCATGGCAAAATAATAATATTGGACAATACTGTGAGTTAGCCTGTCACATAGCATGATTAAATATTCCTCAGTGTAATGTAATGTAATGTGTATTTATACTCAGCACAATATCTCCATATACTACAGGACTCAAAGCACTATTAAACCCATCCGACTGCACAGGTACAGCCCCAACTGTAGCTCATGACAATCTATATGGGCAATACAGTTAGCCTGTCACATAGCATTATTCAATATTCCCCAGTGTAGTTCATCACATTATCTATATGGACAACACAGTTATCATGCCACAAAACATGATAAAATATTCCTCAGTGTAGTTCATGACAACCTACATGGACAATACAGTTAGTCTATCAAATAATATGAATCAATATTCCTGACGTGTAGTTCATGGCAATCTATATAGACAATGCAATTAGTCTGTCACATGGTAGGATTCAATATTCCTCTGTGTAGTTCATGATAATATGGACAACACAGTTAGCCTGTCCCATAATATGATTCAATATTCCTCAGTGAAAATCAAAAGGACCATAAAATTGAGTCTAATTGACCCTGAAAGGTAAGTCGGGGACATTAGAAAAGCCATATCACTAGGTTTGAATAGATGAATAGTCATATGAAGAATAACTGAATTAAGTTTAATAGGATTTCAGGCAATATTTTTGAAGTTACAGTCTAAAATACAAAATCTCAACTTTATGACCCCAGTTTGACCTTGAACCTTGAGTGGGAGTTCAAGGGGGCAGATTTTATGGTATATTTTGAAGCCTTGGTTTCCTGTTACTTGCCAATACAGACCAAAGCTCTAATTGCAATAATTAAAGAGATATTAAGTAAAATAAGTGAAAATCTGACCCATTTAGGGTCATGAAATATACCTTGAAAGGCAAGAAGGGGGCAAAACCCACATCCCTAGATTTGAATGGTCCCGAAGAATAATTCAACAAAGTTTTATAGGAATTTCAGGCAATAATTAAGGAGATACACAGCAAAAATACAATTCAACTTTATGGCCCCTGTTTTACCTTGAGTGAGATCAGTCGGAAAATTTGATAAGATTTTTCAAATAGCAGGCAATGGTTTCCCAGTACCTCCCAATACATTTAAAAGCTCTAAATCCAAAAATAAATGATATATTTGATATTTTACAGATATCTTCTTCTTGTATACTGCATACAAAAGTCACCTGATTTGGCTGATTTTAAGGTGACCTTAAGATGAGGATCCAACTTTTGAAGCTATAAAGCCAATTTGAGGCTTCAATAATGTATTGACCCAGTTTAAGGTCCTCAATGTGAGTAGATATACACAATATTTAGCGCCCAAAAGAGTCAATTTCAGCTAGGGGTGGGTTGGCAGGTCCAGTATCTCGGTATCCAGAGCATTTTACTGAAATACCGTGATGAGATTTTACAACCGCCACTTCGCTTGTCAGTACATATAATGGAAGGAGGGGTTAAAATATTAGAAACACACTCAATTCTGAAGAAATTATAAGCTTTTATCCCATATTTTTGTGCATTTTACAGACTTTTATACACTAGCAAATACTTTGAGCAGAACTCTCATGTTTTGGTGTACCGTTTTGGTTACAGCACTTTATAACCTTAATATGGCTTGTCAACTCATATCATTGAAGGAAAACTGAAAATATTGGGAACAAACCTGAAATCTGATGAAACTGTACACATTTGTGCATTTAGGGACTTTTATTGCGATGTCATGAAGAGGAAACGTCCATGTTTGGTTGTGGTGTACTAAAACGCTGAGTCCTGGAATTGGTACGGTTTTGCTTTGACGACCTCCCAATGCACACATTTTTGGCACCGACCCATCACAGGGAGTGAAACCAATAAGCAATTAATTAGTTGAAAAGTGTGAAAGCTATGGTTGAAAAAGGAATACAGCACAAATGATTTATTTCAAAGAAAGTTCTAGCCTTTGTTATATAAACACACAAGATTTCCTATTACTATCTGTTATCAGGTTATATCTCTGGTCTTGAAACACCCAACAATTACAATTTTTGGTAAGGTAAATGACTTTTTAGGTCTTCCTCAAGGCTACATCAGCTGCAGTCTGCAAACGTAGAACAGACTAAATCACAAAATTCACACAAGCAGGTAATAATGAGGTCTAAGACCTGTCTGCTTTAAGAATCACTAAGTACAAGCACGAAATGTAGGTGTTGAGTTCAAAAACATTATTGACAATACTGTCACTAGACTCACTACCCAGATTTAATACAGTACAACCTCAGTTATCAAACCTATCCAACGCTTCTATTATCTGAACCAACTGTTACTCCCCCATGAGGGTCGGATAATAAAGGTTACACTGTATAATGCAAATTTTTACAAAAACCTGACAAAAATAAGCCTTTTCTGGTGGAGTTGTTGGAGTTGTTTTACTGGTAATTTTTGCAATTTATACAGTATTCTTGCGGGTTAATTTCACAGAGAGGAAACTGTTAATTAAATCATGGCAATTTATTTTATGTTATTATTTTTTAAACCTTTTTTCTTTCGATCTTTTCACAAAATTTGACTCACACAAAAGTTTGTATGGGGAAAAAGCAACAGAATGTATTGGCTTAACTTGGTAAGTATTAAATGCATTTTGTGCGCCACATCTTGGTTTAAAAATCTTGTAAATGTTAATAAACTGGCTGTCTTTTTCTACACTTTCAGAAACACCCTACACAATTTTCAGGCTAATAGTAAAGATCCCATTCCTTCTGCTGCTTATATTACAACCTTCCTCTGTTTTTATATCCACTGCAAAATCCAGTCAATGTACAGCACAAAACTGTGTCACATGATATTCTACCTTAGTCTTAAAATGACCAGGCTGTTAGCCCCCAGCCACTACTGACTCCCTTCATCTATATTTCAACAGCAGTAACAATCAACAAATAACTTGCGCCATTCTTCTACAGCAGCAAGAAACTCAATGCGACATTTAAAATTCATTTGCTATTCTACTTGGCACTCAGTTGGGTCAGAAATAATACTGAGGGGGATATAACTGGGAAGAGTGATGTATTAAGAAAAGCCCACTTTCAGATGCAATTACCGTGGTAATTAAGTATATGAAGACATTTCTCTTGACAGAGGATATATCTCTTGCTTGTATTGTAAAATGTAATGTGGGTGTGGACATTTTTATTTAAGACTTACTGTTACATCAAAAAAGTGGATACACAAGACTTAAACTTAAGAAGGCCAGCTTTAGACTCCTTCTGTAGAGTTTTTTAAAGTCAGGATTGTCCTAGAACAAGAGCATTACGGTAGTGGAGAAGAAATAAAAAGGATGCCTGGAAATCTTGACAGTGACACGTCCCCAGAGGAGTGGGTGCCAGATGTGCAACAGTCTGGCCAATCAGACAACAGCCAGTTGCTCATGACAACAACTGCTATGACGACGCAGGGACAGGGAAGGACGTTAAAAGCGCTACGGGCGGATAATGTCACAGTCTGGGTGCCTCAGAATCGTCTGCGTATCATGAAGGCCAAAGGAGGTAGCGTGGAGAGTTATTTCCGAACCCAATCACTGGGTGGTGCTGAGGGTGCTTTAGGCTCAAGCCTACAGAGGGAGGGCAGCCAGGATGCACCAATGTATGCTAGGATAAGTCGCAGGCACAGTCCTTTACGCTCGCTGAGCTATACAGCTGATAGCACAGATATCAATGGTCATAATCCCGTGAAAAAGAACACCCCTGTAGCTAGGCGACACCTAGAAAGACAGAAAACCATCAATGAATCAGTAGAGTCTATAAACCATATCAGAGACCCAAGTTCCTCAGAGTATACTGATGTTAAGTCACCCCCGGGATCATCTCAAAAGCCACCAGTGTGGGCGGAGGAGTCTATCAGCACCTGCCAGCAATCTGGCTTTTTTCATAATTCTCCCTATGGTACCACCAGCTCTTCTACTCATAGACTGACTGTAGAAAACAACATGCAAAATCATGTAGAACACCTGCTGCCCCCTTCTCCCTTCTGCAGATCCAACAGACAACGCAGTACTTCAGCCGGCAATGTATACGAAACTGTGCAGAGTACAGCACCTAGTAACGCAAATGATAGTAATAACAAGAGTGGCAACCAGCATAACTGTGGCACTGACAACCTTTTGCCAGATACCTACATCACGCGACGTGCTAGGTCTGTGTCACCACGGGCAACAGGAGCACGCACTGTGAGGGATACAACGACATACAGGGAACGCCTTAAGGATAGCAGTTCACAAGTCGATATCCAACACACACATTTTTATAGGAACATCCCCATGGTGAGTTTTGAACCATTCTCTAGATTTAAAGCATTCTAAGGATTATTTAAGTATTACAAAGTATTTTCCCACAGAAAATTTAAGAACCAATTCACTGGGTCTTTTTTTAAATACATGTATTATTGTAAGTACATTTTTCATTCATATTTCTTGTTTCTATGCAGTGAAGAAAACATCATTAGTTGATAGACATCTTTGGGAACCCATTTTTATCAATTTAGAAAGTTTTAAATAATCCAAAAAATATATTCTGTTCATTGTGTCACCACACTTGAAGAAAATTTAAGTCTAATAACTTTCAAATGAAAACAACTCTTCTTTAAGTTCCAAATGGTAGATTCTGTGGATAAGAGACAACTGATTTTCTAAATCTATACCTACCATTAAACTAAAGGAAGACACCGGAGTTGAAATGGAAATAAATTCAACCTTAGTCGACTAATTATAGTCAGGAACATATTACATAATGTCACATACAAGATCAGCTGACGGTTGGCCAACAGAAAATATGTCATAGATTTAAAGCTACATGTCATTGAATACCAGTCAAAAAATAAGTATAGTATAAGTTTACATTTGGTCCAAAGTTCAGTTTGGTAAAGACTGACAAATTAACTTAGAAATCAATAGAAAAATTTAATTTTATTTTTTACATGTGAGAAGTTGCTGTAACAGTAACAAAAGTCCCTCATAGCTAAAAAAAATTACTTTTGTCATGTAATTCACATAATAAAGCTACTGGTGCTTTGTCAATTAGTTTCCGCGGGACTTGGGAATAGCAGTAATAGCACTGCTACCAAATCTCAATTACTACAGCCACTATTCTGTGAAAATAAACTAATGGGTTTTCTGTAAAACATGAATCCTCTGAAAGAAATCTAGCCCTTTTTTCTCCACACAAAAATATGTCTAAATGGTGTCACCATTGCAAAATAAAAGACATCAAAGATGAAAACATTCCACAAACTTATTAACTAATGAGCCATTAAATTCAAAGATATGATTTTTATCTATTTATTCCTTTAAATATGTACATGTAATTAATCTAACATCAAATATATCCTGTACATTAATAATTAAATATAGTATATACTATACACCACTTTCAATATCATACTAAAACTAAAGTTAGTGAGTTTAAGTTCAGTTAAGCTGATATTGTCCAAGGCATGTTTTGTGAAATGAATGAAGTAAAAATATAAGTACATAAAAAGGGAAAAAGAAAGAACTTTAATGAAAAATTTTAATTACAAGTACTTTTTCTAATACGGCAAATAAGTTAGGGTTGCTCACTTTTGAATTTCAATCTGGGTCTGCCAAATAAATTTGTTACCTGCACACCAAGGGAGGGTAGGGTAATGTGTTTTCAGTGGCTAGGGAGGGTAGGGTAATGTGTTTTCAGTGGCTAGGGAGGGTAGGGTAATGTGTTTTCAGTGGCTAGGGAGGGTAGGGTAATGTGTTTTCAGTGGCTAGGGAGGGTAGGGTAATGTGTTTTCAGTGGCTAGGGAGGGTAGGGTAATGTGTTTTCAGTGGCTAGGGAGGGTAGGGTAATATGTTTTCAGTGGCTAGGGAGGGTAGGGTAATGTGTTTTCAGTGGCTAGGGAGGGTATGGTAATGTGTTTTCAGTGGCTAGGGAGGGTAGGGTAATGTGTCTTCAGTGGCTAGGGAGGGTAGGGTGATGTGTTTTCAGTGGCTAAGGAGGGTAGGTAATGTGTTTTCAGTGGCTAGGGAGGGTATGGTAATGTTTTCAGTGGCTAGGGAGGGTAGGGTAATGTGTTTTCAGTGGCTAGGGAGGGTATGGTAATGTGTTTTCAGTGGCTTAAGGGAGGGTAGGGTAATGTGTTTTCAGTGGCTAGGGAGGGTCACAGGGTAATGTGTTTTCAGTGGCTAGAGAGGGTAGGTAATGTGTTTACAGTGGCTAGGAAGGGTATGGTAATGTTTTCAGTGGCTAGGGAGGGTAGGGTAATGTGTTTTCAGTGGCTTAAGGGAGGGTAGGGTAATGTGCTTTCAGTGGCTAGGGAGGGTAGGGTAATGTGTTTTCAGTGGCTAGGGAGTAGTGTTACAATCGAAAGTAAATATTGAAACCGGGTCCCGAAAACAAAAATTCGGTTGAAACCGGATTCGTTCGAATTAGTTTTCACCAAACTGTCGTCAAACTGTAAAATTTTCTGTGCGTGTACATGAACAATTATTTCCACTAAAATGCGGTTTATTTTATGATAAAGTCAGACATTTGGGGTATTATTTCAGTGTATATTGGGAAAATATTAACAAATAAATATATTTAAGCGTTTCTGTGCAATATTTTGTATGCTAGATGTGAAATATGTGACATTTTCGGGAACCGGTTCTTGGACTTTTGTCACCGGATTTTGTTTACGTTTATATAAATCGAATAGAAACCAACTATCCGGTTTGCCGTCTTTACCACTACTAGGGAGGGTAGGGTAATGTGTTTTCAGTGGCTAGGGAGGGTAGGGTAATGTTTTCATTGGCTAGGGAGGATATGGTAATGTGTTTTCAGTGGCTAGGGAGGGTAGGGTAATGTGTTTTCAGTGGCTAGGGAGGGTAGGATAATGTGTTTCCAGTGGCTAGGGAGGGTAGGGTAATGTGTTTTCAGTGGCTAGGGAGGGTAGGGTAATGTGTTTTCAGTGGCTACAGTTTCTTACTTTCCTGTTCTACGAAAATTTCACTGAATTAAATGCTGGTGGGATCAGTAATTGTTCTAAGCTGTCTTCATGATCAGTAAAGGCTGGTTAATCACATTATCTTCAAATTCTATAAACTGCATATTCATTTGAAATTAAAATTATCCACATTATTATTATTATTATCATAATGTATTTATACTCAGCGCAATATCTCCATATACTACAGGACTCAAAGTGCTATTTAACCAATGCGACTGTACAGGTACAGCCCCAACTCACATTTAAGTCTGACAAATTATTTGACAATTTCACAAAACAAAAGTTAAGGTGGCTTTATCTGCAACAGCAGAACTTTGGAATGACCTCCTTCAAGATACTCAAAAGTTTTTTCTGTTATTTTTTCAGCTTTGTTGAAGTAAGCCCAAAATTAATAACAATCCAAAACTGTTATCATGTGACTTTCAATGAAAGATTCAAGTTCGAGTCTTGATGAATCAACTACAACAGAGATTAAGCAGCATGATGGGATTAATTAGGTAACACAATATTCTATTCTATTTTGTACTTTTATGGCACTTAATCTCTGCCAGGCAGACTCCAAGGGGCAACACCAAAATCCAATTCAAAAAGTCATCTATCCACAGCCGTTGCCAAGTCCAGTAACACGGAGATCTGGATAGAGTGTACTATGCTAAGTTGGGAATGCCTTTTTGAAGAGATACGATTTTAACTGTCTTCTGAAACACTCACTCAGGGGAGAGTTGGGGCAGAACTGCTGTATCTGATATTGACATGACAAGAAGACAGGGAGGCTCATCACTTGGGACTATCATTAGGACTTGTGATTTTCTCTGCTATTACAAATTCTCCAGACAAGACTTTCAATTTCTATCCCTTGCTGAGGTACTTGATTTGCCTTGCTAAAGGCTCAAAATTTGCACCAAAGCCACATGCACAAAAAAGGTTTAATATGGGCAGATGACACTTGGGGTTACCTTATTCTGTAGTCACCTTGAACTTGAAGTACCTGTTTTTGATCTCTTTTTCATTGGTGAGCTTTGACCTAATTTCCTGATTTAATCTGCCATCTTCTGTTACCTTCCCCACTTGAAAATTAAAAATTAAAGAAGCAAGATGCCATTTGATTATGCAACTCAAATTTAAGCCCCACAGAAGCTTATAAGGTTAAGTCAAAAGCTGTTCAGCGGGATTAAAATGGACAAGGATTCTTCTGCTTAAATTGTACAGAATATTTATTTTAAATTTAAAGGCATTTCTTCTGACAGGTTTGACTTTTATATTTCATCAGAAACTAGATTGGGCCAACTCGGCGCCAACATATCCCCAGACAGGTCATCACTCACGCCACAGGTTTTGATCGGGAATTTTTAAAAACATAATTACCCATTATTATATGAACTTCAGCACATCAATCTACTCTGTTTATATCTTCCAAGGAAGATGGTGTATCCCCAGACGCCGAATACATAACTCAAATTATATTTTCAATCTTCCTGCAATGATAACTCTAAACCTATTTTCAAAGTATTTAAATGATTGATGATTGAATGTCCATTCTAAAATAATAATCCCAAAAGAGCATATCTGTTTCTATATTTGTTGACAAATAAAATATTATTTTTAACTCAACTCATCATACTTTTCAATCTTCCTTCAAAGTATTTAAATGATTGATGATTCAATGTCCATTCTAAAATTCATAATCCCAAAAGCGCATATCTGTTTCTATATTTGTTCACAAATAAAATATTATTTAAAAAAAAATTATTTATATTATTATTTTATTATATTATTTTTAGAATTTGCAAATTGTTTTCAGTTATTCATTTCCTCTATACCTATATATGTGGTCCATATATATGCAACCTAAATATGTGACACAATCTCAGTTCTGACTCCCCTTTGTGTTATATGTAATGAAGCCCACCACCTCCCACCCCCACCCCTCTCCCCTTCTCCACACCTCTCTCACTATTACACAAGATCTGCAACCCCATTGAGTTCTTTGTTTCTCATCTGATATCATTAAATACCTTTGTTTATTTAGTGTCACTCAATATAGCTGGAGGTCCCAGAGGTGGGTGGGGGGAATCCGGGTGGGGGATGTGGGTTGAGCATAAATGGTAAACAAACAATCTATATAAAAGGGGTACTCAAATACAAAAAGAATTGAGAATTTTAAGTATGTGATTATCAACTGAAATGAGTTCATAACTGTAGGAGCTGTGCCAAAATTAACTGAGGCAAGTTGAATAAAACTGGGCTAGTTGAGGGTTAAAAATCCCCTAGTTTTACTACATAAGGATATAATTTCATTAATATTGGGACTTAAAGCTCACTTAAAGTGTCCATTTTGTCTACTTCAATATGTTTCACCAGTTTCATTTTAAAAAGTGAAAAACTCAGCAAGCAGAGGTGGGTGGGGGGAATCCGGGTGGGGGATGTGGGTTGGGACTTAGTTTTGTTTATTAGTTTATTATAGTGACATGTATTATGTTGACAAGGATTATACAAAAACTATTGAAGTAATACCCAGCCCTATATGGGCTTATAAGTCACTTTAAATAGAGAGTTAATAACAAACAGAGCAAACATATTTTGAGGTAAGATACAGTAAATAAAGACAGCAATTCAATACATAAAAATTAACAATATAATTTACTTTTTCTTTCTTGCCACAAATCAAAAATAAAATTAATAACCATATTGACATTCATATGAGTTAATACCCTTGATAATTGATCTATTAATAATTCAGATTTATCTATATTTAAAATTTTGAAATATTTCATACGAATCAGCTCTAAAGCTGGACAAACACAAACAAAATGTATCTCATCTTCTACATCTTTTTTACACAGTTTACATGTTCTCTCAAAGAGATGGAGTGCTACAGCAAAAATGGTAAACAAACAATCTATATAAAAGGGGTACTCAAATACAAAAAGAATTGAGAATTTTAAGTATGTGATTATCAACTGAAATGAGTTCATAACTGTAGGAGCTGTGTCAAAATTAACTGAGGCAAGTTGAATAAAACTGGGCTAGTTGAGGGTTAAAAATCCCCTAGTTTTACTACATACGGATATAATTTCATTAATATTGGGACTTAAAGCTCACTTAAAGTGTCCATTTTGTCTACTTGAATATGTTTAACCGGCGTTTAACCAGTTTCATTTTAAAAAGTTAAAAACTCAGCAAGCAGAGGTATAACACACAAAAATAAGTTCTTAAAAGACTAAGATAGCCATAACATTATTAATATTCAAAATTTAAATAGACAGGCATTTCCTTTTAAAAATTCAAAGATTTCAGCTCTATAACCCACATAGTTTGACAGTTACTGGGCTTTAAAGTGGCATAATGTCCATAAATTGGGTTTCTGTGGGCATTTTACAATTGTTAAAGAGACCTTAGCAATTAAACTACAGATCTGAAACTTTTTGGGGGACATACATAACAAACAAAAATTATATATAATACAGTTTAAAACTTGTCACACTAAGCATTTCCAAATAACAGGGCAAAATACGGAAAAAATGTCCAAAAAGGCACTTGGGCGAGTGTCTATGGCCCTCATACACAGGTTAAATGTCTACTAAAAACCTTGATTTTCGCCATATGTAAAAAGGACATAATAATGCATTCCCAGATGGGATTTCAGCTCCATCAATCACATAGTTTAACAGTCACAGGGCTTAAAGGTGGCAAAAAGTCCAAATATTGGGTCTCTGTGGGCCTTTTAGAGATCTCGATGTGGCTTTCAAATTAAAGCTTCAGACTTAAAATTTGTTACATACTAAGATTACACATAGAATATGTATCTAATAAAGTTTGAAACTTCTCAGACTTACCATTTCCAAGTTACAGAGCAAAATATGTGAAAAATGTCTTAAAAGGGTCACTCAGGTGGGTGTTTAAGGTCCTCATACACAGGTTAAATGTCTACTTGAAGCCTTGATTTTTGGCACATGTAAAAAGAACATAATAATGTATTCCCAGATGAGATTTCAGCTGTATCAGTCACATAGTTTAACAGTCAAAGGCCTTAAAATTGGCAAAAAGTCCAAATACTGGGTCTTTATGGGGCCTTCTAGAGACCTAAATGTGGCCTTCAAATTAAAGCTTCAGACTTAAAATTTGTCACATACTAAGATTACACATAGAATATGCATCTAATACAGTTTGAAACTTCTTAGACTTACCATTTCCAAGTTACAGGGCAAAATATGTGAAAAATGTCTAAAAATGGTCACTCGGGTGGGGATTTATGGTCCTCATACACAGGTTAAATGTCTTCTTAAAGCCTTAATTTTTGGCACATATATAAATAACATACTAATATCTTCCCAGATAGGATTTGAGCTCTATCAGTCACATAGTTTGACAGTCACAGGGCTTAAAAGTAGCAAAAAGTCCAAATATTGGGTCTTTGGGAGCCTTTGAGAGACCTCAATTTGACCTTCAAAATTAAAGCTTCAGACTTAAAATCTGTTACATACTAAGATTACACACAGAATATATATCTAATACAGTTTGAAACTTCTCAGACTTACCATTTCCAAGTTACAGGGAAAAAGATGTGAAAAATGTCTTATAAGGGTCACTCGGGTGGGTGTTTATGGTCCTAATACACAGGTTAACTGTCTATTAAAGGCCTAAATGTTGGGGCACATATAAGAAAACACATAGATATATTCCCAGATGATATTTAACTTAGATGAGAGACATAGTTTTAAAGCTACAGTGCTTGAAAGTGGCAAAAAGTGCATAAATTGGGTCTCTGTGGGCACTTTTGAGACCTTAAGTCGACCCCTTTGGGTAAACCTACAGCCCCAAAATTTTCTACAGACAAGGATTACATATCAAAGTTATACCTAGCACAGTTTGAGACTCATCAGAATTACCACTTCCAAATTATAGGGCAAAATATGTGAAAAGTATAGCAAAAAATCCCTAAGTGGGGGTATTTATGGGCCTCAAAGACAATTTTCTCCTCAACTTAAAGTCGTGATTTTCGGCACATGTACTAAGAACATATTAATGTGTTGTCAGGTAAAATTTCAGCCAGCTGAGCATCATAGTTTGTGACCTACAGGGCTCTAAGTGGCCAAAAGTCCAATTTCTGACCTTAAGGTGGCCATAAGTTCTTTTTTACTGGGAGTTTAAGGTCACCTTAAAATAGGGATCTTCCTTTGGGCACCCTTAACATGTGTACCAAGTTTGAAAAAAAAATATTAATTTGTTTTTGAGTTATCGCGTCCACAAGGAAATTTCTACGGCGGCGGCGGCGGCGGCGGCGGCGGCGGCGGCGCGACGGACCTGAATCCAATATATCCCCGACTTTCGTCTGGGGATATAATTATCAGTATCTTGATGTAAAACTTAAGCTAGTATAAGCAAGAGTCCATTATGGAAACTGATAAACTTTGTCCCAATTACAGAGAAACTCAGACAAGGCTCTTTATATAATGAACATAATGAGAATTAACTATCACGTTAAAAGGCAAGAAAACTGTCCAATTTGTGACTATTCTCCAATCTATAGCCTTAAATACAGATATAACTTCAAACAGTTGAGATCAAAAGCCTTCCACTGGTAGTAGTATAATACGCACAGCTTTGACAACCACAAGCATACTTCCTCATTAATTTACAGTGTACTTAAAAGATTCCGCGCCTGCAATTTTAAAGATGCAGATTCTGAGTCTATACTTTTATTAAGACAAACTCTGAGCATATATTTTAAATGAAAAGAATCTGTGCCTATATTTTTATGAGATATATGTAGAACCTGAATATATATTTGAAATGAGATAAACCTTAAACTTACATTTTTAAGCAAAATCAGAGGTGGAATGAAAAGAAAATAGGGAAAAGGGGGTATGTTGTAAAGTTAAAACGGAGCAACCTTCATTCTTTATTCACGCTGACGTTAATCTGCTACTACAAACTACATGGGTTCCTTGGGACTGTCACAAGAATGTTTCTCAAAAAAACCTCCAGAAAATATGGACCAGATGACAAATTTCGCATTAAAGCTTGTCAGGAGTGGTTTACTTAAAAGCTACAATTTATAATTTATCAATACACTGTACAGGAGACTGGGAAATTGCAAAACTAACATGGTAATTAGGGCTTTTAGTTGAGATTACTTTTTTAAAACAGCAATTTATCAATTGTACAAGTTTTGACTTAATGACTAACAGGGAATTTAGCTGATGTTTTATTGTGTGGATGTCTGTATGCGTGTTTGACATCTTCAGTCACAATTTACTCAAAAATTTCTGGAGGTAAGGAAGAACAGGGAAAACAGAATCTGATTTCTAGCAGTTAAAGGCTGTATATTTGTGTTCTGAACATGATAATTCATGATGTTCTTTCCAAACATTTGAAATGTCTGTGTGCTCTCATTATTTGTGACTGTATTTATGATTCCATGAATAAGAACACATTGAGAATGCTGCCATGTTTCTATGTGTAACCACTAAGAGTCAATCCTGCATTCATATTAACAAGATGCACTTGGGGTGAGCAAAATGCTCGACTCTACATACCCAGACTCGCTAGTGTTATAAAATATTCTCTTATCGCCCATCCATTGTTGTGTAAATTTTAAGCTGTGCAGGAAGATATGTGACCAGCAAATTATTACTTTAAAAACAAAGTCTTGGGGTTACGACTTGTACAGATGACAAATACACTTGCAAAACGCTCACTTTAATTTGTGATTTCTTTTGTTTTTTTAAAGATATGTGAAAGATTGTGGTCTATATTTAAGTAGTAATCCATCACTGGGTGGATATTTTACAGAATTATAGTCTGACTGGTAGTTAAGAACCATGAAGGTGAAGCCCAATTACATGTTCAATAATATGTTCAATAATAATATGTTCAATAATTGGGCGGACTATTACACAGTCATAATCCAAAGCTTTTTCCTCTCAACCAATCAGATTCACTGACACAGCCCTGTCATATTGCAATGCAAAGTTGAGGCATCATATTTGTACCTTCTTTCACAAAGGTAGTATTACAGGACTGTATGCACTAACAGTGATACAGAATGTGACAAAACCCAAAAAGTGTTAAAATCACTACTACTGGCTCGGCTAGTAGGGATTTCCCTTATAGTTCACCTGGTAGAGTGTGGGCCTCGTGAGTGAGAGGTTGTGGGTTCCAATCCCCTGGAACCTGGTCCTGTGACATTTGGCGCCCAATGTGGGGCTGGCTAGTGTGGTTGGATTTGCCACACAGTCGATAGCCAGTGGTGCTGGTTAATGTGAACCAGTAGGAACCCTGGGACAGGTTTCATGTGTGGAGGGGAGAGTGTGACAGAACCCAAAAGTGATGAAATCACTACTATAACTGGCTTGGCTAGTAAGGATTTCCCTTATAGCTCTCCTGGTATAGTGTGGGTGTCGTGACTGAGAGGTTGTGGGTTCGAGTCCCCTGGAAACCTGGTCCAGTGTGACAAATATAATCTGCAGAATTCTATATTGACAACTTTTATCAGACTGGTTGAGCTACAATAAGCATATAACACAAGGACCCATTTAAAATTAGCATTACTGCCTTACTTCTGGACGAATTTTGAAAATTTATCATTTTTTTCAGTTTGAAGATGGCATCAAACTGATACGTCTGTATACAATTTGAAAAGAGAGCAAAATCTCTAAAGTTGAACCCATTATCTAAATATTAGATTCTATAAAGTCATTTCTACTCTTCCAAATTTACAGTTTCTTATTGATTCATATTAAATTACCTTCTTCTATTTTACTAACCTTCTGTAATCTGAACAGAATTTCACTCTGCCAGCACACATTCTTCAGATAATAAAGGTTCTGATGAAGTACATTTATTTAACTTAGAAACCATGATGCTGCCGGCTATTTTCATTTATGAAAAGGTTCAGGCACGCAGCATAATTTTAGTCATTTCACGGCAGTCATATTAAAATATTTAAACTTCAAGCTCACTAAATTACCACATACTGAAAGGTGTCAAAATGAAAACTTACAGCAACTGTATCGGCTAGATTACCTGCGGCAAATGAATATTTTAATATAGCATGAAATCACTTGTTAGATCAAGCTTTTTTAAATTAATGAGGTCGAAATTAACATCTAATTAATATCCAGGGTAGAAAATGTTGAACTAAATTTTATTCAAAGATATCATTTTACAAATTTACGGGTCCCAGACTGAAATTAAAGCATGGTGAAATGGCATTTGAAATTAAACAACACTGGGATCATATTTCAGGAAAATGGTGGGTCTTTTATTATGTTTCTCATTAAGCCTTAGTTCACCACAGGCAGTTAAATGTCACTTCCCCAGGGATGACTTTTCCTGTCCCTTTACTGGGCGTTCAGACTAGTGATTCAACCCAAGTTGACACAGATTGAACCAGATTGAAGACTAGTCTGAACGCTCACAATCCGGGCTAACAAGTGCAAATCTCAACCCCACTCAAGAAGTGGATTGAAGCAGATTGAAGCAGATTGGCTCAATCCCCTTTGTAGTGTGAACCCTCTCAATCCGGGTTGACACGGGTTGAGTGCGATGGTACTGTAATTTATAGACTTACTGCCTTGAAATAATTACATAACTTTATATTTAGATATCTAAACAGCTTAATCCTTTGTAAGCAGGGACCCAATTAACACTGGCCACCAGGCGAGATTGTGGTGTGATTTCTGTATGATTGCAATTTGGTATAAAATGTATAAATATTTGTAATTGTAGTACGGTGATCTTATAAACACAACTATTTCAAAGGATTGCAATTAGTCTGTGGCAAAAACTAAAAACAAGATGCACTCAGAGAGAGCAAAACGCTCGACTCCATGTGACCAGTTCATCAAGTGATATAAAGTATTGTAAGGAAGACAATAAAATAAAACCAAACATGTAAATTAATCTTCATAGAAATATCAAGTAGAAAGCTAGTCATTTAAAATACATTGAAATGGGACCCCTGAAAAATCATGAATTTTTTGTATCCAAATTAAGATCCTGAACTTTCTTTTAGTAACTACATCCCCCCCCCCCCCCCCCCCCCCCCCCCCCACACACACACACAAAATAATAAATAAAATAAAATAAAAAAAATAAACAATAAGCACACAAAAACATTATACTGCTGGTGGAGGTAAAAATATTGCTTAAAGGTCACTTGGTGAAAATCACGCATGGTAATTTTTTGTGATGGACTGTCAAGGAATTGAAATAAAAAAAGAGAAAATAAAGCAGAAATAATAATTAATAAAAATGATGAATATACCACCTCCCTCTTATTATGTTTATTAAAATGAGAAGAAATATTTTTACTTAAACACAGCAAGTATCACAAGCTAGGTTTGTGACCTCACAATGACAGTTGCATTGTGACATCACGGAGTAATGACATCATCAGAAAGCAAAATATTGATTTTTTACCTATGTGATGAAGAGAAGCAGTTTCACTGTGTATTCCCAATTAAAAATAAGAAAAAATCTCTCCTGGCTTTAATTTTCAAACAAATTACACCAAATTTGGAAGAATCCGTCTGTTCCTCATAAAATACCTGCCCACTAAATTTGAGATTGATTGATGTTATAGTTTTTGAGTTATAAGGGCACAACAGTGCACAGACAGAGAAGCAGATTTCACTGTAAAAGCCCAATTAAAAATAAGAAAAACTCTCTCCTGGCTTTAATTTTCACACAAATTACACCAAATTTGGAAGAATCTGTCTGTTCCCCATAAAATACCTTCCCACCAAATTTGAGATTGATTGATGTTATAGTTTTTGAGTTATAAGGGCAAAACGGTGCACAGACAGAGAAGCAGAATTTTCACTGTAAAAGCCCAATTAAAAATTAAAAAAAACTCTCTCCTGGCTTTAATTTTCACACAAATTACACCAAATTTGGAAGAATCCGTCGGTACCCCATAAAATACCTGCCCACCAAATTTGAGCTCGATTGGTGTTATAGTTTTTGAGTTATAAGAGCGAAACGGTGCACAGACAGACAGACAGATGGACAGACAGAAACAAACTGATCACAATAACCCTCTCCTATCGTCGAGCGTTAAAAATATACAATACTCTTTGATTAATGATAAAAATCTAATAAGCTATTTATCTATGTGAAAGCTAATATGAATTGGGATCTTTTATGGTTTTAGCAATGTGGGAAAAATAATAGTAATTTAAACAATTGACATTAAGCTATATTTGGAGGCTTTACAGTACCCAATTTTTAAGACTTTTCAATCTAGATTAAACTCTGTAGTGTGGACACTCAACCCAGATTGAGATGAATCTGCTTCAATCTGCTTCAACCCTCAATCCTTGTCAACACGGATTGTAGTGTGAACAGGGTATTATTTTACTTGGGATGCCTAATTGATATATATATGGTCCTGAAAATACCTTGAAGAGAAAGCTCCATTTGTTTGTGGTTTTGTCCTCCCATAGTTGCCTTTAATTTGGCTTATATTCATGGCTTTGCAATTTACAAAACATGGCAGTATAATTTGTTTTCAGATTTTCCTGACATTTTTTACTCTTATGAAACTTACAATTACTAAAATCATGTGAAAATCTGAAAAACAACACAATAAGGCATTAATTAAGAAACATGTTTTTCAGAGACAATAAAACAGAAAGAAAATTTTACTTAAACATATTCCTGGGTTTCTGTTTCCCAGAATACCTAGAATAGTATAAACCATTAAGCAAGTTATTACTGACTAAAACCTACTGATGCAAATAAGTTATTTTATACCCCTTGGGCATTGTGAATATAACCAACCACTGAGATTATTTAATCAATTTGAATCTCATAATTTACAATGAAATTGCTACTTACAAGATTGGAAATCTTATCGATATTAAAATGTTATTGTATCATAACAACAATAAATTATATTTTAATCTCTATACTCAGTAAACTTAACTAAGAAGCAGAAAACTTGCAGTGTCACAGAATAGTACCAGATATGCCCATACCCACAGCCCGGGGAAATAGCATTGGACACTATGAGATACAGAATAGGTGAAACAGTACAAAGATCAGGAGACTTTAAGAACAGACAAGTTACGTAAAGGTGTAGGAGAAATAAAACTTATGACACAGAAAATGTGTGTCAAGATAAGTATCAAACAAGACAATAGCAAGATGACAGCCTTAAACCTAAATAGCTGTAAAACATATTAATTGAAGTTATATAATAGAGAGTTAGCAAAATTACAGAAAAGTACCTAGTCAGATGCAGTAATCCACATATCTTTGTGATAGGAGTATATGTTTCAAATATGGCTGTAAAAATTAGAAAACATTTTGCAAGGTCAAAGGTCAAATCAAGGTCACACCATGATGCTGGACACCTACATCCATCCTGGACACCTACACCCATCCTACAGTCCTTACGCTTTCTTAGCCCAGACATGATTTTATAGGTCAAGGTCATTACAGTAAGGTCAAAGGTCAACTTAGCGTCAAACCTTACATTGCACATCTATACCCCCCAAACCAATGTCCCTACCAAGTACTTCCTGCACCTTAAAGTTTCCAAGATATAGCCTGAACAGGATTTTAAAGGTCAAGGTCATTACAGCAGGATCAAAGGTCAAATCAAAGTCATACCATGACATTGCACCCCTACACTCCCAAACCAATGTCCCTACCAAGTATCAACTTCCTATATCTTATGCTATCTTCTATGCTTTTCTAGCCCGGACAAGATTTTCAAGCTCAAGGTTACTACACTGAGGTCAAATGCCAAATCAAGTTCACACAATAACACCGCACACCTACACCCTCAACCAATGTCCCAACCGAGTATCAGCTACTTCCTACACCTTATGGTTTCTGAGATACAGCACAGACAAACTCTTTTCCACTGCCAGCCTGCCCAAACACCCACCAGCCCATCCGGACACCATGGGTGAACACAATACCCCCACAGCACTTAAAGGCTATGGGGTAAAAAAACATTACCTGGAGGGATACTGGAAGTACAACTTTTTTTCGTTACCAATGTAACATTATACCAAGTTATACAGACTAGTGCTGCATTATGACATTGTTTGCCATTAATTCAACTTTTTCTTGTTTTATATATATTCCAGTAATGGTGTCAAATAGTTTATATCCCATGATTTCCCTTTTCTTTTGAAACTGTGCAAAAAAAAATGTTTATTTTGTATGTGCTCCTTAACTCCGCGACTCTAAATATTTCATTGAATATTATATAATTCTTTATCAAATTACATAATTCAAAATTCTAGTATTTTCTTTTCATCTAATCCCTATAAGTGCTGAAGTTGAGCAAAGCAGTCCAGCAAGATTAATGTAAACTTTCAAAACAATAGTAACCTTTTTCCAGAAATTATTTATTACAGGACATAGCCAAAACAAATGTTCATGGGTTTCAATTTCATTACTACAGAAATAAGACATCCTCACTTATTTTAAAATATTTAAAAACTTACTGGATGTCAATATATGTTGCAGGATTTTGTACTGGAAACTCCTTAATTTGCCCTATACAGGTCATTGAAAATTTATTGAATAGAATTCCGACATATACTCTTTAGAGAAAGGAGTTTAGATTGTTTAACCACTTGGATCTGTCGTTCTGTTTTTATCATTGTTTCAACAAATTTCTAATGTGTCCATTTACAACATTGCTTCATTTAGAGCAAATCTGTTATGACCGCCTCACTGATTTCACTACCCCTTAACTTAACTGGATCTCTAACAATATCCCCTTCCATGGACCTTGGAAGACAGGTTACAAAGGAACAGAAGTCTACAAAGTTTATGTTTAAGCCATATTTTTATATTGATATATAAAAGGCCTTTTTGATGCCAGCATTGTGCTTTACAGTTACTGGATGTCACCATAATTTCTCATACTTTTGTCTATTCAATTATTTATTATGATGGTATTCAATGGGGGCACCCCGTATAATAAACTACTGACATTACCAGCTGACGCAGACCTCTTGTTATAGAGTGACCCTTGGTAATCTGACAAGAATTAGATCAATTCCCAGTAAACTAATAAAAGGAGCCAAGAGAAGTAGTTTTCTTTTAAGAAACTTGCATCTCATAATATAACACACTAGAATGAGAACTTCAAATTTGACAGAATTTCAAATTCTGTCGACAGAGCTGTGTTGGCAGAACTTCCAATCCTTGTGTTTGACTGCTTGGAGGGCTTTCCAAGTTGTGTCAGCAGAATTTGAAATATAACTTTCACCTTTAATTTTTAATTTACTTTTTCACTTATTTCTTTTAATCAAGGCAGTTGTGACAGTTAACCTATCATGTCTTTTATTTTAAATTCTCCCAATTTCTCCCAAGTACCAAGGTCTCCTTTATAGGATTAATTACCTACTCACTATGCAGTATTTTAAAAATAAATCAATTTACTACTTGTACCCTTTCTCAGAGTGCCTAGCTCCCTGTTTTAAAAACATTAACATGCCCTGGAAACTAACTTTAAACTGGACCTAGTGCATCGGAGAACCGATGCAAATTGTATCCACCAGAAAGAAAACTCAACAAAGCCAATCAACCATCACTTAACCTTGAAGGAGGAGCCCAAGGTGAAATCTGACCACATCAAAAGATTCTTAGCCAATGATTTTATATAGGTTGGTGTGACATTGCAAACCCCTAGGAACAAGAATAAGCAAGTCAATTATAAGCACTTTTAAGTTTGGCTATCCTCATTTGACCTTGAAGGAGGTTTCCAAGGTCAAATTTGACCACATCAGAAGATTCCTAGCCCATGATTTCCTATATGATGGTTTCACATTGAAAACCTCTAGGACCAATAATAAGCAAGTTATAAGCACTTTTAAGGTTGGCTACCCTCGTTTGACCTTGAAGGAAGAGCCCAAGGTCAAATCCGACCACACCAAAAGATTCCCAGTCCATGATTTCCTATAAGTTGGTTTACATTGCAAACCTCTAGGACCAATAATAAGCGAGTTATAAGCACTTTTAAGTTTGGCTATCCTCATTTGACCTTGAAGGAGGAGCCCAAGGTCAAATCCGACCACATCAAAAGATTCCCAGTCCATGATTTCCTATAAGTTGGTTTACACTGCAAACCTCTAGGACCAATAATAAGCGAGTTATAAGCACTTTTAAGTTTGGGTATCCTCATTTGACCTTGAAAGAGGAGCCCAAGGTCAAATACCACCACACCAAAAGATTCCCACCCCATGATTTCCTATAGGTTGGTTTACCATTCTAAACCTCTAGGACCAATATTAAGTGAGTTATAAGCACTTTTAAGCTGGGCTATCCTCGTTTGACCTTGAAGGAGGAGTCCAAGGTCAAATCTGACCACATCAGAAGATTCCCAGCCCATGATTTCCTATAGGTTGGTTTACCATCCCAAACCTCTAGGACCAATAATAAGCGAGTTATAAGCACTTTTAAGTTTGGCTATCCTTGTTTGACCTTGAAGGATGGGCCCAAGGTCAAATCTGACAACACCAGAAGATTCTCAGCCCATGATTTCCTATAAGTTTGTTTCATATTGCAAGCCTCTAGGACCAAGAATAAGCAAGTTATAAGCACTTTTAAGTTTGGGTGTCCTCATTTGACCTTGAAGGAGGGGTCCAAGGTCAAATCTGACCACATCAATAGATTCCCAGTCTATGATTTCCTATAGGTTGACTTCACATACCACGCCTCTAGGACCAATAATAAGGGAGATATAAGCACTTTTCATGACTGACAAAGAAACGCCCATGGCGGCCATCTTGTTTTTTTCACAATGAGGCCAAATATATTCAAGATTTTGTAATGAGGAACATATCCTGCAAATTTGAGATCTCTACCTATAATACCCTTTGCTCTAGAGGGCCAACAAAAGTCCTTGCTGAAAGTCGAAAAAAAACACCTGTGGCAGCTAGTGCAGTAACGACGCGGCTCGACTTGGTCATAGTCGGGTCGTGAGTGTTGAATTTACGACGCGTCGGTTCATAGATTATAAAGATCGATTTTTCCTGAAAACCATTATAGTACACCAAAATATTACTTAGCTTATAAAATCTTAAGATAATTAGCGTTTTTAAAGAAAGCAATCACATTCTTAAGTTGTCACGACTTTCAAGTGGAAACAACAATGGCTGCTTCCCTCAATATTTTAACCGGAAATATAAATTCTCACAAGATTCAGTACTTTATTGGCTAGGGTGAATGATCAAACTACAAAAATTCGTTTTTTATTTAAAACCGGCTAATTAATAAAATGTATTTCTTCTGAAGTCCTTGATCAACACTAGTACGACTTTCGTCGGTTCACCGTCGTCTATTAGTTCCGATGCGTCGACTATAGTATTTCTTCACGACTTACAGCACTAGTGGCAGCCATCTTGTTTTTCAAAATGAGATATCCCTTAGCATTAAAACTTTCCAAAGATTTGGCACATTTTCCCAAAGTTCTGAATAACTTTTCACTCATGGGGGACAATATTTACCTAAAATATGGAATACAGACACCACAATTTTTAAATGGTCAAATTATTATGATGTCACTATTCATATATGTTCCCTCATTAAATCAACTATGCAATCATTAGATCTTTAAATTAAAATAAAAGTTACAAAATACGACATTATTATACTCTAGTGTAGTCTCTACATTTCACTTCTAAATTAATCATTAAACATTGCAATAGGATGAGCATACAGTACAGCATCTTTTACTCACACATGAGAGAAATATTATGTTCCGATTATAGAAGGTTTGCAAAACAAAATAGATATTTCAGTATAAAATGGGGGGGGGGGGGGGGGGGGGGGTACAAATCTGTGAGACAGTGGAAAAAAGTTCATAAAATCAAATATTCTGATAACAGAATGTCAGATAATAATTCAGGTTTTCTTGCAGCTTTGCAAAATCTACTGATGTTTCTTGCAAACACTATCAGTCTGGATACAATAAAAATCGATCAAGAAAAAGAAATCAAAGCCAAGACAAATATTGCTACAAATCAAGTCCCAAATTACTGCTTTTGACCTGTAGATGGGTTTTCACTTGATATTCATTTTATTCTTATCACACTACTATTTCCTTCTCAATCTTCAGTATCTGCTGCTGTATACAATATATCTATATAGCAGCAGCAAATGCTAGTGACTGGAATATTACAACACAACAGAGTTTTTTCATCATTCTCTGTTATATAAGTCACACATGTGAAGTAAAACCCTTCCTTTAAGGACAACTCTGTGAACTAGAATTTCCCTTGCAGGAGAAGTAAATATTCTCTTAATGGCTACCCAGTTATCTGGAATTACTGCCTGAGTAGAAATATTTGTTCTTGAGATTCAATTTGACTGGGCTTTATGGTATATTAAGTACAGCCATTAACATTTGACACACAGTTATAGTTTTTGCTACAAGTGGAAGTTTGCAATAACTAGAAGAACCACACCCTGAGGATATTGGAGGTTCTACATACACAGAGCTTGCTGTATTTATAATATTACTTGAAAGGTATATAAATAGCATGGCAATAGAAACAAGACATAGTCAATCTCTTGTCAAAATCCACTCACAGCGGGTTCTGCTTATACCGAGTCTACTGAACATAATATCTTTGATCAATCTGCTTGCAGTTCAGCAAAATGACCTGCATCAATTAGAGAATTCACATATAATTGCCTAAGTTGGCTGTCTTACATACGATATTTCATATAAGTTTTTCACTTGACTACAGTAAGCATTCTTATAATAGCCCATATCCCACTACATTTAACCCCTGCATCTGTATCATCTTTATTGCTGAACAGTACTGGATAGTACACATTAACTTTTTAAATCTAAAGTGCCTATCAGCCTATCTGAATGCTGTATTTGTGGGCTTATATGATGTGATATCGCCCTTTTAGGCTGAAATATATCGCTCCCATGTACTTTTCTTCTTGAGATCATCAAAGCGAATGTGCTAGGAATGTAAACAACAGGGTGTTCACAATAGTGATGGTGATATGTCATTTTCACATCACATAATGACATTCATGAAAAAGGTCAACCTGAATATACGACCAACAAGCATCCAACACTAAAGTTTAATGCAAGGGCATGCATACATTTATAGAGTTGTTCAGTATTTGTGAACAACAAGTGGGAAGTAGGGGGGGAGAGGTATTGATTTTATTCAGTCTCTTTCTAGAAGAAGTGGTATCAGGTATCCATGTTCTTAATTCCGAAATCGCGGATTCTAAGGCACACCATCCAAATCATAATTCATAAATCACTTTAAGTCATAAACCACAACAGGGTCGTCACCAGGGGATCATCGGTGTTCGGTAGCAAGAAAAACTAAGGAGGAAAAGACTTCTGAAACAGATAGGTTTTAAGTCGCGTTTTGAAACATGATAGTGTTATAGTTCAAATTTCCAGTGGCAAATCATTCCAGAGTTTTGGAGCATCATATGAGAATGACTTGTTGAAATGAACTTTAGATTTATGAACTGAGGAACTATAGAAGGGGACTTTAAGGAACATCTTTTCTGGATTACTACGTCTTGTCTTAACAGCAGACATATTTTAAGACAAATATGGGGCAAAGTATTTTGGCTTTCCAGTGGTAAGGAACTTGTATATGAGTAACAGGGTTTTGAAAATGATTCGTTGCTTAACAGGAAGCCTGTGAAGAGACTTTAAAATTGGAGAGACATGAGAAAATCTAGACGCACCAGAGAGACATTAGAAAATCTAGACGCACCAGAGACAAAGCGTGCCAAACAATTTTGGATATTTTGGAGCCTTGTGATATTCTTGGAGGACAAACTGTGAAACAGAGAATTGCAATAATCCATAAAACTACTAACCAATGCGTTTGCTACCATGATTGACATGTCATATGAGAGAAAGCGTCGGATACAATGCAAATCTCGAAGGTTGGCAAAAGAAGCTTTAATGACAGAATTTACACGATTTATGAAACTGAATTTAGAATCAAACAGTACACCTAAATTTCGAACAACATCCTTTGGGGAGAGGCAGTTTCCCAAAATTTTCACAGGGAAGGAATCTTTGAGCCATTTATACTTATTCATAGAACCAAAGACTATAAACTCAGTTTTTCCAGGATTTAATTTAAGCTTATTTTCAAACATCCAGGTATGGATATCATCCAAGCAGGTCTTTAACTGATGAAATGAGTTGGCACAATTTCTGGGAGATAGGTGGACGAACAACAGGGAATCGTCCACATAAAAATGGTACTTGACATCCTTGAATTTTGCAATTACCAGACTAAAGGGGAAGTGTATAGAGAGAACAGTAAAGGACCAAGAACAGAGCCCTGAGGCACCCCGAAATTTAATTTATAACATTCTGAGATCACTGAGCTAATTTTGACAGATTGAAAACGATCCAGGAGATATGTTGTAAACCACCTAAGGACAGGTCCAGTGAAGCCAAAGACAGACAGGTGAGGAGTGTGTCATGGTCGATCGTATCAAAGGCGGCCAACAGGTCAAGGAGGACCAGGGCCGTAGGCATACCCTTGGAAAATGACAGGTGTATCTCATTCTGAATGCACAACAGGGCAGTTTCTGTACTGCAGTGTTGTACTGAAGAGAAAAGCAGGGAACAGAAACAAGTGGGTAGTGAATAACGTATATAGAATTGGTTTGTGACATCACATTTCATTGTATAAAAAGAGATTTTTCAAAAACATTCGACTCTCTTCTCCTAATCTTTTATAGTGCATAGTATCTGCAAAAGGTAGACTCTTGCACTTTATTGTACAACTAGAGGAATGCTTTTGCTAACAAAAGCGAATCGTCTCTTAAAGTTTAAAATACTTTGTGGTTTTAATAAGCATGCTGTAAAGCTAAGAATGCACAAAGCAGCACCGTATGCTTTCCCAATACCTCTTAATACATTCTGAAGCTATAAAAGCAACAATAAAGGAGATATAAGGCACAAACTCCAAAGCAGCTATTTATGACCCCAGTTTGGCCCATAAGGGAGGGCCGGGGGGTAAAACTGACCGGCTATTTAGACTCTCCACATATGCTTTCCCAATACCTCTTAATACATTCTGAAGCTATAAAAGCAACAATAAAGGAGATATAAGGCAAAAACTCCAAAGCAGCTATTTATGACCCCAGTTTGGCCCATAAGGGGGGGGTCGGGGGGTAAAACTGACCGGCTATTTAGACTCTCCACATATGGTTTCCTGTTACCCCCCAGTACATTTTATAGCTCTAAATGCAATACTTAAGAAGATAATAGGGGGGTTGGCCTAAATTTAAGGCTTTCAGATTGGAAGGTGTCAGAAAATCACTCATAAATGAGACATTTTTCAAGGGATTGCTCCCAAAATCTAATCAGCTCGCGTTTCCGATAGTATGAACAGGTGTGTCAAATTATAAGGCTCTGTAATAAGGGAGATATTCAAGGGAGACCATAATGCGGCGGCGAGGAAACTAAGGCGAAAACAAATAAGCACCCTTTCAGGGACGCTTAATTACTGCTAAATAACAAAGATGAAAAGCAAATACTCTCAGTATAATAAACATAAACAGAACTAGAAATAGGACGCCCTGTTGATAGTAGCTGCGACATATGAATAGAAACAGGATACCATAGAAGAACACACATTATCATTGTGTAATGTCCACCCCATGAATCTTTTGCAAAAATTGTACAGTAGTCTTACAAGACCCTGTTTCGTTTGCAAAATATATCAATGATGCTTAAATATTTATTAGTGTACATGTAAATTATTTTAGCTTCATGCCTTTTTGCATTGGTTGGGTCGAAAATTTTGACGAAATCACTCTATCTTGCACGGTTAAGAAGATAGAAGCAAATTTCTGTTTTTCTATTTTTGGCAAAAATTTGAAAATTCAAAATGGCCGCCATATGTGGGGAGGGGAAAATTTTTTGAAAATTGCCAAGAGTACATTCCTTAGATACCCTGTGGGTCGAAAATTTCGACGAAATCGCTCTATCTCGCACGGTTAAGGGGATAGAAGCAATTTTGTGTTTTGTCATTTTTGGGAAAAATTCGAAAATTTAAAATGGCTGCCATTTTTGGGGAGGGGTAAATTTTTTTGAAAATTGCCAACAGTACATTGGTCAGTTACCCTGTTGCTCGATAATTTCAACGAAATCGCTCTATCTCGCACGGTTAAGGAGATAGAAGCAAATTCGTGTTTTGCCATTTTTGGCGAAAATTCGAAAATCAAAATGGTTGCCATTGTTGGGGAGGGGAAATTTTTTTGAAAATTGCTAAGAGTGCATTTCTGAGATAACCTGTGGGTCGAAAATTTCGACGAAATCGCTCTATCTCGCACGGTTAAGGAGATAGAAGCAATTTTGTGTTTTGCCATTTTTGGCGAAAATTCGAAAATTCAAAATGGCTGCCATTTTTGGGGAGGGGAAAATTTTTTTAAAATTGCCAAGACTACAATGCTCAAGTACCCTGTGAGTCGAAAATTTTGACAAAATCGCTCTATCTCGCATGGTTAAGGAGATAGAAGCAAATTTGTGTTTTGCCATTTTTGGCAAAAATTCGAAAATTCAAAATGGCCGCCAATTTTGAGAAGGGGAAAATTTTTTGAAAATTGCAAAGAGTACATTCCTTAGATACCCTGTGGGTCGAAAATTTCGACGAAATCACTCTATCTCGCACGGTTAAGGAGATAGAAGCAAATTTGTGTTTCGCCATTTTTGGCAAAAATTCGAAAATTCAAAATGGCCGCCATTATTGGGGAGGGGAAAATTTTTTGAAAATTGCAAAGATTACATTCCTTAGATACCCTGTGGGTCGAAAATTTCGACGAAATCGCTCTATCTCGCATGGTTAAGGACACCGGACGCCGGAAAAAGCAAAAATAATATGTCCACCCCCCAGTGGGTAAAACACTTCTTTTTGGGCAATTTAGTTTCCCGTCTTGTCGTGAAGTACCCCGAGTCCCAATTCAGAATGGGATCTTGATCCTGACAAGCCAGGATGCACTACATCCTGTCGGGGAGATGAAACCAACCCATATTTTTTGCGTGCTTTTTCAGGATTTTTGTCCCCAACTCCAGCCTTTTGTAACCGACCCTAGAGTCATAGAGTCGGTTGTAGGGTCTTCTCCAGTGGAACAACCCCCTTACATTTCTAGCAGTTCCTGTGTTGACTTTTCTTCTTTTTTCACAAAGGATACCTTTTCTTCTTGAGCACTACAAAGTCACCTATGAATAGGATGACTGAAAACTTAACAAACTTTGATGAAAATATCTTTATATATTTCTAATACAAAATCTGTGCAAATTGTTTGAGCACAGCTGAATATCACATGACTGTAACTTTATTCACTTTATAAAGTGGCACGACCTCTTGTAAATTTTAAATTCCACCCTTAGCTTCACTAAATGTCTCTGAACTCACACTTTGGTTACCTACCTAACTCTTTCAATATTTCTGTCAATTCCTTGCAGAGGGTACACAGTTATGTATTAAAGGGTGTGTAACATTATACATTTCTGTAAAGTTCATGTTTCTTATTCCCTGCTTTTCTCTTCCATACAACACTGTGTAGGAAACCTTTGTACATTGTTACTGTCACGTATGTCTGTCCTTACCTTTCTAACCAGTGCAATTTTCAGAAACATCTTCAGGTACATTATTGCCTTTACACGTTTTTCCCTACCTTCCTCTCCAGTGCAAATCTCTGGAGCATCTTTTCTTCCACTGACAAATCAGCGCTACTCTCTCCAAAACGCTTGTCCATCAGGGTGTTGATCTTGCCTCTCTTCTTATACTCCACCAGCAGTGTCTCTTTCCTCTGTAAACAATCATTTAAGATCTTTATAGTACATGTATGTAGTAAATATGGCAAGGTCTATTTCCCTAACCCCTCAACCCCTACACTGTAGGCCTGACTGTGTTCCGGGGATTTAGATATCATTGGTTATTAGCTAACAATATTTTGCTTGTCCATTTTAACATCACATATTGCATTATTTGTGATGTCATATAGGTGTAATGTCACAGATCTGAAAGTTATTGTATTGATTTTTGACATCACTGTTGCATGATGAACGTATGAACATAATTCTAGGGTTTGCACAAACATTTCAATGGATGTACAACATTGTGTCATGACACAAAAAGGTAAATGCGCAGTTTTGTTAGTGAGACTCTTCTGAGGCTATACATTTACAGGATTACTTGGATGTTCCTAGCCTATAAAGTACCAATTCAGAACTATTTATCTGGTTAAATATTCATAGCTAACAACTACTATATAGGCTTGTCTTGTCCCAAACCTAATGGATATTTCCAGGATTACTTCAATGTCGTTTTCCACATACACTCGCCAAATATAGTAACATGAACGTATAATATTTGAAAGAAAATTTACTCTAATAGCAAAGACCCAAAAAGTTGTCTCTCATTGTTGTCTCCTGTTCACACAAATGGAGATCTGGGGATGCCAAATACCTGGGCCAAGACTGGAGCATCTCACAGCAATAATGCTAAAATCATACTGATCAAAGGTTTTAACTTGTATTTTTTTGCAAATCAAATCTCAAACTAACCCAAAATTGTATTTTTTAGATTTGTTCCAAAAATGGAACTCTGAAAAAAATTTACGAAAATTAATCCAAACAGTCGCTGACATATCATGGGAAATAAAAACAAACTGCAATGCTGTCTACTCTTTATCACAGAATCAATAAAATGTATATTCAGTTGAAGTCCACTAAGCTTAATCTTAGACCAGAAAAATATTTCTACTCAACTAGGATTCCAGATAAGAGGGTCAATGGAAAATATCTTCCAATAATTTTGTAATAATGTATGCGTTTCTACTTAAAATGAGGATTAACGAACTTTACTTTAGTTTATACAGATGGGTTTGACAGAATATTAAAATTAACTCTACAATAGAGTTCATGGTTTACTTAATTTATGAAAAGATGTACTCTGCTTTCATAAATATGCTTATGATGTGGCTATTTTAATGCGATTTTATGTATGTTTGTATCTTAAATTTCAGTGGCAAATTTTGCAGTGAGAACTTTACTGCCTTGTATTAACAAGAAGACCATACAAGAAGAGTAGTTTCTTTAGTAGTTTTCACACGATTTGTCTTCAGACCTCTGGGACTTATACAAGAAAGTCCTGGCGTTCTTGTATAAAACAGTCCTGTTCATAAAAACACCATTCAGAGAACACACACAGGCTAATTATGTTAACCAGTAGCACAGCTTGTCTTCAGTTATTTTTTCAGTCATTCTTTTCACAATCCTGCAGTAGTGTTAATAACATTGTCTGCTCTTGGAAAGTGTGCACAAGGATAAAATACAAAGTCAGAAGAATTTTTTTTTTTTCATCTAGTAAGAAAATGAAAAAGATATACTGCCAAGACATATTGCTTGGTGAGCAAAGGACAAAACATCAGTTATTTTCCTGTTATGGGTTCAATTAATTAAGTCCCAATCCTGGGTTGAAGCTGATAAAGATGGCGATTATTTGCAAATGGTTTACAGTACTGAACCTGAACAAACTGCATACAGATAAAACTCCCTGTCATAATGTGTTGAAAAGAACAATCAAATAATACAGTACATTCGGTGTAAGTAGAGCCTCCAATATCCACAGATAGTGGCCCTAGTTTAATCATGAATCTACACTTATACCTAAAGTATACAGCATACAAATCTGGATTTATATACCTAAAGTATACAGCATACAAATCTGGATTAATTTATATATACCTGAACTCAACTTCTGCTGGTTCTTTTGAAACAGAGTCTACTGTAATTCAATAAATTCATAGATAAGTGAATATGTCGGTTTCTGCTACTTGATTATATTCAACAGTTTTCTTACCTTCTGAATGGCTCTAGATCTGGACACCCCTGGACGACCTTTATCAAACTTTGAGACTTTCTTGTTAAGAACCTCATGTTTTTGCCTGTTGATCTTTACTTCAAAGGGGTTGATCTGAAATAAAAACTCCACAAGTGTAATTTGGTCTCACTTTCAGGCTTTAATGAAGTTTAAAGTCTGTAATTGAAGGGCTAGTGTATCTGTTGTATTTACCAGAAGGGGGCTTCACAGGGTGAGTGATTAAAAGCCTTCACATTTATTGTTAATAATAAGGTATTCTCTTTGGAACTCATACTAAAATAAGATGCTCACTGACACACCTTTTTCCCCTCACTATCACCCCAGGCATTTATTAAACTAGATTGGGCCAACTCGGCGCCAACATATCCCCAGACAGGTCATCACTCACGCCACAGGTTTTGATCGGGAATTTTTTAAAACATAATTACCCATTATTATATGAACTTCAGCACATCAATCTACTCTGTTTATATCTTCCAAGGAAGATGGTGTATCCCCAGACGCCGAATACATAACTCAAATTATATTTTCAATCTTCCTGCAATGATAACTCTAAACCTATTTTCAAAGTATTTAAATGATTGATGATTGAATGTCCATTCTAAAATAATAATCCCAAAAGAGCATATCTGTTTCTATATTTGTTGACAAATAAAATATTATTTTTAACTCAACTCATCATACTTTTCAATCTTCCTTCAAAGTATTTAAATGATTGATGATTCAATGTCCATTCTAAAATTCATAATCCCAAAAGCGCATATCTGTTTCTATATTTGTTCACAAATAAAATATTATTTAAAAAAAAATTATTTATATTATTATTTTATTATATTATTTTTAGAATTTGCAAATTGTTTTCAGTTATTCATTTCCTCTATACCTATATATGTGGTCCATATATATGCAACCTAAATATGTGACACAATCTCAGTTCTGACTCCCCTTTGTGTTATATGTAATGAAGCCCACCACCTCCCACCCCCACCCCTCTCCCCTTCTCCACACCTCTCTCACTATTACACAAGATCTGCAACCCCATTGAGTTCTTTGTTTCTCATCTGATATCATTAAATACCTTTGTTTATTTAGTGTCACTCAATATAGCTGGAGGTCCCAGAGGTGGGTGGGGGGAATCCGGGTGGGGGATGCATAAATGGTAAACAAACAATCTATATAAAAGGGGTACTCAAATACAAAAAGAATTGAGAATTTTAAGTATGTGATTATCAACTGAAATGAGTTCATAACTGTAGGAGCTGTGTCAAAATTAACTGAGGCAAGTTGAATAAAACTGGGCTAGTTGAGGGTTAAAAATCCCCTACTTTTACTACATAAGGATATAATTTCATTAATATTGGGACTTAAAGCTCACTTAAAGTGTCCATTTTGTCTACTTGAATATGTTTAACCAGTTTCATTTTAAAAAGTTAAAAACTCAGCAAGCAGAGGTATAACACACAAAAATAAGTTCTTAAAAGACTAAGATAGCCATAACATTATTAATATTCAAAATTTAAATAGACAGGCATTTCCTTTTAAAAATTCAAAGATTTCAGCTCTATAACCCACATAGTTTGACAGTTACTGGGCTTTAAAGTGGCATAATGTCCATAAATTGGGTTTCTGTGGGCATTTTACAATTGTTAAAGAGACCTTAGCAATTAAACAACAGATCTGAAACTTTTTGGGGGACATACATAACAAACAAAAATTATATATAATACAGTTTAAGACTTGTCACACTAAGCATTTCCAAATAACAGGGCAAAATACGGAAAAAATATCCAAAAAGGCACTTGGGCGAGTGTCTATGGCCCTCATACACAGGTTAAATGTCTACTAAAAACCTTGATTTTCGGCATATGTAAAAAGGACATAATAATGCATTCCCAGATGGGATTTCAGCTCCATCAATCACATAGTTTAACAGTCACAGGGCTTAAAGGTGGTTAAAAAGTCCAAATATTGGGTCTCTGTGGGCCTTTTAGAGATCTCGATGTGGCTTTCAAATTAAAGCTTCAGACTTAAAATTTGTTACATACTAAGATTACACATAGAATATGTATCTAATAAAGTTTGAAACTTCTCAGACTTACCATTTCCAAGTTACAGAGCAAAATATGTGAAAAATGTCTTAAAAGGGTCACTCAGGTGGGTGTTTAAGGTCCTCATACACAGGTTAAATGTCTACTTGAAGCCTTGATTTTTGGCACATGTAAAAAGAACATAATAATGTATTCCCAGATGAGATTTCAGCTCTATCAGTCACATAGTTTAACAGTCACAGGCCTTAAAATTGGCAAAAAGTCCAAATACTGGGTCTTTATGGGGCCTTCTAGAGACCTAAATGTGGCCTTCAAATTAAAGCCTCAGACTTAAAATTTGTCACATACTAAGATTACACATAGAATATGCATCTAATACAGTTTGAAACTTCTTAGACTTACCATTTCCAAGTTACAGGGCAAAATATGTGAAAAATGTCTAAAAATGGTCACTCGGGTGGGGATTTATGGTCCTCATACACAGGTTAAATGTCTTCTTAAAGCCTTAATTTTTGGCACATATATAAATAACATACTAATATCTTCCCAGATAGGATTTGAGCTCTATCAGTCACATAGTTTGACAGTCACAGGGCTTAAAAGTAGCAAAAAGTCCAAATATTGGGTCTTTGGGAGCCTTTTAGAGACCTCAATTTGACCTTCAAAATTAAAGCTTCAGACTTAAAATCTGTTACATACTAAGATTACACACAGAATATATATCTAATACAGTTTGAAACTTCTCAGACTTACCATTTCCAAGTTAAGGGAAAAAGATGTGAAAAATGTCTTATAAGGGTCACTCGGGTGGGTGTTTATGGTCCTGATACACAGGTTAACTGTCTATTAAAGGCCTAAATGTTGGGGCACATATAAGAAAACACATAGATATATTCCCAGATGATATTTAACTTAGATGAGAGACATAGTTTGAAAGCTACAGTGCTTGAAAGTGGCAAAAAGTGCATAAATTGGGTCTCTGTGGGCACTTTTGAGACCTTAAGTCGACCCCTTTGGGTAAACCTACAGCCCTAAAATTTTCTACAGACAAGGATTACATATCAAAGTTATACCTAGCGCAGTTTGAGACTCATCAGAATTACCACTTCCAAATTATAGGGCAAAATATGTGAAAAGTATAGCAAAAAATCCCCAAGTGGGGGTATTTATGGGCCTCAAACACAATTTTTTCCTCAACTTAAAGTCGTGATTTTCGGCACATGTACTAAGAACATATTAATGTGTTGTCAGGTAAAATTTCAGCCAGCTGAGCATCATAGTTTGTGACCTACAGGGCTCTAAGTGGCCAAAAGTCCAATTTCTGACCTTAAGGTGGCCATAAGTTCTTTTTTACTGGGAGTTTAAGGTCACCTTAAAATAGGGATCTTCCTTTGGGCACCCTTAACATGTGTACCAAGTTTGAAAAAAAAATATTAATTTGTTTTTGAGTTATCGCGTCCACAAGGAAATTTCTACGGCGGCGGCGGCGGCGGCGGCGGCGGCGGCGGCGCGACGGACCTGAATCCAATATATCCCCGACTTTCGTCTGGGGATATAAATATTATGAGACTTAGATCCTTAAAATTATTTTCTGAAGTTTCAGTAGCCTTCCTAAAGTTTCAAGTTTGTTTGTAATTAGGCAAACTTTCAGTACAGATAATCAAGTGTCAGTTTAATATAATGTACTCATACATGCCCTGTCTGATGAGCTTAAAAATTGCCTAACATGTATAAGTGCTTTATGGTAGCAAATATCTGTGTACATGTTTGAAAAAGATATGGTACAAATTTCAGCCTTGAAGTAAATTTAAAATTTCAGTACAATCTTCACCTATAGCTCATTTCCTGGTTTATTTTTCACTATTTTACTGCACAGTAAACCTCTTGCAAGTACCTTAAGTAATGGTTATGTAAAGTTCTATGGTAATTTTTTGGACACAAGATTATGAGTTAATTTCTATCAGAAACTCTTACACCTAGGTTACACCTTTCTGTGCTGGGTTCATGAGTTACAAATGAATGGTCTTGTGTCCTTTTGGCTGTGGATAGTTGTGGTTAGAATAATTTCCATTTTGGTATCCCACCAAATCAGAACCATTCCAGTTTTAGGATACCAAAACCAGTTGCATTGCTGACATCCCTAATCATACAAACCAACTAACAGATAGTGAAGTTCACGGAAACAAAACATGGGATTTCTTTGAACTCGTTATAGACATCTTAAAATCTAGCAGAAAAATATGAGATACAAGTTAATTATTTATTCAGGTGTAGGGTATGTTTTATATATTTACGTTTTCTCAAAATTATGCTGACAATCGCAATCACAGTTGCAAAGAGTCGTCATGGTAGTTTACAAAATGGTCTTTATACTGATATACCAGTCGCACCAGTCCATTCCTTGTTGTGGTACAGTCTACTCCATGTCCTGGTAGGGTACATTAGAGTGAGAAATTTAAAATTTGCCAGGAATCTAAAATTCGCCACTTCTAAAACCTTAGTTAGTTTTGAAAATGATGTTATAGCTTAATATTGGTATTTTTTGGTTTAAAAAGCCTTAATTTACTACACATTCAACAAATCTCACCACAATTCATTTATTTTATTAGTATTTGCACATGTGGTAAATTTCAGATATGTGGCAAATTTTAGATTTCTTACTCTACATGGATCGTATACTACTAAGATACAAGGTCTCTTTTCAAAGTCATAAAGACAAGGTCTTTGTCCAGAAATCCAATACATACACATACGACCACATGGCAAGCTGTGACCTGGCCATTTAATATCTGCAAGACTATAAGCATTCTAGAGGGCCAATTATAATCATGAAAATTTACATGGATTGACTGCTGAATAAAAAAGTAACACTGAACTATATTAACAGAGACATCAGTTCAATCGTTAGACCCATTCTAAAAACATTCACAATACAAATAAAAAGTCACCCTAACTGTGGAATTTCTCCAGAAATATACTTTGTCTCATGACTCACCTTATGGGTATTTGTGTTCTTCTTTGATCTCACTTTATCTGACAGTGGTTGCTTCTTATGTTTTGTTTTGGCCATTGCTATTGCTTACTAGATATTTAATACCTGAAAAAAATGAAAAATGTTTCAAATTATACCAATTTTCGAAAACCAGTACCAATAGACCAACTGGTGTTTCTGAATGACTTCAGAGTTGTGATGGTCACGGGCAAGCGCGGTAGCAATTACCGGCTGCCTTTAAGTTGCAACAGGAAAAGACAAAAAGTTTAACTTAAATTTATTTAACAATTAAAAATAAAGATTACAGTCAACTGGTATGCTCTCAACAGTACATACAATGATACAATAATGAAACCATTCTGACCTGGCCACTGTAACTGTCCTATGATCTGTCATGTGATCCGTCTGATGTCCACTAACACAGATATCCGTATCCTGTGATCTGTTCAGTATCCGATGACACAAACTGTCCTTATCCTGTGATGATTTCGATATCCAATCACAGCAAATGTATGTATAGAAATATTCCGAGAGTCTGCACAAATGTACCATCCGCTTCAAGATATGGACAATGTCCAAAATGCAATAAATCCACTCTCTGGTAGAACCACACACTATGTGCAGACGAAAAAGTATCCAAAGTACAGCTAATCTATCCAGACAATGTATCCAGTTTGCTCCAGTAATAGTTCAATCACAAAGTATAAAGTACACAAAAAGTATATATCCATTTGATAGTACGATGTAGCTCTAAGACACAGCCTTCTGTATAGCCAGCAAATACTATATTCATCTGTGGTCAGGTATACAGTGATTATATACATGCATGGAAACTTCCAGACAGTTATAGAACCAACCTGAATTTAACACCTTCTACCAGACTCACCAAGGAAGTTCTAGAGATTACTGGTAATTGGGTTTCCCCAAACCTACTATTATAATCACTGAGGTTATTAGACGGATTTCCCCAGTCTATAAATAGACCAGTACTGCATAACACATAAAAAGAGTCAATAACACAATTACCTTATATGACAATATAAAAACATAAAGGTTAGATTAAACAATGCACTGATATTGTGCCCATATATGTAACAAGAGTGTTTAAGAAAATGTTGGTTACACACTATTTTGAAAACAGCTTTCAGAAGTTGTCATTTAAGGGATTTGATCCTTTGGAAAAGGCAGAGTACAAATCACAGGAACATTTCAGGAGCCGGTTATAATCCTTCTTCACAATTGCAGTTCAATCTGGGTCCCATTCCGAAACAATCAGGAGTGGGCTGGAAGTAGTTTATAGGAAAAAAAGGATTTGCTAAAATGGCCAGGAATAACATTAAATGACTAATATCCCAATATGGATATTGACCTCTATTTGGAACTGGATTATCCCTTTTTGGACATCAGCACCCAAGAGGTTGTTTACATCAATTTTGGCACTTTATAAATGCTTCTTACTTACTTACAGTGTTGAAAGTGACATAAAATCCCAAATAAATTAATATTTACATACTTATTTTTTATTCAATGGGGTGTTTTTCCTATCATTTTGACACAGTGGGAGAACCCATTTAAAGATATTACTCTTTAAGTCTCATGTCCAAGAAAAGTATACTAGATTGGGCTAATTCAAAACCAATTTATCCCAGACAGTGCATCTCTATATCACTGCTTCACATTCAAGGTTGGTTCAACTAAGAATGTATATATAATTCAAATTCAATTTACATATATTTAAAGCAATAAGGTGGTGGACTGGCCCAGCCACTTTAACAATAAGTTAATCTAATATACACACTTTTTAGTGCATATTCTTTGCGAGCAAAATGTAAGGAGCTACAATATAGAGCTAAATTAAAAACCATATTCCAGAGGCAGATAAAGGTTATTACCGAAATTGTAGAACCAGCAGACAAGGATATTATGTTGGAAAAGATTTTTCTGGTAAGGCTGAAATACCAAGTGTGGAAGCACATCTAACATGTTCGGACAAGGAATTCCCAAGTCCCAGACCAGAATAGTAAAAACCACGGTTCAAGTGAATATTAAGAACTAAGCTTTGAGGAGTCAAATGTAGAAATGTCTAAAGGCACATAGTGTCAGGTACTGTGTCTAGTATTGTATTAAATTAAAATATTTACAACTTTTGAAATACTACACAGGGTAAAAAGGTCTCGCCATGTGGATTGCCTTGTAGATATTTTGGATAACTAAGATTGTTAACTAAGATTGCCATGTCCTCTGTGTATACAGATTTCAGAAACTGCATATCTTCACTCTTCCAGAAGCAACAAGTACCAAACTGCAAATCTTCATTTTTTTTTCTGAAAAGGACACAACTTTGTCATCTTCATTTTTCTAGAAAGGATGGATCCCTTTCATAAAAATGGCAAATTTGCAAAGTTAATAAGTAAATTAAATTTTTATATTAAGTTAATACCCTATCCAATGGACAATTGCTAATCCGGTCGGAACAGACCGGCCCACCAAACAGAAAAAGTCGTCCTCTGTTTTCACCAGCTGGCTGGTCCTACTGTGCATTCGCAATGTGGCGCAATGTACTCCCTTCCTGTCCAGACAGTGATGTCATAGCATCTTTTTCATTGTCTAAACCTATTAAGACGCTACCTAGTACGCTAATAGCAGGGCCAGTTGGGAGGGCCTTGCCTGTCCATTGGATAGGGTATTAGCTTATAAAAATTTAATTTAATTTACTTATTTAATTTGCCATTTTATTGCGTTAATACATCCTATTCAATGGACAATTGCTGAATAAATACCACTTGGTCGGCGGGTGAGTTACTACAGACTTAACTGAACTCGCATATGATAAATTTTCCTCTGGCCTAGGTTGACTTAGAGTCAAGAAAGCAATAGGCCTATGGTCGGTTACCAAAACCCGGTTGCCGGGGCTATACCAACGTTGCCCCCCCTTTTTACAGACATGCTCTACGGTAAGGGAAAAGAGGGATGAGTTCAGTCCCAGAAGGCAAATAAACATCACAAAGAAAGCATGTTACAGTTTGTTGGGGTTTTTTTACTTTTTTTTATTAGTTTCATGAACTATTTACACTATGTACAGAATCAGAATATTTCAAATCATGAAAATTGGACTTTCTGATAGATATTTTCATCACAATTTGAAATTCTGACAGAATTATTTGTCAGAAAGTCCAATTGGAAGTTCTGATGTCAGAAAGTCTAATCCTATTATTTAATTAGAAAATGATCAGATTGCTCTGAGGTACAAAATTTTAGGTTCTGTCATCAAGATTTGAAATTCCAATGGACTGGACACTTTGATTCATCTGTATCAGAAAGTCTGATTCAAAAGCAAAAACCTTCTGTGATAGGTTTGACTCAGACTCAGTACTTACTATTTTCTTTTAATTAATCTAATCAGAGTAACTTAGATTTTATTTAAAACTAGACCTACACATCGGAGACCGATGCAAATTTGTATCCACCAAAAAGACAACTCACCAAAGCCAGTGAACCACTGTTTGACCTTGAAGGAGGGACCCAAGGTCAAATCTAACATCAGAAAATTCCTAGCCCAAGATTTCGTATGAGTTGGTTTCGTACTGTAAACTTCTAGGATCAATAATAAGTGAGTTATAAGCACTTTTAACTTTGGCTATCCTCGTTTGACCTTGAAGAAGGGGCCCAAGGTTAAATCCGACCACGCCAGAAGATTCCCAGCCCATGATTTTCTATAGGTTGGTTTATCATCCCAAACCTTTAGGACCAATAATAAGTGAGTTATAAGCACTTTTAACTTTGGCTGTCCTCATTTGACCTTGAAGAAGGGGCCCAAGGTCAAATCCGACCACACCAGAAGATTCCCAGCCCATGATATCCTATATGTTGGTTTACCATCCCAAACCTCTAGGACCAATAATAAGTGAGTTATAAGCACTTTTAACTTTGACTATCCTCGTTTGACCTTGAAGGAGGGGCCCAAGGTCAATTCCGTCCACACCAGAAGATTCCCAGCCAATGATTTCCTATATGCTGGTTTACCATCCCAAACCTCTAGGACCAATAATAAGTCAGTTATAAGCACTTTTAAGTTTGGCTATCCTTGTTTGACCTTGAAGGAGGGGCCCAAGGTCAAAATAGACCACACCAGAAGATTCCCAGCCCAGAGTTTCTATAGGTTGGTTTACCATCCCAAACCTCTAGGAGCAATAATAAGCGAGTTATGAGCAGTTTTAACTTTGGCTATCCTCGTTTGACCTTGAAGGAGGGGGCCCAAGGTCAAATCCGACCACACCAGAAAATTCTCAGCCCATGATTTCCTATATGTTGGTTTACGATCCCACACCTCTAGGACCAATAATAAGCGAGTTATAAGCAGTTTTAACTTTGGCTATCCTCGTTTGACCTTGAAGGAGGGGCCCAAGGTCAAATCCGACCACACCAGAAGACTCCCAGCCAATGATTTCCTATATGTTGGTTTACCATCGCAAACCTCTAGGATCAATAATAAGTGAGTTATAAGCAGTTTTAAGTTTTGCTGTCCTCATTTGACCTTGAAGGAGGGGCCCAAGGTCAAATCCGACCACACCAGAAGATTCCCAGCCAATCATTTCCTATATGTTGGTTTACCATCCCAAACCTGTAGGACCAATAATAAGCGAGTTATAAGCACTTTTAGCTTTGGCTATCCTCGTTTGACCTTGAAGGAGGGCCCAAGGTCAAATCTGACCACGCCAGAAGATTCCCAGCCCATGATTTCCTATATGTTGGTATACCATCCCAAACCTCTAGGATCAATAATAAGTGAGTTATAAGCACTTTTAAGTTTGGCTATCCTCGTTTGACCTTGAAGGTTAAATAGCGCTGAGTCCTGTAGTATATGGAGATATTGCGCTGAGTATAAATACATAACATAACATAACATAAGGAGGGGTCCAAGGTCAATTCTGACAACATCAGAAGATTCGCAGCACATGATTTCCTATAGGTTGGTTTCACATTGCAAACCTCTAGGATCAATAATAAGCGAGTTATAAGCACTTTTAAGTTTGGCTATCCTCGTTTGACCTTGAAGGAGGGGCCCAAGGTCAAATCTGACCACGCCAGAAGATTCCCAGCCCATGATTTCCTATATGTTGGTTTACCATCCCAAACCTCTAGGATCAATAATAAGCGAGTTATAAGCACTTTTAAGTTTGGCTATCCTCGTTTGACCTTGAAGGAGGGGTCCAAGGTCAATTCTGACAACATCAGAAGATTCGCAGCACATGATTTCCTATAGGTTGGTTTCACATTGCAAACCTCTAGGACCAATAATAAGGGAGATATAGGCACTTTTAAAGTCTGCTATGTGGGTTACTTCGGCACTCCGTGGATAACCTTGAATTAAGAGCTTCAAGGTCAAATGTGTGCAAGGTTGTAGAGGACATGTATATCTGTTATACATATCACCTATGAAGAGATTCAACCTTCTACCTATGAGAAACAGCCGGTAGAAAAATGTCGATTATTTTCAAAGAAATGCCCGTGGCGGCCATCTTGTTTTTCAGAATGAGGCTATTTTCCTTCCCAGAGAAGCTTACCCCCCAATGAAGATATCCTGCAAATTTGGTGAACCTAGCTGCTGTCGTTTTCCTCTTAGAACATTAATGCCGAAAATCTAGTTTTGTGCCTGATCATGTGACAGATAAATGTGAAAAATAAAACTTAATATGTATTAACTGAATGGTTATGTCTTAAATAAACTTTACTGAAACAATCATTTTATCTTTATCCATTATATCAGCAATACCTCAATAAATAAAGCAAAATTGGACTTTCTGATGGATCAGACTTTCTGATACAGGGGAATCAGAAAGTCAAATCCATCAGAATTTCAAATCTTGATAACAGAACTTCAAATTTTGGATCTCAGAGCTCATTCTGTTACAAAGGTGGAACAAAATTGGACTTTCTGATGTATTGGACTCTCTGATTCTGGGGTATCAGAAAGTCCAATCCATAAGAATTTGTAATTCTGATGTCAGAACTTCCAATTCGTACTTCAGAGCAATTTTCTATTTAACCAACAGGATTGGACTTTCTGATGACAGAATTTGAAAATCTGATGGATTGGACTTTCTGGCACGACATATACAAATCTCCTCAATATAAGGGCTATTTGTGGATCTGCTGAGCAGCCACTAATGGGCCCAGGTGAAAAAGCTCTGAATTAGCCCAAGCTACATCCCTCAAATGGAGCTGTGTGAAGGTGTTATGTGACTTCCAATGGCAGGCTATTAAGATTTGTTCTAAGGAGACTCCCGACTGGAAGGCTTAGGAGGCAGCAAAGGCTCTGACATCATGGGCTTTAACCTGATGTAAGGTGACAGCATCCTGATCAGAGAGCTCATAACATAGGATCACAGTCTGCTTGATCCATGAGGAGATAGTGGCAGGTGAGGTGTCCTTGTCAAAAGCTTTCTTAAAGGAGACAAAGACTAACTCCTTGTTCTGCCTGAGGTCAGAGGTCCTGTCCAAATAGTAGTGCTCTGACTGGACACAGGCAACTATCAGGCTAGTCTTGAGGGACTTATCTAGAGTTAGGGCCAGGGCTGGTATAACCACTGGGGCCACACTGTCTGGACCCTCTTTGGCCAGCTGGTTCTTAGAAAGAAAGCAGGATGCTGGGTACAAAGACACCTTTGACCAGTCTGCCTGGTATCTGATGTTCTTATTTTGCCAAGCATGGATCTCACTCCTGCATTTGCCTGACCCCAAGGCCAAGAGGAAAACAGTCTTGAAAGTCAAATGCTTCAAAGAGGCCTCTTTTATTGGTTCAATTGGAGCCTTTGTCAGCTTGTGCAACACCAGGGGGAGAGGTTCCAGGAGGGGATCCCCCTCTGACCCTTGGGTCTGTCTCTCTGGAAACTGTTGAGTAGATGAGTGAGATTCTCATCTTTGCTGACATTTATGGGCGAATTTCCCAGTTTGTCAGCAATGGTTGATCTGTACCCATCAATAGTACTTTGCTGTAACTTCCTGTCGTGGAACAGGTACAGAAGGAAGTCAGCTATTCACTTTACAAGGGGTGCCCTTAAGTCCACCCGATTACTGAGGCACCACTTTGTAAAATTTGTCCACTTTGCCTTATAAACTGATCTGATTGATCCTCTTCGAGGAGCCTCAATTCATGCTGCCACTTGGTCACTTGATCCCAGAACCAGGGCATATTGGGCCACTCTGGAGCAATCAGAATGATTCTCCTGCACGGGTAGTCCCTTAGTTTCACCGCAACCTTGTCCAGAATGGCTACTGGTGTGAAGGCATATGGGTCCAGATCCTCCCAAGGCAGACTGGGTGCATCTACTGCCCAGGCTAGGGAGTCTGGAACCAGTGAAACATACTGAGGTAACTTGTTGATGAACCTTGTTGTAAACAGGTTTATTTGTGTTTATACCACCTGGGGCATATCAACTTTAAGACCTCTGGAAGAAGAGACCACTCTGTTTGGATGGTCTTACCAAGCCTGGATAAAATGTCTGCTACTACATTCAGTCGGCCTGGAATGTGTCAGGCCTAAGAAAGGAGAGTCACTTGCTTCCTGCAGCACCAGGACAGGATTCTCCACAGTAGGGCAAACATTGGGCCCAATCTCATGCCCCCCCTTCTCCTTGTTTATGCAGGCAACCACTGTGGTGTTGTATGTTGCTATGAGTACAATCTGGTATGTACAGAGGTGGTGGAACTCTTTTAGGGCCAGGAATACTACTTTTACTTCCAAGTAGTTTATATGCAACTTGCTTTCTGGGGGGGGCCAAGTCCCTCTTGCCCAGGCGAATGCCCAAGTCGTCTCTTGAGGCATCTTTAAAGATCTGAAGAGGATGGCTGAGTGGGTGTAGTGGCTGTGGTTGGGATCCTCCAATGATATTGAGGTGCCACTAGACATGTGGAGCCAGTCCAGGTGGATTTGCATTTCTGTAGCTGCTAACTGGCCTATGAGTGACATGAACTGCCTGACCTGTAATAGTTGTTGAGAAGTTTCTGAATCTTTAAGTTTAAGGTCTACCAAGGTTCCAAAGTGGTCTGACCTTGCCCTCGTTGAGGTTGTAATGGTAACCTACAAATTCGATGATCTGCTTGGGTTCTAGGGCTACTAGGGTCTGAGTATGATGGAGACAAGTTTGGTGGGATGTGTCTCTGAACAACCAATCATCTTGGTACTACTGGATTCTAAAACCTTGTTTTGAGCATTCAGTTTGACTTCTTGGACTATCATTGTGAATTCCATTGGAGCAGTGGACAGACAAAATGGTTGAGCTTTGAATTAGTAGGATTGACCCTGAACATGAAAACGAAGCTATTTCCTGGACTATGGGTTTATTGAGATATGGAAGTAAGTGTCCTTGAAATCTATCGATGTTACCCATTCGCCTTTCTGTAATGAAGTCCTTATGGATTCTGGTGTCTCCATTTTGAATTTCTCTGCTTTTAGATATTTGTTCAGTGAGCTCAGTTCCAGGATTGGTCTCCACTTGTTGTTGGGTTTTGAAACCAAGAAAAGTCTGTTGAAGAAAGCCAGAGATGTCTGATTTTGGACATTTTCTACTGCATTCTTTTGAATAAGTCAATGTGGGATGTACATATCCACTTATGATTATTGGAGACCTGGTCAATGTTGGCTGGTTCTGGAAGGGGAGGGTGTAGCCTTCCTTGAGGATTCTTATAACCTTGGAGCTGACCCCTAGGGTGGCCTAAGATTACCAAACTGGGTCAGTCTGGCCACTACAGGCACAACAGTCTGGACACTGGAGACACGTTGGACACTGAATGGACAGAATGCAACTGATCTATACAGGAAACACCTTTCACATATTCTATTTGTTTTACAATGGGTCTTATGCCTTTCTTCTGTGGCTGCCTAGCCACAAAAGGTACATGATTCACAGCAAAACAATTTACATTTAAAGTCTGACAATTGTCTACAAGTGTCTCTCTCCTTCCGGCCATCTCCACAAAATCCCTCTGGGTTACACAGTAATTGTCATTTATAAAACTTTGACTTTTGTCCAGTAACTCTGAATAGTTGGGAGGCTTTGCCCCAAGCTCGTTTGCTCTGACCATGATGGCTGAGTGTTTTCCATTCTGGTAGACCAGACTTCTGGCTGGTGTTCAGTGCTTGATTGGCATACCAAGGATATGGGTCGTAACTGCTGAATTTCTTATGAGAGCTACCAGAGAAGCATTTATCCTTTTGGTGAGATATCTCCTCCTCTGCTTTTGTGATCAAACTGTCTGGAAACAGGGAGGCCATATGAAGGGTTAAGTTAAGCCAGTGTATCCTGTTTAACCTCTGCTTCAAATAACCCAAGCTAGCTATCACACATCAGGCCAGATTAAGATTTGCCATATTGATAAAAACAATGTCTGAAAGGTCCTGCATAGTTCTGGCCATAGCCTGTGTTTAACTCTAATTAAAAGCTATTGCATGGCCTAGTTCTTCAGCTGCTTCATGTGTTTTGGTGGTCGACTTTCACTTGGCTTTATCACCAGAATGATCTTAAGTTGGGTAGCCATGCTGTCCTGGACCTTGGTTAAACAACGATTAAAGCTGCCTGTCTGGTTGCAAACAAAAGATGAGTCCTTGGCTGACCTCTCCCATCTTCTCAGTGTTTCCTATGCTACAGGCCGGGAAGCCAGTGATCCAGAAGATAGGGACTGTCTAGCAATTTTGATGAAAGAACTACTCAGTTTCGCCAGTTCATTGGGCAGAAGTAAACTTTCTTTTCTGAGAACAGATCATACTCCTTCTGAGTATGAGGAACCTTGATAAACTGGTCCTTGGACAGTCCACTGGCATTAGTATTATGTGTAGGGTAGCCTTCTGTCAAAATGAGGTTTAACTTTTCCATTTTCTGGCAGAGCCAGTAATCTGATGGAAGTTTTACTGATATTTTGCCAGTTGGCTGGATCCTGGGACTGGCAAAGTAATTATCATCTTGAGAAGAGGCTGTACTCTAAAATTCTGGTATCTGATGCCACCCCATGAACAACCGGACACCCCAACAGTTTTACTCTTCAGAAAGCTGCTGATCCAGTTCCTGTTCTGGTGTACCAGTTCTTTTGGTCAGACACCTCGCCTTTTTCCCCCATAGGGTGGGCCTGTACTGCCAAGTCAGAGTCGGGGTCCTGTTCAGCAGCACCAGAAACTGAAGCAGTGGGCAGAACCTTCTTGCTGGTATTACTTTGATTGGAATCATCTCACTAACCAGTCTGGTAGACTGCACCACTGGCATCTCACTGGTACTGGTAGTAGGCTGGCTCTGACCGACAGTAAACTGGTTGACCGGTCCAGTAGACTGCAACACTGGCATCTTACTGGAACCAGTAGCAGGCTAGCTTGAAGATGTCTGACTGGCCTGACTGTTTGGTTGAATAAAAAGTCTCTCTGAAGTGACAACACCGGTTGATAGCTATTTAAGGGTGAAACTGGCATTGTGACCTGTTGACGAGCCGGTTACTTCTAATCTGGAGAACCTCTCTGACCACTTCGCGTCTAGTACCTTAACTTCCTGACTTAAAAAACTAGACGATTTTGAAGATGCCTTCTTTTTAGCAGCTTATTTAGTAGAGGTTGTCATCCATTTTCTTATCCTTTCTAGCTTTGTTGGTGGGAGTTACTAGTTGAGATTTCTGATCACTACTGAGGTCACTGCAAAACTGGCATTCGGTCTGTAAAACACAGGGGCCGGTTTCACAAAGGGTCTTAGACTTAGCCAAGTTTTTGGCTAAGTCATGGACTTAAATCTAAGACTTAGGTCTCAGCTAAGTCTGGGACTTAAATGGATTTCACAAAGGGTGACTTAGCTAAGTCCATGTGACATTTTACTTCTATTCAAAATATAATATTGGTGACAAACATCCTTCATTTGACTCATTTTGTCTAAGGATAAGTGCCGTTTTCAAATGGAAAAACTTCTTCTCATATAAAACCTTTCCAAAGACACCATTAGGGAGGTAGTTTCTGTATTTATACTTAATTTATAGCCATTTCCAGTTTTGAAGTGGAGAGAAATTTATGGCGGCCATATTTAAGTCTTTGTTTACAAAAGTTAAGCCCACTCCCAGGTAGGCTTAATTTTGAGCCCTAAAACTTAGTCAATGCTGCTTTGTGAAATCTGCTGAGTCTAAGACCATGGACTTAGCATGATTTAAAGACAAATGTCTTGATTTTAAGTCTAAGTCCAGGCTAAGTCCTTTTCTGAAACCGACCCCAGGGGTCATTGCTTAGCCCTTTATCGTGACACCTTGCATACTTACTGTATAGGTCGAACGCAGCTATTACACATCCACAACTTCCAAGCTTCTGTCCCAGTGAAGCCATGATGTATGTAGAAACTCTTGATATAAAAGATTTGAGGAAATAAGATGTCTTCTTGGTGAATTTTACAAAAAACTTTTCCACTTTCGAAAAGTGTCTGAATGAACATGCTCCAAACGAAAAGACTCTATGATGTCATGTTGTCTAGACAGGAAGGAAGTAGGTCACAACACCTAGTGAATGCATCACACAACCGGCCCTGCCAGTGCTTGCAGAGGATGCCTTTTTCTGGCATTTGGCGGGACCAGTCGGTGCAAACCAGTATAGCTAATTGTCCATCAGGTAAGATGTATTAATGCAGTAAAACTTCATTTTTTCTGAATAGGACGTGTCCTTTTAACAGAAACTGCAAAACTTCACTTTTACAAAAATGTTGCGTCCTTTTCACAAAATTAGCACATCTTCAAATTTTCTTAGCCTGAACGGAACAAGTGCACAACAAAAGACTTTTGAAAAAATTTAACTGCTACTGAAATATGAAAATCTTAGCTCAGGCTAACGAATGGGGACACAGATGATAGAAAGTGTTTCCACCTTATGGGTTCCTAGATTATTCTATTTACATTTGCCTGTAAAAGTTCTCCATTTTTGCTGCTTTTGCAGATCTAGGTCAATTGCTAAGTGAGTAAGGGCCAGTAGCTACTTTGAGAAAATTGGTTATATTTCCAAAGCCACTGCATAAAGAGCATTTCACAAAATATGTTTTTAGCTACTTTCCTTGTACCTACAAGATGGTACCTGTTTAGGAGGTCTGCCTCAACAGCTAAGTGAGTAATAGCTATTTTCTGCTTTTTACAGTTACAAGAATAAGTTAATAGGTTATTTCTTTGTAACTGTTAGCTACAATACTTTGGCCAAAGTTGTTATTTAACACTTTTTGATATTCTACATGATAGCACATTTTCAGAGCTGTAGCGACTTTGAATAAATTGCATATAATTGATTACAGCATTTTCCCAAAACATACTGTTCATCTACTTTCTCTGTACCTTAAAGATGGTCCTTTTTCAGAGGTCTACACATAATATCTTTTCAACTCCACCAATGGGAAGTTTATTTTTTTTTTCATCAGGCTGTAACTCTATTTAAGAATCATAAATATATACAAATTATGTACCTATATTCGGTACACGAATGTTGGATAGTGGTGACATTATGGAGGTGGTGTTATGGTTTGGTGGGGTGCTGACTGATTTCTATTAGGAGACCATGCAGCTATAAACAGGTGGACATGAAGATAAATGGTCTTCAGGAATTTGCTTATCTTACTGGTATAAATAACAAAATTTCACAAAATAAATGATAAATGTCATTATAAGGCTATAAGCTCGGTTTAAGTGTATTTTGTTACTTAGTTTGTGCATTTTTTTTTATTGTTTACAATAGTTATATTTGAAAAGTTCTGAAGATCATTTATCTTCATCTCTGTTTATCTTTGTGTCCACCCATGTACTGACTTTTGATAAACACACAGCCTGTAAACATAGCAGAAACTGGTCAATTCGGACCTTTGACAACTCGGCCCCCAAAACTCGGCCTCCTTTTTAAGAAAGTTAACCCTATTCTAGTACAAAGTTAAAAACTTAAAACCTCATATAAACTTTAAATTCACATCAATTGTGGATGGATTTTGATCATTTAGGTATCATTCTATTCAGTTTTCAATCATAGATATAATGGTATAAGATAATCTTAAATTCGATTAATAGTATTTTGCCACTGTTGTCCCACCAGTGGTTTTTGGTTGTATAATCAGCAGTTTTCACACCGTGAATGGTGGGTTTCCAACCAATCTTCATGTTTGTAGAATTTGCCACTGGTGGGCCAACAGTGGTTTTTATTCAATATGGCAGTGAGCAATAATACGGGATTTTGGGAAACTTAGTAAAAATTTGTTCATAAGTGTGTGTCTAATAATGAGATTTCAGTGAGCCCACAATTTTTAACTCACTATTTAACAATTTTAGACATCCAAATAATATTTTTATTTTAAATTTACAATACAAAAGTTGTCATTGGACATATTATAATTTTATCAATGAATTATGGAATATCACCTTATATAGACTCTCATCTACCATTGTTTATGTACAACTGATTACATCATGTCATGTGACTTATCATTGATTTCCTTAGCTAAAATCTACCCAAAACCTGTCAATCATTTTGTCATCCACAAACATAGTCCAAAGTTTATAGATGTTACACGGAGCAGGCGCCAGCGAAAGGGGAGTGATAAGTCTACTGCTTGGTGCCATATAATGGCATAAACCTTAAATTGGCACAAAACGGAAGTAAAAATATTGAATGACTGCTGTACTTTATCGCCCACACTCGCGCATTTCCGCTAAACAAATAAAAAAGTGATGACAGAAACAATTTAAATATCTTTGGCAATTTCCGGATGCAAATTATGCCAATTTGAGGCGCTGATTTCATGTGGAAATTATATTATTAAAATGATTCTAAAAGGTTTATTGTTTTGATTTGATGTTAGTAAAATACTTTAATAACTTCCGCTTGTTTCAATTCATATTTTAATCAAAAGATATCCACGAAACTACACTTAAAACAAGCAAAATAAGGTTTTTGTGTCCAAGTTGTGCCAAGTTATGGCGAGAGGCAGTATTAGATTTGGACTACGGAATTACCGGCAAGTCGCGACCAAAACAACTCGCACCCCAAAAACAAATAAATGATAAATATTTAACATACGTCTATACGAAAATATATACAGTTTCACATTAGGTTTCCTAGCAATATTTTATAAATAAAAAGCAGCTTAAACATAAGGAAATATGACGTCACTATGGGTTTCTAGCCATATTTTACAAACAGAAGATCCAGGCAACCAGTCTACTTTTCATCTGCAAACGTGATTAATTTAATTAACCAATGAAATTAATTGTTACTAGACAGAGTTCCTCGCCACACAAAAAAAATTTAATATCTGAAAATTACTGTCACTTTAAAATATCCACTTAAATGTATTAACAGTATAAAGCATTTAGATGCAGGAACACAATTTTCTGTTTGCAGTAATATAAACACTTTTTCTGCACTTCCTGTTTGTATAAACAATGATGAAATTTTGCAAGTGAAATAAATTTTGCTAAATATATCCATTAACTATGCAAAAAGTTTATTTCTTTTAATGCGGGCCACATCCTTGATACTCAAGGTGGTAGCCTAGTACATGTTTAATGTCAGGATGTGTGCCATTTGTTGCCCTTCAGGACATTTATGTTTTTTGCATACTTATGCCATCTGTCTCTCGCCAATACATCCATCTTTTAAATATTGGCTGAGAGACAGATTAATCGGTCTAATTGTTACTGAAACCTCATTTTGAAGAGAAAAGAAGTATTTGAAGAGCAAATACTTCAATTTTGGGTGCGAGTTGTGTGTGCGAGTTGTTGGGTGCGAGCTGTTTTAGTCGCGATTTGCATGCATACAGTACCGGGCAACGTATGAATTACCGGCAAGTCGCGACCAAAACAACTCGCACCCAACAACTCGCACACACAACTCGCACCCCAAAAACAAATAAATGATATTTAACATACATCTATACGAAAATATATAGCCAGTGTATGGGTGGATTTAACTTTACTGTTATATTTCTGATCATTTTGGTTGCGTACGTTTGCATACTCCTCATTCTCCGTTTACGTTGTCATATCGAAAACCCGTCCATCCAGGGTATACAGTTTCACATTAGGTTTCCTAGCAATATTTTATAAATATAAAGCAGCTTATACATAAGGAAATATGAAGCCACGATGGATTTCCAGCCATATTTTACAAACAGAAGGCAACCAGTCTACTTTTCGTCTGCAAACGTGGTTAATTTAATTAACCAATGAAATCAATTGTTACTGAAACCTCACTCAAAAAGTTTTTTTTGTCTGCAAACATGATTAATTTAATTAAATATTTAACATACGTCTATTCGAAAATATATACAGTTTAACATTACATTTCCTAGCAATATTTTATTAATAAAAAAGCAGCTTATACATAAGGAAATATGAAGCCATATTTCTAACGATATTTTACAAACAAAAGATCCAGGCAACCAGTCTACTTTTCGTCTGCAAACGTGATTTAATTTAATTAACCAATGAAATCAAGCCATGCCCTATATAAAAGTGCCATTTGAAGAGCAAATACTTCAATTTTGGGTGCGAGTTGTGTGTGCGACTTGGTGGGTGTGAGCTGTTTTGGTCGCGATTTGCACGCATACCCAACGTACAGTGCCGATTCGACAAAGCCTCAAATACTGTGTAGATCTAATTAATTTATGAAGTTAAACATAGATACCATGGATCATACATACCGTTAATTAAAAGGGAATACAAATTTAACAAGAATATATATGTCATTACCTAATCAAAAACATTTGTGTACTTTTCACTTTTCACAAATCCACATGTTTCTGTTATTACTGGAAGTTGGTTCTTCCACAGTACTTTGCGACATAATTGATGCATACTAAACCCAGAAATACACCGAGGGACTACTACTATCTAGAATCCTGAAAATTCAGACTAAAAATAAAAATTAAATTATGGCATTTACTTTTGTATTATATGCAAAAAAAAATAAAATTCTGAAATAGCTACCTATGGAGCAAAGTCCCATTTTAAGTCATTAGAACAATTGCAATATTTAGTAAGTCACAATTATATCTGTGTAACAATTATGTCTGATATTCTTGGAGTTTATTTTAAAAATGTTGTAACCAGAATTTTGAATGTTTTTTTTTTTCAAATTATTCCCTTTGAGATAAATTTTGCTTCATGTAAAATTCAAAAATTGAACATCACACCCAAACTTATACCTTCAGTATAGTAAAATATTTAAGGGACATCATTATGACCACTCTTGTACTCTTTCACACCTTTAACCAGTGAAACAACAACAGAGTAACACTTCATTGAAATTAAATTCAACTAGGGGTCCCAAAGTAAAATAAACGCCAAAGTAAGTTAAACTTACGAAAACAATTTCGCACAAACGAATCCTTTGCATGTCAAACACATCCAGAAAAGCTGTGGGCGAATCTTGATTCTTAGTGTTCACCACATAAATAGAAACCCGGAAGTTGATGACTTTCCAACGTATTTTTGGTTTTTGTCATCTGTGCATTTACAGTTTTTCCATTGTGATAAACACATATATTGTTGGTAAATATAAATTTATACACAGATTTCTTAATATTAACATTAAGCATAAATATGATTTATTTTCAAGCCACCACACCGTACAGTGCAGTATCGTTTATTCTTTCCGCCGTATCCTTTCGGTAGCAGGATGTTTATTGGGGTTTACGTATTGTATTGGTCTCTTCAAACGATTTGGAGGCAACTCGCCCCGAAAGAAAGTTCGCCACGGTTCCTTTTTACCAGATTATTCAGTACCATGTTTTGAAGAAGAGTCGATCCCTACTGCAGTATTTACGAAGTGACTCCTGTCACGGCATCGTGGTTTGAAGTTTCTGTCTAAAGTCACGGCACCACATTAAAAACGTGATTAATTTAATTAACCAATGAAATAATTTCTTACTGAAACCTCAGTCGAGACAAATATTTTACTCTTACCTCAACTACTGTTGAAGTTTTCTAGCAATATTTTACAATTAAAATATCAAATGCTGGTACTTCCTAGCCATTTTTTTTTTCGAACTGGTTATTTACACCACGGCTGTGTACATAAGGGTATTTCAGTTCTTTATGTACACCACGGCTGTCGAATAATGCAATAATACACTACAATAATATAAAGTAAAACAAAAGCTGTTTTATCAGTGTTAGTTTAAAAATAAATGCAATTTCTCTCTTTTACAAGAATATATTTGATTAATGCTTATAAAGTTGAAACAGAAAGTCCAAAAACAAGTTGACATTGTCCTGTTCACTCTCCATGGATATGTATTTAGTGAGAAATATAGAATCTTAAAAAGAATGTTTTTCTTTTTGTATTTTTGCTATATATCACTTTTTTGTAAGGTGTGTAGATGGCCGTGTGTAGAGGCTTTCATGCCATTAGAACCTGGTACATTTGTAATGTATGTTACTTGTATGAATCTTGTTCCATGTGTATAATGAATAAATAATGAAACAATAAAAAATCACATCTTCACTGTCTTTGTCATCTAAGTGTCATCCAACCCAAGTTAAGCCACAACTATTCGACCTGTGGGGATCAAAAGGCTAATTATGTAACAAATTTTACCTGGCTGGGTACACAACAAGGTGTGTATAAGAAATTTAATTTAGTTTCCACAGTACAATAGTGGGGAAGACTAATCATCCCATTTCTAGGGGCACTGACATAGCATGCACAATAAGGTGGTGTAGAAGACCATGTACATTAGCTTACCTACATTTTAGTGTTACACAAAATATCCCAAATGTCTTGCATATGTACACAAGATATTCAATCTAGCTTACATAAACAGCGGTGGTGTACATAAGGGACATTATCTGGCTAATATACACAACAGTGGTGTACATAAGAGACATTATCTGGCTAATATACACAACGGTGGTGTACATAAGGAACCATATGTAGCTTATGTACACAGCGGTGGTGTACATAAGACGACTTTTCGGCATTGCGTACACAGTGGTGGTGTAAATATCCTCTGCCTTTTTTTTTTACAAATGGGGGGATATATATATATGTAGCCAACCAATCTATTTTTCGTCTGCAAACGTAATTAATTCAGTTGACCAATGAAAACAATTGATGATTCCATGGCATTTTTAACAATACTTTACTTGAAGATCAAATGTGTGGACTACGTATTAATATACATGATGTCACGATACTCTGTGGGGTTTCCTAACATGTTTTTTATTTGTGTGAATTGATGGCATTATTTGCGATGCCGTGACTTTAGACGGAAACTTCAAACCACGATACTGTGACAGGAGTCACTTCGCAGTATTTATTACAGACGATTGATCCAGTGTACTCTTTTATATTTATGGCAAGGTTATGTCGCGGCATGTCCCGATATGTAACTTACTGGCTAAATGTCGGGAAATGATTTCATTGGTTGAGTTCTCGAGTTTAAAGTATTGGTCTTCCTTGAAGCTTGCATTTTATAAAATATTGCTACAAAACCCCAAGGGAAATCGGTGACCTCAAATCTTCTCATGAATATTAATGAGTTGGTGCTATGGCCGTTAGTTCTCAAGTTTAAAGTATTTGATCTTCATTGAAGCTTCCATTTTATAAAACATTATTAGAAAAACCTGGGAAATCTGTGACCTCAATCTTCTCATGAATATTTATGAGTTGGTGCTATGGCAGCGAGTTCTCGAGTTCATAGTATTTGATTGAACGATAATGAACCTAAAGCAAGGCTTCCCCTGCATGTAAGGCTCACCTAGATGAAGCACTTCCGGACTCTCACAATTTAGCACTTCCCGATACTTAGCCAATATGTTACATATCGGGATGTCCCGTGATTTAACCACTATGTTACATTTACTGCCTTGCTACCAATTTTCACCACCACTAAATGAAATATTTATAACTCAGTAATGACCACATATATTTAATTTAAAAATTTAAAGCCTTTTGTTGTACATTTGTCCCATCCATGTTGACAGTTCTACTTTATGTACGAGATTTGGAGGTGACTATTTTCTCAAATTATATATATTTCAATTCTACCTGGCGATAAATGTTGCCCGGCAATAATTGGTACCAAGGCAGTATATGTGGGAGTTCTTTTGCTCTCTGCAAATGTACATAATTTATTTCTGTTTCATCCCAAAATATGACATTTACAAATGCAAATATATTATATTGCATGTGTGATAATCTGTTAATTGGGTCAATGGTGGTTAATTACCAATTCACAGGGTAAATCATCTTGACACCCTTGAAAAAACTGGGCAATTCCTACAGCTTGGTACCATATCAGTGCATAACCTTAACTTTGCACAAACCAGAAGTTGGGGAACTCAGATTTTTTTTTAACATTTGGTTGTCACAGGTAAAACTTATGATTGAGTGCACTTACAAGAGCCATTTTTCATAGATGAGAAATACACATTTTTTTAATTGATTTCATGAATATTGTGTCATTGAGCCATGTTGTTTTGGTGTAAGTGCACTGATTAATTATCAATAGATCTGTGGCTTCTACAGGGACTGGTAGAGAACTGATGTTAGCTCATTCCAATTTTAATTCAACTTTTATAGTGCTTAATCTCTGCCAAAGTGACAGACTCTAAGGCGCAACATCATAAGCATAGTCACAAAAATCATTGTCGTTATCCATAGCAATGGTACATAAATGGTGACATGTGACATAAATGGTTCTTGCAAAAACGTCATGTGCAATAGGCCCTGATCCCAACATTATTGCAGACATTAGACAGAGGGGCTATTTCTTATGTGGAGAGAAAGAGAGTTCCAGAGGGATGGGACATAATGACTGAACGAGTTAGAAAAATGTTTGTGTGATTTGTGAAGTTTACAGTCACAAAAGGGGATGTGAAGGAACTTAAATTGTTGGTTAAAATTTGTTTGAAAATGTATTTTATCTCTGCTCTTGGTGTAGCGGTATGACTACCTGTCTCACCGCTGAAGTTAAGCAGCAATGGGCTACATTACTACTTAGATTGGTGACCATCTCAGTGCACTACTCATGTCTCTGATGGCTTTGTGACTCGTGCTAGAAGTGCGAACCCCCTGCAGCCTTGTTTGATACTGTGCCCCTACCTGCTGTGTTCTGTGCTGTCATAGACTAGATATTTTAGTACAAACAATGTAGATGTCTAAGTCCTAACTATAAGAGCTTCCAAAATTACTGACATGTAACATAACATATATTCTATAAAAAGAATCATTCCAGTTGTGTCTCTTTTTTCAGTCGTGTGATCACGAGGCAAGGGAGGAAGATTCAGAAATGTCGGTTCCAACAAGGGTAGTTTTATTGGCTTGTGGTTCCTTTAACCCAGTTACAAACATGCATTTGAGAATGTTTGGTATGTACTTAATTTGATGTTCAAAGTTAGTTAAAACTACCATAAATGACCTATTTAGCACACAGTGCACTAAGGAAAGACTATTTTTAGTTAATATTTTGGTGGAAAAATTCCCCTTTTAGCGCACCCCATCATGAAACACTTTCCGGGATGAAGTATAGGTTAATCCAGAAAGAATAACGGTGTTCCGACATTTAGAATCTCCTAAAAATACCCACTTCCTGTAAATATGGCGGTAGAAATAAACAAACTCGAAATCATGGCCCAAATGTCAATTTATTAAGTAAAAATACGTAAATTATATTAAAAAAATACGTGGATATTGAGAAAAATTAAGAAAGGTAAGATTTAAGCTGAATAATCGATCATTAGAAACCTTTTGTAACCATCCGCGATTGGTTACAAGGGCGGGTGCGCTAAATAGGTCATTTACGGTAAATTAATATTTGTATTTTTCTTTATTACATTAATGCAATGTACAACTGAAAATAAATTTAGCCAAAACATGATGCAAATCATTTAAATCTTTGTGATACAGATAGTGTAGAAGACAGTAAACTGGAAACCTATTTACCAAACACCACCAAGCGAATGACATTGATCCAGGTGCATTCCGTTTTCTTGTAGTGAAGACCAGGTTCCTCACATATTCATCATTTTAACATAAGTTTATCAAAATATTCAACTACAAAAATATTTTACAGTATTTTATAATATTCTATCAATGTGTCAGACATTATGTCCTCAAAAGTCTTCAAAAAGCACATCACGGCTCATGTTCAGATGCGAGTTTATGGCTCATTATACACATTTGAAAAGTTATGTCATGGCATTTACTATATCAAGCATATCTGGTTTTTCATCGAATTTTGCAATCAATGACAACACTAGATATAGATTTAAGAATTGGTATCTTATGACTTAACATAACTTCAAGCTGAAAATGCTATTTTAGTTTATAGCTTTAAGTACGCTATTGATGTCACAGGTTTTGCATTACATCATTAATGTATCATGCAGGTGTATTGAAACTGGAATATTTGCTGAGATTTTGATAAATATACATATTTAGTGTAAATATTTTTATAGACCATGATTTTAGTATCATTTTACACATTTTTGCTGTTGAAAATACATTTGCTAGAGCTGGCCAGAGATGCACTACATCAGACAGGACAGTACCGAGTTGTTGGTGGGATTATATCTCCCGTTAGCGATGCATATGACAAAAAGGTACATAAAATTTGATTCAGTTTATTTTTCTAATTAGTTATTATCAGCTGTGTTTTGATTCTTAACAATACAAAGGCTGTATAAACTTTTGAAGAAGTTGAAGTGTATTTCTTTGGGTTTTTGGTCACTAAACTTATTTCCGGCTTAATCTGGTTGTAATCCATTTTAGTGAATAAAATCCCCCTAAAAATTGCAATTAACGGAAGAGAGGTTTAGTTCACAAAATGTTATAGTTTGTTCATCCTTTCAATTGTTGTCAGCAGCTGATCCAGTTTCAGAACATATTTACATTACAATGGAAGAAATGTGTGTTCACCAAGTATATACTCTTTCTTTTCTACTTGAATAGATAATGTTCTAGATCTCATGCATGAAGAATGGTCAAACAATGTTGGCTTCAAACCTAAGTTGAGAAATTATATTAAGTATAAGCAAAACATTAATGCAGAAAGCTATGTAACCTGCAACATAACAAGATCACAAGGGTCTTTACTAGCCCAGTTAAGGATGGCCATATAGAAACTGGACATTATTTCAGGAAACCATTAGCTGAAAGATTGTGCTTACTCTGTGATCAAAATTTGGTTGAGGATGAATACCACTTTTTGTGTCAGTGTCCGTTATATCAGGTTGAAAGACATACTCTATGTAACTACATTCCTAATTTTGAATCATTAGTTCCAAATGAGCAATTCATCAAATTAATGACGTGAAACAAAATTCCTGGCTAAATATGTTGAAAACTGCTGGAGTAAGAGAAAAGATTTTTTAAATATTACCCTGGATTAAAAATCAAAATTTGTATGCAGTAGAAGATTATTGTAGTTATTGCTAAATAGATCTTATTATTTACATGTAACAGTGAATCAAAAGTAAATTAAGGTTTAAAATTTGTGTTGTACTCTTATAATTTTGACTTTTGCTTGTGTGATTAAACCACTCACACTTGTTTCATTATATTGTATAAAGTGACATATAAACCCAACAGAGGGCTGGGTATATTGTGAGAAATATTTGATTATGTACATTTTATAATACATGTCACTATAATAAATAAATAAATAATATAAAATCATTAAAACTGTTTTGGTTGTCAGGTGTGCCTGTGTGTAATGTTAATTGTATGAGTGCAAAGTTGGGCTTAGCTAATTGTATCCCCGGCGCGAAGCGGGGATACTATGGATTCATCATCGTCGTCACCCGTGTCCGCAGAGATTTCTTGTTAGCGACCTACAGTCCACATTTCTTTCCAGATTTCTTGGTATCAAGGTGGCTTGATATGGTAGAGGACTCGCCACCCTATCTTTTTGGTAAGGTTTATGTCTAAATTAGGCCTGTGGTAGACAAAAATGTCTAAAATGTGGAATATTGCTTGTTAGCGACCTACAGTCCACATTTCTTTCCAGATTTCTTTCATATTTGGCAGGTGGCTTGGTATGGTAGAGCGTTCGCCACCCTATCTTTTTGATAGGGTTTATGCCTAAATTAGGCCTGTGGTAGACAAAAATGTCTAAAATGTGGAATATTGCTTGTTAGCGACCTACAGTCCACATTTCTTTCCAGATTTCTTTCATATTTGGCAGGTGGCTTGGTATGCTAGAGGACTCGCCACCCTATCTTTTTGGTTTTTGTCTAAATTAGGCCTGTGGTAGACAAAAATGTCTAAAATCACCGACTCTAAATGAGTAAATGCGAATTATCTCATAAAAGTATTGCAGATAGCCAATTTTCTCAAATAACTCATTCACCTACTTTTGGGAGAGCTTTCACGTGGTGAAGTTTCAGACCCATAGCTAATTACTCACCTACTCAAAATGAGTAAATGTGAATTATCTCTAAAAGTATTGCAGATAGCCAATTTTTATCAAATAACTCATTCACCTACTTCTGGAAGAGCTTTCACGTGGTGAAGTTTCAGACCCATAGCTAATTACTCACGTACTCAAAATGAGTAAATGCGAATTATCTCTAAAAGTATTGCAGATAGCCAATTTTTCTCAAATAACTCATTCACCTACTTTTGGAAGAGCTTTCACTTGGTGAAGTTTCAGACCCGTAGCTAATTATTCACCTACTCAAAATGAGTAAATGCAAATTATCTCTAAAAGTATTGCAGATAGCCAATTTTTCTCAAATAACTCATTCATCTACTTTTGGAAGAGCTTTCACATGCTGAAGTTTCAGACCCATAGCTAATTACTCACCTACTTAAAATGAGTAAATGTAAATTATCTCTAAAAGTATTGCAGATAGCCAATTTTTCTCAAATAACTCATTCACCTACTTTTGGGAGAGCTTTCACTTGGTGAAGTTTCAGACCCGTGGCTAATTATTCACCTACTCAAAATGAGTAAATGCAAATTATCTCTAAAAGTATTGCAGATAGCCAATTTTTATCAAATAACTCATTCACCTACTTCTGGAAGAGCTTTCACGTGGTGAAGTTTCAGACCCATAGCTAATTACTCACCTACTCAAAATGAGTAAATGTGAATTATCTCTAAAAGTATTGCAGATAGCCAATTTTTATCAAATAACTCATTCACCTACTTCTGGAAGAGCTTTCACGTGGTGAAGTTTCAGACCCATAGCTAATTACTCACGTACTCAAAATGAGTAAATGCGAATTATCTCTAAAAGTATTGCAGATAGCCAATTTTTCTCAAATAACTCATTCACCTACTTTTGGAAGAGCTTTCACTTGGTGAAGTTTCAGACCCGTAGCTAATTATTCACCTACTCAAAATGAGTAAATGCAAATTATCTCCAAAAGTATTGCAGATAGCCAATTTTTCTCAAATAACTCATTCATCTACTTTTGGAAGAGCTTTCACATGCTGAAGTTTCAGACCCATAGCTAATTACTCACCTACTTAAAATGAGTAAATGTGAATTATCTCTAAAAGTATTGCAGATAGCCAATTTTTATCAAATAACTCATTCACCTACTTCTGGAAGAGCTTTCACGTGGTGAAGTTTCAGACCCATAGCTAATTACTCACGTACTCAAAATGAGTAAATGCGAATTATCTCTAAAAGTATTGCAGATAGCCAATTTTTCTCAAATAACTCATTCACCTACTTTTGGGAGAGCTTTCACATGCTAAAGTTGTTTTATGAATTTTTAAAATAATTTTTAATGCATTAAAATTAATGAAATCATGCACTAAATCAATTATAACTTGAAAAGTATTGCATTTAGAGCACTTTGTTAAAATATGATATTCAGCTATTTTTTTATAGCTACTACATGGTCAGTAACTTGGCTGTTTATCTCAATAGCTAAGTGAGTAATAGCTACTTTTGGATTTTTCACCAACTTCCATCATGAGTAAAATCACTTGTAACTTGAAAACTATTACATTTAGAGAATTTTGTGCAAATATGTTATTCATCTACTTTTCAGTCAGCTATAACATAATAAAATTTCAGACCTGTAGCTCATGGCATAGCTGAGTAATAGCTACTTGTAGGTTATCACTGTTAAGTAAATCACTTATAACTTGAAAGCTGTTGCATTTAGATTATTTAGTTTCAATATGTTATTCACCTATTTTGAGGCAGCTATAACATAGTAAAATTCCAGACCTGTGGCTCATTGCATAGCTGAGTAATAGCTACTTTTGAGGTTCTTACTCAACACTAAATCATTTATAACTTGAAAAGTATTGCATTTAGAGCATTTAGTTAAAATATGTTATTCAGCTTTTCAGTAACTTCCAACATGAGTAAAATAACTTGTAACTTGAAAACTATTGCATTTAGAGAATTTCGTATAAATATATTATTCAGCTACTTTTGGGTCAGCTATAACATAGTAAAATTTCAGACCTCTACCTTGTGGCATAGCTGAGTAATAGCTACTTTTGCCTTTGCCGGTGGATACATTTTGCATCTGGCCACAGATGCGTCCTTAGTTTAGTTTAAGATGGTTTAATGTTTGTCTTGTTTGTTAAAATGAATTGATTTCTTGCCATTTACTTGTAATAGGGATGCACATGAATTCATTTCTTTCAGGCAGTGCACTAACAGACACTGTGTAAATTTTCACCAGAATAATAATAATAAGTCTGAAACTGATACGTAAAATCACTAGTAATTGGTGAATGTTAAATATTTGGTGTCTGTTTTATGTTAGCTGGTTTATTTATCAGAACCATATATTTGTCCATTGTTGCTTATATCGGTATATATCAGAACATTCAACACAAAAACTGACATTTGACATATATTTTAATATTAAAGACTAAACAAAGTGTAGCAAAAACACACAGAAACAGGGAAAGATTGGAAACATAAAATTTGTTTCATAGGGGTGTTGTGGACCTTGGATGCATAAATTCTGCATTAAAATAAAAATTTACTGAACATTTCTTTCCAGATGGTTTTCAAATAACTACTGCTGGGACTCAAGTAATGAATATCTGATATTTGCTTTTCAGCCTTGGTAATATTGTAGATAATCACTGAATAAAAGCTTGTTTATATGTGAGATTTGTGTTTTCACTCTTGTATTACTTTACTTTAGGGTCTGCAAGCAGCCACTCATAGGTGTTCAATGATACGGTTAGCTGTAAAGACCTCTGACTGGATCAGGTGAGCATTTCTTATAAATCTTAGAGTAAGAATTCTAAAATTCGCCACCTCTTAAACCATAGGATAATTCTATGAAGAAAATGATGCTTTGTCTTAAACTTGGTATATTTCAGTTCAAAAGTCCTTGATTTTCTATACATTCAACAAGTCTCACCTGAATTCATTACTTTTATTAGTATTCACATATGTGGCGAATTTCAGATATGTGGGGAATTTTAGATTTGTTATGTGGGTGTTCCACCACACGACTAAGGCTCCCGATTAAGGGTTTTGGGGGGTCGGTTTGAAATATTTGCTTAGTCCCAGGCGTCCTGTAAGGGTCGGTTGTGGTCGGTTGGGGCCGTGTGAGAAATCAAACATGTTTGATATTTCACACGACTACAACCGATTCATATTTCCCGCCGTCAACAAAATGTCCAGTCCCAGGCGTCCTCAGGCCTCCTCAGACCCAAATTTACAGAGTCGGTTGTTGTCCCAGGCCGCCTGCGACCCTTAGTCCCAGACCTCCCTAGCTTAGTCCCAGGAGGCCGGTTGTTAATCCCAGACTCAAATATGATGCGTATGAATTTCATGCGTCTGAAAGTGGGTCGGTTGCATTAGTCCCCGGAAGCCTCAGACCGTCTGCGGTGTCCTGGGACTAAGAACCGACTAAGGGTAACCGACCCTAACCGATCCATACCGGCCTCCCCAGGACCCCTGGGACCACGCATTTTCAGTCTGCGGCGGCCTGAGGACGCCCCAGGCGGCCTGGGACTAACAACTGATTAAGAACCGACTGTTTTCCGCGCGTTGGAAATTAAAACGAGGCAATGAGCAGGTCTGGGACTATATAAGCGACCGTGCACACATTCTCGTTGTTACTGACTGTTTGGCTACTGAGAGACGTGTGTCACTGATTTGTAGGGGTTTTCAGTTTTTATTTTATATTTTATATACTTGAGCTTAGGGCAAATTTCACAGTTAGGAGACACATTTTACTATTTTTTTATTATTTTGTCGACTGGATTATGAGGAAAGAGAAAGGAGGGAAGAGAGGAAGGAAAAAGATGGATGAGAGGGAGAAGGAAAGTCAAGTAGAGGAGAGGAGTGAAGTTATTACAGAAGAAGGAAGTGAGAGGAGAGAGGAGGAGGAGATTCAGGAAGATCCAGCTATTGGGGAAGCTGTGGCAGAAGAAGAAGAGAGGTGTGAGGAAGATCCGGAGTGCCATTCTTCAGCCAAGAGAGCCAGGGTGTGTGCCACTTTTACAGACAGTGAGGAAGTTTCCATTGTGGAATTTGTAAAGCTGCACCCTGAACTGTATGACAAGGAACATTCACGTTTCCACGACAGGACCAGAAGAGAGGCTCTCTGGGCAGAAATATCTGCAGAACTCAAGCTCCAGCCCTTTGATGTGAGAAGATGGTTCGAGTCCCAGCGAACCCGTTATGGGAAGCTGTCTAAGCTCCAATCTGGCCAAGCCCCGAGGGAGATGACCAAGAGACAGTCCTGGGTGTACCAACAGATGGGTTTTCTTAAAACCCACATCAGAAGAAAGGGGGCCAATAGAAGTTCAGGTTTTGAGGCCAGTCCAAATACCAGCAGGCAGGACGAATCACGTGGCTCAACTACTGATACAGAACACCTCGAGTCCAGTGTCCTGAGGGAGAGGAGTCAGTCCATCATTACATCAACACCCGTTTCAACTACAGACTCCAAGATTCTCGAACACTTTGAGCAGATGAGGACACTTATCTCTGGTTTTCTGCATCAGAAGTCAGACAGGCAGCCCTTCTTTGACTACGTGGCATCAGAGGCCGAGAAGATGACTCAAGAAGAATTTGAAGAATTAAAGGGCAAGATTTTTAGAGACATCGAAACTATTAAGAGTAACCGCAGACGTCAGCCATTGCCCAGAAGATCAGCCACTGTTACCACGGAGTCCCAGAGGGTCGGCCTACTGCCAACAACCACTCCACAGGCGTCTAGTTCCACTCAAGCAGCAGCTAGCAGCAGTTTTGTGTACTATACACCAAGCCCCATTGGCTTCAGCAACCCGACATCTGTCCTAACTGTACAGGACGAAGGGAGCAGACACAATCTGAGTGGAATCTTAAGCCAGCTACCAGATCTGACATCAACACAGATCGTCGAGCAGCCTCAGCAGCAGCAGCAGCAGCAACAACCGCAGCAGCAGCTCTTTACTATCACCACTTCAGCACCGCCTCAACAGCAGCAGCAGCCTCCTCAGTAGCCATCCAGTCAGGGCGGGTCTTTGACCTGCCAGGCCCTTTTCAGGGCCACCAAATCTTCCAAAAACAATTATTCAGCTACGTGTTCTTCCAATTCCCCTCCCAAAACAAAAAAGTTCAGTACAAATACTTATCACAAGAAAAAAAAAGTTCAAGTCCAACACCTACACCACCCCAAACATGAAACAAATAACCCATGGTACCACACATAACAAAAAAGGCCACATAAAAAAAAATAAAAAGTAACTCCCAATATGGCCATTAATCAGCCCATTTTTAGATTAAAATCCATGGGATAGTTTAAAATCTTTAATAGAAAAGTCCAACACTTACACCTTCCCTAGATTTAAAAGGCATTATCACATACTTACCAACCCACAAACAGACAAACCCAAACCCTTGTTGGGTGAGAAAGTTGTGTCTGTCTGTTTGTCCGTCTGAACAAGTTATGTTTGGCATGGGGTTTGTCTGTTTGTCCATCTGAACAAGTTATGTTTGGCATGGGGTTTGTCTGTTTGTCCGTCTCAACAAGTTATGTTTGGCATGGGGTTTGTCTGTTTGTCCGTCTCAACAAGTTAAGTTTGGCATGGGGTTTGTCCGTCTGTAGCAAACATAGCTGATTAATTGTTTTTGGAATAATTGGTAGTCCTGAAAAGGACTGTTGTAGTTAGTCCTGAAAAGGACTGGTTACTGCAGCAGGACTTATATTCTGCCATCTTGCCAGGCCACTGCTCCCTCATTGTTGAAGTAGTCCTTCAGGTAATCCCTCTGTCTTTTGGCTTCTCTAGCAGGGTTTCTGTCTTGGCCACCACCAGCAGCACCCCCAATCAATCCACAATCATCAGGTACATCATCATCATCGTCCTCCCCAGGCTGCTGACCACCAGGTTGACCTTGATACTGGCTTCTCAGTATGTTGTGTAGAACAACACAGGTCAAGACCACTTCCCTGACTGTTGCTGGGGGTAGTTCAATGGTTGTCCTCATCACCCTGAATCTTGACACAAGGATGCCAAAAGCGTTCTCCACCACTCTTCTGCCCCTTGAAATTCTGTAATTGGCAATCCTTTCCTCTCTGGTTAACATCCTTCTGCCATAGGGTTTCATGAGCCAGCTCTTCAGGGCAAAAGCATCATCTGCCAGGATGAAGTAGGGGACATCTCTCCCACCCTGTGTTATAGGAGCTGGGTCAGGGAAGCCTATCCTGCCATCCTCAATCCTCCTCTTCAGCTGAGAGGCATTAAATATCTGGCCATCCGAGCAGGATCCTTCAGTACCCACATCCACCCATCTAAACTTGTACTGTCCATCTACCAGGGCCAACATCACAATGGAAAAGAATCCCTTGTAGTTGTGGTAGAGGGCTCCAGTGTTCTTGGGCTTCTTCAGGGCCACATGCTTCCCATCCAGAGCTCCCAGGGCATGTGGAACATTCCATCTGATCCTGAATTCCCTCTCCAGTTCTTTCCACTCATCTGGGGTTGTAGGACACTTCAGGTGCTCCCTGGTGAACTCATCCTGGATGGCCCTGCAGACCTCTGGTATAAACTTGGAGATGGTGGATCTTCCAACCCTGAACTGACAGGACAATGATGTGTAGGACTCTCCTGTGGCCAGATATCTGATGGTGAGGGCTAACTTCTCACCAACACTGATTGGTGCTCTGTAGTTGGTGGCCTGCCTGGCTAGGTGTGGTTCCAGTCTGGTCTTAATCATTTCAAAAAATTCTGGGGTCATCCTCATGTAGTTGGTGAATCCTGGAATATCTGTGGCATAAAGATCAGCCATAATGTTGTGGTAGGCCCCTCTCTCCTCTCTCTGTAGCAGCCATGGCCTGACCCACATGTTGTGCCTTCTTCTAGGTCTCTGTATGGGTGCTGGTGGTGCTGGTGGTGGTTGCTGTGGTCGACGTAAAAAATGGAAATACATGATTATTTGTAACTGAATAAAAACCAAAAAAGCCCTAAGTTGTTGTTGAATCTGTCTTCCATTAAAAGGTGGCATCCTGCTGTGTTCCTAGAAAAGCAATGATGATTAGATCGCGAATTTTATATATATATACCCAGAAAATCCAGCAACTTTGGAAAACAAGAATCGGGGATCCTGGTCTGGGGAAGACTGAGGAGGCCTGAGGACGCCTGAGGACGCCGGTAGTTAATCGTGGGTTAGTCGGCTCTTAGTCCCAGGAGGCCTGAGGCATCCTGGGACCCAGTCGGTATGTGTACGACAGGATCGTGGTTGAAACCGACCTGAAAACTGGCTTAGTCGGTTCTTAGTCCCAGATCAGTCGGGGACTGTCTGCGGCCGCCTGAGGCGTCCTGGGGACGATCTGTTCTTAATCCCAGACTTGAGTACCGACCCAGTATTCCCGCCCATTTTTGTTATTTTCCCACCGACTGTCCACGATTAAGGGTCGCCAACAGGATCGGGGCTTAATCTTTTGGTGGAACAGGGGCATAACTCTATATATTGCAGGAATGTTATCTGAACTTTTATTTTTATGTCACTTTGACAATGTCTCTGACATATTGTGATGGTCTTGCACTATTTGTGTATATGTCTGTGTAGATATCCTTGATATCTCTTCCAGAGCTACAGCAGCTTCAGAATTTTTGCAACATTATTGCATTTTTGAAAAATTGCAAATACATGTGCATCATAAACAGCGATAGATAGAGCAATTTGAAGTTCTCTCTTTTTGTGTGTGTGTGCCGCCTACAGGAGAGCTGAGAGTGTGGAATTGTTATACACAACTTTTGGGCATATTTTTTAATTATTGCCATGAAACACACAGTTGAAGTTGTTTTGTGGATATTTCAGCCAGAACAGGGTCTAGAGGGCAATCTATTCTTTTTCATTACATACCCCGGTATTTGATTTTTTTTTCCTTTTGTGTTTCAGTTTGTTGACCCTTAATTACAAATTACAGGTGTATACTCTTTTATGGCAGTAAGCCCACATGAAATTCATTTCTTTATGTATGATTGCTTTATATCAGTGAGAATTTCTAAATTTATTTACGTATTATAATCAAGTAATTGTGTACTCTTTCAGACTTGATACATGGGAATGTGAACAAGACACTTGGTCTCCCACTATTGAAGTTCTAAGGCACCAACATTCACTTCTACAGTCCAGTTATAATGCGAACATTATTGATGGGCCCAGTAAACGCAGAAAGATTGACTCAAACTTGTCTGTCGGTGAGTCTATTGTTAAATGATTAAGTATAGTATTCATCCATTGAGCACTGTTTCTGTTGAGTTGGCATGGATTTTGTATCAGATTCATTTTGTGTTTACACACATTACAGCATATTTAATCTGAGGATTTTACTGCAAATGAGTTATTGTACACAATCATGGATGAAAAGTTTTCAATGATAAAATAGCAAACAAATAAGACTTGTGTTGAAACTCATCGTAGTAGTTTTGTTTGACACTTGCCATAATTAAAGGTTAATTTTTCATTGCCCAGAAATTTATCTGAGATAAACCTGCATAAAAGTGTGCTTTTGATAATGTACCTCACAGTGTAATATTATTGTAGTGTTAATGAAAGAAAAACTGTTAAAACAGAATAGTCTTATACATGTGTTACACTCATGTGACTCTGCAACCAGCTTACTGATTCTTAGGGACCAGAAAAATGTTTAACAGCCAAAAAATGGGGGAAAATTTCCATTAGAAAGTTAATTTGAAGTATTTTACCACCTATTGTTATATGGCTGCATATCATTATCTGTGTAGGTATAGTTGTTTATTATACTGTCACATGGTAATGGTACAATAAATAAAGTAAACAAAGTTTATATCATTACATATTACAGACCCAGCCAGCCAATTTTGGCTTATGTCTCAATAAATTTATAGAAAGCACTGACATTGTGTGTTACATTGTAAAGCTGTTAAGTAGTGTACTGGACAATAAATATACATATATAGGTAAACGAATGGTTGTGATCAGTCAGGATACGTAAAATGTGTAGATTTTCACTAGACTCAGTGTGTTTTATTTGAGGAATATTTTAATTTAATTTTTAAAGGAAATGATTTAATATTCTCATTATTAGACTGTATTTACACAGATAGCGACTACTCTTCCTCTAGTCACCAGAACAACGGTAATCTGAATGAAGTGAGTCCTGTAACTGTGAAACTGCTCTGTGGGGCAGATCTACTTGAGTCATTTGCAGTGCCGGATCTCTGGAAACCAGAGGATGTAAGGCCATTCAGCTTTATTGATTGTTACCTCTGAATTCCTGTTATAAAGGCAGCATTTGAACTGATTCCGTTAGTTCAGTCCAGAAGAAGAACAAAAGAAAAAACATTTCAATACAAGTTTTTGATATCATTTTCTTTGTCATATTCACTCTGCTACCTCCCTCATCTGTTTTAGAAAAGGCTTAAAGAATATATACTGAATCAACTTTTCTCTCTTTATCTATTTGTTGCTTAGTATCCCCATGGGTGATGACATATTTGTCGAATGACTAAATGATTTGAGAACAAAGATTTTGTTTTATACAATTAGAATCTGCTGAAACAAATACTTATAAATGGAAATACAACATAAACTTTGTCAAGGTCAAAGAAGCCATTCTAAATGTATAATAGGATTACTAAGATTCCCTTATAATTAAGTGTTCCTGAAAGGGCGCTCATTTGTTTTCGCCTCAGTTTCCTCACCGCCGCCGCCACATTATGGTCTCCCTTGAATATCTCCCTTATTATTAGAAGGTTTCAAACCATATTTGGCAGTTATATACCTTAGGCGTGGGAAAATTTTTCTGCATGCTTAAATTTGACCTTTGACCTTTATGAAGGTCACATGATCAAAAACAGTTTTTTTAAGTACACCAGAGTATACATTTACACAGAATGTATTAAGAGGTATTGAGAAAGCATACGGTGCAGCTTTGTGCATTCTTAGCTTTACAGCATGCTTATTAAAACCACAAAGCATTTTAAACTTTCAGGGACGCTTCGCTTTTGTTAGCAAAAGCATTCCTCTAGTTAAAATGGGTTGTTCACCTTTCCACTTTGATGATCTTAATATCTGGGAAACAAGAATAGTGTTTTAAGAACAGTCATGTCCATGTATAGCATGATTAGGTAGTAGTTTCTGTTTGATTATTTCCAGGAAACTGTGAAATCAAACAAAGAATAATTCAATGGAAGTTAAAGATCCTCTGAAAGTATTTGTATTTCATAATACTTTCCATGTGAAAGAAAGTTCCAATACTTTCAAATAAATTTCAAATACACATTACTCCTCAACAACGTAACAAGTAATGCTGCTATTTATACGTAGAATATGGTTTTGTTCATTTCTTTTTTAAATTTTTTTTATTATTAATTTATGAATTACAGACTTAATGAATCAGGGTTAAAGTTATATCCTATAAGATATATGCTGTTGTTTGTTATATTAATATGCTGTTGTTTGTTATATTAAATATCCTTCGAAGTATTTTCTCAGATTTATTGTTTTGTTGATTTTCAGAAAGAAGAAATAGTTAAAAACTTTGGAATTGTGTGTATAAGCCGTGCAGGAACCAATCCAGAGAAGTTTATATACGAGTCAGATCTGTTATCAAAATTCAAGGTAGGCACATCTATTATTATGCACCTATGTGATTATTAATAAATTTTACTACAATTGCTCATGTTGGGACCAAATCTGATTGTTGAAACTGGTTAGAAAACATAAAGCAAGTTTAAATCCACCAGGTTTCAAATGTTATGGCTATGTTGAAGTGAGTAAATTTTTATAGCAAAATACCCTTACTACTTCATAACAGTAGGTATTTGTTGGAGCCATCCAAAAAAAAAAGGAGATAAAAAAGAAGATTGGACATTGGAGTTTTGTGTTTTATGTTTTTGCTTTATTTCAGAATAATCTACATCTAGTCACAGAGTGGATGCACAATGACATCAGTTCTACCAAAATTAGGTATTGTATTGATTGTTTTGTATCAGTTAGCCAGCAACGGGTAAGAAATAGCAGCAGCAGCAGACGTATTATTATTATAAAATTCCTTTAAAATCACTTGACATTTTCTTTGTCAATAAGTAATATAATCCACTTGACATTTCCAATAAGTAATATAATCAGGAAAAAACTTTATAAAAGACATTTAGATCTCGTTATAATATTAATGTTACATATTGACAAGACTTTTTTTGCTATGAAAAAATACAATGTGTTGAAAATCACCTTGATTCTCACTTTAAAATGTAAGATTATAACTTCATCTTTGCAAGATGTCTTATAAACTAGTGGTCAGTTCCTAGTTAGGCTCTTAAATACAGTTAACTAGTTTCCACTTATTTGTTGTTTACATATCTATGAAATCTTAGAAATAATATTTTATGCAAACTAATTTCCACCCATCTGTTGTTAAAATAGTATGTAGAGACTAATAAGCCCATTAGGGCTGGGGATTCTTTTGTTCTTCATTATTATTTTGTCAAACTGTATTATATTATGTCTCTGTAATAAATAAATAAGGAAATAAATAGGTAAATAAATAAATAATATTGGCAATAATGCCTTTCATACATATGTAATTGCCTGCACTGACTATTTATGGCATAGTTTAAAAACTGATATTTTAAGAAAACTGAGGCCCCTGTGAGTATGGATGAACTCTTATTGATCTCATTTGTGGATTTTTTCACCCAAGATTCTGTTGAATGATGGAGAGTAAGTGCTATAAATGTCCATATTAGATTTGATTACATGTATTATTATCTGGTATTACACAATCCACTGTTCTTGCCTGGAACCTCCATTAACAACTAGATTTATTTCTAGTTACAGCTATCTTCCCTTTACACACATAAAAATACAACAAAATTAACTCAAACTTGCTTCATATGTACAGATTCTATATATCTATAATAAGTATAATGTTAACCTGCGGCTGTTTTTTCCCGTTCTAGACGAGCGTTAATGCGGGGTGAGAGTGTGAAGTATCTAGTACAGGATTCTGTGATTGACTACATAGTGAAGAGCAAACTGTATGGTGCAGGAGAAAAGTAAGATGTCCATGGCGACCTGTCAGTGTCCATCGTCTGAGTATATTGTGCGATGTTACCAGATTTTACTGGCCACTCTCCCCCTCTCCTGATCACACACACACACGTTTGCCCCTAGAATTTGTTAGTGTACTGCAGTCTGACCAATTGGATCAATTGGACCTCTTTAAACTTCACAGAAAAGTTATTTGCACAAAAAGACAGATTCTTCTGTATTATCTAACCTTATACAGAACCCTGTTCTATTTAACCAGGAGTTTGAGAAAGCAGGGTATATGTTGATGGAAAAAGTCCCCTTAGAAATTGACATTATCTACTACTTAAAAGGGCATTCTTCATTGGTTTGTTATTTATTTGAATATGATACATTTCAAATTCTGAAAGTGAATGTACAGCGTGTCAGAAATGTCAAAATGGTCATGGTTGATAAAGCGGCAAGTAGAAATTATAGATTAGGTCCTACAACATGTTACTGATGAATTGTTAGTACTGTCAGTCCTCATTGCAGGCTCATGATGTTCAGAAGAAATAAATTGAAAGGACAGTGAAGTCGAAATGGAAGCCTGTGAACGTAAAACTAGTCAAGACAAAAAAAAATCGTATCAGCTTGAAAATTGGGCGGAGAACATGTATTTATTTGTGTAAGTAATTTAGTTAAACACCATCTTTATTTTTGAATATTAATGATATATTTAATAACCTGATTTAAATATACAGGCCCTGCAACTTGTAGTTTCAGTCCAATTTTGCAGGAAATTCACCTTGGTCTGAGACGCCCTCACATTTAATAAATAGTCCTTTGAGTTGTGTGTGGAGGGGAGAGTGTGGGTAGAAATGCCAACTTCCCTGATTCTGTATCCATATCCTTTGTCACCCATATCCGTCAATGACAGACCGTCATATGTTTAGCTCATGTCTGATCCAATCGAACAAATGAAAACATGGATATACATGGCTGATCAGAGTATAAACATGTACAGAAAAGTGTGGATGTTTTAGTAACTTTACATTGTGACGGGTCTATGAATACATTAGTCCATGTAGGTCTATGTAGTCCTGAAAAAAATATAAACCCATTACTATACAATTGAAGCATTGATAATGTAGCAGTGATATAGACCAGAAAAATGATGAAATATGACTCTTACTGCACAAAACACTACCATGTTGTGTAATTGTTTCCCCTGAATTTGTGCTTTGTTGAAAGATTCACCACATCTTCCATAAACAGATCCAAGTCATGTTTCAGGGACAGATTATTATACACGGTGCATCAAAACAGGCTACTAATGTAGCACCAATCCAAATACATGATAAAACAATACAGTTCTCTGTGCCCACAGTAAACAACAGGATTCCTCACTTTTTACCTCTGACACAGACAAGGAAATGTTTTACACCATAATATCATGGGTATGACAGGTATCGGTGATGATAGATAAGGGCACAGGATCAGAAAACAGACTGGATTAAGTTCAAGACGTAGATAGTCTTTGTGATTTGTGTCCTATTATTACAAGCTTGCTACCTCTTTTCTTATGGTGCGTGCATGTATGTAACCTGTCAGATCTCTCCAATTGTGGATCAAAGAGTAACCATTCAGTGTTAATAACATCCGTTAAAAACTTTGCCACTGATTACATAAAACTTCCTAGCTCTATATCATGATACATGGCAGTGATTTCAATTTTATCACAGATCAAAGAAGTTACAATTGTTTCCCAGCATAGAATATGCAGTTAAGAGGTCTGGAATTTGAATGGACACCCTATGTGAAGTCCAGTAGTATTTGCAGTGAAACAAATACTTTGAAATGTATCAAAGCAGCAGAATACAGACTTGTGTTTGCCTTGTACCATCTTACCAGGTTTCTATATATGTTTATTATGCAAGTTATTTCAAGCATCACAGTCTTTTAACTCATTCTTCAAAAATCACGTTTTATTTTTTTTGTTTTTTTCTATTAGTAAATTATTGTTGTTTATTGTCTAAAATGAGCAGATATTATGTACTATTGATATTGAGTTATATTTGAAGTTTAATAGCAAATGAATTGATCAGTGGCAAAGTTTGGGTACCTTATTTTATGCAAATACACACATATAAGATACCCTGTGTATGACAACACTGAATGGGGATGTGTCTGTAGGTGTTATATGCAAAACTTTGTGTATTCATTTGAGTAGAATTGAATCCTGTTAGATTGAATTTATCTCGACCCCCCAAAAATTAGCTTAATATAAAACAGCATGTTTGTTGGTCTCAAAAACTACTTTCTAGTTACAGAATAGTTAACCTTTAGCAGTTCTACTTAAAATGGATTCAACTTCATATGTATTGTCACATTATTTTTGTGATTTGTGTCATTAAGTTGTATTGATTGTATGCTTGTGTGTCTGTCCTAATTGGCATCATAGCAAATTTAGCTACACCATTCCGTTGTGTTTTTGTGTGATTTTAGGAATCTGGATATGATGCAAATATTGTTGATATATTGGATGGATAAAATTAATTTGTCAGTGGTTATACAATCATGTTATGTTTTTTTTCTGTACATAAATTACTGTCATTTTAATTGTAATATTCTGCTATTATTATTTAGAATGTAAATTCTGCTGTTTTTGTTGTGAGAAAAGAGAAAACATGTAGCATTAAATTGTAATATTTTCTTTTTCCGTGTTTTTTTTATCCTCCGATACCACAGTTTGATGCTTTCATGTATATCATCCAAGATACAATTTTTTTTTTTTTTTTTTTGTTAAAAGTGTTTCATAAAGCCAGTGTTAATTGGTCCTCCATCCTTTTAATTTCATTTGAATTCTGTTCAAAGTAAGTGTTGTTTTTAACGTATAATACATATATGTATTCTGTATTACTCTATTCATTTCCAATAGCAATAATTGGTTGGTGAATAGCCTTTTGCTTCTTAAAAGGAATTCTATGATTGGTAGATCTGAGTAACATAAATTACTATATATTATTACTTCACAGATACTCAGGTGGTGTAGTGGTTTTTCAGTTATTTATTGTGACTGATTGAGCAAATGTTTTGCTCCTCTCAGAAAACTATGTGTGAAAAAAGCATTGATGTGGTCTGCTTAAGGATGGTTTGAGCCTTAACTCAGGCTGATGTTTATCATAGAGACCACAGTGTTTCAGTGTGTCCAAGCTTCTAAAGGAATGATGTATTTGTACATTTTATGAAGACAGTCATTGTAAACTGTGTTTTAATTGTCAAAAAAAACAGCCCGGGACAAGGTTATGTAGGTTTGGATAAATATTTTGTACTACTATATAAAATCTTGCATGCTCTAATTTGATACCAATGAAAAGATTTTTATGCAACAGACATGAACAGAGGCACTGTAAAACGACCTTTCCAATGATATATAATACTTGTTTGTAGGTAACATAGTTTCCGAGATATTGGTGAAAAACCGGAAGTTAATGAAACTTATTTTTTATTTCATAAAAATGTAAATATACTATACCATATGAAAACACTTGGGTAGGCGTGGCTTGGCGTTCGGTGACCGCCACGTACACCGTACATAGAATTTAAATATATGAGGGGAGACCCTCTTTAAACCTATATACTTGCTACCTTTGACCCCTGGTGACCTAATTCACTCTGCCATGCGCAGTAATACAGAAATAGTTCATTCTTTTTGTGGCGGTTGAACTATCAACAGGCGTTTTGCTACCTTTTTAAAAGACCTGCATTTACACGTTTTTGAAGCTCTGTGAGTACTTCTTTGCTGTTTTATTCACTTTTCCTCCATTTTATTTACCTTTTACTTCAATTTCTGGTGAATTTATTGTATACTTTGTGCATTATTTACGTATTTCTTCATAATTCGTATTATCGCTCATCTGGTCACGTGGTGTTAGAATGTCGGATTACCTTTGGAGATATTCATTTCCTTTGTAAATTAATTCTTTTTATGCACTTCTACAGGCATTTTTATTTTAATTTACGGTATTCCTTCATTCTTTCAACGAAATTCTTCGTTTCTCCACGTATTTTGACCGTATTGACTGTGCATTGTTTTTCACGTAGTTACCTATTTGGTATTTTCGCTCATCGGGTCACGTGGTGTCAGAATGTTGGACTTCCTTTGGAAATAATCATTTCCGCGGTGAATTAATTCATTTATGCACTTATACAGGCATTATAATTCACCTTTTACGGTTTTCCTTCATTCTTTTTACGAAATTCTTCGTTTCACCGCGTATTTTGACCATATTTTTGAGCTTTTTACGAATCATTCACCAGGTCATGTGACGATGACGTCACATCCAAAATGGAGGTCAACCGATCGGTTGTCAGAAAATATTCATTTTCATAGTGATTACAGCATTTCCAGGTTTGTTTATACATTCCTTCTACATATTTCTTTGAATATTATTATGTCAGAGCATAATGTGTAATATTTTCAATTGTTAACGCATTTTTCATAGCGTAACATTACGGTATCTACTGCCTACCATTCACGGTTCTTTACTTGTTCAGGCCCTTTCATTTGACATTTCTGGAATTCGGATCCTGGTTTCAGTGTTTTGGGGTTCAATTCTGAGCCTAGGGTCTCCATTTTAGCCTTTCTCCACCTTCAATTTTGGAGGTTGGGGGTTTACGGCTTCTGGGGAGGACTTTGTCTTCCACCTTTTGGAGATCCATTTCACTGTTGCTGGTTTCCTACATTCCAATTTTATGTCAATTGGTCATTTGGTTTCTCAGTCCATTTTTAGTCCTTTGGCCTCTTTTGTGCCTAGGCTTCAGTCTAATCAGACTGCTTTTTGGACTGGGATTACCTTCTCAAGACCATTCATGTTCAGGGTCCCTTAGAAGAGTTTATCAGTTGAATCCAACTGATTTTGCTACTTCCTTAACTCTACTCCATTCATTTTCTAAATCTAGAAAATTTTTGTTTGGGGTTTGGTGGAAATCTTCTGTTACTCAACAGCTTTCTATTGTGTTTTCACCATTTTTTAGATCTGACGATCAATGGGCACATCTCCCTTTTGGGTATGTTGGGGGTTCCTCTGTCTACAGTTAACCTTTAGGCAGACTTCAGGAACCCTATTCCAATTTTTTTTGTGCCAGTCTGTTGGACTATATGGGTGCTTAGGACTTCATCCTTTAATCTTCTCCTCAGAAGATTTTCAAGCTTCCTGTCTAACAGAATTAGGGAATAAATTTGACTGCTCTTTTCTTTTGATCAGTCTTATTTTTCTCTAAGTCAACCACTTTTCCAGGCTTAGAAGTTCCTTCATGAGGCCAGATACTTACTTTCTGTCACTCATTCATTTTGGGATTTTCTTATTCTAAGTTTTGTAGGTTGGGTAATTACCCAATTTTCCTTCTAAAACTTAGTTTTGCCAAGTACAAAATCCTCTTCAGAGGGTTTTTTGGGTTGACTTCTTCAGGTTTCCGGACCTGGGATCTAGCCTGAAGGGGTTCTTAAGACCTTCTCTTCCCTAGGTAGAGTTCCTCTGCTATTAGGGGAGATCTGAGATGGACCTTAGGGTCCTTATTTCTGTGGGATTTTTTCCTTCAGTCCTGTTTTGTTGATCACTTATTCAAGTTGATTGACAAGGCAATACTTTCTCAGTGGTCTTTTTCATCCACCATTCTTTGGACATCTGTTTCAATGGGTCTTCTAGCTACATTTTAGCTGGTTGATCTATGGCCTTTTTTCAGCCATCTTTGCACTTTATTTTGAGAGATTTCTTTATCCATTTCCCTCACTTGTGCTTAGTCACTTGGTAGGGTTAATTGGTCCTTTTTTGGTCTTATGCTGTTTCTTGTGATGTCTCTCTTGGGAGACCATTTCTTCTCACATATAACAGTATAAGCAGAAGGCTTTCATGTGGCCCTTACTCAAGGTGCCTCTTTTAAGCTATCTGCATTAGCCTCTTGAGGCACACCAATTAGGACCTTTTTTCCTCCCATCCAGGGAGTTTTCTCTCTAACTTAGTGCTTTTAGGATGTGGTTCCTTTCCAGGTTCCAACATTCTGATGGTGGAATGCCTTCCAGAGGTAGAGGCTCAGCCTCAACCTCTATTATGGTGTCCTTCAGGAGATAAGAGTGTTGTTTTACTCAAATTTTCACTCTTACTTCCAGATCCCTCCACTTGCCAGTGGGAGGTCAACTGATTCCAGTGGTCTCTCAGATTCCACTTTCCTGATTCTTTCAGCTCTTCTCCACAGAAGAATGCTGTTCTTTGTCATTCAGTCTCACACTGTCTGTTCACATGAGCAGTTCAAGTATCTTGAGCTCCTGTTTTCCTGATTTTTCAGGGCATTATCCTTGACAAAGATATACTGGAAACCACAATTAGATTTATATCTTTTCCTGGTTTTCCAGACTATCAGGATGCAACTTATCAGTTGATCATTTTCTCAATTGGCCAGTGGACCACTTCTCTTCCTCAATTTGCCTCCTTTCTCTCCTTTGGCTCCTTTGGTTCACTCTTGCTCATAGTTTTGCTTTTGGGCAAGGTGTACCACTTTGTGGCAATGCCTTATGGTCTAGCCACTAGCCTTTCAGGATTTACTTCCTTAGTCAAGGAAGTAAGGAAAGTTGGCTTTGAGGTTGGGCATCTCAGTGCACATGTGACTACAAATTGGCTCATTAGAGCCAATAGTTGTCAGAGGCTCTTTTTTCAACTCTATTAGAGTTGACTTTCATCTTGGAGTGGTTCTTAGCAGGAAGTATTTACATCTGTTTCTTTAACAGGTCTCCTTCCTGGGTCAGGTTCTTAACCTGTTTCTTAATTACCTCTCTAACTGGGCTCCTTATTTCTTTTGGCTTCCACTTGGAAGCCGCTTCTTCAAGGTCCCTACACATGACACTTCTTCTGTGTCATCTCAGGACACTTGATTTTCCTTCTCAAAGGTGCTCTGGATTTTCCATTCCTTGATCCTTCTATGAAGGTTCATTCAAGATGGTACTATCCTGGGAACTATGTCTTTGCATACCTCCCTTTAATTCCCTAGTTTTTACATCTACTTTCATGGATGTTTCACTGCGGGGTTTGGGAGTTCTTTGTGCTCTGTGGACCACCTAAGGTCTATTTTTGATGTAGCAGTCCAGTCTGTGCATCAGTTCTAGAGCTCATAGCTGTCCTTTTTGCTCAGACATTTGTTCCTCTTTTATCCTTTCATCAAAGGATCATCCTTTCAGCCTCAAACAACTCAGATGTCTTGTTCTCAAGACATTTGTTCCTCATTTGTAAGGGATTCTTCAGATAGTCCAGGTAACACTGTTGTCTGGGCTTTCTTTTTATCAAGACAGCTTCCACTCTTGGGACATGTGTATTTTGGCATCTTTTGCCATTTTTTTTTTTACAAGAACAAGTCTGTTCTTCCACCTCATGTTCCAGGGGCATGAATCTTTGGCAGACCATCTCTGGAGGTCTTTTCTCACCTTTCATATAAGGTGGCCCTTCAATTCTTGGATCTTCAGATGGTAGTCTCAGACTTCTCATCTTATTTAGATCTCTTTTGCCATGTGATTCAATCACAAGCTGCTCTTACATGTGCCTCCTGTGCTAGATCCTTAGGCTCTGGCAACAGATGCCCTGGAGTGTTTTGGTCCGGAGTACTTATTTTACTCCTTCCCTCCTTCAGCTCCTTGTCCTCTATGGCCATGAAGTTAATCAACTTTCAGAGCTGTATCATTATTCTTGTAGCCTTTCCTGGTAATTGCCAGGTTTGGCCTCAAGATCTCCTTTAAGAAAGCCATTGGCTCTTCCTCTTATTCTTTTATAACAATCTCATCTAGAGTTTTGTTATTTATTTTTATGGAGTTCCTTTCTTCAAGCTTTCTGGCTGAAGTCTCCTTTAACAAGAATTTTCACAGGAGGGGTCTTGGAGGATTTTTATCCTCCATAACTGTCTATGAAGCAATGTGGAACTGCTTCAAAAAACTTGTGAGAAACATGGCCACTCTGCTATGCTTCAACTGTCCCATTTATTGCTGTTTGTTCCTTTTAAGGAATTATTTTTCAGACAATAGGGATACAGGTCAGCTCTCTCCAGGTACTACTTGGAGTTGGGTTCTTATAGGAGCTAGGAAGTCTCATTTAGAGCTTCTTTAAGTCCAGAATTAGGGTAGTCGTCACCTACCTGTTTGGTACTTAATCCTTGGTTCTGCAGGCTCTTACCAAGGCTCCTCTTGAACCTTTTCATTTGCTGAGCCAAGTTTTTCACATTTTAGACAGTCTTTCTTACTCCCTTTCTTTGGGAAGGAGAAGGAGTGATTTTGTTTCCTTTATTTAAAGGTTTTCTCTCACTCTTTAGGGATGGCCTAAGTCATCCTTAAGTCAGATCTTACTTTCCTGGCTTAAGCCAGTTATCTTCAGAAGGCTCTTCCTGCTTTGACTTTTTGTCTTTGGTCAGGATAACTTAGAAGACCTCTCCTTTTTTACAGTCAGATTCCTAAGATACTTTCTATCTAGCTATTCTGACTTAAAAGGATTTCTTCTTGGTCTTTCTTCTGAAGTCCAAGAGGGTGATATTGCTGCTCAGACAATATCTTTTTGGATAGCACTTTATCCTTTATTCCCTCAATCTCTGTTCCACAGAGAATGCATCTCTTCATGGTGTCAGGGCTCATCATGTCAGGGCACAGGGGTCTTCCTGGTCCTTTAGGGGTGGAATCCCACTCCTAGTCAACATGAGATCCTGCGCGTGGAAGAGCCATTCCACTTTTACATCCTTCTATTTTAGGAATGTATTTCCTTCAGAGATGTTGTTCTTAAGAATCTCTTATGATTTCTTAAGTGGAGTGGACATCCTTTTCCACTCAGCCATTTCTCTCTCTTCTACTTAAATTCCTCAATTTAAGTCCATCTGAAACTTTTAGTTTCAGAAAAAGGGGGGTGGCATTTCCCTTTTAGGGAATCTATTCTTCATCTCTATTTTCAGAACCGTGCTTCTTAGTGCCTCTGGGCATGTTCCTATTCTGAGCACAGGGCATACTTATGCCTTCTCCTTTGAGCTGACCTAATAGGGTGTAGACAGCAGTGCTGAAGTTAGTGCAGTGGTTAATGCTACTCACTTAGCTCACTCGAGTTATTGCTTCAGCACAGAGGTTTTGGGTTCAATTGCATTGCACTAGGAAGTATCCTTTTGTAGCAATTTAACCTTAGGGTGGTTTTCCTCAGTCTGTCTTTTTCCCACCATCCTTCCATGTGGGCATTCAACCCAAGTGTTTTCATATGGTATAGTATATTTACATTTTTATGAAATAAAATTTCATATTTTTAAATGTAAAATGCATTTTTATGAATAAAAATGTATATACTTACCATATGAAAACAGCAAATCACCCTCCCGCCTGCCCCGCTTTTAAAGACCTTTTTCCAGCATTTATGTTTATTCACAAAAAGAATGAACTATTTCTGTATTACTGCGCATGGCAGAGTGAATTAGGTCACCAGGGGTCAAAGGTAGCAAGTATATAGGTTTAAAGAGGGTCTCCCCTCATATATTTAAATTCTATGTACGGTGTACGTGGCGGTCACCGAACGCCAAGCCACGCCTACCCAAGTGTTTTCATATGGTAAGTATATACATTTTTATTCATAAAAATGCATTTTACATTTAAAAATATGAAAATCCATGGTACAGAGGTGCCGTTGTATACAAATGGAATATATCCTGCTCCGTATATCTGTATATCCGTGTCAAATACGGCGGGTGGTGGATAATAAATATTATTCTTTAACTTATGTCTGAAAAATATTATACTCTTATCATATTTTTGAAAATGCCATCTACAATATAGATTTTTTTTTAATTGCGGCACTTTTCACATTTCTTGCTTTATTATATTTGTTTGACCATGTCTGTGTTTTATTTTAAAGAAAAAAATAGTTTTATGGAATAATTTGTTAAGCTTTCATTTTGCCCAATATTCAAGAGGTGTGGCTTATTATCATTTTTTTCAGCACTAGATACAGAACAACATTATATGTTTTCAAGACAATATAGGTTATATTTCTTTGTGTCCACTAGCACACAAAAAGCATGTGGTGTTAGGGTGAATTGTCACCTGTCAGCCTATTACAAGAGTAAGAGAATAGATATGGTTATTGATTGGAATTGATTTTACTGTAAACAATGGACGAGTACTTTGAATTTTCAGGGAATAATAACAAAAAGGGGTGATGCTATGAGTAGCAGTTGATATATAAACAGTACATGGTGAAAAATTAGATGGAAGTTTCTCAGTTTGAATAAACAATTTAAAATGCATGTAGTAAAGTTTTGTGTATAGTCTATTTTTCATTTTGTAAGAATCATTATCTATCGATAGTCTTTCTTAGATATGTTACCACATATTTTATATATAATAAAGTAATAGAGTGGTGTGTATATTTTTATGTATGATTCTTTGTTGAAGTCTCTCATTTGTATGTACACATGTATTAGTCAATCTTATTCTTGTGTTCAGTGCATCATTGAAAGTTCTGTATCGGTAAAATTAAAAGTCTCCACCAATATTAAATGAAATGGTGAAGTTGTCAGTGTGTCATTAATCGAATAAACTTTCTCCCTAGAATTTTTAATATCTGCACAATAAACAACTGTGATATTATATTTATGTATTTATTTAAATTATATCTTTATTTATATACAGGATGTGCTGGTTAAAAAGCTGCTGATTTTACTTGCAAAAGCAAGGATTATATTTAGATATGTCAATATTTACGATTTTAAAATTCTTTTATCCATTGAATTTTTTGAAACTTCACTTGAATAGAGTCAGTCCAGTTTATAAAAGACATCATGCTCAAAATGACATAGACTCACAGCTTAGATTTTTTTATATATTGTGAATTGTTGTATAGTTAGTGTCAATCATGTTTAGTACTTTTCTCCTGCTGAGGATTTAGGCTTTATTGTTTGCTGGCCCTCCTCAGTGAATTTTGTCTTGAATCAAATATAACACTAATCACTATACAGAAGTTTGGTGAAAAATAAGCAATAACTTTTTTTGTGTATGTCATAATTTTTCCCCTCAGAAATCGTTCAGTTACAAACCATTGTCTACACTTTTTTGCATTATATAACACTTCTGCACATTATAAAATAAATTTCTCGTATTCCTGTCTTTAATGCTTTTACTGCACATTGGTTACTGCTATTGCTGATATGCAATGCTCAAGTATTTCTCAGGTTTAAGCTTGATGTCTTTTTTAACTGGACACCTTTTGTTCACCAAATGTTTGTTCATGGCTGAACACATGCTTTTAGCCAAGAAACGGATTTTAGTCTCTTTGTTAATGATTTTTCTATTTAATTGTTGAAGATACTGGTTGCAACTTCCTTGGAAATTGAAGGTTTACTTTTCTTTTATCTTGAAGGAGCTGTCACGGTATTGGACTGACTTCAAGCTTATTTGGTCTTCAAATTACTGGCAAATTTTAACTGATTTTCCAGTAATTAGAAGGACTGATAAATCATAAAAGAAAATCTCTTTTTCATGACTTCTGAAATTTGAAACTATTGCAGCAAATTTCTTTGAAGGTCATCGAAGATCAGATGAAAGTTGTTCACTGACAATTTCCTTTGTTATTTATTCTCTTTTTTTTTGTGGTTTATATATTTCATAACTATATAGATATCTTGTGAACAGAACTTTCAATGATTGTTATTGATGAGTGCTGTAATACTCTGTAATTACTGATGCATTATATTTAATTCCAGTAATTTATTTATGGAAGAAATTACAGGCTTAGGAGAGTTTTTGTGTACCATAAGTTATTACAATGTTCCCTGAGTTAACACCTTCTTGAGATAAACATGAGGTACAAGAATGTATACCTCAATTTATGGCAATTTTTGTTACACAGTAGAACTCGATTTTTCTCAAATTCTGCCTTCCCCAAAAAAAATTATTTTTGGAATTTCATTTTTCATGTCTGAAATGAGACAATATTTTTATGCCACATAGGCTACTCAGAAATATAAACCTTGAGATAGCTAAATGTAATTGTACTCTCTTTTAGTGAGCGTGATAACATTTCATATACAAATGACTCCCATGGGAAAAAAGTCTTATTTCACTTATAGCAAGATCAAAACAAACCCATCTTCGCTACTAATGTTTTGTATACCATCAGTTTCACAGTGAAATCATCGATAAACTCTTAATATTCAAAGCAATGTTACTACTGTGATATGTACATTAATTAAATTACTGGCTATCATTCTCTCGCAAATTTTTTTTTCAATCAAAAACTTATCTCAGTAAAGATCTATCTCCGTGTCTATGTCCTGATGTGTACCAATGTACTACTTTATGCTGTAATTTGCATATACTTTAGAACAAACATACTTTAATATAAAAATAGATATGAAATGCATTTTATATCCATTTGTATAAATATATGACCAATAGATATATATTAAATTGTTTAGAAAACAATTGTAAAACGTAAGTATTGGTAGCTTCTCAAAATTCCATGCAGTTTCTATGTGGGTTTGTTAACACTAAGAAATGAAACTGCATGAGGGTGACTCGTCATGGTTACAATAATACGATTAGCCTGAAATTAGAAGCAGAATGTCCTTTTGCCATTCAGATTTAGGCTTTAAATGATGCCAAGGATGTCACTGTCAGACCATACACACCGAGAAAGATAGTTAAACAGGGGATGCACACACAGAAACAAACTTGATACGTTACATTTATATTTATAGGTAAATCTATTTGTATAAGCATTATGTACTAGGAAAAATGTATATTTCTTGTGTTTACTGCTTGGAAAGTGTTTGTGTGCTGCTTGGGTAGGTAAATCTGGAACATGTATACATTACGGTGGATTTATTTTCATTAGAATGCGCATTGAATCTATTGCAGCTAGTAAATGTAAATGATATAATTAAACCAATTCGCTTTCTATAGGCCTTTGTAAATTTCAATAGCACTAATAGCTACATGAAGTCAGTGATCCTGACTGGCTAGAGAGTTTTAATTAATCATTTACTTGATTTTTTGTGAGATAATTTACCGTGACAGGTAGTATGTTTCCATGTACACTGTGTGTGATGCAGTAGGTTGTGAGTGAATGAGAATTTCTGTTTCCTGATTAAATGTAAAAAAAGTGTCAATACGTCTGATGTGGTAATGTCAATCGCAGATTTTTTCTTCTTTTTTTTTCTTTGGGATATCGATCTTTAATATGCTGTTAATTCATTTTATTGCCAATATTTGTCAAATATTAGTTTTTAATATGGGGGAGGGGGGGGGGGGGGTGGCAGGGGTTTAGTTTTGTAGAACTTGGAGCTCTGGTTTGTCCATATATAGTTGCCTCATTTATTCATTAAATGTATTCTGGTTTTAACTCAACTACAGCTAGTATATGACTGACTCAGTAACAGGGGATGGTATGTTATTTTTTTTAAAAGGATTTTTTCTACAGCTATATATCCATGTTCTGATGCATGCTTATTGTATAGAATAAAGCAGTTCATGAATATTCATGACAAAGCTGTATCAATACTTGTTCCATCTGAATATAAGTGAATTGGATTACTTCAGCTGCTTTAGATTATTCAGTTGTAATTTGACAATTCAGTTATTGGCATTTTTATGTTAAATACTTTTGTTTAAAAACTCAATTACATCAAATTACATGTAACATAGAAAAAAAAACACCATCAATCTGAAACATTGGAATTTCCTCCGAAATGTGCAGTACAACAGGTTGGCTTCCTCTTTGGTGACCGCCAAAAATTATAGTTTTATTTCTACAAAAACAAATTAATGAAAACATTTTTATCTTTTGTTTCCATTTGATTGTATAAAGCTTCAGTGTCTGCTTTTGTGTCAGTGTATTTACATTATTTTACTAAGTCACCTGTTTGCTCATAATGTATTAAAACAGTAAACACTTTCCAAAATTAGTGTTCATCAAACTCTGCATCAGTAGAACCAGTCCAAATCTACTTTACATGGAACCAGGTCACAACCTCAGAAACTACTGAATTGTTAACAAAAACATGGTCCCATGAATATTTGATGTTCTAACTATCCAGCGTCTTCTGTGTTTCCTTGTTTTTGTTCATTGGGTAACAGATAAGGTTAAATACAGGTCTGTAAGTTCGTCATGGTAACTAGACTATTGTGACCAGAACCAAGACTTTATTTTTGTTTGGCTTTTCTTGTAATCAACACTATTCAGCGTAAAGTGTGTTCACCGTATGCATTGTTTTATGTATTGTCTTCTGTGTTAATGGCAAATAAAAAATCTGCTTTATTATGTCAAGCTTATTTACGCATCTGGTAACCAGATGGCAGTGTTTTAACACATATTATGTGTAAATCTTTATTTGAAGGAGAAATAGCATTGGAACATTTTAAAATTAATATTGCTTTAGATAATGAAGATAATGGACAGTTAATTGATACCACATACGCATAACGTCAGTTACCAATCACCTTGCCTCAGTTAAATGTAATGAGACAAGTGAGTTTTATATTTTGATTATAATTCTCAAATTGTTGTAGAAACAGGTAATTGAAACAGTGACAATTTTACACATTCAGAATTTTCGACTTTGACACTTAGTGTTAAAATCTTACAGAAAAAAAACTTAAGAAACAAAAAACACCAGCAGTATTACTTTTCTGTTAGCAGTTCTAAAAATTTGTTACAAACTATTTACAGGCCAAGTAAATTAACTTTTCTGTTGTTTACATTTTGTAATGGAGTCGGGAACCTGTAAAGTCAGAGGGTTTTACTTCTCACAGTTCCACTTAAAATGGTTACACTGAATAGGAACATACTTTGAATTTATACACTTGAGTCCAGTTGAGTCAAAGAGAGCCCAGAAAAAATAATGTAACCAGAAATTCCAGAGGAGGGACAGAATTCCAGGTAAAAGGGGTTATTGGTTAGAAGAAAATCTTCCCAGTTCCAAATCTTTTAAGACATTCATGAGAATTAATTTCCACTAATGGTTAGTTTCTACTTAGGAGATTATTCCAGATTTAAATTTTCACAAGGAATTAATTTTTACTATCTAAATTCATTTTCTAAAATAGCTAAAATTAATGTCAAGTGAAATTTTCCATTTATTTGCGTGCTGGTCTTCAATGGTTTTGGTGCAGAATCTTGACCAATTAGTATGCACTATTTTCCTCAACTAACTATTGTGACAAGGGGTGTACAGTGTCCTTTCAATAAAAATCCAGGTAATAGTAACTTTAAACTGACAGGATGAAAATGGACCTAATAGATACTTCCACTCAACAGGCATTCTGCTGAAAGGGAGTTCAATTGTGGTAAAAAATAAAATGGAAACTGTGTAGCAAGAAATCTGGTTAGTAGGATTCTCTTTAAAAAGAATATATCATGTGAAATGCTTTCTTGAAATTTATCCTGTAATGCGTAAATCCTTGTCAGATAGAAATAATTTTCTGGTCCCTATGGCATAGATTTGAAAAGCTTCAAATAGTTAAAATTCTCTATCCGAATGCTTTCTGGTAGTCAGACTATCTCCCTTCTTGGATTTTGGCACCTTAGAGGATGTCTGCATTAATTTGGGGTTTTATAAATACCTCTTTACTATAATAATTACTTGATCTAGCTGGTTCATGCTTGAAGTTCCTCATTCAAGGTCATCCATGGAATGCCAAAGTACCCCATGTAGCGGACTTTAAAAGTGCCTATATCTCCCTTATTATTGCACCTAGAGGTTTAGTGTGAAACCAACCCATAGGAAATAATCATGGGCTGGGAATCTTCTGATGTGGTCAGATTTGACCTTTGACTCATCCTTCAAGGTTAAACAAGGATAGCAAAACTTAAAAGTCCTCATAACTTGCTTATCATTGGTCCTAGAGGTTTCCAATGTGAAACCATTTTACAGGAAATCATGTGCTGGGAATCTTTTGATGTGTTCAGATTTGAACTTCGGCCCATCCTTCAAGGTCAAACGAACACAGCCAAACTGAAAAGTACTTATAACTCTCTTAGTATTGCTCCTAGAGGTTTGCAGAGTGAAACCAATATATAGGAAATCATGGGCCGGGAATCTTCTGATATGGTCAGATTGGCCTAGGGCCCCTCTTTCAAGGTCAAACTAGGACAGCTAAACTTGAAAGTGCTTATAACTTACTTATTATTGGTCCTAGGGGTTTGCAATGTGAAACCAACCTATAGGAAATCATGGGCTTGGAATCTTCTGATGTGGTCAGATTTGCGCTTGGGTCCCTCCATCAAGGTCAAATGAGGACAGCCGAACTTAAAGGTGCTTATAACTGACTTATTATTGGTCCTAGAGGTTTGCAATGTGAAACCAACTTATTGGAAATCATGGGCTGGGAATCTTCTGATATGGTCAGATTTGACCTTGGTCCCCATGGTCCCCTAGGTCAAGTTTAACTTAAACTATATTTTAAAAAAGTTCTCACTTTTAGGTACAAATAAAGCCAGTTTTAAAGCCAGTTTTGAGCTCCCTGTAAAAGAAAAGGTGTAAGTAGATGTTAACCATAACTAGAACCAAATCCAGTTGCTCTCACAGGTTCTGGTTATATATAGTCATCTGTAATTGAACCTATAGAATATATGAACAAAAAGTCCTGTCTTTCTGTATCTAATTCTAAACCATTCTATTTTTTGGAAAAAAAAAAGAGAAAAAAGGCTTATTTTGCAAGTAAAATAAGAAATGTGATCTGAGATAGAAATTTGAAATTCGCCAATCCAACGCTGTGGGAAAATTTGGCAATAAACCTGAAAAAGGTCAACTGAGGTAGTTACAAAAATCTCAGATACAATGACACTTAATGATTATGTTTAAAAAATGTAAACTTTACTATTATGTTGAAGGTGTTCTGTCACTGATTTGTGACTTTATATTTTTAGTAATTTTCCCATTCCTTATTGTTCTGCCATTATTTGTAGCCCTGCATTTACTGAGGATGTGTTAAGCAAGCGTCCAATGAGCGTGTGCGAGCTCATGTGTGTCAGCAACTGGCACTGGAACCGCAAAAACGAGGCAAAGATGACGGAAAAGGTGACCGCTACATTTGTGTAGTGTGTGTACAAACCTACATGCTTTAACATCTCATTGTTAAAGATTTATGTGTGAATTCAAATACAGTTGAATCTCAATTATCAAAACATGGGAGGGAGACATTCTGGATGGATAACAGAATGTTTATAAAATGGAAAAGGTAATTTTGTGTAAAACAGTGTGAGAAATAGTAAATATGGGAGAATGGAATTATTTGTAAAATAAAATATATTTGGATAAATGAGATTGTACTGTATAGTATTCCACTTATGATCAATTATATGAAATGATAAGACTGTTTAAAGACAACAATGCTTATCTGCATAGAAGTTATTATTGTGTTGTACATAATGTACTAATCATGATACAATACTATTGTGATAAGCTTATAATAAACACATTTTTATGCGGGTTGTCATATTGAAGTCCTGGGTATAATTATGTCCTTTTTATACATGTCAGGTATTTTAAAGAGATTACTAACACTAGTAAACGATACCATATACATGTTATACCTGAAAAACAATTAACAGGTGTAAAATATTTATTGTTCTGTTTTAAAATGACCTCTGATAAAAATTAGACATTGTTATGACCAGGACATAATTCTGAACACCTGTATATGTTATGGTACTATGGAGGTTTCACTTGAAAAATTGTTCATGCATTATATATGTAAATTATAAAGTTTTTTTTTAAACAGAATCAATGACTAAATCAACTGTCCAGCAAAGATTTAAGTCAGATCTAAATATACATTTATTATATTTTGGTTGTGAAATAATATTTTTGGGGTAAAACAATAAAATAATTTTTGACTTCCATGAAATAGTGATTGTTGTTACAGACTTAAAACACCTAAAATTGAGTCACATTAATTTTGTGTAAATTGCTTTCAATTAAAGTATGACATAGTAATGTGGTAATTTCCTTGTAATTGGGACTCGTCTTTTTGGACTTAAGTACATTAGAGGATTCACATCAAGTTTGCATTATAGAAATGCTTCTTTTCTTCTTTACATTATATATCCCAGAAACTGTGTATAAAATTTATGATTAAAACCCACATATTTTAATGTGTACAAATGCTTCCTAAATGTTATACCCCTTTCACACTAAAGGCAGTATACCTGGTGGTAGTAAGCATTGGGCAAACGTCCCTATCCTTCCACAATTGACTGACATCCGTTTGCAAACTTGTGATGCAGTGGCCTGCCATCCCATTCTTTCAGCGTTCTATGGAAATTTTTAAATGTTTAAAATTTCCGCATCTGACCAACACGTCAGTCACTCACCATCCTTTGTCAGCGCTACCCCTGTCCATGTATATGTGTGTTTCTGTCCCCGTCATTTCAGTGACCTTCCACAGATAAATTTTCATACAGTAACTGAAGGCATGGTCCACTCTTTACATAAAGTTGTGACTTATTCTCATTTCATTAGCATGTGTTCAATTGACGGCTACTGAAGGTGAGTTGATGTTAATAGGAGTTGCTTCTCAGTGACTAACGTTTGTAGTACTGTCATCCTACTGTTACAAATCGTGTCCTTTTAGTGGCTGGGCAAGTCAAACCGTATGAATTCCGCTAATCTCGGAAGATAAAAGGCATCCTGAGAGGCAGTTCTGCCTCCGAGTAAAATTTCTAACTGGGGGGTATTATCGCCTGTAGTGTGAATGGGGTATTATCTCACAAAACTTTAACTATGTCACTGGTGAAACTATAATTTTTTTGGCCATCAACAATTGAAATGTGTGAAGTCATTTTGTTGCAAATTTTAATGTTACTGTTGAGGAAAGAATTTTCACAAAAACCATTAATTTGTTTAGTCTTTAGGATGCAAGCATTGTCAATATTTAAAATATTTAGTTATTTTCACATTTAAAAACTAAATTAAAAAGACTTGGCAATAACAGTTGGGACATATGAGTTTTGCATTTTTGATACTATATATTTGACGTTGATACTGCTGAAAATTGGGGCTTTTTTTCTGAGGGGTAGGTGTGGGTTTGTAAGGATTCTTTTTTTTTCATTTCATATATATCTTCATTTCATATATTACCTATGTGGTAAGTCTGATAAATGTAGAAACCAAGCCATAAATATAGTTCATGTTTAGGTAAACTGAGCATACTGTATTAATTAGACCACTATATTTACAGCAGTTGTTATCATTTATTTTTCATAAAAAATCTGTCTTGTCTATTTCATAACGTCATCAGATTTTGAAACTATATTTTGAAGTTTGGCTTATTGTGGTAGAACATATTATTAAATTAGCATCTAAATTATTATATGTACCAAGCATCATATGTTTTACCATGTATTTGTTAATATAAATTTATTTATGACTCAAATAAGAGTTGCTCAAACTTTGTTAAAAATCTGAGTGGAAAAATGTGTAAATATAAATTTATTATGTGATTTTCACAGCAGATTATACTCTTACCCAGTTATCATTATTTGCTAAGCCTAGGTGGATGTTTGTACTGTCTGAGTACTGTTGTTGGTGTTTTAATTGAACTACTCAGCACAGAGTCCAAGTAGTGATGTTGTTTTGTGCAGCATTGTATTTCTCTGTGAACTTTGTGAGTCATGTTAGTCTGTTTTTGCTGATCATAATTCTCTCAGTTTTTCAGCTTTATGTTTTTCCTCATTTACTTTGCCAATAAAAGTATGTGAAATAGATATATTAGTTTTTTTCTGTATTTTTGATTTTTGTTTTTGATGGAAAAATCCATAATGGCATTCCCTGCAGGCCGCAAGTCAAGCATGAGTTTGCTGAGTATTTTGTGTGCATTGTGTTCCCTCTAGATAACTTGCATGCGAGGATGACTCGGGCCGTGTCAGATTCCTCACACATCTCTGAATTATGTCAAGCTGCTTGTTTATCATATCTTCTTTATTTTCAGGATACACTAAATTTAGTGGCAGTCATCTAGTTAAATCAATACATTTTAAAAACTAGAAATTTTCTACAATACCTTAATTGTTATTTCAAAATGTGAAGTCATCACATTGGATAAGCTGTGGAAACATATATTAACTCAAAAATCTCATTGATGAAAGATAACATGGTTCTTAAAAAATAAGAGGTATACACAATTATTTTTTGATGGCAGTTATTTTAGTAACTCTATGAATTTTGAAGAGACTGTGCTAGTACAGGGATTAAGTGCCATTTAAAAAGTGAATTAGAGGAGACTGAACCTTCACCATTAATATATTTCACAGTCTAACCCCTTTTGAGTAGAATAAGGTACAGCAGAAACAAATGCGCTCTCTGCCACTGTAACCTAGTGGGTAAGTCTGGCCTAGTAACACTAAAGGACCTGTGTTTGATCTCAGATACAGGCAGAAACGCAGTAGCTCAGATGATCAATTAAAGTTGTTAGTCGTTTGGTCCTGTCCCTAGTGACAGGCTAAAGAACCCCATGGATGTTGATAAATGGTCATAACTCCACAAGATTATGTGAAGGAGTTTGGAACAATATTATGATCAGTTGTTTATGGATCAAGAGAAAGCAATAGAAGCAATGTAATGAACATTTCTTCTCCACCCTCTTATTTAATCTTACATAAATCCAACTCAAAGTTGTATTACTCTCCAGTATGCCAGCATTTGAACAATACAGACTATAATTTTCCTCCGGACCCACCTGTTCAACATTTGTCTAATTATGAGAACAGTGGTTTGACTTCCACCAAATTCCCTTTTTAAAATAATATAGTCACTCCCATATCAAGTGACTAATAATTTTATACTTCTGAGAACAACATGCTGAATATTCATCTTCTAATGATCAGAACAGGTTCAACTCGCATGAAACCCCATTGCTTAAACCAATATTCACCCGTGTTTAACAAGGTAACAATTTATTTTTGGTTCTAAGTTCTAACTGTGAAGTGTTTGTAATCATCAGATCAATTCGCGTAGCATCAGATTCTTTCATTAAAACCCAAAGTTAAACTATTGCTTTTGCTGCAGTAAATTTTGCATTTTTCATTTGGGAGATATTTACGGTTAAACCCCAAGAAAATATGCCATTATTCTGTGAAAAGTCACAGAAATTTGTAAAATTTATAAGAATTTTTATGTGATTAATTGGAGAAAAATGGCAATGGTCAAGAGGAAAAAGTAATGTTTACTGTGTGCTGTTACTCGAGTACTTGAGTACTCATTAAAGAGTAGAGTACTGGATTATTTAGAGAACAAAGTTAAGAACACACTACTCTTTTTTTATATATATATACTGGTAGTTTTCAAACTAATCATATAAACTTAATATAAAATGGTAAATTTCTGTTGAATTATAAGAATGACACACATTCTTATTTTTATTACCAAAAACTTGTTGAAAAGTAGTGTAACAGTACTCGAGTGTAAACATTAATCACTATTCTTGGCAGCCCTACTCTTTACTAAGTTTTGTAGACCAAAAAAATTCAGTACTCTACTGTTTAACAAGTCTTCGAGTACTCTTTTTAACAGCCCTACAAGGTGAAGACTGTGCATGAATCTGTTTATCACTTACCAATCACATCATGTAATAACTCAAGCAAATACTAATAACTACAAATTGTATCAAAAATTCTAAAACCTTGTGAAATATCTCAAAATTACCAAAATCATGGAATATCTAGAATTCTTTTATATTTGTTTATTACTTTTTAAATCAGTTATATTACATTTTTGAGAATGTGTGATTGAGATAGGAACCTGAATGTATTTCTTACGTATGATAAATCTTCCTCCAATTTTTATGTCAGCTGATAAAGCTACCGACATCTTATTGTGTTCTTGTGGCATACTGTATGTAATTTCAGATACTTAATAGTAGTTATTGTAAATCACAAATATCTTGGAAACTGAAAAAACTTATAGTATTACAAATTTTAAGAAAATAAGGAATAGCTGAAATTCTTTCCTGATATTTGGCAAGTCCTTCCTACATTATTTTTTATGTAATCTGGCATGTCCCTCGAATTTCCCTTTTTTGCCTTAATCGCATTAGAGGATGTTGCATCAATTTTGCGCTATATAAATGATTCTATTCTATTCTATAATGAAATTGTGATTCAATTGTATTTTCCAATGCAAGTATAACTCTACAATTTGAAAGAATTAGAAAGTTTCTTTGACATTTCACCTTCAAAGAATGGTCAGCTGGATGGACTTAAACCACTGAGAAAAACTACATTTAAAAGGTTTCAAGTACATTTACCAGATCTGTGTCACAGCCTGGAAAGTTTTTTCTTGGTACAGATTATGATGCAGTTTCCATTTGGTTAAATTTTTTTCAGTTGTTTCCTGGTTGTTCAATTTTAAGAAATGGTGTCCACTTTCCCTCACAATTTACACTTTTTTATTGAATTACTCGTTCTCCTTTATAAAACAATTGATCAAAGTATTCTCTCACATGCTTGGATAACAAAGATTCCATTCCCTCCCCATGAATTATATGATCCAGATTCCAGAATCATAATAATGTTACCAGTACTAATCAATACTGTTTGACCAACAGAAATTGCATAATGTTTGTAAAAGGATTGTTTAGCTTGAAAATTGATGTAAAACAACAGTTTGCTGTATGAGACACATACATATCCCAGTACTATCTGCTTATTTATGTCTTTCCCTTTTCTCTACTTCTACCAGCAAGTTGATGAACTACACTACCCCATCCCCAAACAGAGATAGCCCTGAATTCCAGATCTATCTGCAGATGTCTCCAAAATCCTCACACCTCACTTCCTACTCTTCTGGAACATTCCGCCAAAACTCCTACGAGAGGAAGAACTCCAACGAAAGACACAACCAGTCTGCATGCAATGACTTCCATTACAGCATAGACAGGGAACTTGAAGCCATTAATCAAAATGACGAGGACACCAATGCTTACCAGCATCAACACCAAATGGCAACAGACATCAGGCATGGTCACGGAGGGTTCCGCCGCCATAAAGACATCAACTACGACGAAGAACAGAGAAGGAATGTTCCCAGACGCAGTGAGTCTCTCGACCGTCGCCAGCTCACAAGAAATTCTACATTTGATAAAAATTCCGAGTTCAACAAGCGTGTCAGCAGCTCCTTTGATTCCCTGGATTCCCCTCCCAGGTCACCCAAGGCATCAGTGGCCCAGTGTGGAGTCTCTAGTTCACATTCAGACATGTCTGGTTTGGTCAGGAGGGTGCAAGGCATGAGGATTGTGTCCTTAACCCCTGAAACCTCAGTTTAAGAGCTATGCCGCACTTGGCAATTCTTAATCTACCAGGATAATCTCTACATCATACATTCATATCAACTCAAATATTTTGTGAGAAATTGTCAAAGCTTTGCGTAATTATGAGATGTCTTTAGAAGAGAGAATAGACTAAAAGAACAGGAGACTTTTGGAACTTGTGTTAATTTTGTAACTGTTCATAATCTGTGTACAAAAGAAAACCCTACAAGACAAAGACACGTTTTGAAGTTATTCTTTTTAGTTCCTTCAACATACACAACTCCGAATAAATGGAGTATATCTTTGTAAAAAGTGTATCCATTCTTTTTTTAAAAGTGGAAAAAGGCACATGCTTTTATACTTTCTAAAGACTTCATGTTAATTTAGCATACATAATGACAGAAGTGACCAAAGAAATGCCAAGATCCGAGTGTCTGAAGTAATGCGCAGTTACACTTACAAAAAGATATGATGAAGAAGGTCTGGAGGAATGAGCAAGTGTATTTATGCAAAGACAAGAATAAGATTCAAAGTAATAAACAACTGTATTTATGCAAACATAAGAAGTTTAAAGTAATGGGTAAGTGTGTGTATGCCAAAATATGAATGTTTAGAATTAATGTGTGCTTATATTTATCAGAGGGACAGCAATAGACACATTCATGCCAAGAAAGCTCTGTGATGCCATACATGGCATATTATATAGTTACATGTTGTAACCAAACTTTTAAAGCATAAAGGTTGGGTGTCATAATGTGGGTCGGCTTATTAGTTCACAAGCTTGAAGATGAAGAATGAAATAATGTACAGAGTACAGAAAAAATATGGACAAAGTACTGACAGGAACCATGTTCAGTAGAATTCTGTTTGGTAGGATTCCACTTCAAATAGAAACCATATATCTGGTCTTAACAGGCATTTCCATCAAATATTAGTTTTATGTGGATTTCCTAGATATAAGCAGCTATATTTTTCATGTCCCTAGGGGATTCTACTGATCAGGGTTCCAATGTAAACTGATTACTAAGTTTCAGGAAGTCCATACAATTCTGTTATGCCACAAAAACATTGGAACATGATTCACCACATTCTACCCACTATTATGCTAATCCATGTACATATTTATCAATTAGTTTGATTTAATTAATTTAGTTACTATATAAATTGTTTAGAGGAAATATTTCATACTTCCTAACTTATGCACATATTTATGAATCTATCTGCTTCACTTGTAGTTCTCGGGCTATATTCACAAAATGAGATTGTCCAAAGATCAGCCAAAATCAGCTCCAGCATACTGCTTTGAATGTTACAAGTAAAACTAATTTTTGGCTATCTTTTACTGATCCTATTGTGAATATGGCTCCTGTTTTTGTGAGTTGTTCCCAAGTTTTTGTTACATTCAGTTTGATATATTTTGTTTTTATGATGGTTTAACTTACATGGACTAAATAATATAATTAACATGGGAAGTCTGTATGAAGAAAAGGCTAAAAAAAGTGCGAAACCATTTGAAATCTGGTTCTCCAAAGAGATGGTTGAACAGGATAAAACTTGGCATTTCAAGAACACCTTGTTTGCTACTTAATTTGTTCAAATGGTTCAAGAATAATAAAGTAAAATGCTACATTTCACATTTATTAAAAAAGCTATAACAGAACTATTTAACTCTTGGATTATTGGGAGAACATTCAAACCTAAATCCATGAAATGGAACTTTAAATGCCATTGAAAAATTGCCAAACAATGGAGCGGTGTACAAGGTTGTAAAAGTTTGGCCCTTAAGGTACAACATACTTTCAAAAGAAGTGTTCATCCATAGTGGATTCTGGTTTTTTAAGCATTTATAACATATGTAAAATGGTTAAAAAAACAATGTTAAATTTAATAGTTAACTTAAGTCAACATAACATCCGACTGTTGCAATATTTGGGACCTGACAAAAATTGATAAATTTAGAAGTTGTACAAAATCCTTACTCATACACAAAAATTATGGTTTATAAGTGAATATAAGTGGAAACACCCACATTACAAATTTGCATTATCAAGATTCTGTTGTAATAGCAAAGTCAGGTATGTAAACTTCATATATCTAGTAATACCGAATGTTTACCTCCAAACGACATATTAGCAATTTATTAGCGATTACGTAAGATTGTTGAGGAGCGCTTATGAAAGCATCAGCACTGGTATGTATTTCAGAACTGCACTATGGACTGTGTTAATGACACTGCAGTTGATTTTTTGTGTTAATTTTTCAATTTGTTGACTTTAAGCGAGCACAATGGAAAGTATTAGAAGAAATGTAGAGTATCAAGGGTTCTGCTGAAATGGTTAACTGTTGGTATTTATACAGGGATTAACCGAACACAGTATTTCATTTTTAAACAGTTTTCTTTGTTTTCTTTGTTATAAATAAATAAACTGGGTAATTATTTATGGAATTAATGAATTTTGTGGTGTGTGTTGTTTGTTGCTGCTATTACCTGAATTGTGATATTCATAACTTACATATATATATATATATATATGAAACAGTTTTGTTATCGACTCTGTGAATTATGTATGAATACAACTGATGCTCTAGTGCTCTAGTTAACTTTGTTTCTCTATTTTTTGGACATACACATTAACTATTTGATGAAATTTCAAGTGTCCCCAACAAAATACTTTACTCACCAAGAATTCCTCAGAATGAAGTAAATTGATTTGCTTTTTTGGCTTTTGGAATTTCATGTCAATGTTGAGCTCTCATGCCCAGGTGACACAGTGGTGAATTGTAAGGGCCAATATCTGTAAATATGAAATTCTTTAATGTTCTTGATTAATTTTCCTCCTGATTCCCTCATGAACTGACTTTCAAGTCACAGGTTTTAATTCATTGTTGGAGTTATTGCATACAAATTCACAAGGTCAACCAGTAATTGGGGGGTTTACCTTTAATACATTGGCAACAACTTACCTTGTGACAGTTAAATCAAGGTCATACAACAAGATAGATATATTGAAATAGAGTCACTTTTGGAGTTCAAATACAATTTTACAGCGGATAATTTTATTATAAAATTAACAACTGGTTATAATTATGTACAACATATCACAAAGTACACTCAATTCCCTCTGATAAAAGCAAATGTCTTATCACCAGTGGATACTTTCTTTTTATAATTCAGGAAGAGAATTTAATGTCAGTATCCCCATGCCTAATGTGGTTTTTGCCACATTTAGTTGCAAACGCAATCAACTTGAACAAATACTATTGTGAATATTGGAACTACCTTTAGAATTTAAAATTAAACTCTGAAATAATACAACTACAATAAAAACACTCATTTTTAAATCCATTAACAGAAAAATTTTACAAATCTCTGATTATGACTTTTAATTACAATGATCAGAAAGCCCCTGAAATTTATCCTTTGGTTGCCAATTACCTGACTTTTCATCAGCTATGCCATTCCCAAGAATAAAACGGGCCACATAAATTTTACTGTTAAGGCCAGTATGCACCAATTCAATATGATCCAATACAATATGTTTTGATACAAGCTTTCATTACACCGGACAAACTGATGAATTTTTTTTTTTTTTTTTAAATCTGGACTGCCAAACTTCTTTTTATTCTAACTTGAATATACCAGTAAGTTAACTTGAATATACCAGTTACTAACTTGAACATATGAGTTACTAACTTGAATTCCAGTTATTAACTTGTATTCCTGTTAGCTAACTCATATATTCCAGTTATTAACTCATATATTTCAGTTATTTACTCATACAATCAAGTTAGTTAACTCGTATATTCAAGTTAGTTAACTCATATATTCAAGTTAGTTAACTCATATTCATGTATTCAAATTAGTTAACTGGAATATTCAAGTTAGCAAGTCGTATATTTTCCAGTTAGTAACTTGAATATTCAAGTACCGAACTTGTATATTCCAGTTACTAAGTCATATATTCAAGTTGGCTAACTGATACATTCAAGTTAGTTAACTTGTATGTTCAATTTAGTAGCTGGTATATTCTAGTTATTAACTCGTATATTCCAGTAACTAACTGATATATTCAAGTTAGTAAAATAAAAAAAAGTTTGGCAGTCCAGACCTTCCATAGAAATAACTACCTCTCCAACTTAAGTTGGACAATTCTACAAAATAAGGATTTTAGATCTAATTATACACTTTATTACATATTTTAGGTGTGCACAGACCAGGTATATTATAGCAGTTCCAACTTTGCCATCAGTTCGGTGTTGGCACATACAGGCCTAAAGACACCTGTCTCTTTAGTGTACTTTACCTGCATAACATTCCCATATATAGCATTAGTACTGCAGTTCAAAGTGATTCATTCAAAACTTAACACCAGATTTTAATACCATTTTTTTTCTTTTCGGTAAAACAGCACAGATTCAGGATTTTTGGGCTTTTGCATGAGTATGTTTCTATGTTTGCCTGGTCATATATACAAACTTTTGTACCATTTTTCCAATTATTTATACAAAAATGGCATATCCTTGTATAAATAAACAAGAATTCAGTAGAATTGTACTGTGTCACCAGCTTTGGTTAAAGACTGAAGTGGATGAAATTTGAAAGGACAAAAATTATGCCGGATAGACAAAAATATTTGGCTGACTGGTAGTATTTTTGCAGATCCAGACCATCTTTCAGAAGGATTGAGCCATGGTGAAGCCCCACCTTGTTGAAAAATATAACCTAGATCCAATATACAGGTTATGACAGATGCACCCAGGCAGACAGCGAGGCAAACACACAAAGTTATCACTTATCAAGATTTCAATAGATGTCAGTAGTCGGCAAAAAATTCAATAAAATATCATTTTGGTAACCTACCGTTAAAGTGCTAGTCATATGACCATACAAGTTAAAGCATTGTGCAAGATGGGTCCTGTCTTGTCTGCCTCCTCTCTTCATGGAGGAAAGAAGGACTTATATTTGTCCACCATTTTGTGGGACAGCAAACGAGCAAGATCACTGTCTAATATTGTGGAGTGTAAGGTCACTTTACCATACAGGTCTTCTTCAGGACTTTTTATATCCACAACCTAGAACCAGAAATAAATGTTGCCAGATATTGCTGAAAATATCAGATCGATCCCAAAATCTAATCAGCTTGCGTTTTTGATAGCATGAACATGTGTACGAAATTACAAGCCTCTGCGGTCAGTATAATTTGCTGAGCGGCAATGACGGTCGAATGTACCCAAAAACACTATTTTCTGATCATGTGACCTCAATAAAGATCAAAGGTCAAATTTAAGCATGTGGAAAAATTTTCCCAAGCCTAAGGTATTTAACTGCCAACTATGGTTAGAAAGCTTCCAATAATAAGGGAGATATTCAAGGGAGACCTTAATGTGGCAGCGAGGAAACTGAAGCGAAAACAAATAAGCGCCCTTTCAGGGACGCTTAATAATTAAATTAAAATTCTTCCAGTGAAATAACTGGTCCAATAACACAACTGAAATAGACATAACATAAGGCATGTGGATGTTTCTGGTTCTATATGTTTTTATATAACATCTTGGAGAAAAGCAAAAACAAATCTTTATATTTTTAAACATGTCTCTTCCATACATACATACAAAATAATAACTACATACACATATGTACTACATAAGTAAAATTTCCAAACCATCAAAAACACTTTTCACAATATCAATATATTTAATGGATGATAATAACTTATAGATAAATTATGTGTATAGATGACAGATAAGTTTCCTATCTTTCTCAGACATTATTCACATACTTAAAAGAAAATGTCACAGATATATGGCAATTGAAAAATGTGGTCCACTGGTCTAGTTTAAGTATTAACATGCTTATACAATCATCACAAATTGTAACAAATTTTATTGTAATTTAACTTTTTACAAGTTAAATACTTACCTTATCCTCACAAGTGCTTGTTTGGTTTTGTGGAGCAAAAACGTATCGGCCGACAAGAATTTTTTTAAGGAATATTCTTGTCACAAGAGGTGACCCCTTTGTCTGCGCATGTCCGCGCTTGCGCAGTAGTCGTTGTCGACAGACGAATGTCGAGAGTTCTTCATTGTATTTTTGGTCCCCAGAAAACAAATTATGCGGGGAGGTAGGGTGGGTTTATCCTTGTGAGGATAAGGTAAGTATTTAACTTGTAAAAAGTTAAATTACAATAAAATTTGTTACATTTTATTGCGTAAAATAGCCTTACCTTATCCTCACAAGTGCTTGAATACAACCATAACAGGTGGAGGGTATTTGTTTTGGCCACACTGTTAGATGATTGTCAGACAAGGGGTCACCAAATAAAGCACTTGATAAGAGGATAAGATAAGCTTCCATTCGCCACATCTTAGGTTATATATATTACTTCTTCATCACAGATAAGTAATTTGCTAACGTCAACAAGAGATCCATGATGTGGTCGTCATTGTTGCTGCTGTTGCTGTTGTAGACAATTTTACAACAAATCATATAGCAGTATTAACCATCACCCGGTATTGGCCGGAGATGTCTGCATGACTCCCGAAACAAGATGTCATCATCTGACAATGAGAATATCTCCAAGCAGGCAAACTGAACTGCATGAACTGCCGATATGGGGCCATATGTAAGTCAGGAAAGACATATGTCAGTGACACAACACTTGTGTAACTGGAGAGAACATAACTATGTGAGTCATATCAATAACATGTAAAAATACACAAAAATTGACTACATGCCGAGGTGAATCCACAAGGCCCAATTTGTTCATGGACTGGTCATGGGATTGCCAAGCTACTTCTTCAAGTAGAATGTAGTAAAGAATTGTGGGTCTTCCAATAACAAGAGTTCCATATCTGCTCAGGTAAGACCCCACTCTTGAAAACTAAAGAGGCAGCCATGTATGTAATATGTGCCTCAATGTATAGATTCTGGGAATCAGAATTAAAGGACTGGCAATCTAATCATGCATGCAGATTGATCCAGGAAGAGATACCAGAACTCAAGATATCTCCATCAAGCCTTCCTTAAAAGATATGAGCAAGAGATGCTTCACCTCCTTGAAGTACTTGTACTGTCTTGATAGTAACTAAGTACTGTAAGAGGGCAGAGTGTCACATCAGTCCAACGTCAGCTCAGGAAAGGTTTGTGAGCTGGAATGACCACTGGTTTGAGCCATCTGGAGCATCAGAAGCCAACTGGTTCTTGCTAAACGGCAGGAGAAGGAGACTTTCCCTTTTCTCCAAGCAGTAGTCCTGTCCATGAAGGATGTAAGTGCTGTAGGAGGACAACGAAACATGTGTCCAGGCAATTTGAGTTCAGGAATGATCTAGAGCTGAAGTGACCACTGGAGCCAATCTAGACCAATTGAGGCTAATAGGTCCTTGCTGAAAAGGTAGGTAGGAGGGAGAAACTGTAACCTCCTTCCTATGAGGCTTGTGTCTGAAGGAGCCAAAGTCCCAGAATACACTTCCAATGCCATTGCAACAGTCTTGCAAGTCAAACTTCTTCTTTTTTTTTTTTTTTTTTTTTTTTAACTGACTGACCTCCTTTAAAGGTTAATAAGGAGTCTTTTGTGAAAACCAACAGAAGCAAAGGCAAATCCCTTGATGCTACACCTGTGTTAGCAGTGGGCTTCTCTCTATAAACACTTGCAATAGGCCTATAAAGATCCAGGCTTTTGCTCAACTCCTGCACAAAAAGGTAAATGATCAGCTATGGCTGCTGCAAAGCCAACAATAGTGACAGGTTTCAGATTTTTGCAAGTAAATGGATCAAAAAATCTGGTATATTTGAGACCGTAGGCTCTGAGATGGCCACCTTATTCTGTGGGTACCAGAGCTCAAAATGGCCCATCATGACTCATACATTCCAAGATGAGGGTCCTTGAGATGCCCTAAATCTCTCTATCCCTTGCCCAGAGAATGATATAAGAGATTCTGAGTGGTGTTAAGGTGCCAAGCATGAAGGTGCCAATGCAACAGATTTAGATGGTATTTCTGACTGAATGGCTGTTTTTGAGACCAGTGAAGTAGCTGTAATGGAGGTTTGGTTGAATGACTCACCAGACAACAAAGCCAATGCATCATGGGCCACCAAGGGGCCACTACAATCATTTTGCACCTGGTGTTCACTTGTTCAATGACTTTTTGGAATAAGTGGTATAGGACAAAAGGCCTAGCAGTCCAGAACTTCCAACAAGATGTTTAATTCATCTATGTTCAGAGCATTTGCATCCGGGACTGGCAACATAGAATGGAAGCTTGTAACTCATATTGGTGGCAAACATCTGTACCATTGGTATTTGACAAACTATGTAAATCAAATAAAATATTAAAGATGAAGACTCTCCTGTCTGAATTATTTCGTTCTTTGTGGAGAGGCTGTCATGACATCTAGGCAACCCTGAATATATCTGGCTCATATGAGAATATTTCAGGGATTGCAGTAGGCCAAGATGCAGCATACCTGCATAAAACACCTATTGTTGATTTGTGCCAAACTTGCACGTTGTCTAGAACCATAAAGGGAGTAAGAATCATTCTGTACATATTACTTTTGTCCCTTCTGTAGGGATCATTGAGTATGACATTTAAGTAACCCCAGAATATTTCTGTCTCTTAAGAGTATATTTCAAGGATTGTAGTAGGCCAGGATGCGCCAAACCTTTATCCCTTGTGGAGTTATGTTGAGTATGACCTTTAAGCAACCAAGAATATGTCTGTTATGAGTATATTTCAAGGATTGCAGTAGGCCAAGCTGCGCCAAACTAGGAGGTATACGCTCCCCCCCCCCTGTTTGTTCAGATAACCGAACACAGTGGTGTTGTCTGATGCTATAAGAATTCTTTTGTGTGGAATTTGTCTTGAAGGCTTTTAAGGGCTGAACACACTGCCCTCAGCTGTATGACATTGAAATGTAATATATACATTTTTAACTGTCCAAAGCCACTAACTGTGATGCTTATAGATGGGATCATCAACCCTGGTTTAATGCATCTACGAAAATAAGGGAATTGTGCACCCGTGTATAGAAATGGCATCCTATTTCCCATTTTTTGACATTTTCCACCACTGAATATGCCTTTTCAGAAGGATTTGAAACAGGAATTCTCACAACTAGTGACTGGAGATATTGCCAGTTTTTTCTTGATACCACTGAAAGGCACACATACATAACTGACCCATTGGTATAGTCTTTTCCAAAGATGCTAGTATCCCTACCTGGGAAATAAGCAACCTTGGGGTTAATTGTGATAAGATCGCCATGTCTTGAATAGATTCTCAGGTATTTAAATTATTCGAGGTAGAAAGAAAATTCCTGGTACCAAATGCAGCGGTAACCTAGGAAATCGATATCACGAAGTCCAATTGATGAATAATTGGATGAGTTCTTGGGTTTGAACCCAATACTGGTGTCTTTTACGTACACTAAACAACCAGTAGTCTAGGTATATGGTGAAAGAAATTTCCTGATACCAAAATGCAGTGGTAACCTAGGAAATCGATATCACGAAGCCCAGTTAATGAATAATTGGATGAGTTCTTTGGTTTGAACCCAATACTGGTGTATTTTACGTACACTAAACAACCAGTAGTCTAGGTATATGGTGAAAGAAATTTCCTGGTACCAAAATGCAGTGGTAGCCTAGGAAATCGATATTACGAAGCCAGTTGTTGAATAATTGGATGAGTTCTTTGATTTGAAACCAATACTGGTGTCTTCTACGTACACTTAACAACCAGTGGTCCAGGTATATGGTGAACTCCTATTCCGTGAGACTGAAGAATGAGATTTGCCTCTTATTACTCGCACGAAACTGTAGAGGGGTCGCTAACCCGAATTTTATAATGCTTTGAACTGATAGGTTTGCCAGTGTACATTAAACTGAAGTAGATGTTGAAAATCTTGGTGAGTCGGTACATAGAAGAACGCATCTTTTGTAACCGAATTTCTAATAATTTGTGTCTCCAGTGTAAATGAAGGGACAAGCCGGTCTTTAATGACACGGTAAAGGAACCCCACTCGTGGACACCAACCGTTCAAATCGTAGGTAGAATCACTTCAGGCCACTGGGAACTATCATAAGTCGTCATTAGCCAAGTTTCTTTACGAAGAATAAACTGCCATGGAAACCTGGAGTTTTGCAATTCTTGAGTGGATAAATCGCTTCCTTTTGTAGCATTTAATTGCCAGAAGTGAGCGATATTTACTGCAGCCATGTTTTCCTGTCTGACGTCATCGCTTTGCATTGTGGGTAGTACAGGCATTGGTGAATTCGATTGGGGAATAATTTGACAATCTCAATTCACGATTCGCACAACTCTGGGATGGCGATAAAATCTCTCATACCAGTAATACTGAAGATAACACTAGTTCTGTGAAGCCACTTCAAACACACACGTGAGGGTTGTAGGTACTGAGTTCAACACAGTATCTCGTCTAGCCAGCTCCAGAATAAACTATTGGGGACATATAGCCTTAGGAAGTGAAAATTTCCTTGTCTAGTAGATTTATGCAACTCTTCAACAGGACTGAAAGGACAAGCAGAACACATACTGCCACCATAGGTAATTGTGTTGGATCTTCATCCAAATTTACAGCAAAATAATAACTGCCAGGATCAATGGATGCACTTCTGTAGTGGTTCTTTTGGAGGGAGACCTATTACTGTAACAGAGTGGCGCTCCACTCCCAGTAAAGAATCTACGACCTCCGTTGTAAAGATAACTAAATTCTTTCTTCTTTGTTTCCCACTGGAAACTTCACAGCAAACTCTTCTTGCAACCCTTTCCGCAGGTAAGCAGGTAGTTCCAGTCGAATAGAAGGTGAGTGCAGCCGTATAACGTCTTCCGCTGAAGACTTCACAGCAAGATTTCTTGTATAAAACATCTTTATTCTGACCCTTTTCAGGACAAGGGAGGCAGAATTAGTGGTAGTACCAGTCGAATAATGGATAAATACAGGTAGGTGCACGCTTGCACGCTTCAAAACTTCATAGATCTTCGTCTGTAAATGGACGATAATAAAAGAAAATACGTGTTGCTCCCATATCGACCAAAAATATAATGAAGAACTCTCGACATTCGTCTGTCGACAACGACTACTGCGCAAGCGCGGACATGCGCAGACAAAGGGGTCACCTCTTGTGACAAGAATATTCCTTAAAAAAATTCTTGTCGGTCGATACGTTTTTGCTCCACAAAACCAAACAAGCACTTGTGAGGATAAGGTAAGGCTATTTTACGCAATAAAAAGCATTCTTCAGTAAACACACAGTGTATCATCACATTCCATCATGCCATTCTCATACATTCTTTGCCTACGCATTTGTTAGCACGAATGCTTTGGTCCATATCAAGCTGTTGTACAGTAGCACATTATACTTGGACTACACAGTAAATACTAACAGTAGAAAGACTGAAGGTTTATACTGTCTCAAAATGAAGCCATAAAACTATTAATATTATTAATAGAACACTCTAGTTTGAAAAAAAAACAACAAAATGCCTCCATCAGTCATGACTATGCTTTATATTCATTATTTGTTTCTTAATTTATTTAATTTTTTTTTGTCCAGGGTTCTTATAGGGTAGAATTATGATTAACTCTCAAGAGGAAAATATGAGCCACACCACCTCACCCTCTTGTGCAAATAGTGCAAAGGGTCAATATGATACAACAGCATCTTAAAGTTCACTTCTGTTTTGTATTAACCCATAAAAAAATTTAACCGGCCCTTTAATTTCCTATTTGGCGGGAGGACCGACTACTGTAACCCAATGGCTTGGTTAAGGTTGTTAGAAAACCTTAAAATCGCATCTCTGCGTTGGCCATTGGGTTGGATGGCTCCAACAAATAGCTACTGTTAGGAAATGGTAAGGGTATTTCGCTATAAAATTAGAAATGTCCAATTCAAAAAGTTCTTACCAAGTTACAGCATTCTATGCTCTGTATTTTCTTTTTGAGGCATTTTACATTGAAATGTAACTCGCTTAACTACAATATCCTGTGGTGAGGAATTAATGTATGATCCTTTTAACATTCAATGGGCCATCACAGGATATAATTTCTATAACTTAGGGCGAAAAATTAAAGCTGAGCTTAAATTCAAACATAATATCTATTCTCAAGTAAGTATCTTAAATTAAATATTTAAGGTTGTATTGAAATTTGCATGAGAACAATCTTACATGTTTGAGTTGATACAAAGATGGCTGCATTAATTTCAAATAAAATTTAGTTGACCATGTTTTTAATATGACTTTGATGATAAACTTTACTTAGGCAGGAGTTCAATTAAGAAAACTACATTTGAGTTTTACACCTGTGTAAACTCATCTGAAGTTTGAGATTTTTTATGATTCCCTAAGACTCTCCTTGACAGGGTTCAGGTGTAACTAAAACAAAACAAAGCTAACTCAGTTGTAACAACTATAAGAACAATGGGTGGTACTGCTTATTAGTCAGTTTCTTTCGACAGGTAGGGCATTTTTTCTGTGAACGCACGGAAGCTCGGATACAATCTTCACAAAAGATGTGACCACATATAGTAGACATGATCCTACGGCCGCTGCGCTTTATCTGAAATTACAATTATTTATATAGAGTAAGAAATCTAAATTTCGCCAGGAATCTAAAATTCGCCACCTCTAAAACCTTAGTTAATTTTATGAAGAAAATTATGTTTTTGTCTAAAAATTGGTATTTTTCAGTTCAAAAAGCCTTAATTTACTATACCGTCAACAAATCTCACCACAATTCATTTATTTTATTAGTATTTTCACATGTGGCGAATTTCAGATATGTGGCGAATTTTAGATTTCTTACTCTAGTGTATCAAGCAATTAAAATTATCCATACCAATCTCGAATTTTATTCAACAATAACAAAGTTTGCTTGAACTGCACAAGATATACAAGACGTTATTTATAAATAAATATTGCCTGCATAGATTTTCATTACTAATTTCACTGTTGAAAATAAACACATCATTAAAGCATGTACTTGTGGTTCAGATTACTCAATGCCTAGATTAAATTTTGGAACATTGCAATAACTATGAAGATCTGACACATCATAGCTCAATATCTGATCCAGGATTTTTTCATTATTATTATTATAATCACCATGAGAGCATAAAACAATAATCCAAGTTTTAATTCCAGCAAAATTATGAATATCAAATATTTATAGTTTACATATATGTATTTGTAATATGCAAGTAGAGTGATTTTGTGCTGTAAAAGCCTAATTAGAGCACACCTGTATTGGACACCTGTTACCAATATCCAGATGGAGTATTTATAAAATGTCATACATAAAAGCAGATCCAGATTCAGATCTGTTCCAAATGTTTATTTTACTGGGATTTTAACTCTAACCACCACAATTCTTTCAGGAGTGTGTAAAGTACAAGCTTACATCCTAAATTATCCACAGAATTTCCATGGTTAACAAATCCATGCTTGTTCTGAGGACAAGAGGAAAAGAGCAGATATTATACGATAATGAAGTTGGAACTCATAAACTATCTATAAGTAATGACAATTACGAGCCAAAACTGAACGGTTTTCTGTGAAAAAGTCTCCAACTTTAACTGGACCTATAGGTAGAATTCCAATTCGACTGACTGGAACTTTCCTATTTCTATTCTGATTCTGACAATTTGTTCACCATTTCCTGAAAGTAATAAAGGCTCAAACCCTAGTTTATCATATCAAATCATGTCACACCAGAGTGTAACAGCCTTTAGATATACTGGACACCTCAAATGTGCACACTGCACATGCATTTGTCACCTGTTTATCACTATCCAGACAGACTGGGCAGGAGACTGGCTTATTCTCTGGAGATACAAGGGAGGTGTTCACATCCCGCCCAGAAGCCGCTCCTTCTACACCACTGGCACTAAAACACAAACTCTCACACATATACATATAGTTAAACCTCTATTATCCAAACTTTCTACTTAACAAATATTTAATTATATAAAGCCAGTCCTACTCTTTCAAATTTACAATTTTCAACTGTTCAACACTTATATACCTCTTCTATTTCACCAAAGTTCTATTATCGGGGTAAGGGCTGTGTTCAACAAAAGTCTTAGCTAAATCCTACACTAAAGTGGGTTATTTGTATACAAAGCCTGACTATTTGTATACAAAAGTTAAGCCTAGGAGCTTAAGATCCAGAGCTCATTCTCAAAGTCAAAATTCAGGTTTTATGTCCTGTTCAATAGCCAGGGTCATATTGGGACAGGTCTAGTTAACTGTAGAGGTCAACCCACAGAGGTGATAGCCTGTGATTGTATGACAAATTATAGCTGACCCGAAAGTAGCTGAAAAACATATTTAAACAAAATTCTCTAAATGCAATAGTTTAATTAGTTTTCAAGTTACAAGTCGAAATTTTGGATGTTTTTGACTCCCCAGAGCATAATTTTGACTCCTGCGCTTAAAATGGCTCATACTCACTTGATTTTGATCCCAGACCTACAAAAAAGATAGGGTGGTGAGACATCATATCCACCAACTCAGGCACTAAATATAAAAGAAATCTGAAAGAAACTGTGCCCCATAGCTTGAACACAAGAAATAGTCAAAATTTCTGACGCCTGTACTCCCTAAAGCATAATTCTGACTCCCGGGTCACCAAAAGAATAGGGTGGCCAGATTTCTGTTTATAGCAAGCCACTTGCGAAGTTTCAAAGAAATCGAAAATGAAATATGGCTTGTAGGTTAACACAAGATAATCTCTGTGGATGCAGAAGCAAATACGGACGCAGATGATGACTGCAAGATCCACAGTAGCCCCGATTTTCAGGGATGCAACAAAGTCTAAGGGTGAGTACTTTAGGACCACTATAAAGGTATGTACTTCCGTCAGAAAATGGACCAGCATGCTAACTGGGTGGTTTTAGAATTCCATTATATTATAACAGATAATATATTTTATGCACCTCTTTGAAGCACTATATTTTGTCTGTATTGTTTGCTATTCAATTACTGACAATCATTTACTTATTGTTCCAGATAAATGCAACCAAAAGCATGCTCAGTGCAGGGTTTTCGGTTGTCTGCACACTTCTGGTCTTTACAATAGATGCCTAACCTGCTAACCCACTAGGCCACTGAGCACTTCCAGAGCTCACTCTGATGTACATAACTGGACAACAGAGGGTAAGCTGTATGCTGAAACTTCAGTGGCCAAAAATATACAACTTTTAAAAATAATCACCTGGCTCTCATCTGTGTTGCAGTGGGTTGAAACCTGAAAGCCTGTTCTGATATGACCCAAACTACAAAGTCAAAGTTTGGGTTTTACATCATGTACAACAGCCATGGTCATATTTGGACAGGTCCTCAGCATTGTCACTTGTGGGACTCGAACCCACAGAGGTGACAGCCTATGATTAGACGCCAACTTGCTATCCACTAGGCCACCAAGGACCTCATGACCTAAGCTACAGAAAGAGGTGTAAACCCAAAGGTTTGACCTATCAGAATTGTAGGTTTGCTAAACAAAATGCTTCTCTTTCAAAATATTTACATATTATACAGTTTACAGTATAAATTAAAGCTGAAAGAGTTTCTACTTTTCCAAAACATGGTAGCACTAAACATAAACACATCAATCTGTGGTTCTTGCACATGTGTTAACTAAATATTTGATTCTATAAACTCATAAACACTATCCTAAATCTGCTACGTACTTTCTGCTGTTGTAAACTGAATTACTTCATATATTGCCTTCAATTTTCAATTATTTGCTTATTTTCTATTCAGAAATGTTAAGAAAACAGATGTTTAATTTTATTTGATAGTGCTATAATAGGATTAACTTTCACCTTTTGGTACATAAATTTAGTTTTGTTTGGTTCACAAAAATGCTAATGAAAATTGCAATTAAATGAAGGCTTTAATGATACTTAAATTTTTTTTTTTACTTATGTCATATTCTACAATTAAAAATAGAGACCCAATTTTCCATCTTATTTGATATAGCAAAGCTATGACTTAGCATCTGTGAACATAGTGTTTTATTTCATTTGTGAATATACTCCAATGCACTTTCTTAGGTGAAATACATGTTGATCAGCTTCACATGTATATGATAGCAATTTTCTCAACATATGCTTCAGTGACAGGTAGTTAAATATTTTTTTCCAATACACTTCAGTGGGTTCAACAACTGATACAGCTTAAATATTGGGCACATTTCTGTGAAAATGTTTGGCACAAAAAAAATATTTCTCAGCATTTGCTCCTGAAATTTTTTGTGATTACTTTAAATAAAAGAGAATAGCGGAAATGGTGCTTTTATATCGAATAGAAAACCACCCAAATTCTACCTATCTGGTTCTGCGGCCTGTCCTCCAGTGCTGCCCCTAGTAGGCACATCTGGAATCTCAAAGGGTAGCACTGGTAGTTCCTCCAAATCAGAGTCTGTATCGGTCACGACTTCCACACCAGAGGTCCTCCTCCTACGGGCAGCTATCCCAGCATTCCTGGTACTTCTCTTCACACGCCTCCTGTTGCCAGACCCACTGGAATCTAAAATATGTCACCAAAATAGTTTTTAAAAAAAACACATTAAAAAAATTTCCAAATATTTTACCTTGTAAAATTAATTTTGAAGGTTGCAGTAAAATCTGATGAACACAGCATTGAAATAATTTTAAAATGTTTTTTTTTTTTTCTTTTTTTAACTTTATATCTTGCTTAGTTAGCGACTACTTTCAGTGAAACTTAAAATAGAAAAAATTAAGTTCTGCTGATATATCAAAATATAAATGTCATATTGTATGTAATATCTAACCAAGTCAATGTAATATACAAAGGTGAAGGTAGCAAAGATAAGAGATACTAACCACTACATGTATGAATTTTAAATGTCCAATGGATTACATACTGAACATAACTTCAAAAACATTTTCGTTCTTCTAAAACTAATGTTTGCCTTAAATTACCACCCCCTTTATTTGAAACATATCATTCCAGTAATATTTTAATATGTAAAATTCAAAAATAAAAATGGATACATAAAAGAGAACACTTGTTTTTTATAGTTTATCTAATAATCTATTATTTTAACTGTCAACAAATTATTGTAATTGTATACCTGATTGTGATGGTCTCAACTGAAAATACAAAGTGCACTATGTCAAAAACCAAAGACTTAACATACTGGAAAAGTAACTTAAGTGGGTACTTCCATTCTAAGTTCTATCCCAATATATCATAGCTATCAAATATAGGAATATAAATGTTGACATTTGACAGCTTTAGAATACATGTGTGTGACTGCAGACAGATTTGCTTCTACAGCTGTGTCATAGGATTCATTTTTGTAGCCCAAGAAAATGGTTTGAATTATTTACAACAACTTTAATGAAGATGAATGAGATACCATATGGTTATTCCTGCTGCCAATATACAGTAAGTTGCTTATAAAATCTGCAAACATTAATCCATGTACATAAAAGAAATTTTTAGCTTTTCATACAAAACAATGCATTGCTGCAAGATAAGAAAATAATTTACGAAAAGTAAGACATTATAAGTAAAATATCAAAGAAGACACATACCACCACCGGTGTGTTGTTACTGGCACTTGTCAAATCGACAAATTCTATTTCAGGTGTTGCAGTGAGGTCAATACAGGGTGGCGGATCTGAGAAAACAAACCACAAAATAGCGCAGATTAACATGATGTTATTTTTTTGCGGAACCATTGATTATTCTGGTGGTAATTTTGACTCATAACAGGTAATAATTTTTCCATGAAAGTTATTTAACCAGAATCACACTGGACATTACATTAAATACTGTGAACATGGAGAGTGACTTAGATCGGCAATTATCTAATCTAATCTACTGCTTTGCAGACCCAATATCTTCCCCACTAAGGGGAATTCAGTGCGCTAGTTAACAAAAATCATTTTTAATAAGGAGAGTTGCGGGGGGTTCAAGGTCTGTGTTCCAGAGTTGTGGGTGAGACTGAAAGGGAAGAAGACTAATTATGACGGTTTTCTGTTTTTACAATTGAAAAGCCATAATGGAAAACTAATATTGGAAACAAAAAATGACCAGTACACAATCTGGAGCAAAAAGCAGTATTTAGCATCAGAGCTGCCCATACCCTGCATCCCAGAGATATAGTGTTGAGCACCATAACATACAGAACTTACAGTGTAAGACTGTAAGTTGTGCAAAGGTACAGAACAATAACACTTTAGAGAGAGAAAATCTATGTGAAGACAATATATCAAACCAAGATAATTAATAGTAAACTGACAGCATTAATTAATAAGTAAATTAAAAGTTATGAAGCTGCAAAATTTATTAACTGAAATATAGCTGTAAATGGAGATAGCACTATAAGGTAAAAGTTCATATGATAATTATTTGCAGCAATCCATGTATCTCTGTGACAGGAAAAATATCCCTCAAACATAGTAGCAGAAACATTTGGGCAGAGACAAAATCAAAGGTTACACTGAGGTCTCACAATGAAGATGCACAACTACACCCCTAAACAATGTCCCTATCATGTATCAACTTCCTACACCTTATAGTTTCCCACATATAGCCCAGACAAGATTTTCAATGTCAAAGTCACTATGGCAAGGTCAAATCAAAATCATACCATGATGTTGCACGCTTACACTCCTACACCAATGTCCCTACAAAGTATCAACTTCCTACACCTTATGGTTTCCAAGACATAACCTGGACAAAATTTTAAATGCCTAGGTTACTATAGCAAGTCCAAAGGTCAAGCAAAGACTGCGCCATCACAATGCACACCTGCACCCCTCCACCAATGTCCCTACCAAGCATCAACTCCACACACCTTATGGTTTTCAAGACATAGCCCACAGAAGATTTAAAAGATCAAGGTCACTTAGCAAGGTCAAAGCAAGGTCATACCATTATGGTGCACGACTACACCACCCAACCAATGTCCCTACCAAGTATCAATATCCTACACTGGTTTCCGAGATACAGCCTGGACATATCTTTTCCTGTCGCCCGCCCAATTCAGACACCCTTTAAAGGCTATGGGATAAAAATATTACACCGAATATTATCTGTTCATCTGTTGAAAAGTAGAAATTACTCTTTTGAAAGAAGTGTGTCAGGTACATTTTCAACTCACCTTAAATTTGCATCTATCATAAGCAGCATTTACTGTTGTGCGGCAGTCAACTCATTTACATTACATTATTAAAAATACTGGATTTACACACAAACTATAGGACAGCGATATTGTCCATAAAGGGGAATTTTCTTCAGGTAATGGCAGTCCCCAAGTTGCAACTGTATATTTTCATATCTAATATTACCTTGCAGTGTTTCCACATCAATGACTTCAGTGCTGGGCACTCTCCTATGTCCACTTCTGCCAGAACCTGCACCCACTCTCCTTCGACCTGTTCGAAATGCTCTTCTTTGGTCAGACATTGACATCTTTAACAAATACAGAGAAAAACTATTGACCAATTTACATATTTGATGTATACATTTAAAAAAAAAAAATTATACTCAGAAACACATCTGGAAATTTTGAACTGTCTCAGTTGACATGATGACAGTTAAAAGAAAAAATCTCCATGTGATGACTAAAAGTTCAATAGGCAATGCTTTGATCCCGCTGTATCTTGGCACACACTGCAACTCGGCACAAACAGGAAGATAAAATATCTATTAACGTTTTGGTGTTATCACTAAAACTCATGGATTTCCCCATACTGAATAAGAAAGTCAAGGGCACAACAAAAATATCTATGACAATTTCCGCTTCTGTCAGTGCAAATTTTACTCAAAAAGAAATCCAGGTAAGTGCACTTACAAGTTAAAACTGACAAAGATAAGGTTTTGTGTACAAGCTGTTCCAAGTTACTGCTTCCTGTCGTAACTTGGCCACCTTGGAAACAAATAAAATCCTTATTTGTGACTATTACTTGCTTAATAGCATGGATTTCTATTGATAAATATCTGCATACGGAAATTGTCAAAGACATTTAAATTATCTTGTCACTTTGAGTTCTGTATTTTGGGGAAATGCAGGAGTTTTACTGATGACAATTAAATGAATCACTTATTACACAAGGCCACTGCCGCGGTGTGTATCTCCCAACGAGCATTAAAGGGGAGGAAATACCTTTTCCGAGATATTCACATTTTTTCATTTTCCGCTAAAATCCAAGATTGCCGCCAAAAGTGGCGAAAATTGAAATTTTTCCCCTAGGCACAGAATACTGTTGTACTACCCTGTGGGTCAAAAATTCGCTCGAAATCACTCTATCTCTTACCATTTCGAAGATATTTTCAATGTTTTATTTTCCGCTAAAATCCAAAATGGCCACCAAAAGTGGCGAAAATTGAACTTTTTCCCCTTTGCATAGGATACACTTGTACTACCCTGTGGGTCAAAAATTCGCTTGAAATCGCTCTATCTCGTACAGTTTTCGAGATATTCACAATTTTTCATTTTCCGCTAAAATCCAAGATGGCCGACAAAAGTGGCGAAAATTGAAATTTTTCCCCTTTGCATAGGATACTCTTGTACTACCCTGCAGGTCAAAAATTCCCTCGAAATCGCTCTATCTCATACAGTTTTCGAGATATTCACACTTTTTCATTTTCCGCAAAAATCCAAGATGGCCCCCGAAAGTGGTGAAAATTGAAATTTTTCCCCTTTGGATAGGATACTCTTGTACTACCCTGTGGGTCAAAAATTCACTTGAAATTGCTCTATCTCTTACGGTTTTCGAGATATTCACACTTTTTCATTTTCTGCTAAAGTCCAAGATGGCCGCCAAAAGTGGCAAAAATATAAATTTTCCCCTTTGCATAGGATACTCTTGTACTACCCTGCAGGTCAAAAATTCCCTCGAAATCGCTCCATCTCTTACAGTTTTCGAGATATTCACACTTTTTCATTTTCCTCTAAAATCCAAGATGGCCGCCAAAGGTGGCAAAAGTTGAAACTTTTCCCCTTTGCATAAGATACTCTTGTACTACCCTGTGGGTCAAAATTCAATCAAAATTGCTCTGTCTCTTACGGTTTTCGAGATATTTGTGATTTTTCACATTTTCACTAAAAGTAGCAATAAACTAGCCATTACTCACTTCTACAATGAGCAACAGTTGTGAAACTTAAATATGTTACAGTTCACAAAAAAAGTAGATGAACAACATATTTGAGAGAAATTGTGTAGCTGCAATACTTTCGAAGATATAAGCCATTTACTCATTCTGGTTATCATTAAAAACTGACAAAGTAGCTATTACTCACTTAGCTATGGATATATACTTTCAAACTACTGACCATGTTGTAGCTGTGGAGAAAGTAGCTGACCAACATATTGGAACAAAATACTCTAAATGCAATAGTTTGAGAGTTATAAGTCATATAATTATATTAGGTAAAAGTGCTATTACTCACTCAAAAGTAGGGCTGTGAACGAGTACTCGAGCCTCGACAGACGAGTCGATCTTTGCTAGTACTCGAGACTCGAGTCCATTTTAAATCCTCGGTTACTCGCGAGGTATTGTATTATCACCCACGTAATGAAACGCTTGTGTAAAATATGCCACATTTCAGCATTTCCGTCACATAATATCAATTAAAGTTGTTATTTTCACTTGAAAACGTATAATTTACTCCATATTCTACAATATCTGGTCAAATAGAAGATGTTTTTCTTCAAAAGTTTTGTTTCCGGAACCGACTATTTGTTTACAGAAGACTTCTAATGGTAACTACTAAATGTCGCGGTTATTCGAATTCGGACCGGTTGTGAGAGGGCGAGTACTCGATGCCATTTTTCAGCACCTGTCCCAGCCCTACTCAAAAGTAGGCCAAAGTTCACCAAACCCAAAAAATATTGAAGAGCGTAAAAATTCATTAGGACAAGTAATTTACCAAAAATGTGTAACTGTAGTAGTTTCAGAGAAAACTGCGTGACACACTCACGCAAGCACACACGCACGCACGCACACACATGGTGCAAATTATAATCTCCCGCCGGGCGGGAGATAAAAATGGAGACATGCAAGAAGGTTAAAACAACTAATAAACTGAAATCTTTGAGCAAAAATATAATCGATCTTCTTCGGCCTTTATTTGTGGCTATTGTTGTGATTGAATCGCTGATAAAGTTAGCCCATATATAGTTCATATTTATACAACATAAATATTCCAAATATTGTTTCTTCAGGTCTGTGACATGATACGGCACCAAGTGAATCATGGACAACTCGGACCTTCACCAACTCGGTCCCCGCCAACTCAGACCCATTGTGATGCAAATTGGCCTCTTCTAGAACTCATCCCCACCAAGTTAACCCTTTTTTCATATTTATAATTTATGCATGCATCATATTAATACCGTATTATGTGTTTAAAGAAACAACTTTGCATGGAAATGGTTGTTAAAAGATAGTATTCTACAAATGATGACTACCTTCATAAAGGTATCAGGAGGTTTCGCCCCATGGTCACTCCACAGAGGTTTCGCCCCATGGTCACTCCACAGAGGTTTCGCCCCATGGTCACTCCACAGAGGTTTTGCTCCATGGTCACTCCACAGAGGTTTCGCCCCATGGTCACTCCACAGAGGTTTCGCCCCATGGTCACTCCACAGAGGTTTTGCTCCATGGTCACTCCACAGAGGTTTCGCCCCATGGTCACTCCACAGAGGTTTCGCCCCATGGTCACTCCACAGAGGTTTTGCTCCATGGTCACTCCACAGAGGTTTCGCCCCATGGTCACTCCACAGAGGTTTCGCCCCATGGTCACTCCACAGAGGTTTCGCCCCATGGTCACTCCACCGAGGTTTCGCCCCATGGTCACTCCACAGAGGTTTCGCCCCATGGTCACTCCACAGAGGTTTCGCCCCATGGTCACTCCACCGAGGTTTCGCCCCATGGTCACTCCAGAGGTTTCGCCCCATGGTCACTCCACAGAGGTTTCGCTCCATGGTCACTCCACAGAGGTTTCGCTCCATGGTCACTCCACAGAGGTTTCGCCCCATGGTCACTCCACAGAGGTTTCGCTCCATGGTCACTCCACAAAGGTTTCGCCCCATGGTCACTCCACCGAGGTTTCGCCCCATGGTCACTCCACAGAGGTTTCGCCCCATGGTCACTCCAGAGGTTTCGCCCCATGGTCACTCCAGCGAGGTTTCGCCCCATGGTCACTCCACAGAGGTTTCGCCCCATGGTCACTCCACCGAGATTTCGCCCCATGGTCACTCCACAGAGGTTTCGCTCCATGGTCACTCCACAGAGGTTTCGCTCCATGGTCACTCCAGAGGTTTCGCCCCATGGTCACTCCACAGAGGTTTTGCTCCATGGTCACTCCACAGAGGTTTTGCTCCATTATATGGAAGAGTTTGTTCCAAAGATTAATTTTTCGCCACTTGGTCATTTATTCAACAGACATTGAATATCACCATTATTTGGAATGCTGTTTGCAGATGAAAGGGCAAATACTTCAAATTCACGCACTTGTACAATTCATTAATATTCATGTATGCATATAAACTATGAGGTCACTGATTTTCAAGGGGTTTCCTGACATTTTTTTAAATAAATAGAAATGATGTTTGAAGATGAAGTACATTACATAAAATGTCTATTTAGCTGAAGATCAAATACTCCAAAAGAGAAATATATATGGAGAGAAACCTTCCACATAATGGAGTGAAACCTCTGTGAAGCATATTATTTGAACTATGTAAGCCTGATTCAAGGTTATGTCAAACCATTATATCCACGATCAAAAACTGTAAACAACTAGAAATAGGACGCCCTGTTGATAGTAGATGCGAATAGAAACAGGATAGCATAGAAGAACACACATTATCATGTGTAATGTCCACCCCATGAACCTTTTGCCAAAATTGTACAGTAGTCTTACAAGACCCTGTTTCATTTGTAAAATATATCAATGATGCTTAAATATTTATTAGTGTAGATGTAAATTATTTCAGCTTCATGCCCTTTTCAATTGGTTGGGTCGAAAATTTTGACGAAATCACTCTATGTTGCACGGTTAAGAAGATAGAAGCAAATTTCTGTTTTTCTATTTTTGGCAAAAATTTGAAAATTCAAAATGGCCGCCATTTTTGGGAAGAGGAAAATTTTTTGAAATTACCAAGATTACATTTCTTAGATACCCTATGGGTCGAAAATTTCAACGAAATAACTCTATTTTGCCCGATTAAGGCAAATCTGTGTTTTTCCATTTTGGGCAAAAATTTGAAAATTCAAAATGGCCGCCATATGTGGGGAGGGGAAAATTTTTTGAAAATTGCCAAGAGTACATTAACTAGATACCCCGTGGGTCGAAAATTTCAACGAAATCGCTCTATCTCGCATGGTTAAGGAGATAGAAGCAATTTTGTGTTTTGCCATTTTTGGGAAAAATTCGAAAATTCAAAATGGCCGCCATTTTGAGAAGGGGAAAATTTTTTGAAAATTGCAAAGAGTGCATTCCTTAAATACCCTGTGGGTTGAAAATTTCGACCAAATCGCTCTATCTCACACGGTTAAGGAGATAGAAGCAAATTTGTGTTTTTCCATTTTTGGCGAAAATTCAAAATGGCCGCCATTTTTGGGGAGGGGAAAATTTTTGGAAAATTGCAAAGAGTACATTCCTTAGATACCCTGTGGGTTGAAAATTTCGATGAAATCGCTCTATCTCGCACGGTTAAGGAGATAGAAGCAAATTTGTGTTTTTCCATTTTTGGCAAAAATTGGAAAATTCAAAATGGCCGCCATTTTTGGGGAGGGGAAAATATTTTGAAAATTGCAAAGAGTACATTCCTTAAATACCCTGTGGGTCGAAAATTTCAACGAAATCACTCTTATCTCGCACGGTTTAGGAGATATGAGCACATTTGCCTTTTTCAGTACTCAAAATAGCCAATTACTCATTTATTTAATTAACTAGATTGGGCCAACTCGGCGCCAACATATCCCCAGACAGGTCATCACTCACGCCACAGGTTTTGATCGGGAATTTTTTAAAACATAATTACCCATTATTATATGAACTTCAGCACATCAATCTACTCTGTTTATATCTTCCCAAGGAAGATGGTGTATCCCCAGACGCCGAATACATAACTCAAATTATATTTTCAATCTTCCTGCAATGATAACTCTAAACCTATTTTCAAAGTATTTAAATGATTGAATGTCCATTCTAAAATAATAATCCCAAAAGAGCATATCTGTTTCTATATTTGTTGACAAATAAAATATTATTTTTAACTCAACTCATCATACTTTTCAATCTTCCTTCAAAGTATTTAAATGATTGATGATTCAATGTCCATTCTAAAATTCATAATCCCAAAAGCGCATATCTGTTTCTATATTTGTTCACAAATAAAATATTATTTTAAAAAAAATTATTTATATTATTATTTTATTATATTATTTTTAGAATTTGCAAATTGTTTTCAGTTATTCATTTCCTCTATACCTATATATGTGGTCCATATATATGCAACCTAAATATGTGACACAATCTCAGTTCTGACTCCCCTTTGTTATATGTAATGAAGCCCACCACCTCCCACCCCCACCCCTCTCCCCTTCTCCACACCTCTCTCACTATTACACAAGATCTGCAACCCCATTGAGTTCTTTGTTTCTCATCTGATATCATTAAATACCTTTGTTTATTTAGTGTCACTCAATATAGCTGGAGGTCCCAGAGGTGGGTGGGGGGAATCCGGGTGGGGGATGTGGGTTGGGACTACAAAGAAATGGAGTGCTACAGCATAAATGGTAAACAAACAATCTACATAAAAGGGGTACTCAAATACAAAAAGAATTGAGAATTTTAAGTATGTGATTATCAACTGAAATGAGTTCATAACTGTAGGAGCTGTGTCAAAATTAACTGAGGCAAGTTGAATAAAACTGGGCTAGTTGAGGATTAAAAATCCCCTAGTTTTACTACATAAGGATATAATTTCATTAATATTGGGACTTAAAGCTCACTTAAAGTGTCCATTTTGTCTACTTGAATATGTTTAACCAGTTTCATTTTAAAAAGTTAAAAACTCAGCAAGCAGAGGTATAACACACAAAAATAAGTTCTTAAAAGACTAAGATAGCCATAACATTATTAATATTCAAAATTTAAATAGACAGGCATTTCCTTTTAAAAATTCAAAGATTTCAGCTCTATAAACCACATAGTTTGACAGTTACTGGGCTTTAAAGTGGCATAATGTCCATAAATTGGGTTTCTGTGGGCATTTTACAATTGTTAAAGAGACCTTAGCAATTAAACTACAGATCTGAAACTTTTTGGGGGACATACATAACAAACAAAAATTATATATAATACAGTTTAAGACTTGTCACACTAAGCATTTCCAAATAACAGGGCAAAATACGGAAAAAATGTCAAAAAAGGCACTTGGGCGAGTGTCTATGGCCCTCATACACAGGTTAAATGTCTACTAAAAACCTTGATTTTCGGCATATGTAAAAAGGACATAATAATGCATTCCCAGATGGGATTTCAGCTCCATCAATCACATAGTTTAACAGTCACAGGGCTTAAAGGTGGTAAAAAGTCCAAATATTGGGTCTCTGTGGGCCTTTTAGAGATCTCGATGTGGCTTTCAAATTAAAGCTTCAGACTTAAAATTTGTTACATACTAAGATTACACATAGAATATGTATCTAATAAAGTTTGAAACTTCTCAGACTTACCATTTCCAAGTTACAGAGCAAAATATGTGAAAAATGTCTTAAAAGGGTCACTCAGGTGGGTGTTTAAGGTCCTCATACACAGGTTAAATGTCTACTTGAAGCCTTGATTTTTGGCACATGTAAAAAGAACATAATAATGTATTCCCAGATGAGATTTCAGCTCTATCAGTCACATAGTTTAACAGTCACAGGCCTTAAAATTGGCAAAAAGTCCAAATACTGGGTCTTTATGGGGCCTTCTAGAGACCTAAATGTGGCCTTCAAATTAAAGCTTCAGACTTAAAATTTGTCACATACTAAGATTACACATAGAATATGCATCTAATACAGTTTGAAACTTCTTAGACTTACCATTTCCAAGTTACAGGGCAAAATATGTGAAAAATGTCTAAAAATGGTCACTCGGGTGGGGATTTATGGTCCTCATACACAGGTTAAATGTCTTCTTAAAGCTTTAATTTTTGGCACATATATAAATAACATACTAATATCTTCCCAGATAGGATTTGAGCTCTATCAGTCACATAGTTTGACAGTCACAGGGCTTAAAAGTAGCAAAAAGTCCAAATATTGGGTCTTTGGGAGCCTTTTAGAGACCTCAATTTGACCTTCAAAATTCAAGCTTCAGACTTAAAATCTGTTACATACTAAGATTACACACAGAATATATATCTAATACAGTTTGAAACTTCTCAGACTTACCATTTCCAAGTTACAGGGAAAAAGATGTGAAAAATGTCTTATAAGGGTCACTCGGGTGGGTGTTTATGGTCCTGATACACAGGTTAACTGTCTATTAAAGGCCTAAATGTTGGGGCACATATAAGAAAACACATAGATATATTCCCAGATGATATATAACTTAGATGAGAGACATAGTTTGAAAGCTACAGTGCTTGAAAGTGGCAAAAAGTGCATAAATTGGGTCTCTGTGGGCACTTTTGAGACCTTAAGTCGACCCCTTTGGGTAAACCTACAGCCCTAAAATTTTCTACAGACAAGGATTACATATCAAAGTTATACCTAGCGCAGTTTGAGACTCATCAGAATTATCACTTCCAAATTATAGGGCAAAATATGTGAAAAGTATAGCAAAAAATCCCTAAGTGGGGGTATTTATGGGCCTCAAACACAATTTTCTCCTCAACTTAAAGTCGTGATTTTCGGCACATGTACTAAGAACATATTAATGTGTTGTCAGGTAAAATTTCAGCCAGCTGAGCATCATAGTTTGTGACCTACAGGGCTCTAAGTGGCCAAAAGTCCAATTTCTGACCTTAAGGTGGCCATAAGTTCTTTTTTACTGGGAGTTTAAGGTCACCTTAAAATAGGGATCTTCCTTTTGGCACCCTTAACATGTGTACCAAGTTTGAAAAAAAAATATTAATTTGTTTTTGAGTTATCGCGTCCACAAGGAAATTTCTACGGCGGCGGCGGCGGCGCGACGGACCTGAATCCAATATATCCCCGACTTTCGTCTGGGGATATAATTACTCACTCATCTATGGAGCAATTCCCCCCAAAAGCAATCCCATACAAGCTATTAACCCAATGAACCTCCATACCAAATTTCAGAAAGCTATGCTTAATAGCATTCCTTAAAATGTCTGGAAACCAAAGAGATACTCAAAAGTAGCAAAGTAGCTATTACTCAGTTAGCTATAGAGCTATCATCACCAAAAGCAATCCCATACAAGCTATTAACCCAATAAACCTGCATGCCAAATTTGGTAAAGATAGGATAACAACTGTTGCCTAAAATGTCTGGAAACCAAGTGTGACGCCGGATGGCGGAAAAAGCAAAAATAATATGTCCACCCCCCCAGTGGGGTGGACATAATGATACCTACTGCTACCCAGACCGTCGCCCATTGCTGTTGATATTTCTGAAGGTACGCAATGGCGAGGGACAGAGCTCACATGTACTTGTTTTCTGTGTAAATTTTGAACGGCATATTTGTACACATATTACCACAAGTATAAAGTCTTATTTGGTTTCTTTAAGGTATGTATATGTGCCGTTCACTTATATTTTATGCCAATCAAACTGGTTTGTATATATTTCACCCAATTTTCAAAATGTAAACAAACCTTCAACATTACATAGTTATCTACAAAAGAAATTCCTGGCTTCTTAAAGCACTTTAATTTTATAACGTAAGCATTGTAAATTGGATACAGCTATAATAGACATAACAAGGAGTTTTGAAAGTGAATACAATAATTCCCCACAGTTCGAGATTTACACAGAAAACAGGTACATGTGAACTCTGTCCCTCGCCATTGCATCCTTCAGTATATCAATAGCAATTGGCGACGGGACAGAAACTCGGTCTAACTGCTACCCTGCATAAATTGGCCACAGGCATAAGTTGGCCGCTGCTCATCTACAGGCTCCAGAAAGACAAATCGGTTATTGTACACAAATGAAACCTGTTACAGGGTTCACGATTACACCGTCCGAGTATGTTAAACACGCGGTATTTCAGATTTGGATGCGAATTTCGGTTGTCAGTGCGTCTGTCGGGACGCGATTTTTATGAAGAAAATATTTCTGCTTTAGAAGTGAATACAAGACGTTCCAACCCAAAAAATTTGTTCCTCCAGGTTCCTCATTATTGTGCTTCCACCCATAAATCAAAGGTCCACTTCAACAACAGTTTCTCATATGATGCCCCGAAGTTATGGAATGATCTTCCACATGATATCCGCAGTGCTCCAAATCTCTCCCGTTTCAAAAGTTGACTAAAAACCTACCTATTTCAGAAATCATTTCCACCTTAACTTCTAACTACCGAACACCGGATCGCCTCCCTGGGTACGACTTGGAACATGTCTAATGTCTTGATGATTTATTCCTTACGAACTAGATGGTGTGCCTTAGAATCCGTAGATACGGAGATTAAGCACTTGGACAACTGATTGATTGATTGATTGAAGTTGTTCATGTCCACCATTGTTAAGCGAGATTTCATGCATGACGAGATTCTTCCAAAACAGCCAGTCAGTGCTGGTGTTGTACATTAGCAAATCTACTCAAAACATTATATATCGAAAGAAAGCCTGATCTCTGCGCGGAAAAAATCAAAACAACAAGCCAGGACGAACTACACTAAATCTCAAAAACTCTTGATATTTAACCCAGGAAAGTCCCTCGGAAAATAAAAGCTCTATATTCAACAGAGAATGTAACAAAAGAACTATATCTCTGGAACTACCCAGTGAATTTTTATCAAACAAAAAGCAACAGAAACTACAAATATTTTTCTTTCAAACAGTATAAATACCATATTTGTAGCTTAAATAAAATAATCACACAAAAAAAATGTCACTCAAATTTCACTAAAATGAGGTTTGTTGACTGGAGTTCAGCTTTTTAAAATATTTTTAAAATTGATTTATCGACAGATACATATTATTTATCAGTAGAAAGGAAATTAAACAGTGCTTCTATATTTTTATATATTTCCAGAAATAAGGGAGAAAAAATATTATTTGCATCCCATTATCACACAATGGTACCCCATTTTTCATGTGCTATAAGGTACAAGGTACCCAACATTTCATAACCCTAACACAAACACTGGACTCAAAAAAAATGATTGGGACTCCATTTTTTGGAGGTCATGTAGTCCGTTGGACTCCATATCTTAGAGGTATTTCACGAACCCTGTTGTTGTATAATATAATAAGTTTAATAATAATGCATGATTTCAGATTGTAGTAGGTTATTCATGTTAAAGCCCTGTGAAGGTTTGGTGAGGGCGGCCAACTTATGCCTGCGGCCAACTTATGCAGGGTAGCAGTACTGTACAGTAGATAAGCCTAATCAGCATTCCGATTCTCACAAAACATTATGGGAAGGTATCGGGATAAACAACTAGAAATAGGACGCCCTGTTGGTAGTAGCTGTGACATATGAATAGAAACAGGATAGCATAGAAGAACACACATTATCATGTGTAATGTCCATCCCATGAACCTTTTGCAAAAATTGTACAGTAGTCTTACAAGACCCTGTTTCATTTGTAAAATATATCAATGATGCTTAAATATTTATTAGTATACATGTAAATTATTTCAGCTTCATGCCTTTTTGCATTGGTTGGGTCGAAAATTTCAACAAAATCGCTCTATCTTGCACAGTTAAGGAAATAGAAGCGAATTTCTATTTTTCAATTTTTGGGAAAAATTCGAAAATTCAAAATGGCCGCCATTTTTGGGAAGAGGGAAATTTTTTGAAAATTTCCAAAAACACATTGTTTAGATACCCTGTGGGTTGACAATTTCAACGAAATCGCTCTATCTCGCACAGTAAGGAGATAAGCAAATTTGTGTTTTTCCATTTTTGACAAAAATTTGAAAATCTAAAATGGCCGCCATATGTGGGAAGAGGAAATTTTTTTTGAAAATTACCAAGAGTACATTGCTCACATACCCTGTGAGTCAAAAATTTCGACGAAATCGCTCTATCTCGCACAGCTAAGGAGATAGAAGCAAATTTGTGTTTTGCTATTTTTGCCAAAAATTCGAAAATTCAAAATGGCCGCCATTTTTGGGGGGAGGAAAATTTTTTGAAAATTACCAATAGTACATTTCTCAGATACCCTGTGGGTCGAAAAGTTCGACGAAATCACTCTATCTCGCACGGTTAAAGAGATAGAAACAAATTTGTGTTTTTCCATTTTTGGCACAAATTCAAAAATCCAAAATGGCCGCCATATGTGGGAAGAGGAATTTTTTTTGAAAATTGTCAAGAGTACATTCCTCAGATACCCTGTGGGTCGAAAATTTCGATGAAATCGCTCTATGTCGCACGGTTAAGGAGATAGAAGAAAATTTGTGTTTTTCCATTTTAGGCAAAAATTCGAAAATTCAAAATGGCCACCATTTTTGGGGAGGGGAAAATTTTTTTTAAATTCCAAGAGTACAATGCTTAGATACCCTGTGTAGTGTTGGTATCGAATGATAATATGCACATCGATATCAAACCATATTGTTGCCTTGCGTATCGATCGATATAGAAATATCGGGGGTATTAGATGCTTTCCTGGGAGAGACCTTCCAAACTCTTTCGCGAGGTTTAGTATTTCCCGAAACATAAACAAATATGGCATTTCCGCTTTAGCGGTAAGTGAAAGATGACAAAAATAGTGGGAAAACCAATATATTCTTCAAATATTGTCCTTTATTTGAATGAAAAACATGATATTTGTACCTGTTAAGTGGTATGTTTCGATATTGATATTATACTCTACATTACTGATATCGGCAAATGTAGCGTGAATCGATAAATATTTCAATATCGATAAACAATACCAGCACTAACCCTGTGGGTCGAAAATTTGGACGAAATCGCTCTATCCCACACGGTTAAGGAGATAGAAGCAAATTTGTGTTTTTCCATTTTTTTGGCAAATATTCGAAAATTCAAAATGGCCGTCATTTTTGGGGAGAGTAAAATTTTTGGAAAATTGCCAATAGTACATTGATTAAATATCCTGTGGATCGAAAATCTCGACGAAATCGCTCTATCTCGCACGGTTAAGGAGATAGAAGCAAAGTTGTGTTTTTCCATTTTAGGCAAAAATTCGAAAATTCAAAATGGCCACCATTTTTGGGGAGAGTAAAATTTTTGGAAAATTGCCAATAGTACATTGATTAAATACCCTGTGGGTCGAACATTTCGACGAAATCGCTCTATCTCGCGCGGTTAAGGAGATAGAAGCAAATTTGTGTTTTTCCATTTTTGGCAAAGTAGCTAAATAGCTATTACTCAGTCAGTTATACAGCTATTATCACTAAAAGCAATCCCAAGCAAGCTATCGACCTAACTATTGCTCATACCAAATTTGGTAAAGATATGTCAAATATTTTTCCTTAAAATGCCCGGAAACAAAAGAAGTACACAACAGTAGCTAAGTAGCTATTACTCAGCTATAGACCTATCTTCACCAAAAGCAATCCCATGCAAGCTATTAACCCAATAAACACCCATACCAAATTCGGTAAAGATAGGATAAATACTTTTCCTTCAAATGAGCGGAAACCAAGCGTCCGGACACCGGACGGCGGACAACGGAAAAAGCAAAAATAATATGACATAAAAAACGTCTGTGACAGAAGAACCAGGAAGTAGAGAATATGTAATTTATGTGATTTCTGTATATTATCTTATAAAAAATATAATGGAAATAGTGTAATAAATTATATAAACTAGAGGAATGCTTTTGCTAACAAAAGCGAAGCGTCCCTTAAAGTTTAAAATGCTTTGTGGTTTTAATAAGCATGCTGTAAAGCTAAGAATGCACAAAGCTGCACCGTATGCTTTCCCAATACCTCTTAATACATTCTGAAGCTATAAAAGCAACAATAAAGGAGATATAAGGCATAAACTCCAAAGCAGCTATTTATGACCCCAGTTTGGCCCACAAGGGAGGGTCCGGGGGTAAAACTGATAGGCTATTTAGACTCTCCACATATGCTTTCCCAATACCTCTTAATACATTCTGAAGGTCTAAAAGCAACAACAAAGGAGATATAAGGCAAAACTCCAAAGCAACTATTTTATGACCCCAGTTTGACCCATAAAGGGGGGTCGGGGGATAAAACTGACCAGCTATTTATATTCTCCACATATGCTTTCCCAATACCTCTTAATACATTCTGAAGCTATAAAAGCAACGATAAAGGAGATATAAGGCAAAAACTCCAAAGCAGCTATTTATGACCCCAGTTTGGCCCATAAGGGGGGGGGGGGGGTCGGGGGGGTAAAACTGACCGGCTATTTAGACTCTCCACATATTCTTTCTCAATACCTCTTAATACATTCTGAAGCTATAAAAGCAACAATAAAGGAGATATAAGGTAAAAACTCCAAAGCAACTATTTTATGACCCCAGTTTGACCCATAAGGGGGGGTTGGGGGATAAAACTGACCGGCTATTTAGATTCTCCACATATGCTTTCCCAATACCTCTTAATATATTCTGAAGCTATAAAAGCAACAATAAAGGAGATATAAGGCAAAAAACTCCAAAGCAGCTATTTATGACCCCAGTTTGACCCATAAGGGAGGGTCGGGGGATAAAACTGACCGGCTATTTAGACTCTCCACATACGCTTTCCCAATACCTCTTAATATATTCTGAAGCTATAAAAGCAACAATAAAGGAGATAAAGGCAAAAACTCAAAATCGGCTATTTTATGACCCCAGTTTGACCAATAAGGGGGGGTCGGGGGATAAAACTGACTGGCTATTTAGACTCTCCATATATGCTTTCCCAATACCTCTTAATACATTCTGAAGCTATAAAAGCAACAATAAAGGAGATATAAGGCAAAAACTCAAAATCAGCTATTTTATTACCCCAGTTTGACCCATAAGGGGGGGGGGGGGGGCCAGGCAGTAAAACTGACCGGCTATTTAGACTCTCCACATATGCTTTCCCAATACCTCTTAATATATTCTGAAGCTACAAAAGCAACAATAAAGGAGATAAAGGCAAAAACTCAAAATCGGCTATTTTATGACCCCAGTTTGACCCATAAGGGGGGGTCGGGGGGTAAAACCGACCGGCTATTTAGACTCTCCATATATGCTTTCCCAATACCTCTTAATACATTCTGAAGCTATAAAAGCAACAATAAAGGAGATATAAGGCAAAAACTCAAAATCAGCTATTTTATGACCCCAGTTTGACCCATAAGGGGGGCCGTGGGGTAAAACTGACCGGCTATTTAGACTCTCCACATATGGTTTCCTATTACCTCCCAGTACATTTTATAGCTCTAAATGCAATACTTAAGAAGATAATAGGGGGGTTGGCCTAAATTTAAGGCTTTCAGATTGGAAGGTGTCAGAAAATCACTCATAAATGAAACATTTTTCAAGGGATTGCTCCCAAAATCTAATCAGCTCGCGTTTTCGATAGTATGAACAGGTGTGTCAAATTATAAGGCTCTGTAGCAAGTAGTTTTTCCTGAACTGTGATGACGGGGGGGGGTATACTTCAAAAAATAGTTTTTGATCATGTGACCTTCTTTTAGGTCAAAGGTCAAATTTAAGCATGCAGAAAAATTTTCCCACGCCTAAGGTATATAACTGCCAAATATGGTTTGAAACCTTCTAATAATAAGGGAGATATTCAAGGGAGACCATAATGCGGCAGCAGCGGCGAGGAAACTGAGGCGAAAACAAATAAGCGCCCTTTCAGGGACGCTTAATTAGTTTTGTGAAGAATATAGAATTTGTGTGATATATTTGTGGCAGTTTTAACATAAATCCCCCATTTTCGCCCAGTTGTAGCTTAACTGGTGTAACAAATTCATCAATAAGGCCACATTTTTCCAAAAATATTTAACTTACAAATATGTTATATACATCATTGGAAAGGTATTTCAGACAGCTTTTGTTCGATTTATAATGTTAAACCCATGGAGAAATGGAGAAGGAATCATAAGTTAATTTTTTTTTTTGTTTTTTTTTTTTTTGTAATTTCATCCCAAATTTTTTCCATTTTTTTATTGATGGACTTATTTTACTTATTATTTAAAAAAACTGGTGGATAGTAAATAAAGCACTCAATAAATTGTTTCGTATATTTATGTTCTTATTTCCTAATATTTTGTATATTTTTGAACCATTTTCCTATTATTCTTTTTTTCAGCCTCATTTATTAGCTTTATTATGCTTTAATCTTAAGTACTTTATTTGACCTTTAGTTCCTTTTTTTTTTTTTGTAATTTTAAGATTAAGAACATATTCATTTCGGACAAGCTGCACTTATAATAAATATCAAAATAAGAGTAATTATTTTGTTTTTAAGGAATTGTAATTCCTATTTTTAATTATTTGTCCAATTTTTAAGAAAATAGATCATGTATGTACACAAAAACCCATCTTTTGCCCACATTTTTTTATATTTTATTTACACACACCCCAACATCGGTTCTCCTCATATTCATTCCATTAAAATCTGCCCAGAAATAAAAAATAAAATTATTGAAACTAAGTTTTTTCAACTGCATACCTCTAGTGAGCACAACATTTTATCTAAAATTTTCCAAAAATTTTGAGCAAATATGTACACAACTATTTTCAAGTAATTAACATATGCAATTGCTGGTGTTCTCAACAATTTTCCAAATTTATGACTTAATACTTTACCTCATATAAAAAATATCTGAAACCACAATCATTTTTAAACACATGTTTATAATTTAAATAATCAATCAAAAATCATCTCCAAAAATAACTGTACAGGTCAAGAAACCCCATTCCCCTCACCTTAGAAGAATAAAAACAATATTTAAAAGTACCTGTCCTTGGTAAAAAACACTATTCTGTAGATCTATATGTATATATCTATATTTTATAAAACAAATAAGCTTAGCGTGTGTAGTGTACATATTATTTTATCTAAAATTTTTCTGAAAATTTTTGCTGATTTTTTTGGCAAATACACAAGTATTTTCAACTAATTAACATGTACTGACAAGGTTATGCAAGAAGATGATCCGGTGAAACAGAAAAATATCGGAAAGACAATCAAGAATTTCAACAGGGACGTATGGGAAACACAAGCCAAAGCACTTGTAAAGGAAGGCATCAAGGCTAAAGTAGACCAAAATGTGCACATCAAAGAGTTGCTTCTATCCACAGGAACTCGAAGAATTGCTGAAGCAAACAAATTTGACAGGTTCTTTGCAATAGGATATGACATAAAAGATCAACAAGCTTGGGATACTACCAACTGGAAAAGAGGAAAAAACATTATGGGACAGATTTTTGAGGAAATTAGAAATGAACTTTCATAGTAAGTAAAATTTCACTCGATTAGCAAACAACACTGGCTTCTGAATTATATATGGTATATTAAATAATAATACATGTAAGAGTATATGTAAGATTATTTCCTATGCATGGAATGAAATTTATTTGATACTAGTACCCCCGAAAATACCTAAGGCTTATGAGATTCAACCACAATCTTAAAATTTTAATGACTGTATGATGAGATTCAACCACAATCTTAAAATTTTAATGACTGTATTTATAAATATACATTAAATTAAAATTATAAAATATATCAAGTAGATTTAAGGAAAACAATTCTTGAAAATGGTTATTATGTTATAAACTATTATTGTATCGGGACAATGAAGATATAGGAGAGAGTTTTTTGTAAAAAACAAGCAAGTGCTGTTATGACTGAATGTTATGACTTCAAAAGTCATCGTATTGATCTATTTAACTTACTATATTCCAAATGTGTATGGAAGAAAATATAAACAATGATAATGATATGATAAAATAAAATAAAAACATATGAATGAGGGTACAGAGCATACATAAGTAATAGTTAATGTGAAATTCAATGGCTGTTTAAAGCAGGAAAACTTGTCAATTGTCATTTTGAGACAACCCCCAACATATCTGGGGAGGTAAGAACTCTGGTACTCTGTTATAAAAATGCTTTGTGAAACACTGGCAAATTCACACTATATAGATTCTTTGCTTGGACTGGACAACTTGTGGAAATGTTCTTTGTCAATTTATATTATTTCCTATACCATAATGTGACATTAAAAGATTTCCAGTACAACAGATACTGGCATCATTGAACCCATACAAGTTTTACTTGATTGTGTAAACTGCGATGTTATATATGGGTGTGTGTGACACTTCACACTAGTAATGAACCAAAGTGACAGGTTTATTGAAGTAAATGCTTCAAAAGGAAAACACAAACAGGATATTTAAACAATAGAAGTTCCTGGTCCTTAGTATAAATAAATAAAAAATAAATGTGAAGCCAGTGTGATACTGAAAAGAAAAATCTATTGTCAATTTTAAAATGTCACAGTGGCAACATCAATTCTATTCTCATAAGGGTACCTGAATTAAATATATATATTAAAATTTTTCTTTTTGTTATTTCCTGTTTTTTTAAATTTAATTTCTATTTATTTTTATAGAAATTCTACCAAAATTAATGCTACAACATATTAAAATCTTACACAAAGTACCTAAACTTAAGCCATATATGAATATTATGCCTGTTTTTCTCCACTTTTCTTACCTTTTCTCTTTTCCTCTCTAATGAGAGCAACTCAATTTAATTTCTGTATTAATTTCTTTATATTTTGCAAGAATCATATACAATGATGTGTAAATAATTTGTACTAGGTTTCCCTTATGCGTATGAGTTTTGAATAAAAATTGCAAGGAACTGAATCATAAAAAATGTAAATTGTAGATAAGATGTGTTTACTAGTTCTTATTCATTTACCTACTTCTTTATTTTTGTTGTTGTTAATATGTTTTCAATATTATAAATTTCTCCAAACAAAAACAAAATGTTGTTTGAGTAGTGTTTCACTTCTATTTTTACTTTGTAGCAAAAAATATTACTTTATCACAGTGACTATGTTACACACTTTATTGTTTAACCGATTAAGTTGTAGCAGGATTCTCTGGACATTGAAATATATAAAGTATGGTTGTGATAAATGGTAAAACTATTATGGTGTTGTCAGTGAACTGTCAAGGGCTCCAGACTCTGGCTAAAAGAATAGATGTTATAAATTATCTAAAAGACAAAAATCCAGATATTGTGTGCCTTCAAGACACTCACTGGATACCTGAAGATATGGCTGAAATAAAAAAACACTGGGATGGGGAGTGTATATTGCATGGAACGAAAACAAATTCGCGTGGGGTAGCAATTCTTTTAGGCAAAAATTTTGAATATATAGTAGGAGATATTAAAAAAGATGATATAGGAAATATGATTGCTGTGGATATAAAAATTGACTCATTGAAAGTTACACTTATAAATATTTATGGACCAAATAAAGACACTCCTTCTTTCTACAATAAAATTTCAGATATAATTGTTACAAATGGGAATCCGTATGTACTTATCTGCGGTGATTTAAACATAGCTTTAGACCCCAAAAAGGACACACATAATTATTTCAACAACAACAATCCAAATTCTAGAAAGGCGATTTTGGATGTGATGTCAGAATTCAGTCTTGTTGATATCTATAGAAACCAACACCCGGATTCTTGTAGATATACATGGAGACGTAGGAACCCAGTTAAACAAGCTCGACTTGATTACTTTTTGGCATCAAACACCTTTCTAGACCTTGTACATAAATGTGAAATACTACCTGGATATAGAACTGATCACTCTATGATCCAGTTGGAAATTTTTATGACTAAATTTAAACATGGAAAAGGACTTTGGAAGTTTAATACCTCCCTACTAAGCAATCAAGAATATTTAACCTTGATTAACAATACCATAGTAGATGAAATGGTTCACTATGCACTCCCTGTATATAACCCAGCCTATTTAAAAATAAACAAATTTGAAAATATTCAGCTAAGAATAGATGAAAATTTATTCTTAGAAACTTTGCTCATGAGACTTAGGGGGGAAACCATAAAATTTGCATCCCAATTAAAAAAAAATCAGAATGCTAAAGAGAAACAGCTAATAAAAGAGATAACTGACCTTGAAAAAAGTAAAAACATATTTGCTGTAATAGATTTACTACATGACAAAAAAGACGAATTGGAACAATTAAGGGAGGTTAAAATGAAAGGTCATTTAGTCCGATCCCGGGCTAAATGGTTGCAGCATGGTGAGAAACCCAGTAAACTATTTTGTTCGCTAGAAAACAAACATTTCACAGAAAAAACAGTAAAGTCTGTTAAAAAAGAGGATGGCTCGGTAATAACAGATCAAAGTCAAATACTAGATGAAATTAAAACTTTCTATAAAACCTTGTTTGATACACAAGATTCTGTTCTTCAAAATATTAATTTAGAAAAATTCTTTCAAAATTACAAGATAATTAAACTAACAGACACACAGTCAAATCTACTGGAAGGCAAATTAACAGTTTCCGAAATGGGACAAGCATTGAAAAATATGAAAAATGGAAAAACACCAGGTATTGATGGGTTTCCTGCAGAATTTTATAAAGTCTTCTGGTCAAAATTGAAATTCATAATACAAAGAGCCATAAACTCAAGTTATGACAATAGCGAACTACCTCTTACACTGCGACAGTGTATAATATCATGTTTGCCTAAAGGAAACAAAGATCACACAATTTTGAAAAACTGGCGGCCGATTTCACTTCTTTCAGTTTTATACAAAATAGCTTCAGCCTCAATAGCAAACAGGTTAAAATTATTTTTAAATCACTTAGTTGATAAAAGTCAAACTGGATTTATTGCAGGGAGGTATATTGGTCATTCTACACGTCTAGTTTATGACATCATGTAGTCATTCTACACGTCTAGTTTATGACATCATGTATTTTTCAGAAAAAAAAACAGAAAGACGGTCTTCTCATGCTGATTGACTTTGAGAAAGCGTTTGATTCCATCTCATGGAAGTTTCTTTACAATGTACTGGAATTTCTGGGATTTGGTAAAAGTTTTATAAGATGGATTAACCTTTTTAACAATAATATTCAGGCCTCCATTTTACAGTGTGGGTTTTTGTCAAAATTCTTCAATATTAATCGTGGTTGTCGCCAAGGAGACCCCTGTTCTCCCTTTTTATTTATTCTGGCTGGTCAGATATTATCAGTTTTAATCCAAAATAATCCAAACATTAAAGGCATAAAAATAGGAAACACAGAGTATAGGCTCACACAGTTCGCTGATGACACCACATTAATAATGGATGGTTCCAGAGAATCCTTGCAAGCAGCATTAAACACTCTAGAAATATTTGGCTCCATGTCTGGATTAAAGATGAATGCAATGAAAACTAAAGTTATTTGGATTGGACGAAAAAGATTCTGCAAAGATAAGTTGAATGTAAGTGCAGTGCTTGAATGGGGCATCACAGAATTCAATTTATTAGGATTAGAATTTAATGTAGATTTAGACAGAATGATCCAAAAGAATTACTTGGACGCCATTGGACAATCTAAGCAAATACTCACAAATTGGAAGAAACGTAATCTTACACCCTTTGGCAAAATAACAGTCATTAAGACTTTCATTATCTCGAAATTTAATCACCTCTTTATAGCATTACCTAACCCATCTCCAGAAACTGTAAAATCAATATCTGATATAATGTATAAATTTATATGGGATGACAAACCAGATAAGGTTAATAGACATCAGATATGTAAAGATTATTTGCATGGAGGACTCAAAATGCTTGACCTTGAAAAATTCATAAAATCACTAAAATTAACCTGGATCAAACACTTAGTAAGGGATCTTGAGTCACCTTGGGCAAACCTAATTAACAGCCAGTTGAACTTTTCAAAGAAATTGTTTTCATTTGGTCCAGCTTGGTGTGAAAAATCAAAGATTGATAACCCATTTTGGAAAGATGTATTAAATGCTTGGCTATATATATCACAAGAATGTCCAGTGGAAGAAGATTTGGATATTTTACATAGCCCTTTGTGGTTCAATAAAAGTATTAGTCAGTATCCCCTATTTTTCCAACTCTGGCATGAAAAAGGAATAACATTCATTGCAGACTTAATAAATTCTGTAACTGGAGCCTTTTATTCAATGACTGAATTGCAAGAGATGTATAACCTTTCTCATGTCAATGCCCTAGATTATTATAGAATTAAATTACTTACTAAAGCATTCATAAGCAAAAATAAACCTGATATAAAGTATAACTTAGAAATGAGGCCTTTCATACCAACACATTTGAAAATCTTCTTCAAACAGCAAAAAGGTGCTTCACTTTTTTATAAAACAATTAATAAATCCTCATATGAACCAAAAATGAAGACCAAATGGTGTCAAGAAATAAATCAAGAAATAGATGTATTAGATTGGAAAAAATTTTTAAGGCTTGTTTTAGATTCTCATGTGATGCCTCACTCACTTGGTTCCAATACAGGGTTTTGTTCAGAATTATTGGTGTCAGGAGACATTTGAAAATTATAGGCAAAGATGAGTCCAGTTTGTGTAGGCTATGTACTGAAGATGAAGAAAGTATTGTCCATCTATTCTTTTCTTGTGAACACTCTAAACATTTATGGAGTTCAATCTCTACTTGGTTAAAAATGAAACTTGATATCTCAATAATATTTACAATACAGGAAATTATCTTTGGCTATTTACAAAAAGATACAAATAATGACCTGATTAATTTGCTGGTCTTATGTACAAAGAAATATATATTCCACTGCGCTGTGAATTATAAAAAAGTAAACATCTTTGTCCTTCAAACAAGAATTAAACATAGTTTTTATGAATATATGACATTGCTCAAATTAAAAATTTCAAATGAAAAAGAAGTTTGTAGGTGGAGCACATGGGAGCCACTTTTTTTATAATGTGTAAAATGTTATAAACGATATATATAGTGTAACATCGTTAGTAATATTAAAACTATTGTGCAATTTAAATGAATGTATTTAACAAAAATTAGTTTTCTGTTAACTTTTGACTGTATATTGTTTTTTTGTGGTGAAACATACACTATTATTAATTTGTATCTAAAGTTTTTGAGAATATTGTACCAAAATGGAGAATGAAAAATAAAAAAATACAAAAAAAAAAAAAAAAAAAAAAACATGTACGTACCAATTGCTGGTGTTCTCAACCATTTTCCAAATTTATTAGCTAATATTTTAACGTTTATTTTAAATAAAAAAATATCTGAAACTACAATAGTTTTTTTACATATAAATTTAATTTAAATAATCAATGAAAAATCATCTTCAGAAATAGCTGTACATGTTAGTAAACCCTATTTTCGTTCATCTTAGAAGACTTAAAACTATATTTTAAACGTATTTTAAAATATTTTTTCCTGGTGACAATTCTTTGCTTTACTGTTACCCTGCATAAGTTGGCTGCAGGCATAAGTTGGCCACCCTCACCACACCTTCACAGGGTGTTAATATGAGTAGCCTGCTAGACTCTAAATTCATGTATTATTGTTAAACTTATTATATGCAACAGATTTCATTGGTGTACAATAACCTAGTTGTCTTTCTGGAGCCTGTAGATGAGCCGCGGCCAACTTATGCAGGGTAGCAGTATAGATTGTTATGTATATTTTTTTATAAAAAATAAGTTTTATGTGTTTTATGCAAGAAATTATGTAGTATTTACTCTTTTCTTCATGTAAAAATCACTTCTTGGTTCCGATCTACGTAGATTTGTTTATCCCGAAACGGAAGTCGGGACAATGTATTCACGCATGCGTACTCGAAATGCTGATTAGGTTTATTATCAAAATCCATCCATATATAAAGATTTTGTCTCAAGTTTAATGTCTAAAAGTTGTCAAGTTGGTAGGGGGTGAGTTGACGAGGGGCCGAGTTGACAAGTTTCCCAACAGCAGTACGGGGGGGGGGGGGGGGGGGGGGGGTGGGGGGAGTACAGTCGCACACAAAGCGGTGAAATTTGGGTCATAGTACATGAAAAATGAGAGATGTTGATGGAATGTTGATTACCGAGCTCATTGCCTGTTTTTTATTTGTATTTATGTTTTACCAGATAACTTGTTTACTGCAGTGCACCACTGCTACAGCAAGGGGGAAAAATCAAAACAAACCAAAACCCACCTTTGGTGTTTTCTAAACTCAAATTAGGCATTCGATTAGCATCGGGTCGTACTTAGACGTCTTCGGATGGAGTGATTAGGCGTATTTCACAAACAAGTATCTGCATAATCTGTGCAATCTAGATTCAGATTTGGATTCTTTGGATTAGATAAATTCGCGAAATACATTTTCTTTACATCAGAATCCATGGTGAAAAAAATAAGATAAACGACTATAAATGTAAAAAAAAAAAGTTAAATAAATTTATTTATTTAATTAATTATTTATTTTATTTGTGCCATAGTTTGCAACCATGATTTTGCAAAGAATTATGGGTAATCCAATGAATCTGAATCCGTTGGTCTACCTCTTGAGGTAGATCAATGGATACATAATTCAAATTCAAGTCGCATCACAAGCGAGTCTGTTAATCTGAAGAATCTAGATTCAATGGATTATGGTTGTAAATATGCCTATTGAAGCAATCAAAGATGATGGGAAATGATTTTTTTCCATGCATTGGGATGACATTTTAGTGCAATATTGATCATTTACAAAGTGATGGGCCTTGATGAATATTTATTATTTATCTTTGATCTCAAAAATTAAAGAGAAATGACTGATCACATATTATGTGATGAAATAATATTCATCTCTAACCAGTATTAAAAATGCATGTTGTCAAAAACGAAGTTTTAAAACAACCACATAAAGCCATAAATTGGCCAATAAAAATCGTTTGAAGTTCATAATTGTTGTCTAGGGATAGAATTTCACACTTTTATTCTTTTCACTCTCTACAATAAGTAATTTAAAATATAGCTTATTCACTGAAAGTGTATCTATAATCGACAGGCTGTTGTGACAAAGTCTGCTAAATATTTAGCAACATATGAAATGGATACACTGCATGTGTTTATATGACTGTTCTATTGAAATATTTATGCAGTAGTGTTATCTTAAATAAATTACACTGTTTAAACTGTCAACATTATGCAAGCAATGTTTGTCAAGTTCCCGCATGAAGAACCATGCACCTAAGATAACAATAAACAAAACTGTGACAAATGTACAAAACTTAAGCATATGCTCACATACAGGTATGCATGGTTTGGAATGAGCTTGTTCCAAACTCAATAAATGTCTAGAGCTGCCCAGTTTGAAAAGGATTTAAACATACAGAATTCGTCATTTCAAGTATAATTGATTTAGTTTTATGTCATTTTCAATACATGCACACTGCATGTATTGGTCATTTCTTCAAAGGTGGTTGATTGGATGGAGGTAGGCGATTAAATCTTCTTTCGTGAAGATTCCCTCATGAATGGGGTACCTGCAAGTAACTACTAACTTTCTAAATTCCTATTATGCATGGTCAGATTTGTCAAGCTGCAACTTGACTGACTTCAATTGAAATTACAAACAGGGTCAGTATCAAATTGGGTTTTTGTTAATTTTAAACATGTATGACCAATTATATCAAAAAGAGCATAACACATTAACACAAAATCCCACGATAGTGGTTACCTAGTTCAAATCAGCTAAGGCATACTACATGATTAAGTTGGTGCATGTCTTTCAGTGTTTGCATATGTTGATTATTCAACTTTCCTTCTTGTTACTTTTCTGATGACTACAGATTAACCTCTTACTTTTCTGATTTTTGTATATTTTTGTTATATTAAAAACAAAGTTAAACTGAACTATAATTTTAAAACAATAGGAGTTAAATTGCTGTAATAATCAAACACTATCACATCAGCAAACAAAGTTATCTGATTATATACATTTTTCTGTATAATCAACATATATGGAGAAACCAATCGTCCAAAGTAAATAAAATAATAATGAACCCACTTAGTTTTGGAAGATTACGTGTCTTCACCAAGTTACCTTTCTTCACCAAATTCTAATTCTTTTCTAATTCTAATTGGACTTTTATAGCGCTTAATCTCCCCAAACAAGAGGACTCTAAGGCGCAACAAAACAAAAAGCAGTCAACAAAATTCTGTGTCCAGGGACATAACAGGGGTCGAACACCACGGAGAACGCCAGGAGGATGATTCAGGCTAGGGTGGATATGCTTTGGTGTACAGGTAGGTTTTAAGCTGTTTTCTGAAGGAGGCCAGGGATGGAGAGGCACGAATCACATCAGGGAGAGTATTCCACACAGTAGGAGCATCAAACGCAAAACTATTACCAAACTGTTTGACAGATTTATGAACAGAGGGGCAGAACTTTGGAATAACTAGGAAATTACCACCACTTTGACTGTGCCTGGTACTATAAGAACTGCTGTAGGAAGAAAGATGTGGTGAAAAATACCTGGGAAAACCTGTGTGAAGATACTTATAAACAAGTGTGACTGTCTTGAACAAAATGCGCTGTTCAACAGGAAGCCAATGCAGTTTCTTTAGCACAGGAGTTATGCTGGTGTATCGACTGGTGTTTGATACAATTCTAGCTGCACTATTTTGGGTGCACTGTAATTTGCGTAGATTGAACTTGGACAGGCTCCTGAAAAGTGAGTTGCAGTAATCCAACCGACTACTAACAACAGCGTTGGCTACAAGCACAGAAACATCATGAGTAAGAAACCGCCTGACATGTCTGAAGTCACGGAGTTTAACAAAACAACTTTTGCAGACATTCTGAACATGCTTGGACAAAGAGAAATCTGAATCAAGCCACACACCCAGATTTTTTACTGAATCTGCAGGGCAGAGTGAGTTGCCCAGGATATCAATTGGAAAACATGCTTTCAACTTATCCCTTTGTCTCTTCGAACCTAAGATGATAAACTCAGTCTTATCAGGATTCAGTTTGAGCTTACTAGTTGTCATCCACTCTTTAACATCATTTAGGCACTTATTTAGCTTTTCAAAGGCAGCAGATGCATTCTTCTGGGATAAATGTATATAAAGTTGGCTGTCATCTACATAGAAATGAAACTTTATTCCATTATGTTTACTGATAATGGAACTGAGGGGGGTAGTGTACAATGAGAACAACAAAGGACCCAGGACAGAACCTTGGGGAACACCAAATAGAAGTTTACAAACATCTGACAAAGTAGAACCAATTTTTACTGATTGGTAACGGTCCATTAGGTAGGATGTGAACCATTTCAGAACGGAGCCACTGACCCCAAACCAATTTTGGAGGCAACCCAGAAGAGTAGAGTGATCAATGGTGTCGAAGGCAGCAGACAAGTCAAGCAATACCAAGGCAGTGGATTCACCTCTTGACAATGATAAGTGAACCTCATTTTTTATGTAGAGAAGAGCAGTCTCAGTTGAATGGCCCGCCTTATATGCCGACTGGTACGGGTTGTCTAAGTTATTGGCATTAATATGTTCTAACAGCTGCTTAGCAACCACACATTCTACCAATTTAGATATAAAACTGAGACCTGATACAGGGCGATAATTCTTAAGGTCATTTGATGGAAGATTTGGCTTTTTAATAAGTGGAGTGACCACAGCAGATTTGAAGGCATCAGGAACGCATCCCTCCATGAGTGAGCAGTTGACCAGCTTTGTAAGGGATGGTAGCAATATATCAATGCATTCCTTAATCAGGAATGTCGGCAGAGGGTCCAACAGGCATGATTTTGTTGGTGATGCTTTAATTATTTTATCAACAGCATCTTCAGAAACTTGCCTAAAGACAGTAATTTGGGGAGGATCTGAAGGAGGGTTCACATCATATTCAGTGCCAGAAGAAGCAAAATTATCTCTAATCTTCTTAATTTTGTTGGTGAAGAAGGAAGCAAACTGGTCAGCCAATGACTTTTCGGACTCATGAGATGGAAGTGTGGCATCAGAAACCCTGTTCAGGGTCTTATGGAGCTCACGCCAAAGTTTTCGAGAGTCATGACTATTGTCTGAGATCAGTTTGCTATAGTAGTCTGATTTATCTTTATTTACAAGTGCATTGCACCGAGCAATCTGGCGACGAAGCCTACTCCTGTTAAGTGTACTTTTAGCCCTACGCCAGGTTCTCTCAAATTGGCGCCTAAGGGACTTTGCACGTCGATAATCATCAGACATCCAATCGGCGGACTCCTTTTTCGTCAATTTAGATATAAGAGGTGCATGCCTATCCAGAACATCACTCAAATCATGTACATATTGATCATACAGATCGACAACAGCATCAGCTGGAGACTTGACGAAGGACGTATTTTTGAGATCTGAGCGGAAGTCAGACATATTGATACGGTGGAACCTTCTATATTGAACTACATTTGGAGTATGAGACACTTGACAAGGGAAGGCAACTGAACATTTGACTAATGCGTGATCGGAAACAAAGTCACAAATTTTAACATCCGCAATGGTGTCCTGATCACAGGGAGATAAAATCAGGTCCAATATGTGACCATGTAGATGAGTAGGTTTATTGACTAACTGTTTGAGGTCACATGAATCAAGCAAGGTAGTGAATTTCTGACCGTCACCAACTGGAACATCAACATGTTAATAGAGTTAATGGAGTCAGTTTTGCAAGGTTATGCCATTATTTACCTCATTCATGACGTTAACTTTCTCATGGCTGCAAATTATCGTACCACTTTAATCTTCTCTTTACCTTCCTGTGGCCATTCTCTCTCCCAACTTATGAAAGAAATATCCCACAAAACTTTTTTTTCATATTTTTATTGTCCATATAAACATACAGTAAAAAAATACAGTACGAACACAATAAAACACAATGCAATATTACAAATATACACACACACAAAAAAGACAAGACAAATTACACACATGATGCCAAACACAGTTCTAACTATAAACATCAGTTATGGTGAAAACAAATGTAAAACGCTTTCTTTTTTGTAACAAATTCGTTCACAGTAGGCTGTTTAGTATTTTATCAAGTAATATAAAGAATAATTTATTATTATTATTGTTCACTTCCAGTACGACTTCTAATTTTGAGTTTATGAAAACTAAATATTCTGAAAAATGCACCTCTTTATTCTCGCTCTTTTTATTGTTCAAAAACCATTTTCCAATAAGCATTAGGTAATTCATTGCTTCAAAAATTATATTATCAGATGGCCAAAAACTAAAAAGTATTTCATATACTGTAAAGTTAAATTTAATGTCCAAGATACTTTTCAGCCATTCTGACAGTTGTTTCCAAAACTTTAAACTCACATTACAATAATACAAGTGGTGTTCTATTGTATCTACTGCTGTGCATGAACTGCAGTTTGGATCACTGGTTAATTTCCATTTAAAAAGATTTTCTCTGCAGTTTAATATTCTATTAAAAATTTTGTACTAAAAGCTTTGATAAAAGGGTTCAATTGATATTTTAAAGGGTAGCAAAAATGTTTCTTTCCACGAATAGTTTTCTAGAAAAGGAAATAGGTTTGTCCATACATTTATCGCTGACGGTAAAATGGTTTTCTTACAGAGTAACTGTGCATAAATATCCTTAGTTTTCGTATATTCAATATTAACTAGCTTATGTCCTAATTTTATAAATATTGAGTCTGGGGACCTATCAATGTTTTCAGTTGATGAAGACTTTAGTTTTTTAATCGGTAATGCTGGAATAACACTTTTTAACATAAAAAACTGCATGTAGTTTAAGCAACACTTAAATTTGGTTTCTAATGCCTGTTTCGCCATTATATTAGATGTAGTTTTATCAAAAATATCTATAAGTTTAAGAAAGTTATATGTTTGTAGAAAGATCCAAACTTTTGAACATTCAGTGCATCATTGCCTGAAGTTATTAAGCTCGAGTGAAAAATATATTCATTTAATATTTCATTACATGATGATGGTGCAGTGTTTTTATAGATATCCAGCTCTCCATTAATTGTTTATGAAATTTTATTTTGCATGCATCGACATGTGCTGGAGGCATTTTAAATACAAAATGTTGTCGATCTATGTTTAATAACTTGTACATTAAATCTTTCCATTTACCATCTGTCTCAGTTGCTAAACGCTTTACCCATGTGATTTTTGCTGCTTTATTTATTACAAATATGTCAGGCATTTTCAGGCCCCCTTCCTCAATTCTTGCAATGATGGTTTCTCCTTTTTATCTTTGGTGTTTTGTTGTTCCAAAGAAAAGACAAAAGTAGCTTATTTACTTTTTCAAGAATACAAAATGGAGCAAACAAAACTACAAACAAAAATGAAATCTGTTGAATTATTGGCGTTCTTAAAATTGTTATGTTGCCTTTCAGTGACAGGTGTCTACCCAACCAGATCTGAAGCAGTGTTTTAACTTTTTCAATTCTTGGAGAATAGTTCAAATCAATTACATCATTAAGATTATTTGACAACCAAATTCCTAGAGCTTTAAAGGGTCCCATGTTATAAGTGATCTTTTTCAGATTACCTGATAAAGTTATAGTTTTATTTCTGTCTTTTCCCAAAGGAATTATTTCAGTCTTTTTCCAGGTTAACAGTCAGACCTGAAATCAGTTTAAATTTATCAAATAATGTGACACTCTGAACAATTGAATCGAGATCACCTAAGAAGAGAGTAGTGTCATCTGCTAATTGAGCAATCTTATATGTATAATTTGTCTTGGTATTAAATTGGAGGCCATGAATATTTTTATTTGTTCTAATGGCTATTGCTAATATTTCTGCAACTAAAATAAACAAGAGGGCCGAAATAGGACAACCTTGTCTTATTGATCGAGACAATTTAAAACATTCAGAGTAATACCCATTGTTAGTAACACAGGATTTTATATCTGTATATAAAATTTTTATCCAATGTAGTAATGAATCTCCAAAGTTAAATGTTTTTAAGCATTTAAACAGAAAATTCCACTCAATACTATCAAATGCTTTCTCAAAATCTATTAATGTAATAAAGTCATTCATATTTTGTTCTTCTGTTAAATACACAATATCATGTATTGTACGGATGGTTCGCCAATAAAGCGGCCTTTAATATATCCAATTTGATCACGGTTAACTATCTGGCCAATCACATTCTGCAATTTTTGTACTGAGGCCTTTGTTAAAATTTTGTAGTCGGTGTTAAGTAGACATACAGGATGCCAGTTCTTTAAGAAACACAGGTCTTTATCCTTTTTAGGAAGTAAATTTATTACTGCTATTTTTTGCTCTTGTGAAAGTTTCTTGTTCTCATAAGTATAGTTATAGCTTGCCACCAGTAAGTCTCGAATATCTGGCCAGAAAAATTTGTGAAAGTTTGTTGTCAAACCATCAGACCCAGGGGATTTCTTATTGGCAAGATTTTTTAAAGCACAGCCATAGTCACTTGACTGTAGCTTTTGATCACAAAAATATCTTTCATCATCTGAAAGTTTTGGAATAGCCATATTTCTCAAAAAGTGATATTCTATTTCACTGACATTTTCAAAATGATGTTGCTTTGATGAGTAAAGATTATTATAGTATCGTTTTTGTTCTTTTAATATAGCTACTGGGTCAGTTATTATGTTCATTCCTTGTATGAGCTTTTTAATGTGCTTCATATTATAATTTCTTTTCTCTAGACTTAGGAAGAATTTGTTATTTTGTTCCCCATCTTCAACCCATTGCACTTTTGACCGTAAAATTGAGCCCTTTAGTTTTAACTTTTGAAAATCTTCCCATTCTTGTTTGGCCTTGTAGTATGCATCTAATTGGCCACAATCTGTGGCCAGCGATGCTTCCAAGTTTTCCAATGTCTCTATGAGTCTTTCTTCTTTTAGTCTATTTGTCTTTGACTTTTGAATGGAATAAGCTATAGTTTCACTTCTTATTCTGCATTTAACAAAATCCCAAAGCTGTGACTTATTCTCCATCACATCATTATTTTTAATTTCACTGATAGTCTTTTTAATAATATCAATATAAGTATTGTAGCGGATCAGGGATTTTAGCCCTCACTTAATTATTACTGTGTCCCTTAATTGAACTCTTGGTCTACTGTATGTTATTTATAGCCCTCTGCTAATATGTAAGTAGAGTTTTGTGTCAATAGTGGCCAAGTTCTCTTATGTAAATAATGAACCACGATCTCCACACTCAGTGGGATATAAGGGGAGATAACTGCCCAGGCCTTATCAGTGCAATCTATGTATTTAGTAGCCAAATAGAGTAAAATAAGGGGGGATTTGACAAGAAAAGTATTGATTTGTCTGCTATATGCATATAGAAAGTCAGTCAACTCCCGTGGGACACCTGTCAAAGGCCGGTAAATTACCGATGTACATAGGCTTGTTCATATGCTAATTAGCTGTGTGTAAACACTGACTGACCTTCTTTAGAGCCACTTGCAGTACTTGGCTTGTGTAAATACCACATAATTATTGATTTTTACTAGGTTTCAGCTGTGAGTTATTCAGCTTACACTATCGGCGGCCATGTTTGTCATGCTGGTTTGTTTACTTCCTGTCAGTTTGGCTGTTGAGATAATTATTTCAAGGAAGTTTATTATGATTTAAAATGTGATTATTCGTCAGTTTTTATGAGTTTAATGGTGTAAATTGGTTATAATATTGTTATTTATAATTATTATGGGGTTTATTATATTTTAGTAGGTTACAGTGAAGGGTTGTAATAGTTGAATTTATGGGTCATTGGGGCTGTTATTTGGAACAGCTCCGTGACGGAGCTCACTGAGCTAGTTGTCTCCTTGGCAACCAGAGCCTCTATATAAGCTCCGTGCGTACATTAATTGTCGGTGTCAGTTTGGAAACTCTCCTGAGTCAAGACCTGTTTCTGAAATATTTTGAGATAACTTCTTAGAAACCAACTATTCTTCAAGAATTCATCTAGACAGCAAAAGTTAGTAAATTTATTGATGTTTCAGTGCCAGTCCCAGTAAATTTTACTCCTTGTAGAATTAATTATATTTAATTTATTCAGACATATTTTTTGGCGCAAATCCGGTCAAGGCCATGTAAACAACCCATATTTGGAGATATTACTACAATTTATTTCTGGCTTTACTACTGTACTTAATTGACTGCTCAGGTTACAGTTTTAATACTAGCTGTTTAATTATTATACTTTGAAGATTTCTCCAGTTTTAAATAGTAGCCTCCTAGGCCCCATTTTATTTATTTCCCCATCTTTGTTGAAAACTGGTTTAAATGTTAGGTGTAATGCATTTGCATTTAATTTTAACTTTGATAACATGTTAGCTTTGTAAATAATTCCTGAAGCTTGTACATAGTGTTTGTCTCAAAGTGGTCAATTTAATTAATGCATTGATATCTCAAAACTGACAACTAATTCACTGTGTTGCTATAAACTTGTATGTGTACATTGTATATTGGACCTGTTGGTTGTTGAACTTATTTATTGGTTTATTTATACAAAAGTTATTAATTAAATCATTTCCACTGTTATCCACTCCTTGTTCTTCCTGTCTTATACAAATATGCAAACTTTCCAACCCATAATTAAGAACACTGGCACTTTAAACAAAGCATTGCATTGAAGACAAACACCCAGATATACACACGTGCATTTTGCCATCGCCCTCATATAGATTCAACACTTAGATCTACCCTCCTAGATTCATCAGAGATAGGTTCAACATTAAGAACTACCCTCATAGATTTACCCGATTCAACCCTTAGATTTGACTCATCGATTCATCACAAATAGATTTAACTTCACAGTTAGATTCAACACCGAGATTGATTGGAGAATCATCAGAAACTGATTCAACATCCTGATTAGAGAGATTTGTCAGATATAGATTCATCAGCATTCATAAAGAGTTATTATTCGTAAGACCGAGACTTGTTAGATAATTGGATTCATAATTGGGACAACTGTACTAAGTAGACCGCTCGTCCGTTTCAATTGGTGTCAGAAGTGGGATTTGTCTGTCTGTGGCAAATCACACGATTCGAACCTACAACTGGTACAGTGGAAAGATGTCAGAGACACCAACCATGAACCCAGACATAGCAGCCAGAGACAATCCATCATCCAGAGCTGAAGGAGGTATATTACGAGGATGTGATGACCAGAATAAGTTAATTGATGCAGCAGAATGTTTGCTACATATGTAGAGAGATGAAGCCATCCCTGATATAGACTTTGACCGTATGCCATTGAGTAATGATTGGGACAGAAGACCTGGTAGAGCAGCTTTTAGACCCCCAGCCCCACCAGTTAACCAGGACCCAGGGAATGCCAGACTTCAAGGGTCTAATAAGAGACCTAAAGTGATGCCAGATCACTATGATGGGAAAACTTCATGGACCGAGTACTTAGGACATTTTGAAATATGCGCTGAACTCAATGAATGGAGTAATTTACAGAAGGCACAGTATTTGTGTGTCAGCCTTAGAGGTGCTGCTGCTCAGGTTTTGAGGTCTATGCCACGTGAACAACTTCATGTGTATAGAGATGTGGTTAGAGCACTCAACAGAAGATTTAATCCAGAGAATCAGACTGAGCTTTTCAGAGCCCAGTTGAAAAATCGTCACCGACGCCAAAACGAGAGTTTACCTGAATTAGCCCAGGAGTTGAGACGTCTAGTTCAACTAGCATACCCAACAGCATCCCAGGACATATTAGATGTTTTGGGGAAAGACCAATTCATAGATGCACTTGATGATAGTGAGATTAGGTGGAGAGTGTACCAAATCAAGGCCAGAACTTTAGATGATGCGGTGTGTGCAGCTGTGGAAATGGAGGCTTACAAGAAGGCCGAGAGTCAAAGGTCCCATTTTAGGAAGCCTGTAAGACGCCTGAATTGTGATGATAAGACTGCAGCACCAGACAAAAGCACCGAATTAAACCAACTTAGAAGTCAAGTCGACCAACTGAATACTTTGAAGGCACAGTTACTAGAAGGTCCCAAGAAGGACAGATTTAAGAAATTTCCAAACAGAAAGTTAGAATGTTGGAACTGTGGGAGAGAGGGTCACTTAAGGAGGGACTGCCCGGAGCCCATGAAGTTCCCTCAGAAAAGCCATTCGTCAAACTAGATGAGACTACATCCAGTGTTCAGGGTGTAGTCAAAGATGTCAGACCACAACAAGTCATAGTATTACAGAGAGGAGGAAGTTTAACAGTGACAGGTCAGATTGAGGGACATCCAGTGAGATTTTTGGTGGATACCGGAGCAACCATCACACTAGTATCTACAAGAGTTTATTCAAAGTTATTAGGCTCACCGCTTCAACCCGTTGACTTTACAGTATATCAAGCAGATGGAGAGCCCATGTCAACCAAAGGTCACTTGACATGCAAGATTAGTTTGGGACCACTTCAAGTACTCCAAGATGTTGTGGTGGCAGATCTACAAGAAGATGCCATTTTAGGGATGGATTTTCTACTGAGTCATGACTGCAAATTAGATTTGGTAGAACAGAAAATGCAGATCCAAGATATTTCAGTGACTTTGTGGAACATTCATGACATAGGGTCATTCTATAAGGTGACCATGACTGAAGATGGACATGTACCCGGAAAACATGAAGCTATCATAGCTGGGCGACTTCAACTAAGAGGGCAGCCTCACGAGCACAGTCTGCTAGAGGGCACTACTGGACTCACTGAGAAGTATGGCTTACTAGTAGCTCCAGCCTTGATCGACCCCAGAGAGCAAATAGTTAGAATCCGCGTGTTAAACCCGCATGATGAAGACGTGTATCTGAGAGAAGGTACAACCGTTGGGACCTGCCAGAATGTAGAAGTCTGGGAGACCAGCCCAATAGACAACCTAGCAACAGAGGTGAATCAACAGATTGCACATATTACAGTGAAAAATGACCCACTGCCAGATGGATGTGTACCAGAGTACTTAACTGATTTACTACAGAGAAGCTCAAAGCATGTAGATGAGATTCAAACTACCAAGCTGAAATCACTACTTTGTGAATATGCTGACATTTTCGCCAAGAATGATCGTGACCTTGGACGCACAGACAAGGTCAAACATCATATCAACACAGGAGATGCCAGACCTGTTAAGATACCGCCCCGTCGAGTACCACTACATTTGAGAGATGAAATGCGGAAACAGACTGAGGACATGCTCAAGAGCGACATCATAGAACCTTCCTGTAGTGCTTGGTCCTCTCCAGTAGTTTTAGTCAAAAAGAAAGACAACACTTGGCGATACTGCATAGACTATAGACGTGTGAATGATGTTTGTCAGAAGGATGCCAAGAGTATTCCACACATACAGGACAACTTGCCATTTTTGGCTGGTGCCAAATTTTTCTCAACCATTGACTACCAGAATGGATTTTGGCAGATTGAGATGGATCCAGATGACCGTCACAAGACTGCATTTTCGACCCCAGATGGCGGATTGTACCAGTTCAAAGTTATGCCATTTGGACTTTCTCTAGGCACTTTTGAGAGACTAGTTGAAGAAATATTTAGTGGCTTGCAGTACAGAATCTTACTTCTGTACTTAGATGATATTCTGATTTATGGTTCAACATTTGATGAACAACTTGAGAGACTCAAGATTGTTTTCGACAGAATTAGAGAATCTAAGATGAAGTTGAAACCAGAAGGAAGTTACCTATCTTGGGCATTTAGTTTCAGGGAAAGGCGTCACTACTGATCCTGAGAAGATAAAGGCTGTGAAAGGATGGCCAAGACCAACAAATGTTTCCAAAGTCAGAAGTTTTGTGGGACTCTGTGCCTACCATCGACGTTTCATAGAGAGTTTCAGTACAATTGCTGCTCCACTTCATGATCTTACCAAAAAGAACAAGAAATTTGCATGGTCCAGTGAGTGTGAAGAAGCCTTCATAAAGTTGAAGGAGAAGTTGATCAGCGCTCCTATTCTGACATATCCACATCCTGAGAAGCAATTCATCTTTAGATACAGATGCAAGCAACACTGCATGCGATCGGAGTTGTCTTGAGTCAGGTCATTGATGGCAAAGAACATGTAATCGCATATGGAAGCCGGAGTCTATCAAGAGCAGAGAGACACTACTGCGTGACAAGACGGGAATTACTTGCAGTTGTGCATTTTGTTAAGCACTATAGACACTATCTATATGGAAGCCACTTCATCATCAGAACAGACCATGGCTCACTGCGTTGGCTGTATAACTGGAAGGTCAGATTGCAAGATGGCTAGAGACACTTGGAATGTATGACTTCAAGATAATACACAGGCCTGGTAGACAGCATTCAAACGCAGATGCTCTATCCAGACTTCCTTGTCGACAATGCGGATGGACAGATGGTACAACAGAATCAGTTAGTGCCATCACTAGATCTCAGCAAAAGCAACATGAAGAAGCAGCTTCACCAGAAGACAATAGCTGGTTGCCAACAAAGTCAGTAGCGTCACTGAAAGAAGAACAGCTTCAGGATCTGGTACTCAGTAAAATCGTTCAATGGAAAGTAACAGAAGCAAAACCTAAGTGGGAGAAGATATCAGCAGAATCAAAAGAAGTCAAGGCTTATTGGGGAATGTGGAGACAGCTTCAAGTCAAGAATGGAGTTTTGTACAAACAATGGGATTCTGATATGGCTGGACAGAGTGTTTGGCAGTATGTGGTCACAAAGAATAAAGTCAATGAGATTCTCCAGATGGTTCATGACCATCCAACTGCTGGTCACTTGGGACAACACAAGACTCTGACAAATGTCCGATCTTGATTCTACTGGCAAGGCCACAGAAGAGATGTAGAGAGATGGTGCAGAACTTGTGACGTTTGCTCAACCAAGAACAAAAGTACGAAATCCAAGCACGGTAAACTAGTGTTGTATATTGTTGGTATACCCATGGAAAGAGTTGCCATGGATATTGTAGGCCCTCTACCTAGAAGCACCAAAGGCAACAAGTATCTTCTTGTCCTGACTGATTACTTCACGAAATGGGTGGAAGCCTTCCCCATGCCGAACTAAGAGGCCGTGGCAATTGCTAACAAGTTTGTGAATGAATTCATAACCAGATTTGGCATGCCGACCATGGTTCACACAGATCAAGGTCGTCAGTTTGAGTCAACACTATTTCAAGAGATGTGCAACTTACTGAAGATTGAAAAGACCAGAACCACTGCTTTTCATGCTCAGTCAGATGGCTTAGTTGAGTGGATGAACCGTACCCTAGAGAGCTTTATGTTAAGAGCTTTTGTATCAGATCATCAGAAAGACTGGGACAGTTATCTACCCACCCTACTTATGGCCTATAGAGCAACTCCACAAGAAAGCACAAATACTTCACCAAATCGTATGATGTTGGGTCGAGAAATCTCACTACCCATTGATGTTATCTATGGAAACCCTGACAGACAACCCATGGAAAGCTCAGAATATGTAGAGAATATCAGAAACCAGATGGAGCTTGTCCATGATTATGCAAGGGCAAAGTTGAAGAAAGCAAGTCTTCGACAAAAGAGGTACCATGATCAGAAGGCCTCAGATGAGTCATTTCAAGAGGGAGAGCAAGTGTGGCTCTTCACACCAGTTAAAAAGTTAGGTTTATGTCCAAAGCTATCAAAGCATTGGGATGGGCCATTTGTCATTACACATAAATTAAGTGATGTCTTGTACAGAGTTCAGAGGAACTCAAGGTCAAAGTCAAAAGTGGTACATTTCGACAGATTAAAAGCATATAAGGGTCGTGAGGACAGCCAAGATGTTGATGGTGAGTGGTTTCAACAGGAGAAACAGATTGAGACTAGACAGAGTGATTATGGCCCAGATAGACCGAGAGAAGATGACCAATTCAGTTCATCAGACAGTGATGAAGACAGCATGGGGCCTGTTTTGGACAACAGGGACTGTTCACAACTCGCAGATTTTCCAGTTATTCCTTCCGTGCAACAGATACCAATTGTCAGTGATGTGGAAGACACTGCACACACTGATATAATACAAGAAAGTGTGTCGAGTAGAAGTGGATCTAGGGATGACGATCCTGGAACCTTGAACACTGGTGGAGGTGGATATCAAGATGTGGATCCTGGAACTTCCAAGACCAGTGAAGGTGGACGTCAAGACGATCCTGCAACCTTAAAGCCCTGTGGAGGTGGACATCAGGGAGATGATCTTGTAACTTCCAAGCCCTGCGGAGGTGGACATCGGAGAGATGATCCTGTAACTCCTGCAAAGTCCTGTAGAGATGGACACCAGGGAGATGATTCAGTAAAATACAAATGTAATATACCCCAAGAGGATGATCTTGCAATGTTAAAGTCCAGTGTGTTAGAGAATAAGTCTAGTTCAAGTCCACATTGGTTAAGTTCTTCATTCCAGCAAGACACCACTGAGAACTTCCCTCGCCAATCAACTAGACAACGCAGACAACCAGATCGACTCCAGTATAATTAAGAACTTCAGTTGGAAGATAGTTAAGAACTTGTTGGTTTGGATAAGTAAATTTCAAACACGCAAGTAATTCTCAAGGTTTAAAAGTCCACTTCTATTTCTTATTATAGATGCCAAGAACGTTCAACTGCCACAAGTGTGACCTCTCTTTCACAAAGAAGTCGAACTGGGAGAGACATTTCAAGAATGTTCACGACTGAGTAGACACCACGTACCAGTGCCCATTTTGTGAGAAACAGAGAAAAAACTTATGTGACATGCGGGGCCACTTTCACCAGAAGCACCCGGAAAAGAAAGAGTTGGTGCGGGCGAATCCGTCGTTAATCAGAGAAGTTCAGCTGGAGTCTCCGAGAAGTATTCCCAGAGCAAGAGAATCTGATCTGGATGACTCCTTAGGTCTGTCTCCAGCAGTTCAGGCAGATTTGGATAGATATGTGGGTCAAGGCGATCTCCTAGAACTGGCAGCATCCATATCCTCTGTCACCCCTGTGACTGCAACAACAGAGGTCTTAGTATCAGACGGATTAGTGGCATCATCACCATTACCCATCAGGTCAGCAGTTGTTCCAGTCTCAGCTACCCCAGTGATGACCTATATGCCCCTGCAAACTAGTGCTGCCATTACAGCAACGAGTGCAGAACACACCATGCTTCTACAAGCAGACAAGTGGTCACCACCAGTGAACCAGGCTGGAACCTGCACCCAAGTGACTGTGACACCAGCACCATCATTGTCTGCAACCGCCGCTAAGAAAGTTTTACCTGATACATTAACTGCTGCCACCTCAAGCAGGGTTGTGCTGGATACGAATCTAGATCCGAATATACCCTATGTTCCGGGCACGAGCACCATGGAAACACAGACGGGTATTAGTTCTGTTGAAGCCTTTCCGAAATCACCCAAATACCTGGCTCCAACCAAGTGTGACAGAAGGACTGAGATGGGGGCACCAAAGAGTACTGAGATGTCCAACACCAGCTCTACAACCACCAGGAAGCGGCCTCGGGAGGACATGTGTTGCCATGGAATCCGTCTGCCAGTAGTCAAGATCCAGACCATCACTGTGAAGGAGGGCTCTATGAGGAGGAAGACCGTCACCTAGACTTCCACTGCGCCCGGTGTTGGAGGAATGAGGAGAGTGACAGCGAGGACAGTGATTGGGGTTTTTAAAAGGACGTTTAGTAGGATAAAGGTAGAGGAACATTTTTCATGAACATTCATAGAGAATTTTAAATTTTAATTCTTTACATTTTAATCTAGCTTTTTCAAATAAGATTGATATATAAAGAAGATCTGTGGTTGGTTACATCAAATAACTTAATAACTAGAGTTTCAGTAATAGAAAGAGTAATATGTGTATTTAACTCAAGCTATGCTAAGTGATTTCTTTAAATTTTGAAGTATAGTAAAATATGCTGGACCATTTTGTTTAGGATTAAAGTTTTTTTTTAACTGGTGTATTTTATTGTCTTAATGAGAGATTATACTTCAGTATCCTAACTGGTCCCATTGTGAGATAATATTCCAAGTTGGATAATACATGTATATATAATGTGGTTCCTGTGGGACCCAAGTGGTCGCATGCTCAGCTGACTTGACTAAATATGGATATTATGTGTAAATATTGTATTTTGTCCTCTTTCAGCTGGAGAAGGATGTGGCAGATGTTTGATGCCTGTTATTTATTATTAGTAGCCATGCTTGTGTCTCACGTTAAATGTTAAATTTTAGATTTTGCGGGACGCTTCAATCTAAGACGGGGGCAGTGTAGCGGATCAGGGATTTTAGCCCTCACTTAATTATTACTGTGTCCCTTAATTGAACTCTTGGTCTACTGTATGTTATTTATAGCCCTCTGCTAATATGTAAGTAGAGTTTTGTGTCAATAGTGGCCAAGTTCTCTTATGTATATAATGAACCACGATCTCCACACTCAGTGGGGGATAAGGGGAGATAACTGCCCAGGCCTTATCAGTGTAATCTATGTATTTAGTAGCCAAATAGAGTAAAATAAGGGGGGATTTGACAAGAAAAGTATTGATTTGTCTGCTATATGCATATAGAAAGTCAGTCAACTCCCGTGGGACACCTGTCAAAGACCGGTAAATTACCGATGTACATAGGCCTGTTCATATGCTAATTAGCTGTGTGTAAACACTGACTGACCTTCTTTAGAGCCACTTGCAGTACTTGGCTTGTGTAAATACCACATAATTATTGATTTTTACTAGGTTTCAGCTGTGAGTTATTCAGCTTACACTATCGGCGGCCATGTTTGTCATGCTGGTTTGTTTACTTCCTGTCAGTTTGGCTGTTGAGATAATTATTTCAAGGAAGTTTATTATGATTTAAAATGTGATTATTTGTCAGTTTTTATGAGTTTAATGGTGTAAATTGGTTATAATATTGTTATTTATAATTATTATGGGGTTTATTATATTTTAGTAGGTTACAGTGAAGGGTTGTAATAGTTGAATTTATGGGTCATTGGGGCTGTTATTTGGAACAGCTCCGTGACGGAGCTTATGGAGCTCACTGAGCTAGTTGTCTCCTTGGCAACCAGAGCCTCTATATAAGCTCCGTGCATACATTAATTGTCGGAGTCAGTTTGGAAACTCTCCTGAGTCAAGACCTGTTTCTGAAATATTTTGAGATAACTTCTTAGAAGCCAACTATTCTTCAAGAATTCATCTAGACAGCAAAAGTTAGTAAATTTATTGATGTTTCAGTGCCAGTCCCAGTAAATTTTACTCCTTGTAGAATTAATTATATTTAATTTATTCAGACATATTTTTTGGCGCAAATCCGGTTAAGGCCATGTAAACAACCCATATTTGGAGATATTACTACAATTTATTTCTGGCTTTACTACTGTACTTAATTGACTGCTCAGGTTACAGTTTTAATACTAGCTGTTTAATTATTATATTTCGAAGATTTCTCCAGTTTTAAATAGTGGCCTCCTAGGCCCCATTTTATTTATTTCCCCATCTTTGTTGAAAACCGGTTTAAATGTTAGGTGTAATGCATTTGCATTTAATTTTAACTTTGATAACATGTTAGCTTTGTAAATAATTCCTGAAGCTTGTACATAGTGTTTGTCTCAAAGTGGTCAATTTAATTAATGCATTGATATCTCAAAACTGACAACTAATTCACTGTGTTGCTATAAACTTGTATGTGTACATTGTATATTGGACCTGTTGGTTGTTGAACTTATTTATTGGTTTATTTATACAAAAGTTATTAATTAAATCATTTCCACTGTTATCCACTCCTTGTTCTTCCTGTCTTATACAAATATGCAAACTGTCCAACCCATAATTAAGAACACTGGCACTTTAAACAAAGCATTGCATTGAAGACAAACACCCAGATATACACACGTGCATTTTGCCATCGCCCTCATATAGATTCAACACTTAGATCTACCCTCCTAGATTCATCAGAGATAGATTCAACATTTAGAACTACCCTCATAGATTTACCCGATTCAACCCTTAGATTTGACTCATCGATTTATCACAAATAGATTTAACTTCACAGTTAGATTCAACACCGAGATTGATTGGAGAATCATCAGAAACTGATTCAACATCCTAATTAGAGAGATTTGTCAGATATAGATTCATCAGCATTCATAAAGAGTTATTATTCGTAAGACCGAGACTTGTTAGATAATTGGATTCATAATTGGGACAACTGTACTAAGTAGACCATTTTGTCCGTTTCAGTATGATCAGTTAATAAGTTATCGTTGAATTTCCAAAAAATTTAAAATTTAAACACATTTAAATTTGTTGTAATGTGACATCTAGGAATACGCATAAGACAAGTACAAGTGTATTGTGGCATAGTATATACATAAACCTGGAGACTGTTCAAATCCAACTATAAAAAAAAATTTCACTTTGCTTACTAATTGCATTTTTTCCACTACTAATATCTGCTGTATAATTTTACTTAACCATGTCATAACACACCTTAGTGCAAGATCACTGTCAATCACACACAACATATATTATAATAACTGTGTGAAAAACTGGATATAAGTTGTGGCTATTTCTTTTTTTTTCTATTACCTTTACATAGCATGCATCAAACATCTAAAATTTACTTAGATGTCCTTAGAAATATCATAGCCACAAACATATCCACATATATATAAGGACAATGTATTTTGTTTTAGGACTTTCATAATCAAAGTATGTTGAATATCATAACCAGCTTTCAAACTGTAATAAATGACATATATTCATAACTCATAACACCACGGATAATATCACATTAATTACTGAGCATCTTTTATACACATTTGATATACATGTCATTTAGTGTTGAATTTATATATTATAAATGAATTCCCATAGTCAGGTGAATTTTTAATAAGTACTAATATATGTTACACATATCCTGTATTTTTTATGCCATGTTGAGTGACCATTCACAAGCAGGGAGAACCAGCTGCTTATAGTATAAACTGTTAGTCAATACCATTTAGTGTTTTTTTATATTATGGTAACATCCATAAAATTAATAATTACCAATAGTTATCAACTTTCCTTACTTGAACAGGGAATGTAAGCGGCTTATAGTATCAACTGAAATTTGCTGCATTATTTTTTTTAGTGCCCTAACTACCACATTCTTTCAATATGCAAGTGACTTTAACTGAGCTTTCAGTTTACCTTATGTTCATTTACTAATAACAAAGAAGAAAAATTATAATCATCACTCAGGCAGATATTTAATGAATGCTAATATATTTTAAAATACAGTAACTGCAAAATTACATATGAATACATACTTATTTATAGTCCTACATTTTCTCATCTGTTTTCAATAGACAACCTTCCATCAAGGTGCTTACAACATACTTCATACAGATAATGATTTTTTTTTCATTTTACAATATACAACCCCAAATAATCTGAATGTTCTGACTATTTACAGGGCTTGTGTATTTATATATTCAACTTTAAATTTTCAATTTTACATATTCTTTAAACCATCCTTTTTCATATGAAAAAAATATTTAAATAATTTTCCAAATAAATTTTCACAGTAAAGCACAAATTAACATATTTATTGTTTTCTTTCGAGTCACCCATTTAACCCATAACCCGAAAATTGCAAACAAAGCAATTGTAATTATTAAATTGTTATTTTATTATTTAAATATGTGTTTCATCTAAACCAACAATTAAATTATGCGACTTTAATTTAAGTTTCATAGTTTCACCAACTTTTTTTCCAGATATCACAAAGAAATTAGAGGTGTTCTAAGTTCTCTAGATCAAAAAATGAGCAATGACTTGAGACTGATGGTTCTCATTTAAAAAGGATATACCCAGAATATATTAAATTCACCAAGTTTAGAACAGGGTATTGATTTTATTTTTCGGTTATAAATTTTTGTTCGGTCAGCAAGGTCAAAGTGAGTAATAAATTTTCATCTACATACCATTTCCATGTAATGTTGTGTTGCTTTTTTATTGATACAATTTGTTGTAGAAAACATTACTCTTTTTTATTTTTTTAGGTTTATAAATGCATTATCATCATAGAACAGAGGGATTTTGTAAAAATTTGAAATATTTATAAACCTAGATTTTGTTGCATCAAATTTTTAGACTTTTGTAGTAAAGTTTTTTTCATAGTTGTATAATCTGACATCCAATTTCATTTATAAAGCAATGACTCTGTGCTGATAAAACTGCCATTACTCTAAAAAAACTTTTTAACATTTTAATCCAAGGTTTATAAAATAAAGACTTTTTTCAAATCTGAAAATATTGAATATATAGTAATTATAAGGAATACAAAATCTTTCATTTTCATTAAGCTTTCATGAACTTTACTTTCATAATATGAAAGCCAAACTTCTTGACAAAATAATGGGAATAGTTTTAGCACTGGTAAGTTTTTAACTGCATGAACATTTATTTTCAGAAATAATTGAAGGCTGCCTCCAATATATGTTAGAAATGGCTCGGCAATTCAAGCCCACTGAGGTTAATTTAATCATCTGTGTATCCATGTTGCTTTCAGTGATTTTATTTTTAACCATACATCTATCAGATTAAGTGCTCCATTTTCAACAGAATTAATAACACAGTTACAATTTATACAGTTTCCTCCTTTTCTAAATGATTTGAGAAATATTTTTTTTTTTTCAGTTTTTAGTATTATTGCTTCAAGAACAGGGAGTAGCATGCAATTAATCAACATAAAATATTTACTACCGTGACTTTACAAAATACAGTTAAGTTATACATTTTCCCCATGTTTTTCCCTATGTTTTCTCAAAACTGCAAAGTAGATTATAATGCTGATGAATATGTCAGTACATTTAAAAACATCCAAATGCTTCCACTGGATCTGGATGTCAAACTTATCAGCTGATTTTTAATGCAACATCTTGAGATTTTCTATGAGTTTGAAAATACTTAGGAAATTTTTTATCTTGGGATTTTCAATCCATAGATTTTTATATACCGCATCTTCACTTATAGTCAAGTAATTTTAAATATTCAGTTGGTCAAAGTAAGACAGTTTTTTCATCACTTTCATCAACAAACAGCATATCATATAGTGAAGCCAGTACTGTACACAATGACTAAACAAAACAGATGACGCCAATTTGGACAATGGTTCTGTAATTTTGTTATTCGCACCTGAGTTTAAATTGTTAATTATTTCCTGTACGTGTTGAATTTCAGATTTTTTAATTTTTGAATTTCATTGATTCAAATGAGATGTTTTGTTAAAATGAAATATTTAACTATAAAGCACACTTTTTTATTAAAATCTAATTCAAAATGTGCACTGTTTTGTTCAAATTAGTAGAACTAAGACTTCCTGATTGTGTTCAGTAGATTTTATTGTATAAGTTGAATACAAACGTATTTGTATTTTAGAGGAATTGCAGTCCAATATTGGATGTTAAAATTTTGAATTTGTGTCTGTTAATTATTTTTTAGTTCACTGTTGAACCCCCTTTCGATTTGCAATGCCCTGATCGCTCTTGAGGATCTTTTAGATAATTGTAATATCAGTTCCAAATAATGATGTAAGGGTTGAACTTTACAAGGACACAGAAGCAAAGGTACAGAAAATCTAACATAGCACATACCTATTTGACTTCTTTTCAGCTTCTAATTTTTTATAGAGAAAAACTATTCGTTAAAACATTAAGATGTTGATACTGTAATAAGCAAAGACTGACTGTATTCATTATAGATTCACTCTGACACAAACAAATAATCACAGAAACAAAACATTTTTCAGTGGTTCACATGAAGTTCAGCTAAAAAGACCAATCCCAATGTATTTATATCAATTGATGTTTTGTTCCCTGTATAACATTGAAGATTAGGATTAAATTCATCAGACTATCTGAAAGTAGGCCAATTTTGTAAATTCTATAATAGAAGGGTTAATTACATTGAAATGTATTGTAATGAACCAAGTCATCAATTACTATTACCTCATATCACCTATAACTTGGCTATAAGCCAGCATTTATTTCGTTTACAAAGGATTTAGATAGATCTTTATTCAGCATTACATTACAATGAAATAATACAACAATTTAAAATAAATGCTGAAAGGAAATGTCAGAAGTTCAAATGAACTTATAACTAGACAATCCTAAATTTGGACAGAACTGACAACAGAAAGTTAAGAACATACAATAAATACTGAACAGTAATGTCTGAAGTTCAAATGAACTTATTAGTAAATGTTACTTAACTTGGACATATCTGACAACAGAAAGATAAGAATAAATACAGCAGATAATATATATTTCGATTGATGACACAAAGAAGCTATTTATCAATGAACATGCTAATTTGAACTGTTTGTCTATTAATTATATTTTAACATACTTGACAAAGTACTTTATGGTAAAAATATAGATTGAAATACACACAGATTTAGTACACAGATCCGTAACTTCCATTTGTCATACCATAATTTGTTAGATAGACAATCGTTTTGTGTATTTAGTGAGGAATTCTTCTTTTAATCTCTTTTTGAAGCTTATTATAGATGGTAACAATCTTATATGTGATGGAATTTTATTGTACAGTTTAACCCCTATAACACTAGGACATCTACTTTTCTGGAAAGTTTTGGGGATATTTTGATAAATGTTTCCACAGTTCCTTGTATTATAGTTATGAACATGCTTGACATATCTATATCGTTCCATTAGTTTAGGTGGTAGCAAATTCCTATCAGCTTTGAAAATATGAGTACATGTTTTGAATTTTATTATATCCCGTAACTTTAAACATTTGAATGCATTGTATGTGTTGCTTGTTGAATCTTTGTATCTTAAGGAGCCAATCAGTCTCATTGCCCGATTTTGTAATTTTATCAGTTTATCTATTCTGCAGTCATAAGTGTTTCCCCATATTTCAGCACAGTAGTGAAAGTATGGTAGAATAACTGCCGAGTATAACATTAGTAATGATTTGCTATCTAATCGACCTTTGCTCCTATACATGAGTCCAATCCCTCTACTTACTTTATTTTCAATATGCAAGATCTGGTCTTTCCAATTTAATTTTTCATCAATAATAATACCCAGGAACTTAGTATTTTCAACTCTGTCTACTTCTGTTGAATCTATTTTTATTTGTCCTTTGAATTTCTTGACATTCTTATTAGAAAATAAAATATAATTTGTCTTTTTGACATTAAGTGAAAGTCTATTCACACTGAACCATGTAGTAAGTGTTTGTAGTTCCTTATTCATAACTTCAAATAGGACATTTAAATTTTCATTGGAATAGAAAAGGTTTGTATCATCAGCAAACAATATAAATTTCAATACACTGGATATGTTACATAGGCCATTTATATATAAAATAAACAGCAACGGTCCAAGTATATGGAACCCTGGGGTACTCCACATGTGATAAGTAATTGGTTTGATTTTTGTCCATTTAGTTCTACATACTGCTTACGGTTAGATAAGAAGCTTTTAACCCAGTTTAGTGCTAACCCCCTGATCCCATATAAGTATATTTTGATTTAATTTGATTTATTTGGGGTTTTACGTCGCTTTCAACACTGTACAGGTCATATCACGACGGGTAGTTGAAAGGGCAGAGGAAACCAGTACATACAGTTCGTTAGGGTTCTGTACTGTAAACTGCCGACCAACGGCAAGCAACTACCAGCTTTCCCACTTGAGGCCGTCACGGGGATCGAACCCCGGCCTCAGAGGTGGGAGGCGAGAGTGTTACCACTCTGCCACCGTGGCCCCCCCCCCCATATAAGTATAGTTTGTCCTGTAAAATGTAATGTTCAATATTGTCGAAGGCTTTCTTTAAGTCTATAAAGAGTCCAATACTGTATTCATTTTTGTCAATTGCATCAGATAACTGATACCATATCTCCTACTGCACATTCAGTCGAACATTTTTTTCTGAAACCATATTGGTGACAGGAAAATAATTTTTGCTTTTCTATAAAACTAACTAGTCTATTATAGAATAACTTTTCTTTGAAAATTGTGGCAAAATAGACACCGGTCGATAATTGCTAAATTCTTTCCTATTTCCACTTTTAAAAATTGGAATTACTTTGGCTAGTTTCAGTCTTTTGGGGAATATTCCAGTGCTGATTGATCTGTTAAAAATATGTGTTAGAGGGACAACAATACTGTGAATAATGCTTTTAACAGTTTTCATTTTCACTTCATCATAACTTGTTGACATTTTCCCCTTAAATTTTTTCACAATAGTTAATACCTCATTTTCTATCACTGGCTTTAAAAACACTGTACCTGTACTGTTGATATTCATAAATTGTCTATGACTTATACTAGTCTTCTTTTTTATTTTGGCTCCTAGGTTTTGCCCAATATTCACAAAATATTCATTGATGGCGTTACCTATGTTGAGATCCCCCTTTATGATGCAGTTATTGTGAATAAATGAATCAGATATGTTTCTATTTACTTTATTACCCCTTCGAATAATTCTATTCATGATAGTCCAAGTCCTTTTTATATCATCCTTTGATTCATTTAATTTATTCCGGAAGTATTGTTTCTCTGCGTATCTTAGGACCGAAACCAATTTATTCTTATACCTTTTATACCTCAATTCACTTGATTTAGTACGTTTTCTAAGGAATTCCTTGTACAAGACGGTTTTTTTTCTGTAAGCATTCTTAAGCCCCTTAGTAATCCAAACTTTGTCATTACGTTGTTTTCTTACAACTTCCTTAAGAGGTTAGCATGAATTATATATTGATATATATGCATCGTGGAATTTGTTAAAAGCTTCATTTACATCACTAACACAGGTAATATAATCCCAATTAAAATTGCATAATTCTTCGAAGAGTTTGTGGATATTTGCACTATGTTCCTGTCTAACAAGCATAGTTTCTAAATTTGTCTTACTTTTGGGTTTTATGTTTTGGATGTAGAACACTGGTAAATGGTCTGAGATATCTTCAACAACTATGCCAGATAGGGTCTTCTCAATGTCAGCAATTTTATTGCACCAGATTTCTATGGCTTTTAATAATTCCACCCATTTAAGTTTTGAACCCAGTTCATCCTAATCCTATACAATACTTCTATCTCATCCCGGAACCAGTGTAAAGTATTCTATCAACATTTCACCTGGCACTACTATGTACTGTATTTTTATCCGGACTGTTCAAACACCCGATTCTGTCCAGTTAGGTAAAATTCCAAGGTTTAGTATCGACTACGATTTGTTTCTTTTCTTAATATCGCTCATATAAACATACACTACGTTGTACAGTACCTTGTTGAACTATTGGTTCATTTTACCAACAAAGCTTAATGGCAGATACAGCTTTGGAGATTGTAGAAGTGAACAGTTCAATGTAAGAATTCTAATGGCATACTGAAAAATTTAATGTCTGCTTACTCAGCAGTTGTCAGTACAGTACACGGGTGGGGACATGGATACTGCTTCCCTGCATAAGTTGGCCGCGGGTCGTAAGTTGGCCGCCATCATCATATTTTGAAATTTCTATAAATCTAAAGGCCTGTATCATTCTTGAATGGTCTATTATAATAAGATTTATTATAACTACCACTTTTAAAACCTGTGCAACCACACATTTGTCTGTTTGATACATTTAAATGAGTGGTGGCCAACTTACGACCCGCGGCCAACTTATGCAGGGAAGCAGTACTTTCATGTATTTGTTTAATAAGTCATTTGTCAAGCTCAGGAAGGAAAATTTTGTATTTACTCAATGTAGACAATGTTTATATCCTTCATTTACATACAATAGATTTTTAAATGTTTTTGTGTTGTTATAGCAATACCCTATTATGTAGTGGTGGTGGACCAATTCATGCCCGTGTACCAATTCACGCGCACCCCTGAATTTATTCAAAACAATCAAAGTTAAAAAATATATTACAAATGTATATGATCCATTTGATGATTATCTATGATGTGGTAAACATCTTCTCTATGAAAAATTATAAATCTTCAAGAAAATTGGGGGTGGGCCGAATTGGTACCCGGGCGTGAATTGGTCCACCACCACTATCATGTCAACCATTTTCTTACTGGGGACATGGATAGACAGTTTTTATGTAAACATGAAAAAGCGCCCTCTAGTGATTAACTGAAGTACTGAATACAAGAAATGACAACAGTATTGATCTGTGATGGAATTTTTATAATTGTTGAAAGCTGTCACTGCCATTTTTGTCATATACACCCGTGGATGGTGAATCGGACAGGACAGTGGAGTCGGACACCAAAATAAATTGTGTCAGATATATTTTTATTGAATTTTAATATTGGAAAATAAATAAAGACAAGCAACAACAATATAAAACACAAGAAGTACAAATGTGTTCACATATATATTTAAGCTTTTAAAGAGAAATCTATTACAATTTATATTGGTGTCCGACTCCACTGTCCTGTCCGATTCACCGTCCGCGGGTGTATGTGTGCACTATGAATTCACAATTAAGCGCTATAAAAGTGTAGATTAGCTAGCCTACTCGCAAACACTCTTAAAGAAGGAAATGCATGTAAAGGAAAAAAAAGAAAGAAAAAAAAAACTTCTGCCCCTGCAGGGATTCGAACCCACAACCTCTCATGATTGACTCCAGTGCTCTACTAGTGAGCTATCAAGTCAGATTAGTATTTAGTGGCACTGTTTGTTCATATATTTGTAGATAGTTTTCAATCTTTTAAGGGGGCATTATGAAATTACAAATAGCCTGGTTTTTTTCAAAATAACTTTTTTTACACTTTACACAAAAGAAGATGTGTATAAATTAACTAAACAATAATAATAATTGTATTCTTTAACATGTGTTGTTATTGAGAGATATTCTGGTTGCCATAGTTATTTTAAGACAAAGCAGAATTGAAAATGTGTGTTTATGAATACAAGAGATTTTGTAGAAATAAAAATAATACATTGTTTCCTCCATTGGATTATACAAAAGCATCTATATACTACATCTTTAATAATTTGTGATGCTAGTGATTTTACATGAACATTTAAAAAAAATGTCTATCCATGTCCCCGTCTATCCATGTCCCCACCCGTGTAGGCGTATCCGTCGAATCCACTAGTAGATTCCTCAGATCAAAAGATTCGCTTGTGTTGTGACCTGAATCCGGATTCAGATTCATTGGATTACCCAAAATTCTTTGTAAAATAATGGTGGCAACATGTGGCTGGAAATTTTAATGTTTGGGAAATTTTTATTATACTGTAATATGATAATATTATATTACTCCATATTAATTTATATTAGTATATGATATTTATGTTGGTTAATGTTATGTTTTCATTTTGGATTCAGATCTGTAGAAAATTGTATTTCACAAATCTGAATCTAGATTCGATGGTTTACGGTTGTGAAATACGCCTAGTGTCAGTTTACTCAGTACCACAGTACCGCTGGAAATCATGGGCTGGGAATCGTTGGATGTGGTCAGATTTAACTTTGGACCCCTCCTTCAAGGTCAAACGAGGATAGTGTTACATATATTGGACACTATATTAGTGCATTGTATATTACATATATTAGGCACTATATTAGTGCATTGTTTAATTTAAGCTTTATGTTTAGACATTGTCATAAAAGATAATTGTGTTGTTGGTTCTTTTTGTGTGTTAACATTTAAAGTAAGGGAGTTATTGATTTTTGTGTTTTAGTGTTTATTGATTTGTTCACAGACTGGGGGAAATCCCCCCCTCAGTGGTTATGTTAGATTTGGGGAAACCCAATTGCCAGTAGTTTCTAGAACTTCCTCGTTTGGCCTAGATGGCTCAATCTTCTTTTGAGTTGGTTCTGTACAATTCCAGAGGAATCTGTGAATGTATATAAGGAATGTACATCTGACCACAAGTAAACTTTGTATTCGCTTGCTATAAGGAGAGCTATTGTGTTTTGGAGTATAATATATGCTTATATCACTGTGAGCTTTTACTGGAGTGAACTGGATACATCATCTGGACAGATTTATTGTACTTTGGATATTTTGGATATTGTACATTCATATAACAGAGAGTGAATTTACTGCATTTTGGACATTGTCCACATCTTGGAGCAGACAGTACAGTTGTGTTAACTCTCTAAATATCTCCAGACAGACATTCTGTGTGACTGGATATATAAAGAATAGCAGGACAAGAACCTTTTGTGTTGTTGAGTGTGAGACAGGTCACAAGATATAGATATCTGTGTGTGAGTGAACATTGGACAGATCACAGGACAGACCACAGGACATTGGACAGATCACAGAATATATCACAGGACGGATTACAGAACAGATTGCTGGATACGGCGGATAAATTTAACTCTTAATCTCAGTGGTCAGGTCAGCTAGATCTTATTATTGTATTAGTGTGTTTGGTTAAGAACACACCAGTTGACTGTAATCATTATTGTTGACTATTAAATAAATTTGTTAAGTTCAACTTTTTGCTTTTTCTGTTACAACTTAAAGACAACCGGTAATTGCTACCGTGCTTGCCTGTGACCGTAACAGGAAAATTGGGGGCTCGTCCGGGATCCAACCATTTGATTACAACTATTTGATCAACCGTTCAATTAACATTTTGAAAATCCATTTGATTTAGTAATTGGTTACAGTCAACAGTGCTCAAAATGGCTAGTGCTAAAGAGTTTGTACAATCACCATCTATGGAAGTTCTAGAAACTTTTAAAAAAGATATGTTAATGCAGATAGCACAAGAGTTACAGTTAGAGGTGAAAAGGTCAACACGTAAACATGAACTTAAAAGGCTTATTGTTGAACAGTTAGTTGATGAAGATGTTTTACCTGATAGTTGTTTAGAAGTGTATAAGCCTCTACCAATGGAACCTTCTGGGCAATATGAGATCAGGCGATTAGAAATTGAAAGAGAGCTAAAACTTAGAGAATTTGAAGCTAGAGAAAGAGAGCTTGAAGCTCAACAACGAAAAGAAGAGCTTGAGGCTCAGCAGCGAAAAGAAGAGCTTGAAGCTCAACAACGAAAAGAAGAGCTTGAAGCTCAACAACGAAAAGAAGAGCTTGAAGCTCAACAACGAAAAGAAGAGCTTGAAGCTCAACAACGAAAAGAAGAGCTTGAAGCTCAACAGCGAGAAAAGGAACTTGAGCTTAAACATGAAAGAGAAATGAGAGCTTTAGAACTCAATGCCCGTAGAATTGCCCATGAAGAGTCCATTGCTACCAAATTTGATTTGGGTAAAAATGTGCGACTGGTACCACCTTTCAATGAATCAGAAGTTGATAAGTACTTTCAACACTTTGAAAGAGTAGCTCAAAATTTGAAATGGCCTATAGACCAGTGGCCTTTATTGCTGCAAAGTGTTTTGAGGGGAAAGGCCCAGGAGGCATACACGGCTTTGCCAATTTCTGAATGTGTGGACTATAACTCTGTCAAAAATGCTATTTTGAAAGCATATAAGTTGGTACCAGAAGCATATCGTCAAAAATTCAGAAATTATCGTAAACAAGAGAGTCAAACTCATGTTGAATTTGCCCATGAGAAAGAAGTGTACTTTGACAGATGGTGCAATTCTAGGGAAGTAGGTACAGACTTTGAGAAACTTAGGCAAGTTATTTTGATTGAAGAGTTCAAAAGGTGTGTTCGTGATGACATTAAAACCTATCTAGATGAACAGAAAGTTGAAAATTCGGCAAAAGCAGCAGCTTATGCTGATGACTATGCGCTAACTCACAAGTCCACTTTCAACAAGAATAAGTCCTTTGGTCCTGCTAAAAAGTCTTATCCAGAAATAGGAAAGAAATCTGAAAATGTAGCTCCAGAAAAGAGTTCAGATAAGGGTCAAACCTCAAATCAGACTATGAGTAAGGATAGGAAACCCAGATCCTTTGCTCCTGTTTGCCACTATTGTAAGAAACCTGGGCATGTTATGTCTGACTGTTGGCTCTTAAAGAAGAGAAGAGAAAAGGAGGCAACGCCCAACGCCTTTGTGTCTAGCAAGTCTAACTGGCGTTCAAATCCCAATAGAGCAGGGTCTAGTATTGGTTTAGACAAGTCTGAGATTATTAGGGAAGAGTTCAAACCTTTTATGTCTGAGGGTTTTGTATCCTTGGAAAGTAGTTCCAGTCAGGTCCCCATTAAGATATTAAGAGACACTGGAGCTACTCAGTCCTTACTTTTAGAAGGTGTATTGCCATTGAGTGTAAGCACATCTACTGGTGAGAGTGTCATTGCTCAAGGTATTGAAGGAGGCTGTGTGGACGTTCCCTTGCATAAGGTCAAGTTAGTATCAGACTTAGTTACTGGTTCTGTTGTTGTGGGTACCAGGCCCACTTTACCCATTAAAGGGGTATCTTTGTTGTTGGGAAATGATCTTGCAGGTGGAAAGGTAGTTGCTGATCCTAAGGTTACTTCTAAGCCGATCACTTTGGTTAGCACTGAGAAATTAGAAGAGGTTATTCCTGGTATTTTTCCCTCCTGTGCTGTGACTCGAGCTATGGCCAAAAAGGCCCAAGAAGAACCAAAAGATTGTAAACAATCTACAGATGTCTTAGTTGATTTGTCAGATACATTCTTGAACAACTATGACCATGATGTGCAGAATTTTAGTGATACTAATCCCAAGGATAGGGTAGATTCTGAAAAACAAGACCCAATTGACTGCAAAGATGTATCGCTTTCAAAATCAAAATTGATTTCAGAGCAGGAAAATGACCCTGAATTAGCTCCTTTATTCAAGTTGGTCTTGCCACCAGTAGAGCTAGATAAGGTCCCTGTAGGCTATTATGTCAGAAATGGTGTACTTATGCGAAAGTGGAGGCCACCAAATGTCCCTGCATCTGAAGAATGGTCAGTAGTACACCAGATTGTTGTACCAAAAATGTACCAAAGTGAGATACTGAAATTGGCCCATGAGTCTCCAATGGGTGGCCATTTAGGCGTCAACAAAACTTACAACAAGATAACCAAACATTTCTATTGGCCTCAAATTCGGCACTGTGTGGCAGAATTTTGCAAGACTTGTCACATTTGTCAAATGGTAGGAAAGCCAAACCAAAAAATTCCTGTAGCTCCTCTCAAACCCATTCCAGCATTTGAGGAACCATTTAGCAAAGTGATAATTGACTGTGTAGGTCCCTTACGAAAAACTAAATCCAGAAACCAATATCTTTTGACCATTATGTGCGCCTCAACCAGATTTCCCGAAGCCATACCATTGACCAACATAACAGCTCCCAAAATCTCAAAAGCTCTGGTTAATTTCTTTACTCTAGTTGGCTTACCAAGAGATCCAGTCAGATCAAGGGTCAAATTTTATGTCAGGACTATTTCAACAGGTTGTATTTCAGTTAGGTGCCAAACAGATCAAATCTAGTGCTTATCACCCAGAATCCCAAGGTGCACTTGAAAGGTTCCATTCCACTTTGAAGAATATGATTAGGACATATTGTTTAGACAATGAAAAAGATTGGGATGAAGGCATCAGCTTATTATTGTTTGCAGTTAGAGAGTCTGTTCAAGAGTCTTTAGGCTTTAGTCCCTTCGAGTTGGTCTTTGGCCATTCAGTCCGTGGTCCTCTCAAGCTGTTGAAGGAAAATTGGTTATCTGAGAACACCGAGAGCCTAAATCTGCTAGATTATGTTTCAAAGTTCAGAGATAAGTTAAAGAAGGCTTGTGAGCTGGCGCAACAAAATTTGAAAACTTCTCAGTCAAAAATGAAGATGCTTTTTGACAAGAAATTACAGAATCGTGTCTTCAATCCCGGAGGCAAAATTTCAGTGTCATCACCTGGCCAATTGAAACAAATTACAGGCCAGAGATCTAGGGTCATGCCCAGTGACACAGAGAGTAGAAACTCTCCATAGGACAATTAAAAATTATGATAACAGACATTCAAACCACTTGTGTGAAATGACTATGGTAAAGCCATACTTTGAAAGAGGTATAACATAGCTTATGATGGCTATTAATAGAAACACTGTTAAAGATAGGAATTCAGTGTATAAACAGGACTTTGAAAAAGTAACATATGGCGTCCGCCTGGATACGCCCTGTCCAGAAGCTGTATTTAAAGTGTAATTTATATACCTGTAATTAGTAAGTTTATAAAGGTTATACATGGTACTAATTTTACTTTTGTATTTAGACAAAAATGTTTTGTAAAATGTTATTACCTGTGTTTGTATACATCATGAAAATCTCTTGTAAAATTTTGTAATCCCTTGGTTTCCAAAATTTTTCTTTAAGGGGGGAGGTGTTACATATATTGGACACTATATTAGTGCATTGTATATTACATATATTAGGCACTATATTAGTGCATTGTTTAATTTAAGCTTTATGTTTAGACATTGTCATAAAAGATAATTGTGTTGTTGGTTCTTTTTGTGTGTTAACATTTAAAGTAAGGGAGTTATTGATTTTTGTGTTTTAGTGTTTATTGATTTGTTCACAGACTGGGGGAAATCCCCCCTCAGTGGTTATGTTAGATTTGGGGAAACCCAATTGCCAGTAGTTTCTAGAACTTCCTCGTTTGGCCTAGATGGCTCAATCTTCTTTTGAGTTGGTTCTGTACAATTCCAGAGGAATCTGTGAATGTATATAAGGAATGTACATCTGACCACAAGTAAACTTTGTATTCGCTTGCTATAAGGAGAGCTATTGTGTTTTGGAGTATAATATATGCTTATATCACTGTGAGCTTTTACTGGAGTGAACTGGATACATCATCTGGACAGATTTATTGTACTTTGGATATTTTGGATATTGTACATTCATATAACAGAGAGTGAATTTACTGCATTTTGGACATTGTCCACATCTTGGAGCAGACAGTACAGTTGTGTTAACTCTCTAAATATCTCCAGACAGACATTCTGTGTGACTGGATATATAAAGAATAGCAGGACAAGAACCTTTTGTGTTGTTGAGTGTGAGACAGGTCACAAGATATAGATATCCGTGTGTGAGTGAACATTGGACAGATCACAGGACAGACCACAGGACATTGGACAGATCACAGAATATATCACAGGACGGATTACAGAACAGATTGCTGGATACGGCGGATAAATTTAACTCTTAATCTCAGTGGTCAGGTCAGCTAGATCTTATTATTGTATTAGTGTGTTTGGTTAAGAGCACACCAGTTGACTGTAATCATTATTGTTGACTATTAAATAAATTTGTTAAGTTCAACTTTTTTCTTTTTCTGTTACAACTTAAAGACAACCGGTAATTGCTACCGTGCTTGCCCGTGACCGTAACAATAGCCAAACTTAAAAGTGCTTATAACTCGCTTATTATTGGTCCTAGAGGTTTGCAATGTGAAAACAACTTATAGGAAATCATGGCTTGGGATTCTTTTGATGTGGTCAGATTTGACCTTAGACCCCTCCTTCAAGGTCAAACGAGGATAGCCAAACTTAAAAGTGCTTATAACTCGCTTATTATTGGTCCTAGAGGTTTGCAATGTGAAACCAATTTACAGGAAATCATTGGCTGGGAATCTTTTGATGTGATCAGATTTGACCTTGAGCCCCTCCTTCAAGGTCAAACGAGGATAGCCAAACTTAAAAGTGCTTATAACTCGTTTATTATTGGTCCTAGAGGTTTGCAATGTGAAAACAACTTATAGGAAATCATGGCTTGGGAATCTTTTGATGTGGTCAGATTTGACCTTAGACCCCTCCTTCAAGGTCAAATGAGGATAGCCAAACTTAAAAGTGCTTATAACTCGCTTATTATTGGTCCTAGAGGTTTGCAATGTGAAACCAACTTACAGGAAATCATTGGCTGGGAATCGTTTGATGTGGTCAGATTTGACCTTGAGCCCCTCCTTCAAGGTCAAATGAGGACAACCAAACTTAAAAGTGCTCATATCTCACTTTTTATTGATCCTAGCGGTTTGCAATGTTAAACCAACTTGTAGGATATCGTTGGCTGGGAATCTTCTGATGTTGTTAGATTTGACCTTTGGGCCCTCTTTCAAGGTCAAATGATGGTTCACTGGCTTTGGTGAGTTGTCTTTCCAGTGGATACAAATTTGCATCGGTTCTCCGATGCATAGGTCTAGTTGTTCAACTGACCTCAGTTAAACTTTGTACACCTTTGAAGGATGGCAAAAGAGACACTTTTATTTCATGGTCAACTTAATGCCCCAATATGAATTAAGTTATGACCACCTTACAGTAATATAAGGCGGTTTTCAGCCTCCATCTGTCTTATTGATCAGCCGACCTCAATTAAGCTTTGCACACTTATAAAGGATGGCAAAAGGGACATTCTTATTTTCTGTCCACCTTGAAGTTCCAATATCACTGAAGCTATGACCATCTTGCAGTAAAAATGGGTTCTCAGCCCCCAACTGACTTACTTTTCAACTGACATCAGTTAAACTTAACACATTGATTAGGCTTACTCTCAGGAAGATTTCTTCAGAATTAATTTTCACTAATTACCATTCATACAATTATAAGCAGCAGCAACATATTATTCTCTACATTGGCCATTTTGTAACAAAATACCAAAACATAAATTTCACATACCAGAAGTATGCAGATTTATTCTTAAGCCAAAAACAAGCCTTTGCCAAAACTTTGCAAGCTTAAATGTATTGTTCATACAAAAGCACACAAAATATTGCTTTTTAAAACAGGTATACAGCAGCAGTAGAGAAATGTTAAATTTCTTTTAAACAGTATACTATCAGTCACTTGTAAAATAACAAACACCTGACAGAAGGTGGGGCAGGGTGCAGGGGCAGGGTGGACAAAATGCCGGTCTCTGAAAATTGTTTAATTAGTTCAATTTCACAGTAAATGCCTATATTAAAAATATTTCAATCTATAAATGAAATAATTTTATATATATATATTTTATTCATACTCAAAGTACAAAATTATAATACAAGATAAATTATAAGAAACATACAAACATTATGTGCAAATAATGAGAGGTTGAGTGCAAGTTATATATCATGATCTGTTACAAAAATATTGCAGCAATACTTGCAATTCTGCACTAGACAAAAGAGAATCTGAATTTTCTCTCATGTATAATAAGTCATGAATATTACACACTGCAACTTGATCATCAACACTGAGATGTACACTATTAGAATGGCTTAATTTTTCATTAACATTTGAAAAGTCGTCATTGACATCATACTTCTGTTTAATAAATACATAATTATTGCTCACACTAGAACAACTACCAGATGAAGCTAATTTACTACACAATTTTAGTAGAACATTCCTACTTTGATGCATATTTGTAAAATACTTGGCAAAGCGCAGGTGAAGTTGCAATTCCACTGGTTTATCTTCAACAATATATGGTAACAAATGGCTGTGAGTGTTATAAGGCAAGTTCAATAAAAATCTCATACTTTTCCGCCAAGTGACATAAAACCTATTGACACACTTCTTGGATAAGTCCCATAATGCACATCCATATAGTGGCATACAATAAGCCTTCAATAATCTATATTTAATAATAGTACTAGATTTACCAAAATGAGCCTTTAATTTATTTACATTTGCAACAAATTCATGTACTGATTTCTCAATATTTTCCAATTCCATATTTTTTCCAATAATGTTACCCAAGTGACAGGCATTTGATTCACACTGAACATAAGTTGAGTTTAACATTACATGTTCCTCGTCCTTTGTTTCGCAGGAATTTTATCAATTTAGTTTTTGAGGCATTAAATAATACATAATATTCATCACCAAACTTTTTACCACATCCAGTAATAGATTAAGTGACATCAGCGAAGGACCAAGAATAGTCACATCATCAGCATATGCTAAGGCTCCACAGAATATGTTCCCTATGTAACAGCCATATCCTGCCATTTTTAATCTGTTTAACAACTCATCAATATAAACAGCAAACAATATTGGAGATAGAACCCCTCCCTATTTAACACATTTTTTACAGAAAATTCAGTAGATACTAGGGCAGGGTCGGTAGCAGATCTTTCATTTTGGCATCCCGCCAGTGTAAAACTGTACCAATTCCAGGATACCGAAAGAAGAAATTGCGTTCTAGTATATCCCCAATCGAATAGGCCCACCAACCGGAAGTAAGATTCGCCAAAAGAAAGCATTGAAGTTCTGAAAGAAATCACTATAACAGTGCTAAAATATATAAAATTATTGGACAAAAGTTCAAAATTTCTTCAGATTTGAGGTTTGTTTCTAATACTTTACGTTTTCTCACAATATTATATACTGACATTCGAAATACCGGCTGTAAAGTGTCACAACGGTGTTGAAGTGAATTGGTCTTGATACCGAGATACCGGTGTTACCGACCCTGCCCTAGTAGATACTATATCTTCCCATTTTACTCTAAGATGTTGTTCAATATAGGATGATAATAAAAAACGGGCTGTTAAATAACACATACCCTTTTCTATAAGGAGTTTGAACAACTTTATATAGTGAACCCTATCGAAAGCCTGAGAAGCATCTAGTAAAATGCAATATACATTACTACCTTTGTTGTTGTAGTACTGTGCAACTTCTTTCAATACAAATGAGCAATTTACAGTTGAATGTTTTGGCTTAAAACCAAATTAATAATCCGAAGAACTTAAAATAGAACTATTTAGGGCAAGTATTATGTTATCAAACATTTTTCCTAATATACTGCTTAAGGTTATTGCTCTGAAGTTACTTGAATCACTAGTTGATTTCCGCTTATTTTTTACAATGAGTATAATAGTCCCTTGTAACATTCCATCTGGTAATACACCATGCACAAGCATACTATTAAACAATAAGGCTACATATACATAACTGATGTGAGGTGCGTTAATGATGTTGTTTGAGAATGATTGATGTATACCATCACCTTTGTTATCTTTCAGTTTTTTCACAGTACCACAGACATCTACCACATTAATACTATGTTTATTATAACAATGCCCACTAATACAGTGCAGGTCAACATTACTTTGTATGTACAAATACCATGTTTTTCTGTGGACCTGTCCACACTTAGTCTAAAAATTTTTGAATTGTTACCATTTAATTTCTTTTTAACCTCTGTCCAGAAATTTCTGGCCTTATTATTCAATATGGCATCAGCCATGTACTGATTGGTAATAGTGTCTTGATTATTTTTAATATATCGTACTGCATAATGATATTTCAGTCTTGTTCTCCTTCTAATATCAGCAACAACACCACTACGTGGAGAACCATTATTGCGCCAGATACTATGCCAGAATATTGCAGATTTTGTCTTTGTTTCAACATGTTCATTCCAACCCGGCAGACAAGACTTACGCTTTATAGAACTAATACAAGGAATATGATCATTGCATACATCAAGATGAGCAGCAATAAGACAATCATGAAAGGTTACAATATCATTATGATGCTTCTTGCACATAAATGATTTACAAGTTAGAGCATCCCATGGAACTGACATTGACTTTAGTCTTTCGAATAATTTACCTTTGTATACAAGGATGTCTGAATCACTTGCTCTTTCCCAACAAACATTCTTATAACTAACTCCTGTGGGAGTATTTGCATAACATACACTTGGCATTTTCAATTTTAAGCATATTGCATCATGGTCAGACAAATTATCCCCCTCATGGAATACATTGTACGAGATTAAGTTTGCAATTAGGTTGGCTGATACAAAGAAATGGTCAATTAGAGATACAGATTGATTACTGGTACTATGATAACTAAAATCAACTTTGCTGATATCACTTTCACAGCAACACTCAAGAGATTCATTACATAGAAAGGCTTTTAGAATGCGTGAATTTTTCAAATCTCTCTTATGTGAAAGTTACTTCACATCTTCTTACTTGTATAGTTATACACACAACGTAAGTTTTACATGCGTAGTTCCTTTCAAATACTATTAATATTATTTGAAAATATTTAATTAAAACATAATTGAGCACTTGAAAATATAGCAGAAGTGACCATGGACACTTGGGCAAGACCATCCTTCAATCTCGAGGTTTATAGATTATTTAAGAGATGATGTAGCTCTGGCAATCACCCATTTGCTTCAAGCTGCCTGTGGACAACCTGCCCAAGAAAAGGCAGAGAAAATGTACAAGGGATCTTTAAGAGAAACTTTTTCAACCTATGTGTGAAGAGGTCAGACCAAACTATCTTATTTTGTAACAGAAATGTGTGATATAAGTGTTAAATATATTGGCATCAATGTTTATTTTATGACAGAAATGTGTGATATAAGTGATCAAATATAAGTGATTAAATGATCAATGTTGAATGTTCACTTTTTCACATATAATGTACCAATATGTAAAATGGATTTCTGTGTTTAAGTATTTGTACTAAACTGTTCATTCAGCAGTATTTTTTCATTAAAATATGATTTAATGAAACCAGCATTTTGTCCACCCTGCCCCAAAACCGGCCAGCATTTTGTCCGCCTATGCAAATTTGACTGGCACTTTATCCACCGGCATTTTGTCTGTGCATTGCTTTGAATACCCCACATCTCTATCCGGGCCGCTTCACTTTTATTAGCAATACCCTTTTTCTAGTTTTAGACTTTATTATGTCCACCCCCGGTGGGGCCCGGGGATGGACATATTATTTTAGCTTTTTCCGGTGTCCAGCATCTGCCGTCCGGCGTCACGCATCATTTCTGCTCATTTTAAGCAAAAGTATAAGAGCTATCTTCACCAAATTTGGTATGCAGGATTATTGGGTCAGTGTCTTGCTTGGGATTGCTTTCAGCTGTTGTAGCTCTTTGCTTACTCAGTAATACCTAAGTACAGCTATTTTTAGTGCCTATTGGTTTCCGTGCATTTAACGGAAAGTGATTCAAGATATTTTACTAAAATTGGGAATACAAGATTGTTATGTCTATAGCTCGCTTGGTATTGCATTTAGGACTGATAGCTCTGTATGTAAGTGAGTAATAGCCATTTGGGTACTTTATTGGCTATTTTCAATACTAATTTTGAGTAATTTGCTTATATCTCAGAAACCATTACAGATAGAGCGATTTTGAGTTAATTTTCGACCCAAAGGGTAATAGTAGAATTATCCTGTTGAAAAAAGGAAAAATTGAAATTTTCGGAACTTTTGATGGCCCTCTTGGATTTAAGTGGTAAATAATCGAATTTTTGGCCCACAGGGTAGTACAAGGGTAGCCTATGCAAAAGGGAAAAAAATTCAATTTTCGCCACTTTCGGAGGCCATTTTGGATTTTAGCGGAAAATAAAAAAGTGTAAATATCTCGGAAATCATAGGAGATAGAGCGATTTTGAGTGAATTTTTTGGCCACAGGGTAGTACAAAGATGCCCCATTGAAAAGGGAAAAATTTCATTTTTCACAGCTTACATCAACCATCTTGGATTTTAGTGGAAAATAAAAAGTGAAAATATCTGGGAAGCTGTAAGAGATAGAGCGATTTTGAATGAATTGTAAATATCTCCGAAATCGTAAGAGATAGAGTGATTTCGAGCAAATTTTGGACCCATTGGGTACTAGAGACCTTAGATGTAGTGGCTCTGAAAAATGTTGAATTTCCCAAATATTGAATTTTGGCAGAAATCGAAAATGTCGTGTATCTAGAAAATCGTTAGAGATAGAGTGATTTCGAGCAAATTTTGGATCCTTTGGGTACTAGAGACCTCAGATGTGGTACCTCTGGAAAAAGTTGAATTTTGGCCGCCATCTTGAATTTTGGTGGAAATTGAAAATGTTGTTTATCTTGAAAACCATTAGCGATTAGAGATAATTTAAGCGATTTCAAGCAAATTTTGGACCATTTGGGAAAAATGTCAAATTTCTCAAATTTCGCCCACCGTGTTGAATTTTGCCGGAAATCGAAAATGTTGGTTATCTCAAATGTTATAAGACATCTTAGGTAAAGTGTCTGTAAAAATGTTGAATTTCCAGAATTTCAGCTGCCATGTTGAATTTTGGCAGAAATTGAAACTGTTATTTATTTCGAAAACTGTTAGAGAAAGAGCAATTTCAAGCAAATTTTGGAGCCTTTGGGTACTATAAACCCTCGATAAAATGCCGCTGAAATTGAAAATGTTGATTATCTCAAAAACTGTTAGAGTTGCATTATGTGTCAAATCATTGTTGATATATTTTACAGAGTTTTTAAAGACTAATGTACAATTGTTGCAAAACGTTCATGGGGTAGACATTGCACATGATAATGTGTTTTCTTCCATGCTATCCTGTTTCTTTTCATATGTTGCAGCTACTCTTAACAGGGCATCTTATTTCTAGTTCCACTAAACGTCACATATATTAATGTTAGCCCATGTAATTCCTATCATCTGATGAAACTCCTAGCATGTAAGAAGTTATAGCAACTAGTCTAATGTAATCTGACAACCAGTCTAATGTAATCTGACAACCAGTCTAATGTAATCTGATATGGACTTTTATATTGCTTAATCCCCTCCAATTGCCAGACTGTAATACCCCAATGGACCTAGAAATTGCCGTTGCCATTTTTCTGTGTCCCTTTTTTCCTGTGCTCCTTCTTTCCTGTGCTCCTGTTTTCCTGTATTCAATCTACACCCCGCGGTAGTAGGCATTGGGCAAAATACCCCTGCCCTTCAACTACTGTGTGACGCCCAAATGGGAGCTTGTGACACAGTGGCGACACATCTTGTCATATATCGTTTGTGCAAATTTGATGAAGCTAGCTGCAAGATTTCAAGTTTTAGAGCAATTCTTAATGATTTTCAGACAATCAGCTATGTCGGCCATTTTGTTTTTCAAAATGAGGCAATTTTTCGCAAAGAAATATCTTCATAGCGATAAACATTCCCTGCTAATGTGAAGACTAATGTCTCACTCTTGATGGGCGTAGCTTGTTTCTTGGGGTCATTTACCGGCCCCCTGCCTCATCTGTAGTAAAATTTTTTGAAGATTTTCTGTCATATGTGGGTTTTTTGTCTTCCTTATCCCCCTCCTTTGTCATTTGTGGTGATTTTAATCTTCATGTCGACATTATGTCTCCAACAGTCTCTGAATTTAAATCAGTCATGGATTCTTGCTGTCTGTCCCAATACATTGATTTTCCAACTCACCTTCATGGTCATACCTTAGATTTGTTGATGGCTCCATCTGAGTTCTCTGCAATTTCTGATGTGAAAGGTTCAGGCTTCATTAGTGATCACAAAATTATCTCTTGTGTGGTTGACTTTCCATCTTTGGATACACCAATTCAGAAAGTTGTTACCTTCCGTCAGTACCATAAATTGAATATTGATAAATTCAGAAGTGACCTCCTGACTATTCCGTTTGTTAGCTCACCATCTGATGACATAGATTTATTGCATGAACAGTACATGTCTGGTTTGTCTGGCCTTCTAGATATTCATGCACCAGTGAAGACTAAACAGCTCATCAAACCAGCCCCAAGCTGGATAACTGATGAGTATAGAACTGCCAAGTGCATGAGAAGGCAGTTTGAACGTGCCTGGAGAAGAGACAAATCCCCTGAAAATCGTTCCCGTCTTCGACGGCAGATAAACAGATGTAACCACATCCTAAATAGAAACAAGGGGTGTTTCTATCGTGATCTAGTCAGTGAAAATTGCGGCGATAGCAAGAGGTTATGGCATGCACTAAACAGAACATTGAGTCGGTCAAATTCTACTGTCCTCCCATCCTTTGATGATGAAAAATCTTTAGCAAACAGATTTGGTTTGTTTTTCATTGATAAAATTAAAAAGATTCGAGACACCTTTATATACACCCGATCTCAGGTTCTTCATCCAGACAAGGAGCCGCCGACTTTCTGTTCCTTTCAAGCTGTCACTGAGACTGAAGTCCTTAAGTTTATCAAGGAATCCCCTCCTAAAACTTGCTCCCTTGATCCATGCCCCACTTACATTGTGAAACAATGTATTGACATTCTTCTCCCTTCATTGACTAAACTAGTTAACTTGTCCCTCAAAAACGGCATTTTCCCTAATCCTTTCAAACAGGCTATTGTCACTCCCCTCCTCAAAAAGTCCATCCTTTCAAAAGAGGATTTGAAGAGCTACCGACCAGTGTCCGGTCTTAGCTTCTTGTCAAAATTGTTCGAGCGAATTGTGGCTGCCCAAATTAGATCTCATATGGATTCTCATGATCTTGGTAATACTTTCCAGTCAGCCTACAAGGTGGGGCACTCGACAGAAACTGCCTTGTTGTGCATCAAAAATGAGATTCACTTATCTCTGTCCAAGGGCATGCCTACAGCACTAGTGCTACTCGACCTGTCTGCGGCATTTGATACTATCGATCATGACACACTCCTATCCTGTCTGTCGTCTAGATTTGGTTTTGCTGGATCGGCATTAAAATGGTTTAGATCCTATCTCCAGGATCGTTTTCAGTCAGTCAAGATTGGTTCTAGTCTTTCGAATTTGTTCAAATTGAAGTTTGGAGTCCCCCAAGGTTCTGTCTTAGGTCCCCTTCTGTTTTCCCTCTACACAACACCTCTTGGTCAAGTCATCAGAAAATATACCGGAGTCCGTTACCACTTCTATGCGGACGACACTCAGTTGTTCATTCACTTATCCCCTGATGATAGTCTCAAGTCTTTTGACCGTCTTAAATCATGTTTGAATGATATTCAGGTCTGGATGTCTGAAAACAAACTCAAGCTAAATCCTGATAAAACAGAATTTATAGTCTTCGGTGCCAAAGACAGACACAAATGGCTCAGTGACTCACTACCTGTCAATATCCTGGGTAATTGCCTCTCTCCCGCAGATGTTGTACGCAATCTGGGTGTTCTGTTTGATGCAAAGTTTTGTTTCACCAATCACGTAAATTCTGTTATCAAATCCTGCTTTATCAGCCTCAGGGACCTTCATCGTATCAGGAGGTTTCTTTCTGTGGATACATCAGTGGTGATTGCAAATGCTCTGGTCAGTAGTCGTTTGGATTATTGCAACTCTCTTTTTCGCAGTTTGTCGTCCCGAAATGCTACAAGGCTCCAATATGTTCAAAATGCGCTTGCACGGTTTGTCACTGGTGCTTCAAAGTACACTCACATTACATCCACCCTTAGGACACTCCATTGGCTACCCGTTAGACAACGTATTATCTACAAAACCCTAGTTTTGGTCTATAAGTACCATCACCACTGGCCAGCCAAAGTATTTTGCACCATATCTCCCCTTGTACAAATCTGCCGTGAATACAAGACGTTCCAATCCCAAAAATTTGTTCCTTCTGGTTCCCTCTTACTGTCCTTCCATCCATAAATCAAAGGTCCATTTTAACAATAGTTTCTCATATGATGCCCCTAAGTTATGGAATGATCTTCCATATGATATACGCAGTGCTCCAAATCTCTCCAGTTTCAAAAGTCGACTCAAAACCTACCTATTTCAGAAATCATTCCCACCATAGCTTCTTACTACCGAACACCGGACCGCCTCCCTGGCAACGACTCGGAACATGTCTAATGTCTCATGATTTATGCCTTACGGATCGGATGGTGTGCCTTAGAATCCGTTGATACGGAGATTAAGCACCTGGACAACTGATTGATTGATTGAAGATGAATGAGATATAAAGGTTTATGTGAAAATATAACGGATGGACACAGGTACACTAATGCCGCGACCTTCAGCCACTGGCGGCAGATAAAAGATACACTGACATTGCTAAAGTGTGGAGATAAATATTGACATTATTGCTCTATTATTTGTCCCTTTACTCACTCTTTTATTTTATCAAGCCAGTTATGTGTTTACAAGAGTTCTCAGATCAGTGGGCATTTATTGGTGTGTGGTTTTACCTTGGTCATATATATAAAATTTCCAAAGTAACATGAATTGAGCTTTATCACAAATTAAAATGTTCATCTACATTTTCATGTGAGTGTCTGATGTCTAGGCATAGGGCATGAGTGACAGATAATGTAGGGCTTTGCTTCTTTAGGGCATTTCTTCCAGATTCATAATGGTCATAATTTTTGAGTCTTTCCTGTGTAAGGTTTTACTCACATTTTTATGGGAAAATAAAAATAAATGGTATTATTTAATGTTTTTTTTTTTGCCTGCATATGTTGAGTACTTGAAATATTGGCTGTTAGCAAAACACAGGTAGTCAATGGTCATCAATTTGCAGGATTTACTTGTGGCTTGCACAGATTTGCCTTCATATAGAGATTTGATATTTAAACAAAAAAGGTAGTTTTTGAGGTATTCCAAAAATGTTTTTAAAGAAATCAGGATGGCTTTCATAGTTGTATGCCACATCGTCATCATCATCAGCCATTCATATTCTTTTGCAAATAGTTCCTCCTTTGAGACAGCTTATTACAATTAGATGATTAATAAATAAAGTATTGTTTATTTAATAAGTTGATTTTTATCTCATAGTTGCAATTTGTCCCAAAGCTTTATGCTAAAATACCTACTATTTCATCATAAATGCTCAATTTTCTTTTAGACATTCAGTGTTAATGTTATATCAGAGTAAGATCTTTATATGTAGTAAAGATACAAACAACATAACGTCCTTTTTGGGGTGTTTTTGTGGTGAATCAGTATTTATTTTTACCTTTATGGAAGTTAGTTTGGAAAAAAGTCATACTGATATAATATACTGTTTCAAAGTAATTGTGGTTGTGCATATTGCAATGCACTTTATTAGCTCCGCCCAGGAGGTATTAAATTGTCTCTGTTTTATAGAGGACTTGTTTGTCATCACTTTTTAGGAAAACTGTTGTAGTTGCAGCAGTGAAATTGGACATCAAGATTCGTAACATGAAAAACTCAGACCCAGTCAAAAATGGTGTTGTTCATAGTTGCCCCCTTAGCCATCTTTGATTTTTGCAAAAAAAAATAAAATTGAAATTGCCTGTATATTACAAATGGAATGAGAGTGATTTTGATAGAATTGTGAAGCTATGAGGTATAAAAAAGTAGATACATATAAAGAAAGAAAAAATTGATTTGTTTCAAGTGTAGCCATCTTAGATTTTTAAGAAAATATCAAAATGCTTTTTTCTCTTGGACAGAAGGAGATAGAACAATTTCAAGGGGATTTTAGTCCTTGGGGTATGCACAGTTACATGCATGAAACATTGACAATCTCACATTTTGATGAAAAAAAACCATTAAATCACTTTTATCTTGTAGGGTCTGTATAATTGCATATAGCAAGTATTGCGTATAGAAAGTTGTATATATCAGACATCAGAAAAATTTTATTTTCTCAAGATTGGTGGCCATTTTTGAATTCTTAGCTCTACTGGGTACTGCAAATTTATAGTATTTTGGAGGGTTTATTTGCACCCACACCACTGTACTATACACAGCCCTCTTCACTGACAGAACTCTCAGATATGCAGCTGATTCCATAGGCCAAAATGAATGCTTGTCATATGGTTTGTTTTCAGGGTGGAAGATGGCTTCAGATCGGCATGCAGTTCTGGAGATGCTGAAATCATTAAAAGCATCTTATCAGCATGTACTAAAGAAGAAAAAGACCAGTTACTCCACACGTCCTCCATCACTGGGCCTCCAATCTTTGATGCCATCATTTCTGCAAGAGCTAACATTGTGGGATTACTAGTGGACCAAGGTTTTAAACTAGAACTGGAGTTTGATGTGAACATCTTCTATCCAGTTATATTCAGAGATAAAAGTATGTGTCACCTGTCTCCTTTTTCCTCTGAGTTTGCTGTGTGTATATATCTTATACACATCAAATATTACAGCCCTGGATCTCAATTTATTAGTTTTTGTAATAGTATTTACCCAACAGCCTTTAAAGGCTGTGCAGGTATTGTTTACTCCCATGATGTCCGGCTGGGTGGGTGGGTGGTGGGGGAAAATATCTTGTCAGGGCTGTATCTCAGAAACCATAAGGTGTAGGAAATTGATACTTGGTAGGAACATTGGTTGGGAGTTGTAGGTGTGCAGTGTCTTGATAAAACCTTGATTTGACCTTGCCATGGTGACCTAGAGTTTGAAAGTCCTATCTGGGCTATATCTCGAAAACTGTAAGATGCAGAATGTTAATACTTAGTGGGGACATTGGTTGGGGGGTATGGGTGTGCAACGGTGTGGTCTTACCTTGATATATCCTTTGACCTTGCTGTAGTGATCTTTAAAATCATGTCCTAGCTACATTTCAGAAACCATAAGGCGTGGGAAGTTGATACTTGGTAAGGATACTGGTTCAGAGGTGTAGGTGTGCAATGTCATGATTTGACCTTGATTTGACCTTGATGTAGTGAGCTTGACAATTAAAAACTTGTCCATACAGTATCTCAGAAACCATTAGGTATAAGATGTTTAGACTTGGTAGGTTCATTGTTTGGAAGTGTACGTCTGTGATGTCATGGTGTGACCTTGATGTGACATTTGACCTCCCTGCAGTGACCTCGAGTTTTAAAATTGTCTCTGTTATATCTCAGAAACTGTAAGATTTAGAAAGCTGATACTTAGCTGGGAGAGTACGTCTGCAGTCTCATGGTCTGACCTTGATTTGATCTTTAATCTTGCCACAGTGAGTTTGACTTATAAAATCTTGGCCCGGCTACATCTTTAAAACTGTACAGTGTAGGAAGTTGATACGTGGTAGAGGCATTGGTTTTAAAGTGTTCAAAGGCATGGTATGACCTTGGTGTGATCTTTTTTACTGTTTTGTACTGCCATATTTGAGACATATATCCCCAACAGGTTATCATTCGAACTTTTACCTGATAATGCAATCAACATTGACAGCTATACTTCAATTAATGAATTTTACAAATTAACAACTTTTAGTTTTCTAATTAATTCTGTCATATTGCTATTGAATTATCTTGTTTTAATACTTTGTCTTTACATACATTTTCTCTCTCTTTAGCATTATTTCTCTTGCACCTTTACATAACTTGTATTATTCTGAAAGTCTGTTGATCTTTGAACTATTTCAGATCTATTCTGTATCTTCTGATGTGGACATCAGTGATGCTAATTAAGCGTCCCTGAAAAGGGCGCTTATTTGGTTTCGCGTCAGTTTCCTCGCCGCCGCTGCATTATGGTCTCCCTTGAATATCTCCCTTATTATTGGAAGCTTTTTGACCATATTTGGCAGTTATATACCCTTAGGTGTGGGAAAATTTTTCCACATGCTTAAATTTGACCTTTAATCTTTATCAAGGTCACATGATCAAAAAATAGTTTTTTTGGGTACACCCGCCCGTCATCGCCGCTCAGCTAAATCTATTGACCACAGAGGCTTGTAATTATACACACATGTTTATACTATCAAAGACGCGAGCTGATTAGATTTTGGGAGCGATCCGATGGAAAATGACTGATTTATGAGCAATTTTCTCACACCTACCAACCAGAAAGCTTAAAATTCATGTCAACCCCCCTATTATCTTCTTAAGTATTGCATTTAGAGCCATAAAATGTATTGGGAAGTAGTAGGAAACCATATGTGGAGAGTCTAGAAAGCAAGTCAAATTTCCCCCCCGACCCCCTGTAGGGGTCAAACTGGGGTTGTAAAATAGTCAATTTTGACATTTTTTGTTATATCTCCTTTATTATTGGTTTTAGAGCTTTAGAATGTGTTAAGAGGTATTGGGAAACTATATATGAAGAGTCTAGATAGCCAGTCAGATTTACCCCCTGACCCCCCCTTATGGGTTAAAGTGGGGTCATAAAATAGCCGATTTTGTGTTTTGGCCTTACATCTCCTTTATTCTTGGTTTTAGAGCTTTAGAATATATTAAGAGGTATTGGGAAACCATATGTGAAAAGTCGAGATAGTCGGTCAGATTTACCCCCGACCCCCCCACCCCCTTTTGGGTCAAACTGGGGTCATAAAATAGCCAATTTTGTGTTTTGCCTTATATCTCTTTTATTCTTGCTTTTAGAGCTTTAGAATGTATTAAGAGGTATTGGGAAACCATATGTGAAGAGTCAAGATAGCCAGTCAGATTTACCCCCTGATCCCCCCCCCCCCCCCCCCCTCTATGGGTTAAACTGGGGGTCATAAAATAGCCCATTTTGTGATTTTGCCTTATATCTCCTTTATTCTTGCTTTTAGAGCTTTAGAATATATTAAGAGGTATTGGGAAACTATATGTGAAGAGTCTATATAGCCGGTCAGATTTACCCCAGAGCCCCCCTTATGGGTCAAACAGGGGGTCATAAAATAGCTGATTTTTTGTTTTTGCCTTATATCTCTTTTATTCTTGCTTTTAGAGCTTTAGAATGTATTAAGAGATATTGGGAAACCATATGTGAAGAGTCTATATAGCAGGTCAGATTTTGCCTTATATCTCCTTTATTCTTGCTTTTAGAGCTTTAGAATATATTAAGAGGTATTGGGAAACTATATGTGAAGAGTCTATATAGCCGGTCAGATTTACCCCGGAGCCCCCCTTATGGGTCAAACGGGGGGTCATAAAATAGCTGATTTTTTGTTTTTGCCTTATATCTCTTTTATTCTTGCTTTTAGAGCTTTAGAATGTATTAAGAGATATTGGGAAACCATATGTGAAGAGTCTATATAGCAGGTCAGATTTACCCCATGACCCCCCCTCCTCCCATGGGTCAAACTGCAGTCATAAAATAGCCGGTTTGGCGTTTTTGCTTTCTTTCTACTTTATTCTTGCTTTTAGAGCTTTACAATGTATTAAGAGGTATTGGGAAACCTTATGCAAAGAGTCTAGATAGCCGGTCAGATTTACCCCCTGACCCTCCCTTATGGGTCAAACTGGGGTCATAAAATGGCCGATTTTGTGTTTTTGTCTTATATTTACTTTATTCTTGCTGTTAGAGCTTTACAATGTATTAAGAGGTATTGGGAAACCTTCTGTGAAGAGTCTAGATAGCCAGCCACATTTACCCCCTGATCCCCCCCCCCCCCCACCCCCCCCCCACCCCCACCCCCACCCCCCCCACCCACCCCACCCCCATGGGTCAAACTGCGGTCATAAAATAGCCGATTTTGTGTTTTTGCCTCATATGTCCTTTGCATTTTTACTTCTACAGCTTTAGAATGTATTAACACGTAGTTGAAATTCGTGGAGAGTCTAGGTAGCTGGTCAAATTAGCTCTCTAACCCCCTTTTATGAGTCAAACTGGGGCCATAAAATATCAATTTTTCTGTTTTTGCCTCATATCTTCTTTATTATTGGTTTTACAGCTTTACAAGTTTTAAGAGGTAGTGGGAAACCATATATGGAGAGTCTTAAGAGCTGGTCACAGTGGGGCCATAGAATGCAATTTCTACTTTAATATTCAACATTAATGATGTCATTATCTTAATGTTATTTTCATATCTTGGTGCAAAGGGTGTAACTTTTTGAAATTGCAGTCACGACTTATACATATTATTAAAGCAGGCAAAATACATTCCTATTTTGTTGTCATCATCTAAAATTATCATATGCATCAAATTGTGCTTGTTATCTCCCGCCGGGCTTTAGCCCGGGAGGGAGATTATGAAATGATGTCTGTGCGTGCGTGCGTGCGTGCGTGCATGCGTGTGTGCGTTAGTTAGTCACGCAGATTTCTCCAAAACTGCTACAGCTACAGATTTTTTGTAAATTAATTGTCCCAATGAATTTTCATGCCCTTGAAAAAAATTTTGGTTTTATTGACTTAGGCCTAAAGATAAGTGAGTAATAGCAATCTTAGCTACTTTGAGTAAAGGGCTCATAACTCAAAAACTATTGCAGTAACAACTTTTTCTTCAAATATGTTGTTCAGCTACTTTGTCCTTAGCTATAAGATGGTACATAGTTTGGGGTCCCATTGCATGCCATAAGTGAGTAATACCTATTTTCTCATTTGTAGCTAAATAACGGAAGAAGTAAATGTCAAATATCTTCAAAAGTATTGAAGTTAGGGAAATCTTTTCAAATATGTTGTCCATCTTCTTTTTGGTAAGCTATCACATACTAAAGTTTCAGACCTGTTGCACCTTGGATAGCTGAGTAATAGCTACTTTGAAATTCTGACTGGTGAGTAAAGCGATTGTAACTCGAAAACTATTGCAGTTAGAGTATTTTCCTAAAATATGTTGTTCAGCTACTTTGTCCTTAGCTATAAGATGGTACATAGTTTGGGGTTCTATTGCATGCCATAAGTGAGTAATAGCTATTTTCTCATTTGTAGCTAAATAACAGAAGAAGTAAATGTCAAATATCTTCAAAAGTATTAAAGTTAGAGAAATCTTTTCAAATATGTTATTCATCTACTTTTTGGTAAGCTATGACATAGTAAAGTTTCAGACCTGTTGCACCTTGGATAGCTGAGTAATAGCTACTTTGAAATTCGGACTGTTGAGTAAAGCTATTGTAACTAAAAAAGTATTGCAGTTAGAGTGTTTTCCTAAAATATGTTGTTCAGCTACTTTGTCTTTAGCTATAAGATGGTACATAGTTTGGGGTTCTATTGCATGCCATAAGTGAGTAATAGCCATTTTCTCATTTGTAGCTAAATAACAGAAGAAGTAAATGTCAAATATCTTCAAAAGTATTAAAGTTAGAGAAATCTTTTCAAATATGTTATTCATCTACTTTTTGGTAAGCTATGACATAGTAAAGTTTCAGACCTGTTGCACCTTGGATAGCTGAGTAATAGCTACTTTGAAATTCGGACTGTTGAGTAAAGCTATTGTAACTAAAAAAGTATTGCAGTTAGAGTGTTTTCCTAAAATATGTTGTTCAGCTACTTTGTCCTTAGCTATAAGATGGTACATAGTTTGGGGTTCTATTGCATGCCATAAGTGAGTAATAGCCATTTTCTCATTTGTAGCTAAATAACAGAAGAAGTAAATGTCAAATATCTTCAAAAGTATTGAACTTAGGGAAATCTTTTCAAATATGTTGTCCATCTACTTTTTGGTAAGCTATAATATAGTAAAGTTTCAGACCTGTTGCACCTTGGATAGCTGAGTTATAGATACTTTGAAATTCTCAGTGTTGAGTAAAGCCATTGTAACTCCAAAACTATTGCAGTTAGAGTATTTTCCTAAAATATGTTGTTCAGCTACTTTGTCCTTAGCTATAAGATGGTACATAGTTTGGGGTTCTATTGCATGCCATAAGTGAGTAATAGCTATTTTGTTATTTGTAGCTAAATAACAGAAGAAGTAGATGTCAAATATCTTCAAAAGTATTAAAGTTAGGGAATTCTTTTCAAATATGTTATTCATCTACTTTTTCATAAGCTATCACATAGTAAAGTTTCGGATCTGTTGCACATTGGATAGCTGAGTAATAGCTACTTTGAAATTCTACAGTTGAGTAAATCCATTGTAACTCCAAAACTATTGCAGTTACAATATTTTCGTAAAGTATGTTGTTCACCTACTTTGTCCTTAGCTATAAGCTGGCATGTAGTTTGGGGTTCTGTTGCATGCCATAAGTGAGTAATAGCTATTTTCTTATTAGTAGCCAAATAATGACATAAGTAAATGTCAAATATCTTCAGAAGTATTAAAGTTACGGAATTCTTTTCAAATATGTCATTCATCTACTTTTTTGTAAGCTATCACATAGTAAAGTTTCAGACCTGTTGCACATTGCATAGCTAAGTAATAGTTACTTTGAAATTGTCACTGTTGAGTAAATCCATTGTAACTCCAAAACTATTGCAGTTACAGCTTTTTCTTCAAATATGTTGTTCAGCTACTTTGTCCTTAACTATAAGATGATATATATTTTGGGGTTGTATTGCATGCCATAAGTGAGTAATAGCTATTTTCTTATTTGTAGCAAAATAACAACATAAGTAAATGTCAAATATCTTCAAAAGTATTAAAGTTAGGGAAATATTTTCAAATATGTTATTCATCTAGTTTTTGATAACCTATCACATAGTAAAGTTTCAGACCTGTTGTACATTGGATAGCCGAGTAATACCTACTTTGAAATTGTGACTGCAGGGTAAATGCATATAGTTTGGGGTTCTATTGCATGCCATAAGTGAGTAATAGCTATTTTCTTATTTGTGACAAAATAATGACATAATTTTTTTCAAATAACTGCTTCATCTACTTTTGGGAGAGCTTTCACATGGTGAAGTTTCAGACCCGTAGCTAATTATTCACCTACTCAAAATGAGTAAATGATAATTATCTCTAAAAGTATTGCGGATATCCAATTTTTATCAAATAACTCATTCATCTACTTTTGGGAGAGCTTTCACATGGTGAAGTTTCAGACCCGTAGCTAATTATTCACCTACTCAAAATGAGTAAATGATAATTATCTCTAAAAGTATTGCGGATATCCAATTTTTATCAAATAACTCATTCATCTACTTTTGGGAGAGCTTTCACATGGTGAAGTTCCAGACCCGTAGCTAATTACTCACCTACTCAAAATGAGTAAATGTGAATTATCTGTAAAAGTATTGCAGATATCCAATTTTTCTCAAATAACTCATTCACCTACTTTTGGGAGAGCTATTACTTGGTGAAGTTCCAGACCCGTAGATAATTACTCACCTACTCAAAATGAGTAAATGTGAATTATCCCTAAAAGTATTGGGGATATCCAATTTTTCTTAAATAACTCTTTCACCTACTTTTGGAAGAGCTTTCACTTCGTGAAGTTTCAGACCCGTAGCTAATTATTCACCTACTCAAAATGAGTAAATGCTAATTATCTCTAAAAGTATTGCGGATATCCAATTTTTATCAAATTACTCGTTCATCTACTTTTGGGAAAGCTTTCACATGGTGAAGTTCCAGACCCGTAGCTAATTACTCACCTACTCAAAATGAGTAAATGTGAATTATCTGTAAAAGTATTGCGGATATCCAATTTTTCTCAAATAACTCATTCACCTACTTTTGGGAGAGCTATTACTTGGTGAGGTTTCAGACCCGTAGCTAATTATTAACCTACTCAAAATGAGTAAATGCTAATTATCTCTAAAAGTATTGCGGATATCCAATTTTTCTCAAATAACTCATTCATCTACTTTTGGGAGGGCTTTCACATGGTGAAGTTCCAGACCCGTAGCTAATTACTCACGTACTGAAAATGAGTAAATGTGAATTATCTCTAAAAGTATTGCAGATAGCCAATTTTTATCAAATAACTCATTCACCTACTTTTGGGAGAGCTTTCACTTGGTGAATTTTCAGAGCCGTAGCTAATTATTCACCTCCTCAAAATGAGTAAATGCTAATTATCTCTAAAAGTATTGCGGGTATCCAATTTTTATCAAATTACTTGTTCATCTACTTTTGGGAGAGCTTTCACATGGTGAAGTTCCAGACCCGTAGCTAATTACTCACCTAATCAAAATGAGTAAATGTGAATTATCTGTAAAAGTATTGCAGATAGCCAATTTTTATCAAATATCTCATTCACCTACTTTTGGGAGAGCTTTCACTTGGTGAAGTTTCACACCCGTAGTTAATTATTCACCTACTCAAAATGAGTAAATGCGAATTATCTCTACAGGTATTGCAGATAGCCAGTATTTCTGAAATAACTCATTCACATACATTTTGGAGACCAACGACATTTATTTATTCATTGGGATAGATGTCTTCAGAGCATTGTGTCAAAACTTCTTGCCTTTCTAAAGGCTTAAATTTTACTACGCCTTTTTCTAAAATATAAATAGATATATGGCATTTAACAGTGACAAGCTGTTTCATGTAAAGGCTTTTATTGAGTTGCAACTTCCCCCTTAGCAAATTTTCCTTTAAATGCCTGATATATTAGTAAGACTTTGATATTCATAGTGACATAATATTTAGCATCAAGATTGAAAAAGTTTTTTTAAACCAAGTCGATTCATGAATTGATCTGGTTTGCAAAACTTGATTTGCAAATTGATTCAGTTCACAATTTTATGATTCCTTTCACCCCTACTAGTGACTCTTGTGGAAATAAATTTGAATTTTCAATATTCTGACAGGGGTCTTGAATTTTTGTGGAAATGGAAAATGTCATTTATTTAACTGTAAAACATACAGGGATTTTAGCAAATTTTACATCTGCTGCTTAATAAAGTTGCTTCAAAGTTGAGTTTATCGTATGGAAAAGTTCTTTTATCCCTCTCATTATTGCTTCTTGGGCTTTCAACCCAGTTTTGTGGTCATGCTACCCCATATATGGAGAGTCTATATAGCCAGTCAGGTTTACCCATTGACCAGTCAAACTGGGGTCATAAAATAGCAGATTTTCTTGTTTTGCCTTATATCTACTTTAAAACTACTCTTCTTACAAACTATAGTATTTATTAAATTAACTTTACACAATTTATGACCATAGAAAAGATAATAAAGCTTACATTTTTCTTTCATGTTAATGTATAAACTTCCACACTGTCTGCTTAGCTTTTTGTTTCAGTGCTGCATGTTTTTCTTTTCAAAAACCTTTTTCTACTTTATACTATAAAGCATCTGACCTTTTGGGATGCTTTGTTTTTGTTAGCAAAAACATTTTTCTAGGTTTTTTTTTCGGTCTCAGAAGCTGTGATTGATGGAGGAAATTTGAGCTTACTAGTGTTCACAAGAATGATGGTACTCATTATCATTATTTTATTTTGACCTGGGCCTGTATTCACAAAGATTCTTATTCTTAAAATTAGTCTTATTCTCAGAATTTTTCTTCAAATTGTCGTTTTTCTTAGAAAAATTCTAAGAATAAGAATTTTTCTATTCACAAAGATTCTTATTCTTAGAATTATACTTATTCTTAGAATTTTTCTAGGAATGGTTTTTAGTCTTAGAATTTTTCTAAGAATAACAATTTTCTATTCACAAAATTTCTTATTCTTAGAATATTCTAAGAATTGATTTAAATCCAAGACTGGCACATAGCATGCTTAACTTAAGAGAAATGGTTGTTTTGGTGATTATAATGCAGTAACTGATTGCAAATCGACCTCCAGAACAGAGTGTTATATATTAAGTTGTCTATTTTGTCTACTGTAATGAAATGCAGCCTCTTTATCTTATTTGAAAATTTCTAACTTTCTGTTGACATATGCCAGGATCTGTATTCTTAGAATTTTTCTTAGAATTGCACTTAGTCTAAGAAAAATTCTAAGAATTGCATACATTTCCTTTTACTTCTATTCTTAGAATTAGCTTAGAATTGTTTTGTGAATAGGATTTTATTTAAGAAAAAGAAATTCTTAGCAAAGAATTTTTCTTAGACTTAAGTGTAATTCTAAGACAAATTCTAAGAATCTTTGTGAATACAGGTCCTGGGTCTGTATTCACAAAGTAAAACATAGTAAAACTGCAGAACTGTAGCTCATTGCATAGCTGACCAGTAGCTATTTTCAGGTTTTCACTGTTGAGTAAATCAGTTATAACTTGAAAACTATTGCATTTAGAGAATTTCCTTTAAATATGTTATTCATCTACTTTTTGAACAGCTACAACATAGTAAAGCTTCAAACTTGTAGCTCATTGCATTGATGAGCAATAGCTACTTTGAGTTCTCACTGTTGAGTAAATCAGTTGTGTCTTGAAAACTACTTCATATAGAGTATTTGGTTTAAATATGTGATTCATCTACTTTTCGCTGAGCTATAACATAGTATAATTGCAGACCTGTAGCTCAGTACAAAACTGAGCAAAAGCTAATTGGAGATTATCACTGTTGATTAAATCACTTGTAACTTGAAAACTATTGTATTTACAGTATTTTGTTGAAAGATGTTTTCCACCTACTTTTTACACCTTAACAGCTCACTTTGTACGTTACTACCCCCCCACCTTAGTTATACCCTGGCGAGCGCTTTTTAGAGGTTGACCCATGTCTGTCCCTGGACTATTCCTTCTTGGACTTAAGCGCATTAGATGATTTTTATCAATTTTGCATTCTATAAATCCTACTATTATTATTATTACTTCTAAATACCATTTGTAGGGCACAACCTTTGTAACCTTTTTTCACTTCTACTCCAAAACTCAAAACACACAGTCCGCTGACCCAGAGCCCGTTCACAGGCACTGATCGCTTGTTCTTATTTTTAATTGGGCATACACATTGAAATCTGCTTCTCTTCGTCTCATATATAAAAATCAATAGAGAGGTTGTGCACTACGTTTTACTGTCCCGTAATGCAAATATGCAGAGAATTGGCTTAGTGTTCACTTTTCAGGAGATATTTGATATTGCGCATTACCACAGCAATATTGACCAATATCTTGGACCATACTTTTCTCTTAGCATTTGCTCCTGCAGTAACAGGCATAATCACCCTGATCGTCAAATTCTGACAGTTCCTCTTTTCCACTCTTCACTATTGATGGTCCCAAGAGATTTGGAATGATCTTCCTGATAATAGACGCAGTGCAACATCAATTGCCTACTTAAGGAAAAAGCTCAAAACTTACCTGTTTACAGAAGCTTATCATCTACCATAGCCTATCTGTCACCCTGTGTCTTCTTTGGTATGACCTGGCTATTTTATTGGACTTACGATTATTCACATTATTTTTGTTGAGTTGCACCTTAGAGTCTGTTAATTGATGGAGATTAGGCACTACAAAAGTCTACATTTGATTAGATTACATTATTCTGTTATTGCCTGCACTCTAGATCGATCCAAAGGTCTCTTTGAGATAATTGTGTTACTGTGACTGAGCTACAGTGGGAGTGAAAGGATATGATTGTACATTTTTATTGTAGGTACAGCCCTGTGTGTAGCTTGTGGATGTGGACAGTTGAAGATCGTGGAAGTTCTTCTCAACAAAGGAGCCAATGTAAACCATTGCAGTCACTTCTCCTCACCACTACTCTATGCTTGTGAATATGATAATCCTGAAATGGTGTCCTTGCTATTGGACCATGGTGCTGACCTTCAGGCCATTCCTCAAGGTCGTCAGGCTAACCATCATCCAGTGCTCCCTCTGTACCAGGCATGTTTACAGGTAACACAATAAGAACCTCAATTATCTGAATCTTTGAACATATGAAGAGAACATTCATACGAGGTCAAGATAATTGCCCCTTGAAGCAACAGTCCAAATAAGTGCCTAAGCAAAACAATTCTAACCAAATGGCAAGTTGATCACATCTGTATTCTGCTGCCATCTTTAGGAAAAAATCATCTTAAAAAGAAAGGGTTGAATCAGTGTAAAAAAAGAGATGAGTCTTTTTATGTCAGCTGACTTGTCAGTCAGCTGACATTATGTCATCACTCTGCGGCGTGGGCGTACGCGTCCGCGTGAACATCTTCTCCTCCAAAACTACAAGGCCTAGAGACATGCTGTTTTTTAAAAGATACCTTATCTATCGAGGATGAAAAATTGTTCAAGGCATGCAAATCTGTCTGTTCGTCTGTTTGCTAGAGACATTACAAGGGGGGTACCCCCACCAAAAGTGTGAAAATTTCAACACTTTATCACAATTTTCTCTGTGACTATTGCAGGGATTTCTCTCATATCTTGCATATATGTACTAGGCCAGAGGTAGATTCTCTTGTGTGAGTATGAGACCTGGATCTGTCTTCATTTTTTTTAAATAAATTTTTTTAATAATTTTTAATGCACTAAAATTCATGAAATCATGCACTAAATCACTTATAACTTGAAAAGTGTTGTATTTAGAGCATTTTGTTAAAATATGTTATTCAGCTACTTTTTTCATAGCTACAACATGGTGAGTAACTTGGGTGTCTGTCTCAATAGCTAAGTGAGTAATAGCTACTTTTGGGCTTTTCAGTAACTTCCATCATGAGTAAAATCACTTATAACTTGAAAACTATTGCATTTAGAGAATTTTGTATACATATGTTATTCAGCTACTTTTGGATCAGCTATAACATAGTAAAATTTCAGACCTGTAGCACATGCCATAGCTGAGTAATAGCTACTTTTAGGTTATCACTGTTGAGTAAATCACTTATAACTTGAAAACTATTGCATTTAGAGTATTTCATATAAATATGTTATTCAGCTACTTTTGGGTCAGCTATAACATAGTAAAATTTCAGACCTGTAGCTCATGGCATAGCTGAGTAATAGCTACTTTTAGGTTATCACTGTTGAGTAAATCACTTATAACTTGAAAACTATTGCATTTAGAGTATTTCATATAAATATGTTATTCAGCTACTTTTGGGTCAGCTATAACATAGTAAAATTTCAGACCTGTAGCTCATGGCATAGCTGAGTAATAGCTACTTTTAGCTTATCACTGTTGAGTAAATCAGTTATAATTGGAAAACTATTGCATTTACAGAAATTTGTGTAAATATGTTATTCAGCTACTTTTGCATCAGCTATAACATAGTAAAATTAGAGGCCTATAGCTCATGGCACAACGGAGCAATAGCTATTTTCAGGTACTGACTGTTGAGTAAATCAGCTGTAACTTGAAAGATATTGCATTTTGAGTATTTTGTTAAAATATGTTGTTTACCTACTTTTGGGTCAGCTATAACATAGTGAAATTAGAGACCTATAGCTCATGGCATAGCTGAGCAATAGCTATTTTCAGGTTCTCACTACTGAGTAAATCAGTTGTAACTTGAAAAATATTGCATTTACAGTAATTTGCTTAAATATGTTGTTCAAATACTTTTGGGTCAGCTATAACATAGTGAAATTACAGACCTATAGCTCATGGCATAGCTGAGCAATAGCTATTTTCAGGTTCTCACTATTGAGTAAATCAATTGTAACTTGAAAACTATTGCATTTACAGTAATTTGCTTAAATATGTTGTTCACCTACTTTTGGGTCAGCTATAACATAGTAAAAATTCAGACATGTAGCTCATTTCATAGCTGAGTAATAGCTACTTTGAGGTTCTCACTGTTGAGTAAATCAGTTGCAACTTGAAAACTATTACATTTAGAGTATTTCGTTTAAATATGTTATTCACATAATTTTTAGTCAGCTATAACATAGTGAAATTGCAGACCTCTATGTCATATCATAGCTGAGCAATAGCTACTTTCAGGTCTCACTGTTGAGTAAATCATTGTATCCACTGGATAGCCGCAGTGTGTAGAGAGATTTCACCGTTACCACTCTTAACGAAAAAAATATTATAGCTAGCCTTCTTAAGTTTGCAGGATATATTACCGTAATAACCATGAAATGTTGCCTGGGAATATTTTGGGCCTCATTTTGAAAAACAAGATAGCTGCCAGGGACGTTAATTCGACTTTAAACCAGGACTTTTGTTGGCCCTCTAGAGCCAATGGTATTATAGATGGAGATCTCAAATTCGCAGGATATGTTCCTCATTATAAAGTCTTGACTGCGAGTATTTTTGGCCTCCTTTTGAAAAATAAGATGGCCGCCACAGGTGTTTCTTTGTCAGTCATGAAAAGTGCTTATATCTCCCATATTATTGGTCCTAGAGGTTTGGGATGGTAAACCAACCTGTAGGAAATCATGGGCTGGGAATCTTTTGGTGTGGTCAAATTTGACCTTTGACCCCTGCTTCAAGGTCAAACAAGGATAGCCAAACTTAAAAGTGCTTATAACTTGCTTATTATTGGTCCTAGAGGTTTGGAATGGTAAACAGACATATAGGAAATCATGGCCTGGGAATCTGTTGATGTGGTCCGATTTGACCTTGGACCCCTCCTTCAAGGTCAAATGAGGATAGCCAAACTTAAAAGTGCTTATAACTCGCTTATTATTGGTCCTAGAGGTTTGGAATGGAAACCAACCTATAGAAAACCATTGGCTGGGAATCTTTTGGTGTGGTCGAATTTGACCATGGACCCTGCCTTCAAGGTCAAACGAAGATAGCCAAACTTAAAAGTGCTTATAACTTGCTTATTATTGGTCCTAGAGGTTTGGGATGGTAAACCATCCTATAGGAAATCATGCGCTGGGAATCTTTTGGTGTGGTTAGATTTGACCTTTGGACCCCTCCTCCAAGGTCAAATGAGGACAGCCAAACTTAAAAGTGCTTATAACTCGCTTATTATTGGTCCTAGAGGTTTGGGATGGTAAACCAACCTATAGGAAATCATGGGCTGGGAATGTTTTTGTGAGGTTGGATTTGACCTTGGACCCCTTCTTCAGGGTCAAACGAGGATATTGCATTTGCAGTATTTCTTTAAATATGTTTTAGCCTACTTTTTACACTTAAACAATTACCTTGTTACTTTCCTTCATAATCCCATTTGCGGGGCACAACTTATTTGTCCTTCTGTCAGCTTCGGAATTTCTTTCGAACATGCTGTTCAATTACCATTTACTGTACTTCTGTACAGCACTTTCCCTGATAATTATGCTTTCCTCTCATTATCACCTTCACAAATCAAAAACACTCACTCAGCTGACACAGTGCCCGTTCACGGGCACTCTACTCTTGTTGAAAAATGTGGTGAGTCATTGTAAAAAATTGGAGTGAATCATTTGTTAAAATTGTGGTTGGGGCAAACTGACACAAAATCAAAACAATTCATTATACAGTGAAACTATGGATTGAAATAGGGAGTCTGAATAATAAGGGCTAAAATCAGAAACTATGGATTGAAATAGGGAGTCTAAATAATAAGGGCTAAAATCAAAGATAAAATATACGATCAAATATTATTCTTTGTTTTCACAAATGTCTGAAAATATGAGAACATAGGGAAAAATATATGAATTAATAAAATACATCTAAACCTTTCTTTAAAACCATGTAAAAAGCTAGAAAATAAGGGTGAAATATTTCAAGCAGAAACTTGCCATGGATTTGAACCAGATCATTGACTACATTTGCAAAGTAAAAATTAAATAATTGGAATATGCCCTGTCAAATCTATTGAAAAGGAATGGCTTTTAGTGTGAAGCTGAAACAAAAGCCAGTGATCTGTTTCTTCTTTATGAGTCTTTAAGTTATGCCAAATTACCTGATGTTGACCATGTTAAAAACTAATTCTAGTAAATAAATTTTTGGTGTTTTAGAATGAAACATTAAATAAATTGTGTTTCTACTTTTGGTAGGGCCATAGAACTATCGCAGAGCTTCTTCTTGCAAAATCAGAAAGTTTATTGAACGCAAAGAAGAAATTATGCCTGCTGGCATTACTTGGAGCTCAGTGTATAAACTTACATCAAGATTACAGTAGTGGATTGAATTACTGGAAGAAAGGCTTAGCAGAGTTAGAAATTCTGCTTCAGGAAAATCTCATCGAAGGCACGGATTTAGCGACTGAGCTCCAAGGCCTTTATATGAAAGAATCAGTTGAAAATGTCAGTGCCAGTAGTCCTTCAAATATTGATGTTCTCAGCCGCATGGAAGGCTTCCTGGATTTGAACACGACTAATCAGAGTGAAGGTGAACCAAATTCAAATACTTATCAGCAAGTAAATGAATCCCTGAAACACAGGCATTCAGTCTTTCAGGGCATGCAACTAGTGACATCATTGCAGGAATTAGAAGTCATGGAAGAAAATACAAACCAACTGGACCTTCAGGCTTTGCTGGTATTGGAGAATTTACTGGGCCCATGCCATCCTGATACTACTCAGCAGCTGTCGAGGGCTGCCAGAGAAGCACTGGAGAGTCAGCATCTCTCTCTTGCATGTAAACTCTTTCTGTACATCATTGAATCAACAGAAAAGAGAAACAAACCTGAAATGGCTTCTTCCTTTTCCTCACAGCTGGCAGACTTGTTATTGAATGTGTACAGCAATTCTCCGGCTAATTTAACGTCCATGGAGGATTTCACAGAAATTCTACTGGCTGCAATTGAACTGACTGGGGATGGCCTAAAGAAGGTTTACACAGCGTACATACGAGGTTTGACACCAGAGGAGAAAAAGGAGGGATCGTCAACTACAGCTTTTGAAATGCAGTCACATCAACATGCAAAGGTGAGACTGATGGTGGAGATATTAGAAAGTTTCATGGCTTTCCTAAGAATGTTTGTTGATCAAAAGCTCACAGATAACCACTGGCAAGAGTTGTATGGCACCTTGGTATCTTTAATGAGACGTTCTGCAGAATACATACCTTCAGCATACAGTTTACAGTCGGAAATGCTGCGTATTGCAGTATATGGTGGACAGTCAGCTTCATCCACACTCTATTTCTTTCAGGAAGACCTGTTTCCAAGTTCTTCCATCCTGAGTTGCCTCTTGAACAGTGGTGTTGTAATAAATAGGCAAGACATTGCTGGAAATACGGCTTTACACTACAGTATAGAGTGTCCTAGCCCAAATTCAGCAATCATACAGCAGCTTCTGAAAGCAGGGGCTCATGTAGATGCCTGCAATAGACATGGTGTGACTCCTTACTCTCTTATCACCAAGAAGTTCCCTCAACTTTGTCCCTTTCAGTTCCTGAGTCTGAAGTGTTTCTGCTGCAGGATGATAGTTTCATGCAGAATACCATATAAAGGTCAAGTGCCAACATCATTAGAAGACATAATTGTTTTACACGGTATAGGAAGAAAAGATCAAAGACCTGTCAAGTCTGCATCAACTGGTGACCTACAGAATAGTGTGTAAGAGCATGAATACTAGAATTCCACTAGGAAGAATCCTCAAAGTATAGCAAATTAGGTTATATTTATCTGCAGTAAATTCTATGAGAGTCAGATTTATGAGTCCATGGAACCAGCTTTGAGTAGAACTTGTAAATTTTTTTTTTTTTTTTTTTTATTTGTCTGTAAACAATACATTTATCAATACGGATACAGCAATATTTTCAGTCAACAATTTGTAACTATACAAACAATACAAATAAGTGATATAGAACTATTGTAAAAGAAACATTAGAATTACAAGGGACATGTTTTACTTGATCAAGGCATGTGGTTACTCACTCCATAATCAATTTCCAATTTTTCCATTTTAAGTCAAAAAGGGCCTTTTTATCTTGTAGGTTTGCCAAGAGCTTTTCTTCTGCATATGTTTGCTTGAACTGATACATTAGTCTGTCTAGACACATAACGGTATTATTTTTAAAAGAGTCAAAAATATATTTTTTTGTCAGGATCAGCAAAATATTTATAGGGCTTCTATTCTGATCTGACAGTAAATATCCCAGCATAATATCCAGATTATTTAATGTTAACTGACAATTTATTTTCTCTTTGACATACATTTTTATGTTTTCCCATAAAGTTACAGTAATAGGGCATTCGGTAAAAATATGCATTAATGTTTCTGGAGCATTGTTACATTTTCTACAAAGTGAAGATGATGATGCTCCTATTTTGTTTAGATAATGATTTGTTCCTAATATCCTGTAGATTATCCTCAACTGGAACCACACTAGGCTATTATCATTTATTGTGTTAAAACATACTTTAAATATATCACTCCAAGTTGATTCATCTATATTGAGGTATAAATCTATATTCCATTTTAACTTCATTGAATGATTATTTTTTTTGTATTTATTGACGTACTTATAAAAATCTCTAGCTCCCTTATCAGATCGGTACAGAATCTTTATATGATTTGGTATATTTGGTCTAAAGACATTGTTGTGCTGAAAATTAGTTTCTTTCAGCAGCTGATTACAAATACCTTTGACTCTCAAGTAATGCAGAAAGTTGATATTTCTTAGATTATATAAATTTTTCATTGTATCTAGTGACCTAAATTGGCCATTATCATCTAAAACGTCTGAAATGGAGCGGATCCATTTACTGTACCATTGAGAAATATAAAAAGTCTCATCTGACAATGCTTTATTGTACCATAAGGGGGTTGTCAGAATCTGTTCACTTGTGAGTAGCTGTTGATGTTTCAATATATCATATGCTGACTCAAAGACATTATTCCAAAAATTATTTGTTATATTTTTATTTAATTCAACTATATATTCAGGACCCAATCCAGTGCACTTTTCTTGGAATTTTCCAAAGGTTGCTTGAAATAGCTTGTTCCATGGGGCATCCGTTTGCCGTAATTTTCTAAACCAAGTTGTTTTTAAACATTTTATAAAAAGTTTTACATTGACCATATTAAGTCCACCTGATTGCCCATCAAGGGTTACTATATTCCTATTTATTTTGTCAGGTTTATTTGACCATAAAAATTTGTAACATAAATCTTCAATTTTTTTAATAATTGTGGGGTAGGGTTTGGCAACCCCAAGAATAAGTGATTTAGTTTTGCCAAAATAAAAGTTTTCACAACTGTTACTTTCCCTATAGGTGTTAAATATCTCTTCTCCCAGATATTTATAAGATTCTTTATTTCACAAATCCTTTTGTCATAATTAATCTCCAACATATTCATAAGGTTGTTTGAGAATTTTATTCCCAGTAGGTCAAAATGTGTACATCCCCATAGAAGGCCTTTGTCCACTAATTTTTCTTTTGAATGCCTTTTTCTTCCAATCCAGACAACCCGAGTTTTTTCTGTATTCATTTTAAGCCCAGAGTAAGTTCCAAAAGTTTCCAGTGTGTTTAATGCAGCTAATAATGAGTCTTGTGAACCATCCAAAAAGAGTGTGGTGTCGTCTGCATATTGTGTGATTTTGAATTCAACACCATTGAACAAAATACCTCTTATTTGGGGATTATGAATAATTAATATTGTTAGTATCTGTGCCGCAATTATAAATAAGTAAGGGGAGATGGGATCTCCTTGTCTACACCCACGTTGTATGTTTATGTTATCCGAGAGAAAACCATTTTGCAAAACTTTTGCTGTAATATCTGTATTGAACAATCTAATCCATTTCTGAAAGTTGGCTCCAAAACCTAGATAAGAGAGAGTTTTGAAAATAAATTCCCATGAGATGGAATCGAATGTAGGAGTCCTGATATGTTTAATTTTTTGGTAGTATGAATAATATCATATACCAAACGGGTATTTTCGGCAATATCTCGACCCGATATGAAACCTGTCTGAGTACTGTCAATCAAATAGTTCTTGTAAATTTTTGGTACTGATACAATTTGAGGTTAGCCGTAACCATGACAATGCCTTGTGTTTTTATTGCGTAAAATACCCTTACCTTATCCTCACTAGTGCTTTCGCCTTGGCGGGAGCAAACACTACGACCAAACGAGAATATTTAAAAAGAAATATTCTTGTCAGTACCAGTATGAACACGCATGACCGCGCATGCGCCCTCATCGGAAACCCCTTTAAGCCTCACTTCAATTTTGGTCGTCAGGGAGCAAACATCGTTTGTTTACTTTGCTGTATTCGTTTGGAAAATTCGAAGAGATGGCTGAAAGCCAGATTAAAACGAAAGGACAGAGGATTGCTTTGGGTTGTCGCCATTTTACTGCTGAATGGGACTCCCATCATTTTTGCTGGGCTTGTAGAGACAAAAAGAAGGGAGATGATGTATGTGTCACCTCGAAAGAGGAGGATTGCTACATTTGTCTTCAGTTTTCGTCAGAACAGAAGAAAAAGTTGAAGGCTAAGAAGGCTTATCAATTAAAGAAGGCAAAAGAGGTTTCTAAAGACCTGGAAGATTCCTTGTTAGGTTCTGATGATCCTCCCTCTTCAACTCCAGCTACGAATGCTTCCTCTGCTTCAACTGAGAAGTCTTCTTCTGTAGATCCCCTACAATTAATTCTACAGAGATTGGACAGTATGCAGGGTCGTCTAGTGGCTCTGGAGAAGGGTAGTACCTCTGTCTCCTCTAGTGAGGTGAATATGGCAGAGGCAACCCCTGTTTCTGAAGATACATACAGAGCGAAGAAAACGCCATTGAATACCTTTGCTGTGATGGATGAGGAAGAATTTCCAGAGGATTGCAGTGAGCATAGATCTGCTAAAAGAGCACGTTCTTTGTCTCCTCAACATTCAGAAAAACAGTCTTCAGTGAGAGAGGAAGAGGTGGAAGATGATCCTTCCTACAGATAATTACTTGCTTCTGTAAGGAATATTTTGGATCTACCAACGCCAGAGGAGTTTGCTGAAGCCCCATCTAAGATCTTTGGTTCTAAGGACAGAAAGAAAAAGCATTCTGTTCTTCCAATGGTTTTGCCTCCAGTGGAGGAGATCAACAACAGATGGTCCGAGCTTGAGAAGAAGGTTGCTGGAAACCCTTCTGACAATGGGGAAGGACTTTTGTCAGCTCCATATAATTCAGATTCGTTTCTACCTTACACTAGACCTCTGATGAAATTCTACCGAACAACTTCCTCAGAATTTTCAACCTCTGCACCTAAATGCCAAGATTCTTTCAGAAGTATTTGTTCCAAGTCCTCTTCTGCCCCATCTACGATCTCAGTGCCTACTAAACAGTTCACTACTATGGAGTCTGTTAAGAGAGAGCATGTGCAAGTATTGGGTTTTGTCAGCCTCTTCATCAGGACTATTGAAAAGTGTGCTACTAATATGGAGGAACTTATGCAGGCTGCTTTGGGTTCAGCAGATGAGGCAATGGTGAAAGATTTGGAAGAATTGTTAGCTTATATTCGCATCCAGTTAGCTACAATCACCTCAACAGAACGTGCTCTAGAGACAGTGACAGAGGCATCTATGACTATGGCTTGCAATATGGAGTTAGCTCGTAGAGATACCATCCTCAAGTTTTCTGCCCCGCACCTTCATGAACACGACAGGAATCGTCTTCGCAGATCTGGGTTCAAGTCAGTGGACTTGTTTTCACCTTCTGTTCTCAATAGTGTTGAGAATAAATATGAGAGAGACAGGTCACCTAAGAGGCAAAAACTGGATAATAGATCTGGATTTTCATCAAGGAAAAATTCCTCTTTTCAACAAAACTCTGCTCAAAATAGTGCAAGAAGTTCTTTTCGTGGCCAAACAGACTTCAAAAATCAACAAAGATCATCACAGCCCACCAGAGGGGGTCGTGGTGGCAGAAGGAAATGACTATCCAGTGGACTTAGCTCCTGGAGGCCGTTTGCAGTGTTATTATCAGGTATGGGAGAAAAAAGAATGCCATCCCAGAGTTGCACTCATTTTAAAGCACGGGTACAAGATCGTACTAGTAAAGCCAATCGAATTGTCGCGTTTTCCCACAATTCAGAGCGGTTACGCACATCCACAAAAACAAAAGTTTCTGGTGGATTGTGTCCAGGAAATGCTTCAAAAGAAAGCGATTATTCAGGTAAAAATGAGTGCAAGCCTGGGATTTTACAGCAGGTTATTTCTAGTGCCAAAGCCAGGGAAAAAATGGAGGCCAGTGATAGATCTCAGTGTTGTAAATATGCATCTATCGGTTCCCACATTCAAGATGGAGACTGCCGAAATTATTCGAAACTCCATTTGCAAAGGGGAGTGGGTTGTATCAGTAGATCTAACAGACGCATACTTCCACATTCCTATCCATCAAAAATCTCAAAACCTGCTTCGATTTCACGTGGGAGGACGTTCGTTTCAGTTCAGAGCCCTACCTTTCGGTATTGCAACGGCTCCACTCGAATTCACCCGCATTGCCAGAGAGGTAAAGCTTATGCTTCAAAACATGGGTATACGCATCCACCAGTACCTGGACGACTGGTTATTGCGAGCTCCAACACAGCAGATTTGCATGGAGCAGTCAAGACAACTGGTCCAGTTCGTACAAGAGCTAGGTTGGGTGATCAACTTCAAAAAATCAGAGTTAACACCAACTCAAAAATTCGACTTCCTGGGGTACAGGTTCGACTTGACAAAGGGCGAGGTCTTACCCACAGAAAAAAAATGGCTAATTTTGACAGCTGCCATAGAAGGTCTAAACAACAGTCAAACAACAACTCCCAGGATCCTGATGTCTTTCATAGGCATTCTGGCATCTCTGGAGAAGACAGTCCCAATGGGCAGATTGCACATGAGGCCCTTCCAATGGTATCTCAAAACTCATTGGAAGTATCCCCAATCATTGGACAAAAGGATACCATGTTCAGAAATTTTGAAAAAACATCTGGTATGGTGGAAAAATCCAAAAAATGTACTGACAGGTTGTCCTCTTCATGTAGAAGAACACAATCTCCTGTTATTTACAGATGCTTCGATCAAAGGTTGGGGTGCTCATTTGGGAGACCTGACAATCAGTGGACTGTGGTCGGACACAGAAGCAAATTTGCATATAAACATTCTAGAGATGAAGGCAGTGTTCTTGGCAATAAGGTCTTTCCAGTCCCATCTTTTGAATCAAAGGGTCTTGGTGGCCTCAGACAATGCGACAGTAGTAGCTTACCTCAACAAACAGGGGGGGACCCACTCACTGGAGATGTGTCTCATGGTTTGGCGTCTGATGGCTTTTTGCAACCCCAGGGCAATTTTGCTAAGGGCTCGTCATATCCAAGGGTGTCTCAATGTAATAGCAGACAGTCTGTCTCGCAGGGACAAGATTATTCAGACAGAATGGTCCCTTCATCCCAAGATTTTTCAGGGAATTTGCCAAATTTGGCACAGACCAATGGTAGATTTGTTTGCGACCAAGATGAACAACAAATTACCTCTGTATGTGTCTCCTGTCCCAGATCCAAATGCAATGGCGGTAGATGCATTGAACATCTCGTGGCAGGCACTAGATGGTTATGTTTACTGTCCAGTTGCTCTCATACCCAAAGTAGTTCAAAAGATGAGAACCTATGCATGCCGAATGATTGTAGTAGCCCCAGGGTGGCCAGGGATGAGCTGGTTTTGGGATCTGATAGAACTGTCCACAAAACCTCCACTACTTCTTCCCCATTGGGAAACTCTGCTCAGGCAACCGTTCAGCCACAGGTTCCATCAAAATCTTCAGTACTTGAATCTACATGTTTGGCACCTGGATTCAAGGCAGAATCACCTCAAAAATTCTCTAAGTCAGTGGCAGAGAGAGTTAAGGCACCTCAGAGATTTTCATCAAGAAGGGTCTATGAATCAAGGTGGGCCATTTTTGAGTCATGGTGCAAACAGAGCCAGGTGGAGTTCAAAAAACCTACTCTTTCCTCAATAGCTGATTTTTTGACCTATTTGTTCAATGAAAAGGGTTTGAAACCAACTACTATTGCAGGCTATAGAACAGCAATTGCGGATCATCTTGGACCTGCAGGGATTGAGATCAGTAACAGTTTTGAGCTCAACAGATTGATTGCAAGTTTTCATAGGGATAGGCCAGTGAAGGATAGGAATATACCTTCTTGGGATTTATCTTTAGTGCTTTTGGCTTTAACTAAAGCTCCTTTTGAGCCACTCAAGGATGCTCCTTTGAAAATTTTGACTTTCAAGACAGTCTTTTTAATGACGTTGGCCTCAGGTAGAAGGAGAGGTGAAGTTCATGCTTGGACATTCAGGTCTTTGAAACATAAGACTGGCTGGAAGGAGGTAACGGTGTCTCCTTCATCAGTTTTTCTGGCTAAGAATCAGTTGGCTTCAGATGGTCCAAGTATTGTCCAACCAGTGGTCATTCCTGCTCTTAAACCATCTTTAGATCAATCCTTAACTGAGGATATGACCTTGTGCCCAGTGAGATCTTTAAGATATTATATTGACAAAACTAAAGATCTGAGGGAAGGGAAGCACCTTTTGTTTATTTCCTTCAAAAGTGGTTTTTCGGGGGATATACAAAGATCTACCATATCTTCATGGATTAAACAGACAGTTATGCTTGCATATCAGGGTTCTGACCTTGAAACCCAGAGTTTGTCCAGGGTCAAGGCTCATGACGTACGATCAATGGCGGCTTCCTTGGCTTTCCAAGGGGGAGTCTCTCTTGACCAAATTCTAGGGGCATGTTTTTGGAAATCACATACCACCTTTACAAACTTTTATTTGAAGGATGTGGCTTGGAGGTCAAAGGGAAGTTCAGAATATTCCTTGGGTTCTGTGGTTTCTGCTCAACACATAGTAAAGTTATAGTAGGTACGATGATAATACATTTTCACATTTTTCATGTATCTACTTTATAATGATTTGTCTGATGCATGGTTACGGCTCGTGTGATTATATGCTGTTTTTTCATATATTTACAGGTCATCCAGGAAGATGTTTGTAAATAACAAGTTTTGTTCCAGTTGTTGTGTTGAAACTACCACTTTTTAAGCAAGACAGAAAACAGCCTTTGACATGTGCAAAAACACAAACTGAATATAGGACCAAGGCACCATTCAAAGGGGGCCAGGTTAGTGCTTACAATTATAACATAAATACAGTGTTATGTTGTTGAGTGTTTTGTGCTTAAAATAGTCTAGTACTTTATCCTCACAAGAGTGCTTGATATTTGTACTTTGGCTTAATGTTTGATTATACCTACTTTTTGGGGTCAAAAATATTGAAAATCCCACCACCAGTATGGTTGTAATCAAGCACTAGTGAGGATAAGGTAAGGGTATTTTACGCAATAAAATGTAAAAATTTTATTGTAATTTAACTTTTTGTAAGTTAAATACTTACCTTATCCTCACTAGATTCGGATGCCCACCCATCCAACCCCACATTTTCAAGATTTTTGGTTATTCAATAAATTGCATTGATTCCAAAATTAAAGTGAGGCTTAAAGGGGTTTCCGATGAGGGCGCATGCGCGGTCATGCGTGTTCATACTGGTACCGACAAGAATATTTCTTTTTAAATATTCTCGTTTGGTCGTAGTGTTTGCTCCCGCCAAGGCGAAAGCACTAGTGAAGATAAGGTAAGTATTTAACTTACAAAAAGTTAAATTACAATAAAATTTTTACAATTTGTGAGGTTCTACTTTCACAGTATAAACCAGTTAACATGTTGCTCTTTGGTTTTGTTTCTTTTTAGTTGGTATATTAATTTGTTACATACACCTGCATATGAATATGTCATGTACAAGTTTGAATTTTGTAAGGTCTAAATTGTACAAAATCTGGAATGAGTTGTAACCTATAAAATTAACTTCATAGAAGTTGTACAAGTTATAGCTAACACAGGTTTGGGGTTCCAAAAAGCTCAACCTTTACACTTTGGTTGTGCAAGTTGGATTAAGATTTATATTTATACCAATACATTTCTTAAATGGTTAGTTACATTGAAAACACTGGAAAGAAAATATAATGATGCAAACATAGTCTTAACATCTGATATATTTGAGTTATTACTTGATTAATAGTAATAGTTCTTGATGAACACAGGACTGCAATTGCGACTGCATGTTTCAATTATATACCTGTTCCATACAATTTACACCTGATATCTCATGTCATTTTTTTTTACCTATTTTTCTTGAAATATAACATAGTTACGTTTCCAACTGGTTGCTTATTGTAGAAGCAAGTAATCGCTACATGTATAATCTCACAGATTAGGCAATTGCTTATATCTTGATAAGCAGTGCATTTTTAACATTTTCATTTTTTTGGGAAGAGGAAATTGTCATTCATCTTGAAAACAGAGATACAGCATTTTTTAGCAAATTTTGGACCCTGTGGTTAGTAGGAACTCTCTATTTTAAGTCTGAAAAATTTTGAAATTTCCAAAATTCAGGCACCATCTTGTATTTTGCAAGGTTTGAACCCTTGTGGTTGTAAGAACTTAAATTGGTCTTACTTTTTGGTGGATACATCTTGCATCTGGCCACAGATACAGCCTTTGTCTAACTGTTTTTGTTGTTAGTATCAGATGAATTGTCATAACCTCAGTACAGGTATTTAACAGTCACTTCCTTTTGATATGTAGTCTTCCAAATTACTGGATTTAATTACTAAAGAAAGAATTGTAGGGAATGACTTGAATCACTTGAAAAGAAAGAAGGGAGAGGCATATCAGATAATTTTTGACTTGTATAAGTTTACTATCAATAAGATACTTGAGTATAGCAAATAGATTTATATAATATTAAGTAGTGTGATTTTGCTGATCTGAGGCCTTGTAACATTATTAACATTGTTATCTTTCAGAAAATTTCTGATTTTATCACTGACTGTTATTGACTGTTTTCCAGAATTATACTTTGAAAATGGAAAAGGCACCCAGGTAGAGACAAAAAATTGAGTGAAGGTTGTGAAAATACGAGGCTGGACATTTGAAATTTCAATCTACCTTGTTTCACAATTATTGCTTCATTAAGTGTTTTCCATAAATGTGTCAAAGTTTTTCGTTATTATTGTTATCCTAGCCCATAAAGTCAGGATTATAGTCAATGTGTCAGTGGCCCGACTCACATACTGGGTCACACTCTGGACATTTTGATATCTCCTTGAGACTCTGATTTTGTTCGCAATGTTAATGTTGGAGACTTTATCTCAGACCATGCTGCTATACGATGCCAACTCGACTTTTCCCACCCAACAACCTGCATTGGAAAAATGGTCTCTTATCGTAGGTATCATAGAATTGATATCTACCAGTTCCGCAATGACCTCAGTAATATATCATTTGTACTGTACCCTGGAGGAACTGTGGCAGAACTGTATGATCAGTATATGGTTGGTGTTACCCAGGTACTTGACAAGCATGCTCCTATCATCTCACGCATGACAAAAAGGCAGTCAGATGAGTGGTTGTCTGATTCATATCGCATGGCTCGTTCTCTAAGGCGGCAATTTGAATGTATGTGGAGAAAACATAAGACACAGTTGAACAGGTTAAGGCTCCGAAAGCAAATTGCCTGGTGCAATTGACTGGCCAATAAAGACAAGGGTTCCTATTATACCAATCTTATAACTGCGAATATTGATGACCCCAAGAAGCTCTGGCAGTCATTGAGGAAGGTATTGCATCACACCTCTGAAACTGTTCTGCCGGCTCATTCCTCAGAAAAAAGCCTTGCGGACACGTTTGCTTCTTTCTTCACCAATAAAATAAGCAAAATCAGAAACATGTTTCCTACTTCTGGTTCGTTCAATGATACACCTGATTCGGTGCCCCCTGCTTTCAATACCTTTAAGCCTGTAACTGAAGACGAGGTCAGTAAGTGCATCAATGAGTCTCCTAGTAAATCATGCCCATTGGACCCCATACCAACATTCCTCCTTAAGGATTGTCTTGATATACTCCTTCCGTCTATTACCAAGTTGGTAAATTACTCTCACATTGATGGCTCTTTCCCAAGTGCTTTCAAAAGAGCGGTTGTCACCCCCCTCATTAAAAAGGCTTCTCTGCCCAGAAACGACCTTAAGAATTATCGCCCAGTGTCTGGTCTTTGTTTCCTGTCAAAGTTGGTGGAGCGAGTTGTTGCTAAGCAACTTGCATCACACATCAATAATAACAAACTGGACAATCCACATCAATCAGCTTATAAGCCAGGACATTCCACTGAAACAGCTTTATTGTCAATAAAAAACAAGGCCCATCTCTCTCTGGCACGCGGCGAACCTACGGCTCTAGTTCTTCTTGATTTATCAGCTGCGTTTGACACCATAGATCATAATATTCTCCTCGGTTACCTTAAATCCTGGTTTGGTCTTGATGGAACTGTTCTAAAATGGTTTGCTTCCTACCTGAGTGATCGATGCCAGACCATCAAGATAGGCTCCACACTATCTGAATTAAGCAAGCTCATCTATGGCATTCCCCAAGGTTCTGTTCTGGGTCCATTGCTGTTTTCACTTTATACTACACCACTTAGCAAAATCATCCGCCTTCATCCGCATATTAAATTTCACTTCTATGTGGACAGCACACAGCTATACATCCATCTCTCCCATAAGAATGCCTATGCTGCTCTTGCCAAGCTAGATGTCTCTTAGTAAACTGAAGCTCAACCCAGAAAAAACTGAATTTATTGTCTTTGGCTCTAAGGCTCAGCATCAGAAGATTTCCTCCAATTTTCCTGTTAGTATTCTTGGTAGCCTTCTTCATCCGGTTGATTCAGTCAGAAATCTAGGTGTGTGGTTTGATGCAGAATTTTCCTTCTCTGAACATGTCAGGAGGACTTGCAAAGTGTGCTTTCTTCAGATGCGCGACCTTCGTAGAATATCAATGCTACACAAACTCTTGCTTCGCAGTATGCTTCCATTTAAAGTGACAGATTCCTTCCTGTTGTCAAAAGAAATCATCTCATGGATTCTGTATACTTGTTACATATGACATTGCTCCTTAGATTTTCACAAATCTCATTGTTTTATTGCGTTAATACATCCTATCCAATGGACAATTGCTTTACCGGTCGGCGCGACCGGTCCCGCCAAACGCCAGAAAAAGACGTCCTGTATATAATACCAGCAGGACCGGTCAGTAGTGTGCATTCGCTAGGTGGCGCATCATACTTGCTTCCTGTCTAGACAGAGTGACGTCAGTTCATCTTTTTCGTTTGGCGCGTGTAGTGTGCAGACGCGTTTTGAAGTTATCTCCAAGTTTGAAGAAAGCGCGGTTTATTCTACGAATTTACAGCTTATTTTCATCTGAAAATATATATTTTGTGTTACTTACATATCATGGCCTCTCCAGGACTTAAACGAGGCATTATCCAGCATTTTATAGCCAGTTTTTGAAGTTTTTCCTTCTTCTTGTCGTCGAGACGAGTCGTGGGTGGAAGCTCGTGTGTCGTCCCTGCAGCATTCCTTCTTCTAATCAAGCGTATATTTTCCACGATTCACCCTCCATTTAATTCTACTTAGTCGAGTAAACACGGAGTGAGAAGAAATTAGAAGGAAAGAAGAATGCATCGTCTGACGTCATCACTTCCAGCTTATGCTGGTCACGTGACACAGACCTGGTCACGTGATACGCATTCAACTATGGAGGTCACGTGATGCGCTTTTAACAATGGAGGAATCGTGTTTTTTCAACAGAAGTTTTCATCAGAAGACGACCATTTATAAATCAACACCCATTTTTAACTGGCAAGAAGAAATCCAGCAACTAGTCTGTTGGTGTGAGGAAATTAGATGACATTTGGTCACAGCAATCTGGGTGTTTTTGAAGTGCCGGTCATGTGACTTCACAGATCTCCATACACGACCGGCAAGGCTAGCAGAAGAAATTGTGGCTCCACAGATCCCCAAGTGTGACCGGTTCAGCTAGCAAGAAGAAGATGACCCCTTGTGCTGAATTTTACCGGTACCAGCTCTGCTCAGACTACCGGTGGGGTCTCCAGCTAGCCCTCTCCCCCCCCTTTGGCCCTACCTTGGTACGGGTACTGGGGCAGGTTGAGAGTAAGAAGATCTACCAACCGGTTACAGAGGATGGGCCTACCGGGAACCGGTTATAAAAGTTGCTCCAGCTAGCTATCCAGGCCACTGAGTTGATGCTGCCTACAATACCGGTTACAGAGCCCACACACTAGGTGCCGGCTACACAGCCTTCTTTGACCAGTGTGCTTTCCATGGGCTGGTTACAGAGCCCACCAGACCGGTTTACAGGCAGAAAATACAGGTGAATTAGCCAGACTGACCCTGGGCTCTTCAAGAATCTGGTTACAGAGAGAATTTACCGGTTACAGAGAGATCTGCTGCTCCCACCATCCCAGTGCTGACAGCAGGCTCACTGGTTACAGAGTTTACCGGTTACAGAGAGAATTTTCCGGTTACAGAGAGATCTGCTGCTCCCACCACCCCAGTGCTGACAGTAGGCTCACTGGTTACAGAGTTTACCGGTTACAGAGAGAATTTACCGGTTACAGAGAGATCTGCTGCTCCCACCATCCCAGTGCTGACAGCAGGCTCACTGGTTACAGAGTTTACCGGTTACCAGTTACTGAGATATCTGCTGCTCCCACCATCCCGGTGCTGACAGCAGACTCACCGGTTACAGAGAAATCAGTTGTTCCCATGGGCAGAAGGCAACTTAAGTCAACAAGTCCATTGAGGACAACAGGGTCACCAGTTACAGAGATTTGCCAGTGACAGTCAGATAGACAGGAAGTTCTTCAGTAAATTGCCTCAACCAACTGGTTACAGAACCGACCGACCGGGTTCTGGCTTACACAACCATGGACCAGTAGCTTCATACCAAGCCGGTTACAGAGTCTACTGGTCTGGCTTATAGACAGAGAAATTCCGGTGAAGAAACCTGAAACTGGAACACCAGCTTACCGGATTGACAGATCCACCAAGTGATCAAATTATGATACAGACCTGTGGCTGTCTGAATTCTTGGTTACAGAGAAGCACCAGTTTACCGGTTTTTTACCAGTTAAGTGGCTTACCGGTTAAAACCTGAAAGAAAACCTGAAGATTCCACCATTACAGACAGGAAAAGGCAGTTCTTTCAGATAAGCCTACCCCTGCTGAGACGTAGTCGCCCAGTTCTGCCAGCTCAAATGAGTTTTTTCGCAGAACTGTGGATCCACCAGGAACCGGTTACAGAGCATTGCTTAACCTATAACCGGTTAGGCCCTGGTACTGGGCAGGCCCACAGGACTGGCTAACAGACCAGCAAAAGTGTTTTAAGGGTCCAAATGGCCATCTTAGACCAACCAGTTGCTGCCTGAGGAATCTGGTTACAGAGAAATTCTTAGACCAGTCACTCGTCCTGGTGAGATGGCTGTCTCAACCTGCCGGACCAGTCAGCCAGCCTACTGTCAGGACCTCCTAGCTGGTTCAAGTGACTAGATATAAAAAAAAAAAAAAAAAAAAATTCTTGTACAACTACCTGTCGGCCTTATCAGATCCACACCAGCCAGTTACTCTTGCCAGTGAGATGCGGAACTCAACCAGACTGGTTAGACTACTGCCAACAAGAAGTCTGCTGTACCAGTTATTCTAGAGGTTCATCAGTTTTTGTTGCTAGTTCCAGTGAGATACCATTGATCCAGCCTCCGAATCTGGCAAACCCAGCTTGCCTTTTACCCAGCTTGTGACCAGTGTCAGCTGACACCAGGGGCCTGAGTTTGCAAACTCAAGCTTTCCCTCAAGATTACAACCCTTTTCCGGTTTGTTTCACAACTCAGACAATGTGAAATTTATCTGTTAATCGGACCGAAGGTCACAGTGTTCATAAATGTATTTCTACAGTGGGGTTCTGTGGAAATGACCTTAGGTCACAGATCCCCTTTGGATGGTTTCCTACTGTGTGGATCAGTGGACCTGTCGCCAGTGTTGACACTGGTATTTTTGCACCAACCTGCCTGTTCAAACTTGGGCCGCCCTAGGGGCCAGCCCCAAGTTTTATATGAACCTCGCAGGAAGGCTACACCCTCCCCTTCCGGAAACAACCAGTTTGACCAGTTCTCCAGGCAGGTTTTTGGTTCAGTATCCTAAATGATTCAGATGGAATTTCACGAACCACAGGAACCTCTCTTCAGCCAGAGGAGTGGCTAACCTCAAGGTGCATACTCCCTCGCCCCTTTCAACCAACAAGGAAATGCCAGTTCCCACCAAACTGGTCTCCAACGTACACAATCTCTAGTAGCTTTGTGTCAGGAGAAAGTTTGAATGGTATCATGGAAAATTAGAACTGGACCTCGAGCAAGCCTTCGACTTGAGAGGCTACCAGTTCAGCCGGAAAGAGGGCAAGGTGAGACCCACCCTAGAGCATTTGCAGACGTTCTCTGCAATCCAGAAACTTCTCTCCGGACAAACATGCCCGGTCCAGCGGCTCATGCCCCTGATAGCATTACTGACAGCCATAGCAAAGCCCGTCCACATAGGTGGCCTTCCTTATCAGGCCGATACAGTGGCACTTGATAAAAAAGCTGGAGAGTACCTGAATCACCAAAAGGTGATCCCAGTTCACTCCACCCTCAGTTAAAATGGTGGCTGCAGGAAGACCATGTGCTTCAAGGTCAACCATTACACCTATTGAATATGCTCTGCAAATCCTTATAGGTGCATTAAGAAGGGTGGGGTGCTCACTTAAGGGAACACGCTGCAAGGGGAACCTGGCCCCTTCCGAAGCAAGTTACACTTTAATATCTGGAATTAAAGGTGGTCTTTTAGCCCTAAAGAGTTCCAAAACCTGTGCTTGAACAATATTGCTGTTGTAGCTACAGACAACCCCATGGTGGTTTTCTGTATAAAGGGGGGGATGAAATCCGACCCTCTTTAGGCCCTCTTGTGGAGAATTCTGACCTGGTGTACCAAACACAGGTGACTGAACCCGACACATCCACAGCCGGCTATCCAGGCTATCCAGGCTAGGACAGACCATTCAAACAAAATGGTCCCTCCATCCAGAGGTATTCAAGCAATATGCTCCCGGTGGCAGCATCCTCAAGTGGACCTGTTTGCCACCAGGTTCAATAACTACATCTCTGTCTCACCAGTTCCAGATCCACAAGCCTGGGCAGTAGATGCCCTCAGTCTACCTTGGGAGGATCTGGACCCATATGCCTTCCCACCAGTAGCTATCTTGGGCAAAGTGGTGGGAAAGTTGCAAGACCACCCGTGCAACAAACTCATTCTGATTGCACCAGGGTGGTCCAACACGCCTTGGTTCTGGGACCTGGTAACCATGTCCAGTCAGATCCCACTGTGTATGCATTTTCTGCCTGACCTTTGATTCAGCTACTCAACCAGACCCTTCACAGGAACCTGGTAAATCTGAATCTACATGCCTGGCCCCTAGAGCCCCAGCTACCAAGGAAGCAGGGCTTCCCTGGGGCAGTGGCAGCTCGAATTGAGGCTCCTCAAGAGGATTAACCAGATCAGTCTATGAGGCAAAGTGGACCATATGTTTTACAAGTGGTACCTCAGTAATCAGGTGGACTTCTGGGCACCACCTTTTTAAAAGCCATAGCTGACTTCCTTCTGTACCTTTTTTCAAGACAGGAAGTTACAGCCGGGCACCATTGATGGCTATAGACCAGCCATTGTTTACAATTGGGAAATTTGCCCATTAATGTCAGCAAGAAAAATCTCACTCATCTGGATAGTCCACAGAGACAGATCCAAGGGAAGAGGGGCATCCTATCTTGGAACCTTTCCCTGGTTCTCCAGCTAACAAGGCTCCTTTTGAACCCTTTAAGGAGGCCTCCATGAAGCACTTGACTATCAAGACTGTCTTCCTGTTGGCCTTGGGTTCAGGCAAGCGAAGAGTGAGATCCATGCTTGGCTGCATAACAACCTCAGACACCAGACTGGTCCATGGTGTCTTTCTAGCCCTCAGCCAGCCTCCCTCCCAAGAATCAGCTGGCCAAAGAGAGTCCAGACAGTGTGGCCCCTTGGTTAATGCAGCCCTGATCCCCACTCTGGATAAGTCACAGGTCCTTGTGTCCAGTCAGAGCCCTGTGTTACCATCTTGGGCATAACAAGGAGCTGGTCATTGTCTCCTTCCAAGAAAGGTTTCGACAAGGACATCTCTTCTGCCACCATCTCGTGGATCAAGCTACTGTGATCCTATGCTATGAGCTCTCTGACCAGCAAGCCCTCACCTTACATCAGATCAAAGCCCATGATGTTAGGGCCTTTGCTGCTTCTAAGGCATCCCAGTCAGGAGTCTCCTTAGAACAGTCCTCTCAGCCTTCCACTGTAAGTTATATATCACCTTCACACAGTTCTGAAGGATGTGGCTAGGGCTGATTTAGAGCCTCTTTACTTGGGCCTAGTAGTGGCTGCTCAGCAGATCCACAAATAGCCCTTATATTGAGATTTGTATACATGTACATATACATGTAAATAGCTCAGGAATCTAATTGACATGCTTCCTTCGGGAGGTTTATTTGCCTTCTGGGACTGAACTCATCCCTCTCTTCCCCTACCTCAGAGCAGGTCTGTAAAAGGGGGGGGGGGGGGGGCAATGCTGGTATAGCCCCGTCAACCGGGCTCTGGTAACCACCATGGACCTATAGGTGTCCTGACTAAGTCAGCCTAGACCGTAGGGTAAAATTTTGTTACCATTTATGAGTTCATTCTAAGTCCCTAGTAACTTACCCGCCGACCAAGCGGTAGTTATTCAGCAATTGTCCATTGGATAGGATGTATTAACGCAATAAAATTGCAAATTTAATAAGTAAATTAAATTTTTATAAGTTAATACCCTATCCAATGGACAGGCAAGGCCCTCCCAACCGACCCCGCTATCAGCTTACTAGGGGTCTAAACCTGTTTAGACAACGAAAAAGATGAATTGACGTCACTCTGTCTAGACAGGAAGCAAGTATGATGCGCCACCTAGCGAATGCACACTACTGACCGGTCCTGCTGGTATTATATACAGGACGTCTTTTTCTGGCGTTTGGCGGGACCGGTCGCGCCGACCGGTAAAGCAATTGTCCATTGGATAGGGTATTAACTTATAAAAATTTAATTTACTTATTAAATTTGCAATTTATTGCCCATTAAGATGTTCCTGCAGGCTTGCGCTCCTGCCTGCTGAGGCTGGCAATTTTTAATACATATTACTCAAGCACAAAAACTGGTAATATATATATATATATTGAGCTTTCTTGAAAGTCCAGCACAGGAGACATTATATAAGTGGAATCAGAGTTGTCAGTCAAATTTGGGGAGAAATTCAACCCAGGCTTGAGGTACCAATATCATCAGATACTGTGTGTTTTTGGAAGTTGGTCATAACTAAAGCTAATTCCTGTGGGTATTTGGGGTTATACATTTATCTTCTCTGTATAAAAGGACCTGCAATGACAAAATCTATCTTTGAGTCAGTGTTATGGACTGTTTTTGTATATGGTAAAGACCCATGTCAAAGGGAAATTAACAGTCACAAATATAGTATGTCAGAAATGAATAAAGATTAATAAAGGAGGGTATAAACCCAAATATTTGGAAAAGAAATTTTAACAAAAGCAATGGAACATTCCTGAAGAGAAATAATGCAAATATTTGAAAAAGTTATTTTTTTATGGATACAAAGGATTTTTCATTATAAAGACCGGAAATGCGCAATAAACGAGAATGCTTCTGTGTGCATAGACTCAGCAGGCCATAATAGGAGAACAAATGCCATCTAAAAACCGCAAGTGTAGTTTCAAATTTCTCGATTGTTTGTTAGTAGTAAAGTCGTCTGCTTTCACGAGGGTGCGAAATTGGGCTTATTTCCTGGGTTGAAGCAAGTGTTTTGTAGTGGAGAGAAATTATTTTTAAATATGTTTCATGTTTCTGACATTGTTCAATACAAAAACTGTGACCATGTTATAATGGACATAAATGAACCTTCCGGAGAATATATATTGCGGAATTTGGATAATGGAGCAGAAATACATTGCAAAAAAGAAGGATTAAAAAGTCCCCAATTGAAACACTTGAAATTTTCAAGGATGAATGGATAGAGAAAAATGTTTCTGGACACGAATGTGGAAATTTTGACTTACAAGTAGATGATTTCTTGGTGGATAGCAATGATGAGATAAATATTGAGGCCATTATGCAAGATCATAATTATGGGAAAAAAGATATAGATGCACAGCAAGCTAGTGACCGAGGATTTGAAGTACAGGAAATAGAGATAGACAATAAAGAACAAAAACCAAAATGCAGAAACAAAGTATTCTCTGAAAGTGATTTAGCTACTTTGTAAGATGCCAATACTCTTGAAACGACAAAACAAAAACCAAGTGGGCAGTTAATCATTTTAAAGGTAAGAGTTCTAAATTTTATAGATATAATTTATGATTAAAATGAGTGACTTTTATTTTTATGTCAGCTGACTTGTCAGTCAGCTGACATTATGTCGTCACTCTGCGGCGTGGGCGTACGCGTCCGCGTGAACAACTTCTCCTCCAAAACTACAAGGCCTAGAGACGTGCTGTTTTTTTTAAAAGATACCTTATCTATCGAGGATGAAAAATTGTTCAAGGCATGCAAATCTGTCTGTTCGTCTGTTTGCTAGAGACATTACAAGGGGGGTACCCCCACCAAAAGTATGAAAATTTCAACACTTAATCACAATTTTCTCAGTGACTATTGCAGGGATTTCTCTCATATCTTGCATATATGTACTAGGCCAGAGGTAGATTCTCTTGTGTGAGTATGAGACCTGGATCTGTCTTACTTTTTTTTTTAATAAATTTTTTTAATAATTTTTAATGCATTAAAATTCATGAAATCATGCACAAAATCATTTATAACTTGAAAAGTGTTGCATTTAGAGCATTTTGTTAAAATATGTTATTCAGCTACTTTTTTCATAGCTACAATATGGTGAGTAAGTTGGGTGCCTGTCTCAATAGCGAAGTGAGTAATAGCTACTTTTGGGCTTTTCAGTAACTTCCATCATGAGTAAAATCACTTGTAACTTAAAAACTATTGCATTTAGAGAATTTCGTATAAATATGTTATTCAGCTACTTTTGGGTCAGCTATAACATAGTAAAATTTTAGACCTGTAGCTCATGGCATAGCTGAGTAATAGCTACTTTTAGGTTATCACTGTTGAGTAAATCGCTTATAACTTCAAAACTATTGCATTTAGAGAATTTCGTATGAATATGTTATTTTATTGCGAAAAATACACTTACCATTTCCTGACCATTGCTATATGTTGGTGCCATCCAACTCACTGGCCAACGTTGAGAAACGTTTTAAGAAACCTTAAGAGGCCAGTGAGTGAGTGTGAACTAGCATGTCCCCCTAGTGGTCATGTGACCACGCTAGTAAACAACCTTCATTATTTTTGTTGGCCATCCTAGAGTGTGGATGTGTTATTTTAATTTGGATTTTTATTAGTATTTGGAGTTCTTGTGGGAATTTGAGTTCTGTGGTAAGGCGTCTGTGTTGACAATGTCTTCTCAGGACGAATTTAAGAGAAAAGGACAGAGGATTAGACTTTTGTGGCCATTTTTTGGTGGATGGATGACCACTATTTTAAGATGGCGGCGTGGATGTATCGTTGTTGGATGAAGACTTTCTTCTCAGATTCCTTCTTTTTCTTCAAAAGACATGTGTTACTTGAGATGAGACAAGTTCTTTATTTTTATGCAAATTTTCACAAGTTCTTTTACACTGAAACTGTCGGCAGTCTTACTAGCTCCGACAGGGACAGTTTACATGTTGCTAGGCGACAAATGGAGGCAACCTGAAGAGAGGAGACAATTCGATTGTCATAAGCTATTCTCACGTCGGGTTCTGAAAGCCAGGCGTTTTGGTAGCATATTTATCACTGCGTCAATCTCACTCGAATGGGTGTCCGGTGGGTTTCCCCGGTGAGAGCAGCCATCATAATTTCATTGGTTGCTGCATCGTGGACAAGTTCCGGATGCAGAATTGGTCTGCTACATCTTTTAATTCTTCCGGTGTGTTCAGTCGGAACTTTTCCCGGAGGAAAATACCTGCATGATGTCATCCGAAGACAATCGAGTTTCCATACCTCCCTAAAGGTCCGGAATCGGGTTGTTAGATGTCCGGAGTTGTGTTAGAATTAGCTTTTCATTCTGTGGTGTTATGCAGGTTTTCTGCTGGGAGCCGGCACCGGTACATAAAACTATGTGTACCTATTGTCAGATTTTGTCCAAGAATACAGGTTCTCTGTGTTTCTTGAAGCATAATCATGTCACATCTTGGAATTTAGTAGTTTGAAGTTATCTAACAGTACTTCTGTCAGGAGGTCTTCAAGGAAGCATTATCAGCAGTGCCTTGACCAATTCTTCAATTTGTTACTCCTCAGGAGTGTTACAAGTCTTGCTTTTCATTCTTAATGAGGTTTTCTCCTGCTGAAATCTTTGTCAGATTTCCAGGAAGACTTCATTTTGTCAACTCGGGGATGTAGTGTTTCTTCTGTCTGGGAAGGAGCAAACTCCTACACATGGCTAGAAATGGGATAAAGTGCCTCAGGACAGTTATTTTTGTCCTTATTCTGACATTTAATCCTTTTTTACTGTTACAAAAATCTCCTCCTCAGTAGGATTTAGACGAATTGGGAGTAATCTGTTAAGAGGAATGTTTGTTCAGTATTGACAGATATTCTACACCTTACATCTTAAGATAGTAAGAGGATTATTATTTGAAACCATACATTCTTTTCACAGAGGTGACAGTAACAGGAATGAGTACTTTGCCATGTTTCTAAAGCAGTTGTGGACATGTCTTTTTAAAATAAATTAATTAAATAAAGTGCGAGAGACAACAGTTTTCATAAAAGCTGTTTATGAATTGATCGACAAAAGGGCGATAACACCAGTGAGATGGTAATATTGCTGCAATTTTGCAGTTTATCGGTTGTGATAAGCTGGAAAAGATGGCTACCACTAATAGTTCAGGTCAGTTAAACAAGTCTTTACATGTACCTTAATTTCACACTGTTGGGATTTTCGCAATTGGTTACTAGTAACTGGATGAGTGTGTAACTCGCTTCCTTACAGTGGCATTCTTTCTTAGCCGGATGACGTGAATTTTATTGATGACAGATCATACCAGTTCACTGCCTGTTTACTATGTTAGTGGATGGAGAGACTTGTACAGTTAAAAGAACGCATCTCGATTTGTCAGTATATAGACCATTTCATTGCTTTGCTGTTTGAAATGGTTTATTTTCGACTCTGCTGGTATCAAAGGATAGTGAACCTGATGGCTGTTGTAGAAGGCATTGGGTGTCACCACTTCATATACATTTGGTACATAGAAAAAAAAAAAAAAAAAAGCCAGGGTTGGATCATGGTTCTGGTTGGCAGCTGGCTTCATAGGATAAGACGAGGCCATTGGGTCATTTTGTTTTTCGGATGACCCCAAGGCTATCTTCTAGGGTTCCAGAGATATCCTTAGTCTTGTGACATCTTGACTAGAGCACCAAGGTTTTTTTACACATACCAAAGCAATTTCTCCAGTTAATGGTTCTAAGGAAGCCATGTCTTTGGTGGCGGCATGGCTTCATAGGAGAGAACAGTGCCATTGGGTCATTTGTTTATCAGGTAACCCCAAGGCTATCTGCTAATGTACCACAGATACCACATATAATACACAGATAATGTACCAGTTTTTCTGTTCTCAGGGATCATCTTCAGATGGTGGAACGACTTTTCAAATTTGCAGGAGCTCCCATTACTTCATCAGAAGGAGCACAATCTCCTGTTATTAGATGTTTTCTTTAAGGGTTGGGATGCACAATTATGGCATCAAACAGCCAGTGGTCTGTTGTATCATGAGGGGTCAAGACTCCACATTAACAGGGCTACTACCTTTAGAATCATTTGGAAGTCTGATTCGGATTCTGAATCTGTTGATTTCCACAGACAGTTCTTCAGTGGTTTCCTATCTGAACAGGTAGGGAGGTATCCACTTTCAGGAATGTTTTCCTTATCTGAAGAATCATGGGTTCAGATTCAGGCATATCACTTCCCAGGGTGTACAAATATTCCAACAAATTCTTTGTTCATGAGAGTCAAGATGATTCAAATTGAATGTGTTTTGGATGACTTTTGAATCTTCTATTCTGATTCAGGTGTTCAATCAAATCTGTCTTTGATTACAATCACCAATGATGGGTTTGTTTTTGCAACTAGTTTGAACCACAAGCTTGTCTTTTTCAACTTTTCTTGGGATGGACTGGACAGTTTGTTTGGTCCTGTGACCTTGATTCTTCAGGTGATGCAGGTGAATCATTTGGCTTCTAAGGCTCCTTTGATTTTCAACCTGTAGTCATTCCTGCTTTGGAACCTTCTTTAGATCATGCTTTGGTGCAAGATAGGTTTCTTGGTCCAGTGAGAGCCTTGAGAGGTTATCTTGATAAGTCAAAGATCTCAGGAAAGGCAAGAAAATTCTTTTTGTAGCTATTAAGAAGGGCTACTCCAAGATTTCGGTGCAGAATCATCTGGATTGCATCAGAGTGGCTAGGGATGTCTTATTTTTGGGATCTGGTGGATCTGTTCCACAAAGGTTCCTTTTAAGGCTTCCCTTGCTGGTGAGTTCAATCTTTCTGCCATTGGTATCCAACAACCTGAATCTTAAGCTTCCAGTGTATGTGTTTCCTTTCTTAGACTGTGGAGCTTGGGGAACAGGTGCATTACTCATTTCTTGGGAGGATCTGGACAGCTTTGTGTTTGTTCCAGTGGCTCTCATTCCTCAGGTGACTCAAGATGATCACCTACAGGTGCAGAATCATCATGATTGCACCAGGATAGCCAAGGATTCTTCAGGTGATTTAGAAGATGACCACCTTCAGGTGCAGATTCATCATGACTGAATCATGATGGTCATGGTGGATGTTTCTTGGTTGTGGGACCTGGTAAATCTATGCACATCTGAGGCTTCTTTGTGGTGAACTTCTCAGTTACTACTTTTCTTGATGTAGCAAATTTCCTTAATTATTTCTTTAAGGAAAGGAATCTTAAGCCATCTACTATTGCTGGTTATAGAATAACAATGGTAGAATGCTTTCCTTGAAGGGGAATAAGTCTCTAGTATAGATTGTTGACATATTTCTATAGAGACAATCCAGTAGCCAATAGGTTAAGCCTTCTTTACCTTTTGTCTCTGGTCTTGTTTGGTCTCACCAGACAGCCTTTTGAGCCTTTGGGGAAGATTTCTTGGAGGTTATTAACTTTCAAGACGGTCTTTCTTTTGACTTTGGCATTAGGCAAAGGAAGAAGGGTATTCTCGTTAGCTTTGTCTTCCCTTACTTTGAATGAGTATTGCTCACAAGTGGCTCTGGCCATTTATTAGCCAAGAATCAGTTGGCTTCGGATGGGCCTACTTCAGTTAAGCCGGTCGATATGCCAGCTCTCAATCACTGGGACAGCAGTTTTACTCAAGATAGATCTCTTTGTCTTGTGAGGTTTTGAAATACTTTTACTTGGGACAAAGGATTCAATGAGGAATTTTGTGTCTTGTCTGTGCCTAGTTAGGAAGGCTTTACAGCAGATATTTTCAGGTCAACTATCTTATCTTGCTGTAGGCAGACTAGCTTTTTGACTAAGGAAAAGTCAAATTCTGACTCAACAGCAGCGAGTCAAAGCAAGAATCTTTAGGTTTTAGTATAGGGTTTCTGTATATGAATTTTCAGATGCCTGTTACTGGAAACCATAACTTTTTCACCAATTTTCAGTCTCACCTGCTTGGTTTGCCTGTGGTCAGACTTTGATATGGTGTCCTACAGTTTTGTTATCTTATAAGTATATGTGTGATACCTATTTTGATACTTTAGTATGCATTTGCATCTGTATGTCTGTCATACTATCTGTCTTTATTTTAGGCAGAATTGTTGACTTCATTCAGGCTTGGAATAACACAATATGCTGATGACACTTCCAATATTTGTGTCACCTGTGTGGGTGTTGGATGGTTGTCTAGATACAGCATTCAACTGTGGCAATAACTGTCAGTTTGTGAGAACTTCAACTACATACTATGATTTAGGGGATCTGTATGGTATGTGGTGACTGTTGGAAGTTTATATGTTGTTATATGCATGTAAATTTCAATGTAGACTTCTCATATTGTTTCAGTTGTAGGCTAGGTAGTGAGTCTCTGTAATGATTACTTCCTTCCTACAACAGCAACAACAACAAGGCTGTGTTGTTTTGTTGTGCTCAACAGTTCCACTGCCTCATCTGGGAGGTGAGTTTGGATCTGAATGCCTATAGGATTGTGCTGTGTATGATAGCTGTGCAGAGTGGTGTACTGGGTCTTTATATTCTAGTACTGCCCTCCTTCCATGAAGGCTGCATTCAGCAATGGTCAGAAAATTGTAAGTGTATTTTTCGCAATAAAATTGAAAAATTTTGTTGTAATTTTAATTTTTATTAGATAAATACTTACCATTTCCTGACCAGAATAGTCCCCCCCTACCTCCCCGCAGATTCAGTACTAGGGGAGTATTTTCTGCAACAAAAATAATGAAGGTTGTTTACTAGCGTGGTCACATGACCACTAGGGGGACATGCTAGTTCACACTCACTCACTGGCCTCTTAAGGTTTCTTAAAACGTTTCTCAACGTTGGCCAGTGAGTTGGATGGCACCAACATATAGCAATGGTCAGGAAATGGTAAGTATTTATCTAATAAAAATTAAAATTACAACAAAATATTTCAATTCAGCTACTTTTGGGTCAGCTATAACATAGTAAAATTTCAGACCTGTAGCTCATGGCATAGCTGAGTAATAGCTACTTTTAGGTTATCACTGTTGAGTAAATCGCTTATAACTTGGAAACTATTGCATTTACAGTATTTTGTTTCAATATGTTATTCACCTATTTTGCGATCAGCTATAACATAGTGAAGTTTCAGATCTGTGGCTCATTGCATAGCTGAGTAATAGCTACTTTGAAGTTCTCACTATTGAGTAAATCACTTGTAACTTAAAACCTATTGCATTTAGAGAATTTTGTATAAATATGTTATTCAGCTACTTTTGGGCCAGCTATAACATAGTGAAATTTCAGATCTGTAGGTCATGGCATAGCTGAGTAATAGCTACTTTAAAGTTCTCACTATTGAGTAAATCAGTTGTAATTGGAAAACTATTGCATTTAGAGTATTTCGTATAAATATGTTATTCAGCTACTTTTGGGTCAGCTATAACATAGTAAAATTTCAGACCTGTAGCTCATGGCATAGCTGAGTAATAGCTACTTTTAGGTCATCACTATTGAGTAAATCAGTTGTAACTTGAAAACTATTGCATTTACAGTATTTTGCTTAAATATGTTGTTCACCTACTTTTGGGTCAGCTATAACATAGTAAAATTTCAGACCTGTAGCTCATTGCATAGCTGAGTAATAACTGCTTTGAGGTTCTCACTATTGAGTAAATCAGTTGTAATTGCAAAACTATTGCATTTAGAGAATTTAGTATAAATATGTTATTCAGCTACTTTTGGGCCAGCTATAACATAGTGAAATTTCAGATCTGTAGGTCATGGCACAGCTGAGTAATAGCTACTTTGAAGTTCTCACTATTGAGTAAATCAGTTGTAATTGGAAAACTATTGCATTTACAGAATTTCGTATAAATATGTTATTCAGCTACTTTTGGGTCAGCTATAACATAGTAAAATTTCTGACCTGTAGCTCATGGCATAGCTGAGTAATAGCTACTTTTAGGTTATCACTGTTGAGTAAATCGCTTATAACTTGGAAACTATTGCATTTACAGTATTTTGTTTCAATATGTTATTCACCTATTTTGGGATCAGCTATAACATAGTGAAGTTTCAGATCTGTGGCTCATTGCATAGCTGAGTAATAGCTACTTTGAAGTTCTCACTATTGAGTAAATCACTTGTAACTTAAAACCTATTGCATTTAGAGAATTTCGTATAAACATGTTATTCAGCTACTTTTGGGCCAGCTATAACATAGTGAAATTTCAGATCTGTAGGTCATGGCATAGCTGAGTAATAGCTACTTTAAAGTTCTCACTATTGAGTAAATCAGTTGTAATTGGAAAACTATTGCATTTAGAGTATTTCGTATAATATGTTATTCAGCTACTTTTGGGTCAGCTATAACATAGTAAAATTTCAGACCTGTAGCTCATGGCATAGCTGAGTAATAGCTACTTTTAGGTCATCACTATTGAGTAAATCAGTTGTAACTTGAAAACTATTGCATTTACAGTATTTTGCTTAAATATGTTGTTCACCTACTTTTGGGTCAGCTATAACATAGTAAAATTTCAGACCTGTAGCTCATTGCATAGCTGAGTAATAACTACTTTGAGGTTCTCACTATTGAGTAAATCAGTTGTAATTGCAAAACTATTGCATTTACAGAATTTCGTATAAATATGTTATTCAGCTACTTTTGGGCCAGCTATAACATAGTGAAATTTCAGATCTGTAGGTCATGGCACAGCTGAGTAATAGCTACTTTGAAGTTCTCACTATTGAGTAAATCAGTTGTAATTGGAAAACTATTGCATTTACAGAATTTCGTATAAATATGTTATTCAGCTACTTTTGGGTCAGCTATAACATAGTAAAATTTCTGACCTGTAGCTCATGGCATAGCTGAGTAATAGCTACTTTTAGGTTATCACTGTTGAGTAAATCGCTTATAACTTGGAAACTATTGCATTTACAGTATTTTGTTTCAATATGTTATTCACCTATTTTGGGATCAGCTATAACATAGTGAAGTTTCAGATCTGTGGCTCATTGCATAGCTGAGTAATAGCTACTTTGAAGTTCTCACTATTGAGTAAATCACTTGTAACTTAAAACCTATTGCATTTAGAGAATTTCGTATAAACATGTTATTCAGCTACTTTTGGGCCAGCTATAACATAGTGAAATTTCAGATATGTAGGTCATGGCATAGCTGAGTAATAGCTACTTTAAAGTTCTCACTATTGAGTAAATCAGTTGTAATTGGAAAACTATTGCATTTAGAGTATTTCGTATAAATATGTTATTCAGCTACTTTTGGGTCAGCTATAACATAGTAAAATTTCAGACCTGTAGCTCATGGCATAGCTGAGTAATAGCTACTTTTAGGTCATCACTATTGAGTAAATCAGTTGTAACTTGAAAACTATTGCATTTACAGTATTTTGCTTAAATATGTTGTTCACCTACTTTTGGGTCAGCTATAACATAGTAAAATTTCAGACCTGTAGCTCATTGCATAGCTGAGTAATAACTGCTTTGAGGTTCTCACTATTGAGTAAATCAGTTGTAATTGCAAAACTATTGCATTTAGAGAATTTAGTATAAATATGTTATTCAGCTACTTTTGGGCCAGCTATAACATAGTGAAATTTCAGATCTGTAGGTCATGGCACAGCTGAGTAATAGCTACTTTGAAGTTCTCACTATTGAGTAAATCAGTTGTAATTGGAAAACTATTGCATTTACAGAATTTCGTATAAATATGTTATTCAGCTACTTTTGGGTCAGCTATAACATAGTAAAATTTCTGACCTGTAGCTCATGGCATAGCTGAGTAATAGCTACTTTTAGGTTATCACTGTTGAGTAAATCGCTTATAACTTGGAAACTATTGCATTTACAGTATTTTGTTTCAATATGTTATTCACCTATTTTGGGATCAGCTATAACATAGTGAAGTTTCAGATCTGTGGCTCATTGCATAGCTGAGTAATAGCTACTTTGAAGTTCTCACTATTGAGTAAATCACTTGTAACTTAAAACCTATTGCATTTAGAGAATTTCGTATAAACATGTTATTCAGCTACTTTTGGGCCAGCTATAACATAGTGAAATTTCAGATCTGTAGGTCATGGCATAGCTGAGTAATAGCTACTTTAAAGTTCTCACTATTGAGTAAATCAGTTGTAATTGGAAAACTATTGCATTTAGAGTATTTCGTATAATATGTTATTCAGCTACTTTTGGGTCAGCTATAACATAGTAAAATTTCAGACCTGTAGCTCATGGCATAGCTGAGTAATAGCTACTTTTAGGTCATCACTATTGAGTAAATCAGTTGTAACTTGAAAACTATTGCATTTACAGTATTTTGCTTAAATATGTTGTTCACCTACTTTTGGGTCAGCTATAACATAGTAAAATTTCAGACCTGTAGCTCATTGCATAGCTGAGTAATAACTACTTTGAGGTTCTCACTATTGAGTAAATCAGTTGTAATTGCAAAACTATTGCATTTACAGAATTTCGTATAAATATGTTATTCAGCTACTTTTGGGCCAGCTATAACATAGTGAAATTTCAGATCTGTAGGTCATGGCACAGCTGAGTAATAGCTACTTTGAAGTTCTCACTATTGAGTAAATCAGTTGTAATTGGAAAACTATTGCATTTACAGAATTTCGTATAAATATGTTATTCAGCTACTTTTGGGTCAGCTATAACATAGTAAAATTTCTGACCTGTAGCTCATGGCATAGCTGAGTAATAGCTACTTTTAGGTTATCACTGTTGAGTAAATCGCTTATAACTTGGAAACTATTGCATTTACAGTATTTTGTTTCAATATGTTATTCACCTATTTTGGGATCAGCTATAACATAGTGAAGTTTCAGATCTGTGGCTCATTGCATAGCTGAGTAATAGCTACTTTGAAGTTCTCACTATTGAGTAAATCACTTGTAACTTAAAACCTATTGCATTTAGAGAATTTCGTATAAACATGTTATTCAGCTACTTTTGGGCCAGCTATAACATAGTGAAATTTCAGATATGTAGGTCATGGCATAGCTGAGTAATAGCTACTTTAAAGTTCTCACTATTGAGTAAATCAGTTGTAATTGGAAAACTATTGCATTTAGAGTATTTCGTATAAATATGTTATTCAGCTACTTTTGGGTCAGCTATAACATAGTAAAATTTCAGACCTGTAGCTCATGGCATAGCTGAGTAATAGCTACTTTTAGGTCATCACTATTGAGTAAATCAGTTGTAACTTGAAAACTATTGCATTTACAGTGTTTTGCTTAAATATGTTGTTCACCTACTTTTGGGTCAGCTATAACATAGTAAAATTTCAGACCTGTAGCTCATTGCATAGCTGAGTAATAACTACTTTGAGGTTCTCACTATTGAGTAAATCAGTTGTAATTGCAAAACTATTGCATTTAGAGAATTTCGTATAAATATGTTATTCAGCTACTTTTGGGCCAGCTATAACATAGTGAAATTTCAGATCTGTAGATCATGGCACAGCTGAGTAATAGCTACTTTGAAGTTCTCACTATTGAGTAAATCAGTTGTAATTGGAAAACTATTGCATTTACAGAATTTCGTATAAATATGTTATTCAGCTACTTTTGGGTCAGCTATAACATAGTAAAATTTCAGACCTGTAGCTCATGGCATAGCTGAGTAATAGCTACTTTTAGGTCATCACTATTGAGTAAATCAGTTGTAACTTCAAAACTATTGCATTTACAGTATTTTGCTTAAATATGTTGTTCACCTACTTTTGGGTCAGCTATAACATAGTAAAATTTCAGACCTGTAGCTCATTGCATAGCTGAGTAATGACTACTTTGAGGTTCTCACTATTGAGTAAATCAGTTGTAATTGCAAAACTATTGCATTTAGAGAATTTAGTATAAATATGTTATTCAGCTACTTTTGGGTCAGCTATAACATAGTAAAATTTCAGACCTGTAGCTCATGGCATAGCTGAGTAATAGCTACTTTTAGGTCATCACTATTGAGTAAATCAGTTGTAACTTGAAAACTATTGCATGTACAGTATTTTGCTTAAATATGTTGTTCACCTACTTTTGGGTCAGCTATAACATAGTAAAATTTCAGACCTGTAGCTCATGGCATAGCTGAGTAATAGCTACTTTGAGGTTATCACTGTTGAGTAAATCGCTTATAACTTGGAAATTATTGCATTTAGAGTATTTTGTTTCAATATGTTATTCACCTATTTTGGGGTTAGCTATCACATAGTGAAGTGCCAGACCTGTGACACATTGCATAGCTGAGTAATAGCTACTTTGAAGTTCTCAATGTTGAGCAAATCACTTATAATTTGAAAACTATTGCATTTAGAGAATTTGGTATAAATATGTTATTCAGCTACTTTTGGGTCAGCTATAACATAGTAAAATTTCAGACCTGTAGCTCATGGCATAGCTGAGTAATAGCTACTTTTAGGTTATCACTGTTGAGTAAATCACTTATAACTTGGAAACTATTGCATTTAGAGTATTTTGTTGCAATATGTTATTCACCTATTTTGGGGTCAGCTATAACATAGTGAAGTTCCAGACCTGTGGCTCATTGCATAGCTGAGTAATAGCTACTTTGAAGTTCTCACTATTGAGTAAATCAGTTGTAATTGGAAAACTATTGCCTTTACAGAAATTTGTGCAAATATGTTATTCAGCTACTTTTGGGTCAGCTATAACATAGTGAAATTACAGACCTGTAGCTCATGGCACAACTGAGCAATAGCTATTCTCAGGCACTGACTGTTGAGTAAATTGGCTATAACTTGAAAAATATTGCATTTGGAGTATTTTGTTAAAATATATTGTTCACCTACTTTTGGGTTAGCTATAACATAGTGAAATTACAGACCTATAGCTCATGGCATAGCGGAGCAATAGCTATTTTCAGGTTCTCACTATTGAGTAAATCAGTTGTAACTTGAAAACTATTGGATTTACAGTATTTTGCTTAAATATGTTGTTCACCTACTTTTAGGTCAGCTATAACAGAGCAAAAATTCAGACATGTAGCTCATGGCATAGCTGAGTAATAGTTACTTTGAGGTTCTCACTCTTGAGTAAATCAGTAGTAACTTGAAAACTATTACATTTAGAGTATTTTGTTAAATATGTTATTCACAGACGTTTTGGTCAGCTATAACATAGTGAAATTGCAGTCCTCTATGTCATGGCATAGCTGATCAATAGCTTCTTTCAGGTTCTCACTGTTGAGTAAATCATTGTATCCAACCTGTAGGAAATCATGGGCTGGGAATCTGTTAATATGGTCCGATTTGACTTTGGAACCCTCCTTCAAGGTCAAATGAGGATAGCCAAACATAAAAGTGCTTATAACTCGCTTATTATTGGTCCTAGAGGTTTGGAATGAAAACCAACCTATAGAAAATCATGAGCTGGGAATTTTTTGGTGTGGTCGGATTTGACCTTGGACCCCTCCTTCAAGGTCAAATGAGGATAGCAAAACTTAAAAGTGCTTATAACTCGCTTATTATTGGTCCTAGAGGTTTGGAATGGAAAACCAACCTATAGAAAATCATGGGCTGGGAATCTTTTGGTGTGGTCAGATTTCACCTTAGACCCCTCCTTCCAGGTCAAACGAAGATAGCCAAACTTAAAGTGCTTATAACTCGCGTATTATTGGTCTTGGAGGTTTGGGATGGTAAACCAACATATAGGAAATCATGGGCTGGGATTCTTTTGGTGTGGTCAGATTTGACCTGGGACCCCTCCTTCAAGGTCAGTTGAGGATAGCCAAACTTGCAATTGCTTAGAACTCGCTTATTATTGGTCCTACAGGTTTGGGATGGTAAACAAGCTACAGGAAATCATGGGCTGGGAATTTTTTTGTGTGGTTGGATTTGACCTTGGACCCCTCCGTCAAGGTCAAACAAGGATAGCCAAACTTAAAAAGTGCCTATGACTCACTTATTATTGGTCCGAGAGGTTTGGGATGGTAAACCATCCTAAATTCTTTGGCTGGGAATCTTTTGGTATGGTCAGATTTGACCTTTGGACCCCTTCTTCATGGTCGAACGAGGATATTGCATTTATAGTATTTCTTTAAATATTTTTAACCTACTTTTTACACTTAAACAATTACCTTGTTACTTTATTTCATAATACCATTTGCAGGGCACAACTTTTTTGTCCTTTTTTTCTGTCAGCTTCGGAATATCTTTCGAACATGCTGTTCAGTTACCATTTACTGTATTTCTGTACAGCCCTTTCCCTGATAATTATGCTTTCCTCTCATTATCACCATCACAAATCAAAAACATTCAGTCAGCTGACACAGTGCCCGTTCACGGGCACTCTCCTCTTGTTTCATAGAGAGATTTATGGTGTAGAAATTAAATATATTAAGAACATTTTCCTATATTTTAGGTTGACTCTGTGAAAGAGGTTTTAGTCAGTCTGAGTATGATGGGCGTGATGCCATTACTGAAAAGCTGAGGCGTTTTTATGGGGAAATAAATACAAAAAAAGGAAAAGACTAAGTATTCAAAGTCAGCTCTCCTTGGCATTAGAGCTGAGATAAACTGCCACGTGACAAATCCTCCGCACAATACAATAATCAACATTTTTCTGGATAAGGAGTTCACCATAGCCAACAAGGTATTGATGGGTCGAATTAGGAAAACACGAGCAGCAGGATTAGATAAAACCCAGCACAAAAAGGCCATTCCAAGTGGGGATGTGGAGAGGATGTATTCCACGAAAGTTTTGAGTAATCATGATCCAGAATCTCTGCTATATGAGGTGTTTTTCAAGGTGGGCCTTCATTTTGGCAGGAGGGGTAGGGAAGATTGGAGAAATTTGAGGAAAGATTCATTTGTGTTTAAGAGGGATGATAGCAACCCTGTATGTCACTTTAAGTCACAATGAAACAACTAAAAAAGTCGTGGCATTGAAAATGAACACGAAAAAGATCAGTGCATGTATTCCACCATTGGAGATGATGACAAATGTCCCATTTGATCTTTAGAACTGTATCTCAGTAAACTAAGCCCCAAAGAAGATGTATTCCTACCAATTTCATTGAAAAACATTTCTCTGGATGAAGATGTTTGGTTTTATGGAGTTATTGGGAAAAACACAATTGGAAATATGATGAAACAAATCTCTCAAAAAACAGGTCTCAGCTCAAAGTACACAAATCACTGTATACAAGCAATGACAACAACAGTGCTGGCCCATGTGGACCATAATGATCTTATAAGTGTAACAGACCATAAGGATCTGAAAAGCTTGTTGCCTTACATCAAAAGTTGCAGAATGAAAAGCGTAGGGAAATGAGCAGCATCCTGAACAGTTATGGAAAGGAAGAACAACCCAAAATGGATGAAGAAAATCAAACCATATCCTCTCGGGTTGCAATTGCATTTCAAACAAGTGATCCCAAATCAATTGAAAACAATTTGTCGTTAAAACTGGAAACAAATGGGCATGAAGATGTTTGACTCAAACAACATCAGTGGTGGAACATTTAACATTAACTTTAACATCAAGAATTGAATGAAAATTATGTTCAGCTTAGACACTAAACATGTATAAGTAACATAATACTTTTGGTTTTATTGTTACTATAAGTAAATGTTATTGTTATTTTATTGTTAAATTAAAGTTGTGAAAGTTTTTCGGGATTTTTTTTCTAACGGCACTCATGCATTATTTGAATTTTTGCCAGGCATAAATAGCGTAACAAATGCCCTCACATTCAGTCTTTATTTCTACAACAAAAAGTCCTTTGATTACATTATGAAATATGTTCTTTGAACTCTGTTTCATTGGTGGCCTAAGATAATAAAATTGTTACACAGCTGCTTTGGAAATATTTACTTATTTGGGGTTTTACATCGCTTTCATCCCTCTACAGGTCATATCACGACTGGTAGTTTTGTGGGCAGAGGAAACCAGTACAAACAGTTGGTCAAGGTTCTGTACTATAAACTGCTGACCATCAGAAAGCAACCACCAACTTTCCCACATAAGGACCAGGGTTTGAACTGCCGATCTCAGAGGTGGGAGCCAAGTGTGTTACCACTGCGCCACCACTTAGGACATAATATTGATTTAAATAGTTGATATTACATCAAGTTGATGTGGGTGTTGGGCGCGAAGTACCGATCCGCGCCATCTCGAGATGGTACTTGCGCGATCTCGTCATCAAAAGATCGCGCGCCCATCTCGAGATTGCTCAAGCAATCTCGAGATGGAGCTGCTCCAACTCACAATGATTTGTATCACAGAATCTTGATGTGATTGGCTGTACTTATGGTCACTGATTGGCCAATTTTATAACACACTGGTCTGAGAAGATGGAACATTGAAAACTTACTTTAGTCCCATGAAAATCTGTTACTTTGTGGAAATTTAAACACTTTTTTCAACGAGTATTGGAATAACTTTCCTCAAGTGTAGCAGTAGTGATACTGGTGTATTTTTTTATTTATGATAAAAACACACTGTGCTTGATGACTTACACAACTTAAGCACTGTATTTGCTTTTTAAAAAATAATATATATATTTTTAATGTGAAAAATTGTAAAAAGTTCTGGTAATAGATGATATTTTTGATCGACTGGATATTTAACCTATTAATTGTATCATAAAAAGCTCAAGCACCACTTCACCTATTTTCAACCAGATAATCTTTAACATTATGGGACAAACGTGCATTATTTATTATCACGATACTTTTTATTTATTCATTTATTTAAAATATAGCAACTGGTTCAATTTAGCAAAAATAAATCCTTCAAATAAGCCCTCTGTTGACATATGTGCATATTTTGTCATTTTTGTTGCATAACTTTGTAAGTACATAGCAGGTTTTATTCAGATTTTGTATGTTAAAAGAATTAACCTGTGCAAATTGTTCTATTAGCATGTCAATGACCCTTTGAGATTTCGTAAAGTCACATGATTAACGATCAATCTTTCATGTCAAACTTGTGTTGCGATCAAAGTTTTTAAAACTTCTATCAGCCGCAGAAGTGAAAGTTTTATGTAGATCAGATTTATGAAAATATTGGGCCCAGTCAGCTTGAGATATTTTAAGTTTTGTAAAAACTCAAACATCTCTTTTGGTGTTCTTAGTATTGCTCCCAGGGCTTTGGGATGTGAAGACAATTAGAGGAAATCATAGGTTGAAATTCTTCAAATAAATGTCACAGATGTAGTTTGAGTGATTAAAAAATCATGGCTGTATATATTTTAGCAGTCACATTTGACCTTTAACCACCTCCTTCAGACTTGGGGTAATGGTTATGTGTAATACATTGTAGTGCATTACATTTAACCAATTAATGTAATGTGACATGATGTTTTCAAATTAATGTAATGGGTAAAGTAATGCATTACATCTGAACAGTAATGTATTATTCAATTACGTTTGCAGTACCTTGGCATTACATTAAACAGATTATGTACACCATTAAGTATAATGAAGACATTATATGGTAACTCGTAGGGATAAAATTGCACAGAGATATAGATTTGGGTCCTTAAAAAGTCTTCATATCTTAAACATTTTTTTCTGAAAAAAGGATAGGATATAAATATCCAGATATTATGTACTGTAGGTCTTTATATCTGATAATCCACACAGACCTCCTTTAAGGTCTTACATTAACCCCTGCAGTATTTACACACCTACACAAACAAGGCCAAAAGGTGTTTTGGTCCCATAGCGCGAGCACAAAGCCATCAGAGACATGAGTATTGCACTAGAATTTACGAAAGTCTGGGGACACAAAGAAATTCCAACTCAGACACATCCCAAAGCTGGTCTAGAACTCAGACGGTCACCCATCCAAGTACTAACGAAGCAAGAAGGACATATGTATGGGCAAAAGTCGAAAGGACATGTGTCCTTTTATCTATTGGAGTGTTGTCAATGTCATCACAGTTTGTAGACAAAAGGACATATGTATGGGCAAAAGGACATGTGTCCTTTTAGCTATTGAGAGGGAAATTCAGAATGCACAGGGAAATTTCATCATCAAAGTCCGGAGACAGAAAAAAAGTGATCTGTAGAAGCGCGAGCTCTAACGAGGCTCGCACGTAAAACTTGACCATGTCAGTTACACTTGTACTGTCTTTGTACAACAGCTCTCTTATTACATCAATGGAGTTAGTGTGAGCTCTCCCTATTTTTGTAGCCGGATTTTCACGGAAATTGTGCTTCCAGCGAGGAATCTGCTCTTCCAGTGTGCATGTTGGTGTTTCTCATTGCTTCCAAGTTCTGATGTCGGTGCCCTTCAGCCATTTAAATACACATAAAATCATAAAAATTGTTTGAGTACTTAGAAAATCATGGCTGTATATATTTTGCAGTCACATATGACCTTTGACCACCTCCTTTAAGGTCATTCTGGGCTATCACAGCTGAAAGCTCTTAAATCTTTTCTATGTCAGTTCTTCATTGTATACTTAATAGCTTTTCATCCTTGTTTCAAAACTGTTCATAAGAACACATCTGTCTCTGATTTTGTGTTTTCAAGTTAAGATGCTCCCTCTTTCAACACTTTTTAATTTTTGGTCATTTTGTCCCCACATTATTGATTGATTTTTACACCACAGCCCTTAAGGGTGGCAGGAAAAAGTTTGTCCGGGCTGTATCTCAGAAACAGTAAGATGTAGGAAGTTGATACTTGGTAGGGACATTGGATAGGGGGTATAGGTGCGCAACGCCATGGTCTGACCTTGATTTGACCTTGCCGTAGTGACCTTGACCTCTAAAATCTTGTCCGGGCTTCCAGGCTATGTCTCGGCAACCGTAAGGTGTAGGAAGTTGAATACTTGGTAGGGACATTGGTTAGGGGGTTTAGATGTGCAACGTGATGGTGTGATCTTGATTTGACCTTACCATAGTGAGCTTGACCTATAAAATCTTGTCCAGGATGTATCGCGGCAACCATAAGGTGTAGGAAGTTGATAAATGGTAGGGAAATTGGTTAGGGGGTGTAGGTATGCAATGTCATGGTGTAACCTTGATTTGACCTTTGACCTTGCCGTAGTTACCTTGACTAATAAAATGTTACCCGGGCTATATCTCGGAAACCATAAGGTGTAGGAAGTTGATGCTTGGTAGGGACATTGGTTAGGGGTGTAGGTGTGCAACATTATGGTGTTACCTTGATTTGACCTTTGACCTTACCATAATGACCTTGACCTTTAAAATCTTGTCTGGGCTATATCTTTTGAACTGTAAGGTGTAGGAAGTTATTTGGTAGAGACATTGGTTAGAAGGTATAGGTGTGCAACGTCATGGTGTGACCTTGATTTGACCTTAGACCTTACCATAGTGACCTTGACCTATAAAATCTTGTCTGGGCTATATCTTGGAAACTGTAAGGTGTATGAAGTTGATACTTGGTAGGGATATTGGTTATGGTTGCAGGTGTGCAACATCATTCTGTAACCTTGATTTGACCTTTGACCTTGTTATAGTGACCATGAGTTTTAAAATGTTGTCTGGGCTAATTTTTGGATTCCATAAGGTGTAGAAGGTTGACACTTGGTAGGGACATTGGTTACGGGGTGTATGTAAATGTATGTGTGAATCATGGTGTGACCTTTTTTCTCTGCCAAAGTGTGTTCAGCTGCCATATTTGAGACATTTTTCTCTTATGACAAAGATATATGGATTGCTGCAACTGATTATTGTATGTACATAATACATAATTATGCTATTTCCATTGACAGCTATTCTCCAATTAATAAATTTTACAGCTTCTTATTTTCTAGTTAACTGATTAATGCTGTCATCTTGCTATTGAATTGTCTTGTTTTAGTACTTTATCTTTACATACATTTTCTTTCTCTTAGATGTTATTTTCTCTACTTAAACATTATTTGGACCTTTATATAAGTGACACTACGCTGAAAGTATTCCGGTCTTTGTACTGTTTAATGACTTCTATATGTCATGTTGAAAACTATTTCCCCAGGCTGTGGGGTACGGGCATCTCTGATGCTATTTTTGTGAAATTATGTGCATGGTTAGAAGTACTTTACCTCAACGTACATTTCTGGATCGTATATATGTTATTATATATTGTACTTAAAAGTTTAACATGTTTTAGCCATTATTCCCCACCTATTAAACAGACTTCTGTGATATCTGATATACGCCTATTACCCTGGTTACATCAACACGTATTTTAAATATTTTTTATAGAGGATAGAGTAATTTCCATCTACTTTTTCACCATTAACAGTGCTCTCATTTGGGGTAATTTGTTATTTTACCAATTCACGATTTCACAAATTGTTAAAAACTAGAAGTTTAAATTGAAAATATATTTGTGTACCCAATGAAGGATTTTGAGTTTCATTAGCATTTTACAGGGCAAAACCTCTATTTTCAAAGATCATGTAATGGCTGCCATACCAGTGTGTGACCCCATACAAAGAAGGCCGGCCAACCAAGGACACACCAAACTCTGGTTCCACTCACACTATCGCTGTAGATTGTCCATAACTGATCATCCTCCCTGCTTCTGTCAGCTTCTGTATGTAGGATCTCTACATAATTGTCAGGATTTGGGGGTTTTACCACACTGCAGATATGGTTTTCATGCGTGGCATCTGGTTGGGTGGTTGGCGGCCAAAATCTTTTCTGGGCTTTATCTCAAAAAACATAAGATATAGCATGTCGATACTTGATTGGAACATTGGTTGGTGCTGTAGGTGTGCAATGTCACAGTAAGACCTTGATTTGATCTTTGACTTTGCCATAGTGACCTTGACCTTTAGCTTCTTGTCTGGGCTATATCTTGGGAACTATAAGGTGTAGGAAGTTGATACTTGGTAAGGACAATGGTTTCGGGGTGCAGGTGTGCAATGTCATTAACAAACTTGGTAGTATATTTCATGTTATATTGTTCATGACAGTAATTAAACAGCGGTGTGTCTGACAAGTGTAGAAAAAACAAAAGGGGGTTGAAAAATCCATATACCTCTTTGTTTTTCCTAGGACATGGTTATCCAAGTTATGAACTTGGTGTTCCAACAGATCCTTCCATTATTATATATCAATATTGCACGTGTCGTAGGGGCCACGGTGGTGCAGTGGTAATACTCGCATCGCTCCTCGGAGGTCAGCCATTCAAACCCCAGACCCTATGTGGGAAAGTTGGCAGTTTCTTACCGATGGTTGGCAGTTTACAGCATAGAACCTTTTTCAAACAAAAAAGATCTTCAAAGAGTGTTTGGCTGTCATATTGGACTGTTCATAACTTTTTCAGAAATCAAGAATATGTCACAAATGGTAGGAGATGCAACACTGCTAATTAAGTTCATTTTCAACTTTATTTTCAATACTTCAAATGTCTCGGAAATAGATATTCTAAATATTCTTCTTTCTTTGAATGTGTCTCTCTCTTGAATTGTTTCTACTTCATTATGATATTATTGCAACCATAATATTCAAATTTATTATTTGACCTCTTGTAACAGCACACTATTTGGTAATCATAGAAAAGTTCATATTTGGCACAAAAACTGGTTATATCAGCGACAGCATGTGCAAGTTAATGGTTTGACTCGCACACCATTGTAGTATTTTAATCTGTCTTAGAAACCATCAGACATTGAAAGTTAATTTTATACATTGGACGTTGGTGATGTGTCACCTGACCATTTAGTCTTAAAGAGTTTGCACATATTATAGAGCTGCAACAAAATGATCTGAAATTGTTGTACCCTTGATGCGACTTTTAATCAATTTCTACATCTGATTTATATGTAATTTTGTTCTTGAAGACTTTCTTTGACATATCATGGGTCTTCATAAAATGGTGATAATTTGGACCTAGGTATAACTCTCATGCTGAAGATTCCCTTAAAAAGTTAGACAGAAAACCTACATTCTCAAAGATGCCTTACCTGGACCAATGATAAGGTAGTAATAAGTATCATATCACCCTTTTTGTCAGTTTGTGATCATAGTAGAACCACCAGTCCCGCCTGTGAAATCATGGATATACATGTAGAAATCCTGGTGGACACAGTTTCATTTCAATAACTCGTCGATGCACCTCTATGCAAAATATACTGGTGGGTATTTGAAATGAATGTGGATTACCTTGGTTTTTCTGTGGTTACCATAGAAATGTTAGTGTTTAGTTTTATAGTCATGAAAAGGTATTTTGACTTTTCTCGACTTTAAAATAACCTTATATGGCATGTGAAAACTTCAGGCATGCAACAGTTCATACGAAGGCATTTTGAAACCTATTTCCAGTCATTGTGTCACATGTCTCTGCCTTGTAAATATGCCAGAGTTTACACTGAAACATCTAAACAATATTAACACAGAGAAAATATTTCATGGAAAATATAAACTTTCTGCAATAGAATCTTTATTTGAAATAAAAACAAAATTAACATTTAAATGCATACATTTAAATACTGGTCACAGTACTAAGTTCCTCAAAGTTTTTCGTTCAAATTAGTTGTGTCTTGTGGATCCGTCCTTAAAACATAATTATGGTCAAATTATGAAACAAAAAAGTAGCGTGACTTTATTGTAGTCCCACAAAATGAGTTATTGGTGGAGCTTTGACCATGAGTTCATCATACCTCTTGTAGAAATCCTGCAGTCTATTCATGTAAGTATCCTCATGATATGGTAAGCCATGTTGTTTCAGAAAGCTGCTCACTAGTGGCTTTATTTTCAGACACATGTTGTCTGACAGCCTTGGAAACAGGTGGTGTTCCACATGGCAGTTGATAAGAGAATGCCCCATCACATAATCCAGGACTATATTTCTGGATAGATTTAGCACCCCAGTTGCCATCTGGTATAATCTAACTGGTCTGGCCTTCTGCGAATACATGGGCAGGCCAATATGCTGGAAGATATTGATGTGGATATAGGGAATCACAAACACAGCTCGAAAGACAAAAATATAGAAAAGTGCTCCAGTTTTGGAGAAGTCAGCAAATTTGGTCAGCACAATAATATGGCAAGCAAGACCAGACAGCATAACCGTAAGGAACTTCAGCAACTCTTTGAACCTCTTCAACTCAATCAACTGTTGTGTAGCTACAACTGGAGTGATCACAGGCACAATAAGTGGTGCAAAGAACAAGTAAGCTATCCTTCCAAGAAAAGGCGCCTTCCAGGAACTTGAATCCCCAAGACCAATGATGTTAGTATAAGGGTGATGTATATCAATGTGTATATAATGCGCCATCCAGTGTGAATAAGAGCCAATGAATTCTGTTGTGAACAAACTCAAGAATTTCTTCAAGCTTCTGCTTTCTGTCAGACTCCCATGAGCCGCAAGATGCCCTGCTTTGTTGGCCACAATGCAGTGAGCTGCACCCAGCAAGAAGGTAGCTATGACCATGTTGACTGTCCCTCCACTTCTCAATAGAGTCAAAGCAAAGGGAACTGTTGTTAGCATAAGAAGGATGTGCATCCAATCCACCCCATACCTTTCCCACCACGAACTGGAACGTACGACTTTCTGAACTTTCTCATTTAACTGAGTAAATGTTGGAAGAGCTTTCACATTCACCTCCACAAAAACCTCGGGTTCAGTTTGACTCGCAATGCTATCTTCGTTTTCACTTCTGTTATCATGTTGTTCCTTTGGAGCCATATTTCTTTGGTCAAGGTATTGGCATGTACACAGATGTTTTGATAGCTATCACATTTATACTCTAAATTCAGTGGGTGCCTAGAGAACGCGTAAATAGTCCACGTCTATTCACTGACAAAAGAGACACAGAAAGGTCATCTGTGCAAGAATCATTCTGTTGTTTTGACACCAACAGCCTTTATTAAATGGCCCGTTAAGGATTTTTAAAGTTCCCTGCAATGTTACCAGTTAGATACATAAAACTACAATTGCATACACTATACACTGCAATACTTGAACAATCCCTGTGCAATACTCATCGATCACCAAGCTATTTGTGTTAGCCTATCGATGAAACAATTACCACTTGAGTGTTGGGTATATCTTTAAGAGGAATACCGTGATGAAAGACTTTGAAACACATTGTTTAACCCACGTATACTGGAAACTATAACAGCTTTTAAGTTCTCGTTTAATTAGTATGGCTATTATAACTGCACGACAATAGCCGAGATTTCCATTTTGTGTAAAATATGTAAATGGTCAAAACTGTATTTACAACAGATCTATGAAGTGTGTGTTACCTCCATGCCACACAATATTAATCCATTATCACACCAGATGCTGACCTTTTCCGCTTCCAGCCTGTGTTCTCTCAGCATTGTATTATTCCATTAAGATCAAGCCAAATTTTTATTTCTCTACTTGATTAATTTTGTGAAAGCTGTTGTTGCTTTGGATAATTTGGTCTGATTATTTATTCATTAAGCTTATATTTTGTAATACTGAAGAAACCTCAAGAAATATTGATTTAAAACTATTTAGAACATCATATGAAAAGACATTTTTTATATTTTATTTGCTATTCAGAGGGAATATCCATAACAACTCGGGTCAATATAAAAATATTATCAGTTAATCTGTGCTGAATGATTGATTCATCGCAAAAACCCCAAGGTTCAGGAAAGACCTTACACTAGGCAGGTTCAAGTTCGTAGACTTGTGTTTCTCATGACCAGTCTACGGGTTTAAATGGTTTCAAATGTTTACTTGAATAAATCTGATTCAATATTAAATTCTTAGGCATCTTAAAATTTCACCTATTAAAGTATATGACGCGTATGGTACGTATATACAAACAGTGGAATAAAATAAGAGCACTCTGATAGCGCAGACCTCTGCCAAGGCCCAACCCTTCCAATACTGCTTATGGGTGTAATGGCAAAAAAATCCTTTAAAAATTCTGGATCTCGGATCACCACCAAAATTGAATCATCTGTTCCTTAATAGTTAATTCATTGTCTATACTTCTTGAAAATTTCATCAGCATCTGTAACATTTGAGTTATGTTTTTTGCTAACAAACAATGTCTAAACTTAAATGGGAATGTTTTCCTTCTAGCTGGGATCAAAATGCTATATTTATATTTTGTTATCTGCAAGAATACCCCCATTCCACTGTCATAAAGTTAGGATGTTAGAAGAAAAATTATGTCAGTGGTGTGACCTATTTGTAACTTGACAATGTATAGGTCGAGAGTTCATCGGTTGCATTGGTCTTGGACTTTTGTCCCACTTTTCCCTTTGCAAATGAGTTTTTTTCCCCAACTGCTGGCGCCTCGCAAAACACTTTTTTTTCTCGGTGAAATGGCATATCTTTTCGGTATGACCTATCTCGTCCATCTTTTGAAATATTATTCAGTATGACTTATCTTGTCCATCTTTTGAAATATTTTAACAGGTATATTATTCATCTAAATGGAGCTCAGTGATGTTGTCCCAGAAGAAGATAAGCCCTATATATACATATACGAATCTGCCAAATAAAATTCTGAGCTTTCCAAGAACAATCATCACTTGGTGTTCAGAGTTATCTTCTTGAATCATGGTAGTTGGGCAGGTAGCAAGAATTATGTTTTAAGTCACAAGATTTATCTTCTTGTTTACATGTTTATATGTAAATGTTTTAATACAAATAATAATATTCTCAGCTATTAGACTTGTCTGTCATTTTTTTTTTCATCTCAGGCTGCAAAATAAAACGTCCTCGGTGGCCTAGTGGTTAGCAAGTTTGGCATCTAATCATAGGCTGTCATCTCTGTGGGTTCGAGTCCCATGCCCAAGTGACAATGCTAAGGACCTGTCCCAATATGACCCTGGCTGTTAAACGGGACGAAAAACTCCAACTCTGACTTTGACTCAAGTTACAATGAAAACGCCGGAGACTTATGCCAGACTAAGTCCTTTCGTGAAACTTGGTCCAGCAATTTTCAGTGTTGGCCTGAATTAAGATTGATATACCTGCAAGGGCCTTCCAACAGATTTTGTTTTTCAATAAAATGACGTCGTTAATATGTATATGCCAAACTAAAAGGTTAATTTCTAGTACACCAGGTGTAGGTTGTTGGATATGCTTATGTTTACTCGGGCAGATTTCAAGTAATAATGATGTCATGTCTTTGATCTGGATCTGACATACCATGTACCAAAGTTAATATATTCTAGATTGTGCCAAAATGAGATCACTATATACATCTAGCGTTTAAATATAGTAGTGTTCTACTCTTAATTTAGGACACTGCATGCAATGTAAAATATATTTGTACCACATAGACTTCGTCAGAGACGTTAATTAACCAAGGGATTATATTTATATCCTTAATTTTCACCAAACATTATTTGAATTGAGTTGACTATTTTATTACGCTACAATGTACCTACCTATTGTAACAATATGCTTTACCGGTGGTTTTACCACGGGAAGCTTCCAACCGGAGTAAATGTTGAAAACTTTACCCGTGAAATTAAAATTAACTGGTCACAATTATGCCGGCATATTACCGGTATATTTCCGGTATATTGCCGGTATAGTACCGGTGCGGGTAAAGAGCACCTGTCTGGTCATGTGACCTAGGGAACCTATCAGATGCTAGCTATAGCTCTTCCTCATTTTTTGTTGGAAGCCATCTTGTATAGCTGGTTTTCAAGTAACTCTGCTTTTTAGTATAGTTACCTTATTTTAACTGTGGATAGACAGTTTTATTTTGCATTATCTTATTGTGCTTACTTTATAGATTCTTGTGATATCATGGTGAAGACACCACCTTATCAAAAAAGGGGCAAATGTGGCCATTTTATGCCCCAATTTAACTCCCATTTAACTTGTTTTGGATGTAGATCCAAGCGCAAGGGACAGGATCCCTGTGCTAAGGGAGCCAAGATTGATCAGTGTGCCGCCTGCTCTGCTCTCACAGAAGAGCAATGGATTCATTTGCGTGAATGCTTTTCAAAGAGATCTTCCTATCGCCAACGTGCCGGCTCTCATGATGAGAGTTTAGAACCGGAAGATGAGGAACCGGTATTTACCGGTGAAGATCTCGGCCAAGTGGACGACACTCTGCTGGATTTGGATGCTGAACAGACCGGCAATATTGCACCGGTCTCCGGCATTAGCCCTCTCAATACCCAGACATCTTCTGCTTCTGTACCGGGGATGAATTTCCCGGCTACCGGACCGGTTCAACAATCATCTGATTCTTCAGCCCTTTTCAGGGCGCCGGATCCGGTATTAACCCAGGATACTCTATCCACCGGACAAACACCAAGCAGACACACATCCAGGATGTCTTTTCAAATGCCACAACCACAGAGGACAGCTACTCCTATCGATATCCCTCAAACACCCAGGACACAACTTCTTAAAAGTCACCTGGAACAGCAAAACTTTGAACTGATGCACAAGCTTCAAAGGAAAAATGAAGAACAAATGAGGGATATTTCAACACAACTCCAGACAGGTCTCCAAGCCTTTCTACAACAGTCAATGGAGAACATGTTTAACCGTCTGGCTCCTACTCCTGCTCCTCAAGCTCCTCCGGCACAACCTCACATCGTCTCAATTACTCCTTTGTCTGCAGTTCCAGCTGCTTCAAAATCTGAGGAACCGATGGACGAGACTCCATCTCAACCCCCTCCGGCTATTAAGAAGGGACTAGCCAATGTAAAGGGTTCATCATCCATTGCCTCTCAGTCACTTCAGGCAGTGGCTTCTCAGATCCAAGTGCCTTCTGTGCCTACACAACCTTCTACCGCACCTCCCTCTGCTCAGCCTACGGTAGCTCCAACCTCCATCTCTTCTACTACTACAAAACTGCAGTCACCCTTGCAGGTATTAGAACAGGAGGAATACGGCGCAGACTCCTCGGCTTCTTCTTTTGCCACTTCAAGGCCAGAAGAACCCACCGATACAGGTGAACAGGCAGCTCCCCCTAACCTTCCCTTCCGGGAACTAGTTCAAAAAGTTAGGGAGTTTCTCTCCATCCCAGACCCGGCTTCAGAGGAACACTACAAACCGGGTTCGGCGTTGGGACGCGACCCTCTTCTCCTTATGCAAGAGAAAGCAGGCAGACCACCATCTATAAAACTACCCATGGTATCTGACCTCTCGTGCCTCCAAACAGCCCAGGATGAAGCGGTGAAACCTAGCACTTCCTCTACACTGGACATTGGTAAATTTCCAGCTATCCCCCCTCATAAAGGTAGCTGGTACAACGTCGTAGACGAGAAGTACTCGCAGACCCCACAAATTGTGCCCCAGGCCTTCTCAAACATTGCCAAACCGGGATATCGCAGTGGTCCTCCAGCCACGGTACAACAGAAAGAACTTGTAAAATTGGAATACATGGTTCGAGAAAATTTTAGTATTGCCAATTTTCCTTCTACCTTCGGCATGGCCAGTGAGTCATGTTTAAACAATCTCAGAGTTTCCAGAGACCAACAGGAAAAGTTGTTTGACCAACGTAGGACCACGCAGGATCATCCTACGCGGGACCAAATGTTGCTTCAACTCTATCAAATTACTCAGCAAGAAGCCGCACAAATGCAATTTATGCTTGACATCAGCAGGAGTATGTCTAAAGCCTACGTGGATCTGGTTGCAAATTTCATCTCCTCACTCACAAATCTTGTGTTACTAAGGATGGATGCTTACCTCTGCCACGCCCATCCAAACCTGGATGCATTCAGGCTGCGCAATCTTCGCTCAGCAACCATCTCAGGCGGTGACTTGTTCGACAGAACCTTAATGCAGGAATACGAACAGCACCTCATCGGGCTGGGGGTGAAACCAGTCTCCAAGAAAGACCGCTTCCACCCTTACAAAAAACAAAAGAGAGGCAGAGGTGGACAGCGTCATGCCCCTCAGGGCCTTTTCTATCAGCCAATGCCGGCACCTCAATACATGGTTCAGCAACCGTTCTTCCCCCATCCTCACCAAGGGGGCCGAAGAGGAGGTCGAGGCGGTCGCAGGGGACGCGGCCGTGGAGGTAACTCTCACCCTGGCAAACAACAACAGCAACCTCCTCAATAACATTTCTCAAACACCGTTACCTCCACAAGTTCCTGGACAAAGACCTGCAATGTTTTCAGACGTTCACTTGGATTACCCTCCCCAGTATGTTCCCCAAGAAGGGAAAAAGTCTCTGAGTGCAACAACCCTACAGGAGAGGGAAAGGACTCCTTGTCCCCACACCCTACCGGAGAGGGTAAGGACTCCGTGTTTTCTATCCCCACAGGAGGGGGAAAGGACTCCTCACTTCCACACCCCACAGGAGGGGGTAAAGACTCCTTGTTCCCACACCCCACAGGAGGGGGTAAAGACTCCTCGTTCCCACACCCCACAGGAGGGGGTAAAGACTTCGAGTGTACAGTCTCATATTGTATTTATTCAAGATCAAGTTCAAAATGAGAACAACCTAAAAGTGGGAAGCAGGTTAAAACTTTTTCTGCCAGTGTGGAAAAATTTAGGCGCGCATCATTCGATTCAAAACTTGATTGCAGAAGGATACAAACTACCCTTCAGGGAGCGCCCAAAATTGTCCAGGACTCCTTGCATAATCAGCGGATTCTCAGATCTAAACAAACAAAGTGCCTTGTCGACTGCTATTCAAGACTTAATTCGCAAAGGCGCAATCGACATAGTGCAAAAACCAGACAGCCTCGGATTCTACAGCCGTCTGTTCCTGGTCCCAAAACCAGGCAACCGCTGGAGGCCAGTAATAGATCTAAGTTGCCTCAACAAATTTCTGGCCATATCAAAGTTCAAGATGGAAACCCCAGAGTCCATACGAGCTTCCCTCAGAAAGAACGAGTGGGTCACCTCTATCGACCTCACGGATGCCTACCTTCACATCCCCATTCAGCCTCACTCACAAAAGTACCTCCGATTCCACCACAAAGGCATCTCTTACCAGTTCACCAGCCTTCTGTTCGGCCTAGCTACAGCCCCCTTGACCTTCACCAATGTAGTGAAGGAGGTCAGACTTTTAGCCTTGCAACGGGGAATACGCATTCACCAATACCTGGACGACTGGCTGGTTCGCGCCCCCTCCAAGGAGGAGTGCCAGAAACAAACCCAAAGGTTGTTGAACCTAATCCGGGATTTGGGTTTTATAGTGAACTTCAAGAAGTCAGAACTGGTACCTTCCCAGAGGTTCGATTTTCTGGGTTACCACTTTTTGCTAGATATGGGGCTTGTCAAGCCCACGCAAGACAGGTGGACGAAGCTTCAGGATATGTTCCGTCGCCTCTCGTCGAAGTCTGTTATCAGTGCAAGGACTCTTATGTCCACCATTGGATTACTTGCATCAACGGAGAAGACAGTCAAACTGGGCAGGATGCATATGAGACCTTTTCAATGGCATCTCAAGACTCACTGGAAATATCCGATGCCTCTGGATACTCCAATCCCCTGGAATCAGAAGATGATACGACACGGGGAATGGTGGTTAGACCCCAAAAACGTGCTACAAGGGGAGTTTCTCCACCCAAGGGAACACGAAAAACTGATCTTTACAGACACCTCAAACACAGGTTGGGGCGCGCACTTAGATCACGACTCAACAGGAGGGGTCTGGTCTCACATAGAAAGTCATCTCCACATCAACCTTTTGGAATTAAAGGCAGTTCTCCTAGCGCTACAGTTCTTCAAGACCACTTGCAAGAACAATCGCGTTCTCATTGCCTCGGACAACACCTCCATAGTGTCCTACATAAACAAACAGGGCGGCACAAAATCCGCAGAACTTTGCGCTCTAATGTGGAGAATTCTGACATGGTGCAATCTCAACAACGTCACACTCAGAGCAAGACACATACCCGGATCCCTCAATGTGATAGCGGATGGCCTCTCAAGGAGGAACCAGATCCAAAGCACAGAGTGGTCCCTATCTTGTTTTCAAACAAATATCAAGGATATGGGAAAGTCCCCAAGTGGACCTTTTTGCAACCAGGCTGAACACAAAACTCACCTTGTACGTCTCTCCGATCCCGGATCCCCAAGCTTGGGCAGTGGACGCCTTGAACATTCCATGGGAGAATCTGGTTGCATACGCTTTTCCCCCAACCGCCCTCCTGCCCAAGGTTATACAGAAACTCCAGTCACAAATGTGCAGGCTTCTTCTGATCGCCCCAGGCTGGCCATCAAAACCATGGTTTTGGGACCTAGTGGAAATGTCACTGGACGTACCTCGACGGTTACCTCAAACGCGAACCTTACTCAAACAACCAATGAACAACATTTTCCACTCCAACCCGGCCTCCCTCAACCTCCACATCTGGTATCTAGGAGCACAGCAATGCAACAAAGAGGGTTCACTGCAGAAGTGGCAGACAGAATTGCTGCTCCTCAAAGACTCTCAACAAGAGCCATCTACACCTCAAAATGGTCTGTTTTCCAAAGATGGTGCATGGAACAACAGGTGGACTTCGGGAGTCCCTCTATAGGGGACATCTGCAATTTTTTCTGGTATCTTTTTCACGATCTAAACAGATGCCCTTCCACCATCGAAGGTTACAGGACCGCTATTGCAGATACCCTCGGGAACTCTGACCTTAACATTAGCTCCAATACGGATATAGCCAGACTTATCGCCAGCTTCTATAGAGACAAACCAAAAAAGTCCAGGCCACTCCCAAAGTGGGACCTTGCTTTGGTCCTTCACAAACTCACACAACCTCCGTTTGAACCACAGGAGGAATGTACACTAAAACTGACCACGTGGAAGACAGTTTTTCTATTAGCTCTGGCCTCAGGAAAGAGGCGCAGCGAAATCCATGCCTGGACTCATGATGGTACTCTTTGCCTAGGCAACTGGGAGCAGGTTCAACTCACTCCCTCACCCTCCTTCATAGCCAAGAACCAACTAGCAAAGGAGGGTCCCCACATCGTTTCCCCGGTCATCATTCCAGCCCTAAAAAGTGACCAAGACTCGCGAGACTTGGATATTCTCCTTTGCCCTGTCAGGGCCCTAAAACATTATCTGGATAGAACAAAAGACTCCAGAACAGGTAGACACCTGCTTTTTATTTCTTATAAACTGGGCCACTCAAAGGATATTCAATGTTCCACCATTTCGTCTTGGATAAAACACACAATTCAATTCTGTTACTCTAGGGCGGAATCGACAGACATGGTCCTCACTGGGGTAAAGGCCCATGACGTCAGAGCCTTCGCGGCCTCAAAAGCCTTCTACGGGGGAACATCTTTAGATCAGATCATGCAAGCCTGTCATTGGAGATCTCACAATACCTTCACCAAATTCTATCTCAAAGACCTTACCGGGCAAGACCAAAAAGAAGGCTCCTATCATCTAGGATCCTTTGTTGTAGCTCAGCAGGTCATGCCTCCTTCCAGCTAACTCCAGGGAAGAAAACAGGGGGGGGGGGCACTACTCCGGGAACCACCTAGACGGGGCGTGTCAGAATCCCCTGACACCATAGAGCGGGTTCTTCAACCCTTTCAGGTAACTAATCATTTCTTTTATTTCCTGCTGTTTTTTCTTTACCTGCGTTCTGTTACCAGGAGTATATGCTTATTCCAATTATCTTTAGAATGTAAGGTTAAGTTTTACTTTTTCTGTAATCTTAGTTTTGCTTTCTTTAGATTTTTCTTATGTCGTATCATGTTCCCTTTTTCTCATCTTTTCATCGTACTTTGTGTACTTTATGTTTTAGATCCTGCAATGGAGTGCCTGCGCTGGCTGTGCTTACCAAGACGGTCTCCCTTCCCTTGGTGTGGCACATCAACCTCAGGAGAGCCGGAGTATACCCCTTCGCCTTGATGTGCCTTTCCTAGAACACATTCAGGCTCCTTCCTCCTCCCTGGACTCCGGATGTTCTTCCTGAATGGTTAGTCTTCCACCAGTTTTTTCTTAGCCAGTGTCCAGTCTTCCCAGCCTTCCAATATGCTGGGATTCAGCATATTGTTACAATAGGTAGGTACATTGTAACGTAATAAAATTGAAAATTTTATTTTAAATGTAGCTTTTATAAGCTACAATACCTACCTATTGTAACAAGTACAGGCCCTCCCTGGTCCTCCCCGCTTTCCAGACTTTCCACTGGAAGATGGGGCTTAGGTTCCAACAAAATATGAGGAAGAGCATCTGATAGGTTCCCTAGGTCACATGACCAGACAGGTGCTCTTTACCCGCACCGGTACTATACCAGCAATATACCGGAAATATACCGGTAATATGCCGGCATAATTGTGACCAGTTAATTTTAATTTCACCGGTAAAGTTTTCAACATTTACTCCGGTTGGAAGCTTCCCGTGGTAAAACCACCGGTAAAGCATATTGTTACAATAGGTAGGTATTGTAGCTTATAAAAGCTACATTTAAAATAAAATTTTCAAATTAATGAAAATCAATACCCTAGCGCAATTTTAAATATGAAGTTTGTTTCTTTAAAACAGGATTACTGAAAAGTCCATAACTGAAAATTACATTTTATTGTGTTAATATATCTTACTTAACAGACTAATGCCATTGGCCCGGCACAAGTCGGCAATGGTGCCACCCCGACTCCCAAGTGTATCCCTCACTAGCCAGGTGGCCAGTGATGTCACTTCCTCTTTTTCATTTGGCACAGTCAAATAAGACGCAGTTTTTATGTGCCTTTCTTTTCGGAGATATTACTTGTATATCTAACTTTCGAGTACATAATTTAGTTTTTGTATGTGCTTTAGACCATCATGTCCTCTTCAGGACAAAAGAAAGGTTCTTGTGGCCACATTACGGTCATTTTTTATTCACACCAAAATGTGCTTGTTGGCGCGAAAAAGGGGTCGGAAGTGTGTCTGGTGAAGATTCCTGTCCAGCTTGTATGGCTTTAGCCCCTGAACAGAAGATTCAGCTTAGTGTTCCGTCTTACAAGCAAATAAAAGAGAAGAAAAGGAGAAATTAGTGGACCCTTCTTCAGTCGCTGTAATTGGTCCAGCTAGTTCTGATGACCATGTGGGGTCAATGTATACACCTGACTGCTCTCATTCACTCTCTCCACTGCTCTGTATTCTTCAGAAGCACAATTCAAGAAATTCAATAAACTCTTTGCTTCTTGTTTCACCAGACTGGAATCTGTGCTAGCAAAGGTTAGTTCTCAAGAATCTCAGGTAGATTCTTTGGCCTTCGACCCTTCTCCCCTTTCTTCTCCCTGCTCCGGGGACTTCACAGGCGAGTTTACAAGATCCTAGTTCAACAGCCTCGGTTAGCCTGGACTCTTCTTTCAGGGTTCACAGAAGCCTCCTGTTCTGCAACCAGTTCCGGTGTAAAGTTCAGCCAGTTCAGCTGACCAGCACTGAGAGCCCATTGTCAACTCTGGGACTGGCAATGCTACTGGTCCGGTTAGCCATCCAGTCTTTTCAACCGACCTTTACTCATCAGGTTGCAAGTTCCACCACACCGGTGTTTCAGACCCCGCAACCTCCTTGTCAAACTACTCAACCAACACAGACTGTATATTCAAAGCATCCCACTCTGGTGCTCTCTGGCTGGCCTGCTACCACACCATCTACACAAGCCAGCAGTTGGGATACCGCTCCTCCACAGACTGGTGATCACAGCTATGTCTCTCCTCCTATAGACCTGGAACAGGATTCTGGTCTGGAAGCTTTATTTGAGGACAGTCCTGCTCAGAAGCTGACCCAACCGATTCAGAGTCCATCCGCAATGAAGACCAAAGATACAGGGAGATAGTCCATGTGGTTAGATCCTACATGAAATAGTCTTTCATCCCAGAACTTGAGTATGTTTGTCCTTGTCATCAGGACAAGCCTTGGACAGGCTACAGGTCTCACCCCACAGACAAAATGTTAGCCGCCATGCCTACAGATGACTGGTTCTGCTCTCAAATAAATCTTCACCTCCTTCAGGGCCATGTCACTAGAACAGGTGATAGTAACTGGCTACAGAGTGATCAATTTATCAAATCTCCAAAGTCTCAGACCAAATGGTATGCGATGTATCCATCTCCAGACCTTTTAGTCTCATGGCCAGTCTCAAAAGTCTGTCAACAAATGGTCCGGTAAAGTTTCTCCACTTAACAACTCCTTCCCCAGGATCTCTAAGACACTCAGTGGTATCTCCCCAGTCTCTAGATCTCTCCCACAGGAGACCATGAGAAAATGGGAAAAGTCTCTCAAAGAAGTCATCGCCAAAGAAGTCATCGCCAAAAAAGTCTCTCAAAGAAGTCATCGCCAAAGTCTCTCAAAGAAGTCATCGCCAACCAAGCTGCCGGCTTTAACAGGTACATGAATAAAGTCAATGTGGATATGCAGGAACACATCAAGACTTTGTATTCTGATTTCATTAGTAAGGGCAAATCTTTACAGAAGACGGACAAAGTTCTAACAGAACTCAGAGACCTCTCCGCCTTCCAGCAGAACATCATTTTTGCATTGGACAAGTCCATGCAACACATGGTAGATACCATCTTTGTCCAGGCCTCTGACATCACCATTTTCTGTCGTGATTCATACAGGGAACATCTCAAACCGGTGTAACGTCAAATTGTGTATCCCCATCAAATTATGTATCCCTCAGAATATTTTGTATTCTCAACAATAGAGGGATTAACCAAATATTATATCCCCATCAAAACCTGTATCCCTTTGAAGTGGCCTTTGGGGAGGAAGATTAAGACAAGTTACATTAAGGCCCAGTACCCCAAGAGCCAAAAACATGGTTGAGGGTTAAGTTATTTTATTTTTAAATTTATTTACTACCTTTAAATTATTATTATTTCTTTATTTATTTATTTGGGATTTTACGTCACTTTCAACACTGTACAGGTCATATCACGACGGGTAGTTGGAAGGGCAGAGGAAACCAGTACATACAGTTCGTTAGGGTTCTGTACTGTAAACTGCCGACCAATGGCAAGCAACTACCAGCTTTCCCACTTGAGGCCGTGCCGGGAACCGAACCGTGGCCTCAGAGGTGGGAGGTGAGAGTGTTACCACTCTGCCACCGTTACCCCTATTATTATTTCTGTACAATTTATACACAATACAGAGAAGTGGTGAGCAGACATAATTTACATCCCAGTAAACATTAGAAACATTTTAAAATGGTTTAAACGTTTACAAAACGTTTTCAAAACCTAATCAAACCCTATCTTATGGTTTGCTAAACGTTTCCAAGTGAACGTTTACATTGTAATGTTTAAAAAACGTTTTATAAACATTCTCTAGACAAACGTTTTTACTGAAAACATTAATTAAACGTTTATAAAATAACTCAAGAAGCTAGGTTTGACTGGAAACGTTTTTAAAACATTTATAAAATAGCTGAAGAAATGAAGGTTTTGCTGGAAATGTTTTTCAAACATTCGTTATGAAAGGTTTGGTAAACAGTACACATAAAATGTTTGAACAACATTGCTTGTCAAATGTTTTAAAAGCATTCTATCAAAAACGTTTTTAAACCTATATTTTTAAACCTTCACACATGTCCAAACAAAGATGGTGGTGAGCAATAATAGGGGATTTTAGAGGACTTTGTCAAAAATTGCCCCACATGCAATTCCTAAAAGTAAGAATTGAATGGGGACACAATTTCTAAGTCACTATCTTACAATTTTAGACACAAAAATAACATTTTCAATAATGAGCAACCATACAAAGATATTAAATTTGACCTCTGACCCCATTATTATTCAGACATTATTATGTTCATTCATAATGTTTTTCTAACATTTGTCATTAAACGTTTAATAAACGGTATATTTAAAACATTTTTAAAACATTCTATTACAAATGGTTTTCGTACCCATCATTTTTTAACCTTTGCCAAACGTTTGCAAAACCCCAAAATGTTTACTGGGATAAAGGTCGAAGATCCAGTCCCAACAAAGGTCACCCCAGATTAATTACTACAAAATACTACAATTTGTAAGATGAACCATAAGATTTTAACAAGAAATGGTTAATGTAGCAAAAAAACATAAGCTAAGAAATTACTGAAATAATTATAATCTTTTACTCAAAGGGCAACGGCCCAAGCTAAGAAATTACTGAGGCCATTATGAAAAAGATTACTGAACATTATGAAATTCAACTTTACTTATGCAACTATGTTAAATAAGAAGTTACTATTTAGGTTGCCAAAAGTTACTAGGTTAACGAAATAACATAAAATGCTCTACAAAAGTTGGTATAATACTGCAAGTCACTAAAAATTAAACAAACAAATTAAGATAAAACCCCAATCTAGGAGGTAGGAAAAGAACCTAACTCTGTCTGAAAAGCAAGGGCAACTTGAGCGGAGGAACTTTGATCTTGAATAAGGTACCTCCACACAGCATCAGAGGTACATATGCCGTGGGCTTTGATATGCTGCAAACTAACATGGTGATTAAATGCAAAGGAGGCACCTGACCTCCTGAAGATGTGAAAAGAAAAACCCTTATTTGAAGGGACAGACGTTTTAATATTAAGGAGAAATTATATCTGATTTTTGAATCAGTGAGCACTTGCCACTGACCTCTCTGTTTGATTTGAAAAAGAGAAGAGTTTTTACCAGAGAAGTAACTGACAAGAGTACTCTTAAGGCAGAAAGTGGACATAAAGGAGACAAACCTAAGGATGGAATATGAATGACTTTAACAGAGTCCCTGGACTGAAGAGTTTTTGACCATTTAACAATTACTTTAAAGGTCGATTTTGTAGGGATGAGGTCACCTCTAGCTAGGTGACAAGAGGGTCAAACAGGGCCAGGGAATGGGGAACCATATTAGAAACCCTTAGAAAGCTAAATAATGCAAGCAGGTAGGCAGCCTTATTGACCTGGCCCATGTACATGGAATCACAAATACTTGCAATCTGGTGCAGCATGGGGACATCAATGATATCCTTATGAGAGAAGGAGAGAGGGCTGTTGATTTGCAATGGTTTAAGAAACAATTTAATCTTAGGTCAGCCCAACATGGCCCTGACAGCAGATACATGATTGGAAACGGAGGTAACAGAAGCCCCATTACCTACCAGGACAAAAAAGGCATGATGGTACCGTAATTCAAGTTTTGCAAAGAAACATTTATAAATACAAAAAACCCTAGAAAGAGTTTGAACATAGAATCATAACTAGATGAATGCTTTTGCTAACAAAAGCGAAGCGTCCCTGAGAGTTTAAAATGCCTTGTGGTTTTAATAAGCATGCTGTAAAGCTAAGAATGCACAAAGCTGTACCGTACTGTTACATAAACCAACCCCCTTAGTGATATCATGACAGGGAAAATCCTACAAAGGTCTTCTTTAATTAACATAAACAAGCGTTGTAGACATAGACAAGCTGGAGAAAGTGTTGTACATTGGATGTACAACATTGGATGTAAGTTTAGTAAATTTTGTGTAAATGCTACAAAGCATTTCAGTAACGAGTATTGATAACTTCATATATAATCATGTGTGCAAGTATGTATTGCTATTTAGATTGTCCACAGGGTTTTGCAATAGGTTTTAATACATTGTGAAAGCATAAAAGCAACAATAAAGGCAAAAGCTATTTCATGACCCCAGTTTGACCCATACATGGGAGTCAGGAGGTAAAACTAACCGGCTATTTAGACTGTCCACATATGGTTTCCCAATACCTCTTAATACATTCCGAAGCTATAATAGCAACAATAAAGGAGATATCAGGTAAAAACTCCAAAACAGCTATTTTTTACCCCAGTTTGACTCATAAGGGGGGTGTCGGGTGGTAAAACTGACGGCTACTTAGACTCTCCACATATGCTTTCCCAACACATTCTCAATCTATAAAAGCAACATTAAAGGAGATATAAGACAAAAACTCGAAATCAGCTATTTTATGACCCCAGTTTGACCCATGGGGGGGGATCAGGGGATAAAAGTGACCAGCTATTTAGATTCTCCACATATGCTTTCCCAATACCTCTTAATACATTCTGAAGCTATAAAAGCAACAATAAAGGAGATATAAGGCAAAAACTCCAAAGCAGCTATTTATAACCCCAGTTTAGCCTATAAGGGGGGGGTCGGGGGGTAAAACAGACTGGCTATTTAGACTCTCCACATATGCTTTCCCAATACCTCTTAATACATTCTGAAGCTGTAAAAGCAACAATAAAGGAGATATAAGGCAAAAACTCAAAATCAGCTATTTTATGACTTCAGTTTGACCCATAAGGGGGGGTCGGGGGGTAAAACTGACCGGCTATTTAGACTCTCTACATATGCTTCCCAATACCTCTTAATACATTCTGAAGCTATAAAAGCAACAATAAAGGAGATATAAGGCAAAAACTCAAAATCAGCTATTTTATGACCCCAGTTTGACCCATAAGGGGGGGCCGTGGGGTAAAACTGACCGGCTATTTAGACTCTCCACATATTCTTTCCCAATACCTCTTAATACATTCTGAAGCTATAAAAGCAACAATAAAGGAGATATAAGGCAAAAACTCAAAATTAGCTATTTTATGACCCCAGTTTGACCCATAAGGGGGGCCGTGGGGTAAAACTGACCGGCTATTTAGACTCTCCACATATGGTTTCCTATTACCTCCCAATACATTTTATGGCTCTAAATGCAATACTTAAGAAGATAATAGGGGGGATGACCTAAATTTAAGGCTCTCAGATTGGAAGGTGTAAGGAAATCACCCATAAATGGGACATTTTTCAAGGGATTGCTCCCAAAATCTAATCAGCTCACGTTTTTAATAGTATGAACAGGTGTGTCAAAGCATAAGGCTGTGTAGCAAGTAGTTTTTCCTGAACTGTGATGATGGGGGGGTGTACTTAAAAAAATTGTTTTTGATCATGTGACCTTCATAAAGGTCAAAGGTCAAATTTAAGCATGCAGAAAAATTTTCCCACGCCTAAGGTATATAAGTGCCAAATATGGTTTGAAGCCTTTTAATAATAAGGGAGATATTCAAGAGAGACCATAATGAGGCGGCGGCGGCAGCGGCGGCGGCGGCAGCGGTGAGGAAACTGAGGCAAAAACAAATAAGCGCCCTTTCAGGGATGCTTAATTACGTTGTGTGTTTGGTCTAAAGCCCAATTTGGCCCTGGAGAAAGCCCTGGAACACAAGGAGGCTGCTACTGTAGGCAAACCTGCAATAAATTAAAATGGTCCAATCAATATATAACATGTCAAGGCAAACAGGGACCCATTGAGGGTTGATTATGTGTTCCTGCAGCTTCTCCTGTGGATTATTGACTGTACTCCATCTGGACAGCAGATCTGCCACTGTATTACATACACCTGGAAGGTGAACAAATTTAAGTTCAATATCAAATAGAGCAACTAGCATATTGATGTTTCTGGCATAGGCCCCCAAGACCGCATCTCTGGTCTTGCCTGATTTGATGACTGATATGACAGCAGCATTATCACATTCACACCTGACCAACTTACCAGCCCATTGAGGGGCCCAAACCCTTAATGCCAGATAAATGTTCACCATTTCTAGTTGCACAATGCCCAATTCATCCATACCTAAGGGAATAATTCTAATTCTAATTGGACTTTTATAGCGCTTAATATCTCCAAATAAGAGGACTCTAAGGCGCAACTAAGCAATAAGCCGACATCAAATTTCTGTATCCAGGGGCATAGCAGGGGTCAAGCACCACGGAGAACGCCAGGGGAATGATCCAGTCTAAGGTGGGTATGCTTTGGTGTACAGGTGGGTTTTGAGCTGCTTTCTGAAGGAGGCCAGTGAGGGAGAGGCACGAATCTCATCAGGGAGAGCATTCCACACAGTGGGAGCATCAAACGCAAAACTATTACCAAATTGTTTGACAGATTTGTGAACAGAGGGGCAAAACTTAGGAATGACAAGGAAATTACCACCACTTTGACTGCGCCTAAGTGATATAAGAACTGCTGTAGGAGGACAGATATGGAGCAAAATACCTGGGAAAGCCTGTGTGAAGATATTTATAAACAAGTGTGGCCGTCTTGAACACTGTGTGCTGTTCAACAGGAAGCCAATGCAGTTTCTTTAGCACAGGAGTTATACTGGTGTATCGACTGGTGTTTGATACAATTCTAGCTGCACTATTTTGGATGCACTGTAATTTGCATAGATTGAACTTGGAGAGGCTCCTGAAAAGTGAGTTGCAGTAATCCAACCGACTACTAACCAGAGCATTAGCCACAAGCACAGAAACATCATGAGTGAGAAACCGCCTGACATGTCTGAAGTCACGGAGTTTAACAAAACAACTTTTGCAGACATTCTGAACATGCTTGGATAAAGAAAAGTCTGAATCAAACCACACTCCCAGATTTTTACTGAATCAGCAGGGCAGACTGAGTTGCCAAAGATATTAATTGGAAAACATGCTTTCAACTTGTCCCGCTGTCTCTTCGAACCAAAGATGATAAACTCGGTCTTGTCTGGATTCAATTTGAGCTTACTAGTGGACATCCACTCTTTAACATCGTCTAGGCACCTATTTAGCTTTTCAAAGGCAGCAGATGCATTCTTCTGGGATAAATGTATATAAACTTGGCTATCATCTGCATAGAAATGAAACTTTATTCCCTTATGTCTCCTAATAATTGAATTAAGGGGGGTGGTATACAATGAGAACAGCAAAGGGCCCAGGACGGAACCTTGGGGAACGCTGAATAGGAGTTTACAAACATCTGACAAAGTAGATCCAATTTTTATTGATTGGTAACAGTCTGTTAGGTAGGATGTGAACCATTTCAAAACACAACCGCCGACACCAAACCAGTTTTGGAGGCAACTAAGAAGATTGGAGTGATCTATGGTGTCGAAGGCGGCAGACAGATCGAGCAATACCAAGGCAGTGGTTTCACCTCTTGACAATGATAAGTGAACTTCATTTTTTATGTAGAAAAGAGCTGTCTCAGTTGAATGACCGGCTTTATATGCCGACTGGTATGGATTGTCTAAGTTATGGACGTGAATATGTTCTAATAGCTGCTTAGCAACCACACGTTCTACCAGTTTTGAGATAAAACTGAGGCCAGATACAGGATGATAATTCTTCAAGTCATTTGAGGGAAGATTAGGCTTTTTAATAAGAGGAGTGACCACAGCAGATTTGAAAGCGTCAGGGACGCATCCCTCCATAAGTGAGCAGTTAACCAACTTTGTAAGGGAAGGTAACAGTATATCAATGCATTCCTTAACAAGGAATGTTGGCAAAGGGTCCAACAGGCATGATTTTGTTGGTGATGTTTTAATTATTTTATCAACAGTGTCCTCAGAAACTTGCCTAAAGACGTTAATTTTCGGAGCATCTGAAGGAGGGTGAATATCATTTCAGTGCCAATGGAACCAAAGTTATCTCTAATTTTCTTAATTTTGTTGGAAAAGAAGGAGGCAAACTGGTCAGCCATTGATTTTTTGGATTCATGGGATGGAAGTGCAGCATCAGAAACCTTGTTCAGGGTTTTATGGAGCTCTCGCCAAAGTTTTCGAGAGTCATGACTATTATCTGAAATCAGTTTGCTATAGTAGTCTGATTTATCTTTGTTTACAAGTGCATTGCACCGGACAATCTGACGACAAAGCCGGCTTCTGTTCAGTGGATTTTTAGCCCTACGCCAGGTTCTCTCAAATTGGCGCCTAAGGGACTTTGCACGTCGATACTCGTCAGACATCCAATCAGCGGAATCCTTTTTTATCATTCTAGATATGAGTGGTGCATGCCTATCAAGAACATGGCCCAAATCATGTACATATTGTTCATATAGATCGACAACAGCATCAGCTGGAGACTTGACAAAGGACGTGTTTTTGAGATCCAAGCGAAAGTCAGACATATTGATACGGTGGTACCTTCTATACTGAACTATATTTGGAGTGTGAGCCACTTGACAAGGGAAGGTAACTGAGCATTTGACTAATGCATGGTCAGAAAGAAAGTCGCAAATCTTAACATCAGCAATGGTGTCCTGGTCACTAGGGGATAAAATGAGGTCCAATATGTGGCCATGTAGATGAGTAGGTTTATCGACTAACTGTTTCAAATCACACGAATCAAGAAAAGTAGTGAATTTATTACCGTCACCAACTGGAATGTCAACATGAATGTTAAAGTCGCCACATATGTATTTGGTTTATTTGGGGTTTTACGTCGCTTTCAACACTGTACAGGTCATATCACGACGGGTAGTTGGAAGGGCAGAGGAAACCAGTACATATAGTTCGCTAGGGTTCTGTACTGTAAACTGCTGACCAACGGCAAGCAACTACCAGCTTTCCCACTTACGGCCATGACGGGGATCGAACCCCGGCCGCAGAGGTGGGAGGGGAGAGTGTTACCACTCTGCCACCATGGCTCCGCCACATATGTAATATGAAGAATTAATAGATGAGAGGTAACAACAAATTACATGAATTCTTCCAGAAAGTTACAGGTACATGATCCTGGAGGACGGTAGATGCAAGCAAGCAACAATGAATGGCCATGAAGCCCGATTGACACCACCATATTCTCAAATGACTGATAAAGAGGAGATTCTATTGTGTGGGGTCTGTAACAGGATTTGATTAAAAAACCAACACCACCTCCAATACCTGAGGGACGAGACTTTTGAGGGAAATTAAAATCGGCAGGAGTTATAGACCGTAGGAAGCTGTCTGAGACAAAGGACCGAATATGTGTTTCAGTGAGGCAAAGAAAATCAAGGTCATATGAAGCAACCACATCAGCTAGGAGTGGACCCTTGTTCCTTACGGATCTGGCATTCAAAACACCGAGTGTGAACGGACCAGGGTTGAGGGATACATCACCTCCCAGTAACAGCAACAACATAAGCCCTCGTCTATTAACCATGGATGAAAATTTTCGGCAGGAACACTAATATGAGAAATTTTTTGCAACCCTTATCAAAGGAGGACATGATGTATAAGATGCTCTAGTGCTAAACCACTCATACCTGTGGGCGAGTGCCACAGCAAACAGTACCGTGAAGAGGAGAGCCCGAACACTGATCATGACTGGTGGGGTTGTTCATAAGTAAGAGCCCTAAGTCTAAGCTCAACAGTGGGGGGACTCAAGAATATATCCCTAAACCTCAGCACAGTCACAACTCTTCGTCCTGTGGGTGACTCACAGGCACCCTAACACCCCACACTACAGCCTACCTTAAAACTAAGTTACAACACCACCAGACACCAACAACAGACTAAAAAGTAAACTTACAAAACATAAATTAGATCATATATAATACCCAATGCTTGATGTTGGGGAAATATTTATCAAATTTCACCGGTAATTCCCGGCAAGTTGGGTGATAATACCCGAAATAACCAACAAGTGGGTAAAACAGTGAGATGAGGGGAGATAAAAATTAAAAGGCACAATCTACCAAATGATCGTACATGAAAGCAATATTTACAGCTGAAATCCAGACTAAAAATAACTTTATATGTGGAAAAACAGCTTTTGTTGAGATAAATTATCAAGAAAAACTAAAAACAGATCGGAATAGCCAATGTATATACACAATCACCCCATCTACCACCAAGACCTTGCAGAGAGGCATCAATCTGGACTACACCAGTAAGAGGAGTGTGGTTAATGCCCTGTAAAAATCAGGATCAAGAGTGACATGACTGGAATTTGTGCTGTTTCTTAGAGTTTGTAGCATTCTGTTTAAGAAAGAATGGGAACTTTTAACACATTTGGTAACATGTAACAGTGAGCCCAGTAGTGGCTGGATCTGCTTTTTGGTAACATACTTCTTATTTTCCCATTGATTACACATACGAGAAATTTTTTGAAGCTTTTCAGGGGGAACAGATATAGTACCAATTTTGTGTCAATCTGGACACCCAGGCACCTGACCACCATGCTGGGAGGGCTACAACAGCTTTAAGCTTTTCCTTCAACAAATAAGTTTTGTTTCTGTTAAAACTGTAGAAATCTAAAAATTTTGTCACATCTCATTTGTCAAGCGTTTTGCCCTCTCCGATTGGATCTTGTTATTGTGTGTATTTTTACTACCTCCTTTAACATCTATACTTCAAATTAGAAAGTTTACAGCTTCATAACTTTTAGTTTACTAATTAATACTGTGATATTGCTGTTGAATTACATTGTTTTGATTTTTTGTCTTTCCATAGATATTTGCTCTCTTACATGTTATTTTCTCCTGCTCCTTAACTTACACGGTCTATTCAGAAAAGCCTCCTGACCTTTATAAGGTTCCACTTCTTCTTTATCTCATGGTGTTCAATACTCTTTTCCTGGGCAGCATTTCTGATTGAATCTACTACTTTTAAGCGCTAGGCTCGTGCCTCTAGGGAAAACTTTTTTTTGTCTCTGGGCTTTCATGAATTGTGGCATAGTGTGATCAGTATCTGTCTCTTCACTGAAGTTAAGCGGCGATGGGCTACGTTAGTACTGGGATGGGTGACCGCTTCAGTGCACTACTGCAGTCTCTGATGGTTTTGCGGCTCGCGCTAGTAGATCAAAACCCCTTTCGGCCTTGTTATTTTTACCCCACAGCCTTTAAAGGCTATGCAGGTATTGTTTTCACCCATGTTGTCAGGATGGGTGGGCAGGTGGTAGGGTGGCGAGAAAAAGCTTGTCTGTATTTCAGAAACCCTGAGGGGTAAGATGTTGATACTAGGTAGGGACATTGGTTGGGGGCTTAGGTGTGCAACGTCATGCTGTGACCTTGATTTGACCTAGCTTTGACCTTGCTGTAGTGACCTTGAGTTTCTTGGCTGGGGACATTGGCTGGGGGTGTAGGTGTACAAAGTCTTGGTGTGACTTTGTTATGACCTTTTACTTAACCATATTGACCTTTGTTATGATACTAATGACAATTATGCATATTATCAGCCATTCAGTTGTTGGTACTTTTTTGTCCTTGGCAGCTAGGGCGTGGTTAAAATGAACAATAAAGATTAGTTAGAGAATATGTTTCTTTGCTAACTCATTGTTTCTCCACATGGACCCAACTTACAACATGGTGGCAAACGGTGTTTTCTACATGAAGATAGCAAATCAGCAGAAGGTTTAATCATTAGACCATCCTATCTGTCTTAAATAAAACTACGCTGACAGATCTGCTTGTATGCTACAGCTAATAACTTTTAAAATGGCCTCCAAAATGCCAATGTAAAACTGGAAGCATGAGCCCTAAAGTGAATCATTCAAGGCCTACAAGCAAGGCTCGACTTATATTTCACTGACCAAGAAATAACAAATGATACTAAGCAGGCCACAAAACTCCAAATAACTGGCGGTGATGAAGGTATGCAATGTATCCTAACATCTGGAGCCAGTTTCACAAAGGGTCTCAGACTTAGGCTAAGTCAAGGACTTAAATCTGACTTATCCTGGACTTAAATAGATTTCGCATAGGGTGACTTAGCGAAGTCCAAACTTGTCATATAACCACAGTGGTTTTCTATGTCATGTGACCCTTTATTTCTACTCAAAATACCTTAGTGGTAACATATATCCCTTGTTTAGCTCATTTTCTCTTTGAAAATGCTGTATTTTTAAATGGGAAACCTTATAATCACAGAGCTGGGACTGCGGCTGCAGAAGGTCTCTGGGGTGACTTGAATGCAGAAGACTTGGAAACTCCCTTCCTTCTAATGTGACCTCGTAGAAAACTGAAACTGTCCTTCAGCCAGGTCTGTCGTTTTGTGCTCTTCTCACCTGCTTGTCCCGACTTTGTCTGAGTGAGCTTGCCATATCTGGTATGTTGAGTCTCAAACCACTTCTTCACAGTCTTGATAGGCAAGTTTCTGGCAGCTGCTAGCTGCTCCCAAAGTCTTTCTTTCTTCTGCTTGTCTTTGAAACTGTCGTTGGTCTTGTCATAAAGTTCCTTGTGCTGTTTAATGAACTCCACGATGACTTCTTCCTCTGAATCACTCACTTCATCTAGCCCTTCTTCTGTCTGGATTGAGTTGATTCTACATCAGTATCCCTGTCAGTTCGCATTCTCTTCTCTCCCCTTTCCTGGCTCTTTTCCCTCCTCTCTCTCTCCATCCTCTCTCTGTCCCTCTCTTACTGCTCTCTCTTCTCTCTCTCATCCCTCTCCTCTCTCTTCCTTCTCTTTCTCTATATCCTCAGTTGTATCTCCTAACTCAAACTGTGGTTGAGTGTCAGCTGGTACTTCAATCTTTCTCCTTCTGCTCCTTGGCATGCTGATCAATCAATCAATTGTACAGCTTGTTTTAAAAAACAAAAACTTAAAAATAAAAGTGAAACCTCACAGAACAGATTTCACTCCCAACCAGTCCAGCCTAAGCTCCAAACTTAAGCTAATTTTACAAAAAAAAATAAAAACCTAAAGAAAAGCTGCATACAAGTCAAAGCCCAAATATATGCAGATTGTCTACCGACTCGCCTTTTTATACCCATAGATTTTGAAGCCGACAGGCCATAAGACACAAAAATATTGCCGGCCTGTCGGTTACAGTTCCCAGCTTGTCTGTTAGTGTTGCAGGCGGTTGTTGTTTACGGCTTGTCTGTTTCAGTTTAAGGCCTGTCGGTTACAAATTTTCTCGACTCCAGGACCTAGTCAGTTAAAGTTACCGACCAGCCTGTAAACTTTACAGCCCTGTCGTGAACACTTACAGACAGGCCAGCTAAAGTTAACGACTGTACTGTAACACTTCCCGCAAGGTCGGTGAGTCATCGCATACAGTCTGGAAGTCCATATTTGGGACAAGCTGGATACTTGTTACAGACAGGCCTGTTTGATTAACCAACAAGCCTGGAAGTGTAACCGACAGGCCGTTAAGTTAACCAACAGGCCTGTTGCTAGGGACCTGAAATTAGGGTCGGATACAAGAGTTGGCAATGGTTTTAGAAATATCAAACATGTTTGATATTTCACCGAGTCTCCCTGACAGGCTGGTAACTTGCAACTGACCCTAACCGACTAAGTAAACATTGGTTCCGACTCTCCAAAAATGCATAGTTACCAGCCTGTCAGCTCCAGTGGAACACCTGCATAAAGTAGAGCCAAGGTAACCACGTCTAATGGTAACCCATCTAAGTTATGACACAGCCCACTGCTGTTTTATACAGGTGTTGCACTGGAGCCAACCGGTGCAAGTGAACCTGAAGTGCTTTATTTTGTGACATAATAATCAATTTCTCGGCCTATTTCACCAGAGCAATTTAAATAAAAGTTAACAAACTATTTGGATTCAATCACAAGATATTTCTTCTCACTGTAAAACCCATTAGCAATTTTTGGGAAAATAGAGGATCAAGTGTCGACCAATCAGCAAATCTTAAACTAGATCACTAATAAATATTTGGATCCCATCACGTGACCAGAACTACAGTAAGTTTATTTCCTTCACAAGAATAGGGTCTTTACCAGAAGCTCGAAATTGGAGTATAAAAGGCAGCAACAAGCAGAAGGTTTTCATTCTCACGTGAGAAATAGTTAGAAGCACGTCTCTCCCTGCTTCTTTCCACAGGATATAACATTTTTAATGAAAATTTTATATTTTAAATGACTTTTTCGTTCATAAATTGAAGCAGGCATACATTGATTTTCTTTTTATGTATATTAAAGCAAAAACTTGAAACTGTAATTAAAATAACAAAAAAAATAAATTTTGACATTTTAGTCACATGATGGGATCCAAATATTCAGACTTGACCTAGTTTAAGAATTGTTTATTGATTGATACTTGATCCTCTTTTTTCCCAAAAATTCATCAAAAACTGTTATTACAATACCGACTTCAAGTCTGGTCGTGAGGTTCTGTATGTTTATCCAGGCCTTTCTGTTTGTCAGTACGGCTTGTTGGGACCTGCTATGGCTTGTCTGTTAGGGCTTTAGGGCTTGTCTGTTAGGGCTTGTCCTGGTAGTTTCCAGACCAGTCTGTACAAAACATCCCGACCCCATGGCAGGTCGGCCTCTAGATCCAGATAAGCCTGTATGTTTCACGTCCTGTCGAGGAGTTGAAGCCGACCCAAACATTTCCTGCCTTTTTTTGTGGATTTTTGTCCCTGACCCCCCAACTTTTGCAGCCGACCTTATAATAATACAGAGTCGTAGGGTCGGCCTCCAGTGGAACACCTGCATAACTTCTTTGATTAGATAGGTACTCATTATGCTACTAAATGTAGTATTTTACTGATTATAACTGGTGCAAACTTATATAGCTGTCTTATATTTAGTTCAGGTGTATCCTTGAGAAGTTGTGCAATAACTGCATCCTTGATTAAGGTCAATGTTGTGGCCTTCCCATTTGAATGCAAAACAAGGTTAACACAAACTGTCAAGGATTAATCCTTGGACCTGTCAAATGTTTTAACCTCCATACAAGGACAGACAATGTTGTATCCTTGTATGCTGACGTTTAGTATTTTTGTAACCTTAAGAATTCTTATAAAAGTCACTGGTAAAATATACCTTTTATCAGAGGAAAGGTTTGGTAAAAATAGTCTGTCATGATTGGATCAACACATATTGCTAAAATGATTTTCAAGGATTACTTGACATACTTGTTAATATTTTGGTTTGTGGTTTGTTGGAATAAGTTAGTACTTGTATTCAAAAATGGATTGTATTGCTGATGTGTGAACCAACCTTTTACAATAAAATGACAGAAAGTTATTTGCTTCTTTTGACTGGAATACATCTGGTCCTTAACTATTGAGAATTCCGATTCTGGAGTAATTAGTCTTATTAGGGCTCACAAAGCAGATGAACTTTGACCCTAATACTACACCACAATTCATGAAGTCTGGTGACAAACAAAAAAGTGATCTCCAGAACCATGAGCCTAATTTATAGCTTACTTAAAAACGTGTTTGTACTGCTTTAAATATTTATTTATGTAGTGTTTTCTGCCACACATAGTATCTTTGGATCAGTTATATTGTGATGAGTAGTTGGAAGGGCAAAGGAAACCAGTACATATACAGTTGGTCAAGATCCTGCACTGTAAGCCACTGATGACCAAAGGTAAGCAACTACCAGCATTCCCACTTGAGGTCAGGCCAGAATTCTAATTGCAGTCTCACTCAGAGGTGGGAGGTAAGATTGTTACCACTGTGCTATAAATATAAGGTATCAACTAAAAATTTTAGTACCATGAGTTTTAAAGTGATGTGCCGTCTTAGTACTTATGTTCTGTTTCTATAAGTACTGGAGCTGGTCAAACAATGTAACATCGGAGTTAGTCAATAACTTAATTTGTTGAATAGTCTCAAACTAAATATGCAAGATTTCCTTCTCATTTATATATTTTGTAGTTTTCCAGAAGGAATGGTGCCTAAAACAACAAACTTCCTAAATGACAAATTTAAACTTTTTCATTTTCTTGTTGAACAAATTAACTGACAAACTTATGACAAGAAAATAACCCTGATAGTCGAATTAGTTTGTCATTTTAGGCATCTGTTATTGGTGACATTCTTATGAAATTAATTTTAAGTGCACTAATTTTCTTGTCATAAGCTTGCAAGTAATATGATCTATAATTTATCAACATTTGACTATCATTCAACAAGAAAATGGCATTTAAATTTGTCATTTAAGAAACTTATTGTTTTAGGCACCATTTTGACAAATTAATAATTTTCAGTGCAAAGTGACTCCCCATCAGACAGGAATACTGAATACCAAAAAATTTAAATTATAAGGTCCAAATATGGCCAGTTTATGTGTTAAACATACACCACGTATCTGGACAAAATTTTATCCAGTATGAAATTCCTGTGCCATAATAATTTGGAAAACGGAAAAGGACATGTTCAAAGCTGCAGTCCATCAAAGTGAAACATAAAAGCTGCACACCATGTTGTACCAAGTAATGTATTTACCAACTGAAAGACATGAAAATATGACATTAATATTACAACAGATTTACACAATCATCTAATACCAGTCTTTACTTGCAATGATATTATGATTCCTGTAATGTTTTCAGATCCAAATTGAATCAATGTTTGTAACTAAACTATTTATTAACACATATGTACAAAACTTGCAACTGTCTCAGGGCCATGAACATGTGCTTCCTCCACACACATACACAGTCATACAGTACAATACACTGTATTCGTACATTATCAGAGCTAGATGGGATACACTAAGACATTATATCCCTCCCCTTTTTAACAGTTCCCATTTAAGGCTCCCATTTAAGGTTTCCAATCAAGTTAGTATTATAACAAATAATACAAAACCATTACATAATATATATACAAAAATAATGTCTCTTCTTTAAAATGTCATATGTACATGATTAATGCAATTAAACTATAGTCCGATACACCTCACCATCTTCACCCGGGACTGTCAATTCATTGCCTTTCTTCTCTATCACTTTATACTGGTTTGTACTGAATGTTTCAGACAGTTTATTTTCACTGTCTTGCTTTAAGAAAACAAAATTTCCTTTCTTGATGTTACTTTGTTTTGCCTGTCTTTTTGCATCTGGATATACTTTCCCTTGCATCTTGAGTCGATAATCGCGATCACGAATATCTTTGATGTTTGAAGTAGATGCTTGTATGTCCGGTAATTTTGTCCTGATTTCTCTGCCAAATAGGGGTTTTGCTGGAGTCTCCCCTGTTGTACAATGAGGTGTTGACCTGTAAGCAATTAAAAATTTGTTCAGCTCATGGTGAATATTTAATTTCTGTGAGTGAGCTATCTTTAGAGTTTTTGGCAGTGTTCTATTTTGCCATTCTACCTCTCCATTTGCTTGAGGCCAATATGGTGTTGATGTTCTGTGTTCAATTTCGTGTTCCTCAAGAAATGTTTCAAACTCCTGTGACACAAACTGCCTACCATCGTCGGTTTTGATGGAGTATGGTAATCCATGTGTAGTGAACACCTTTTCAAGGCACCTCACGATAACTGTGACTTCTTGTAATACGTCTGATGAAATTGACTTCAAAATAACGACTGAAATAGTCTACTATTACAAGGACATATTCTCCGTTTGGCAGGGGTCCCATCAAATCTGCTGCCAGATCTTTCAGTAACTCAGTCCATCTCATTTCTTCTGGTGGGTCTGGTAGGCCGATTCTCTGACACTCCCTACATAACCTGCAGAATTTTTCCACATCTTTCTCCATAGATGGCCACCATACCTTTTTGTGTAACCTCTGTTTTGTTTGAAACAAAACAAAACAATGCCCTGATGACCTTCATATGCCAACTGGATCACACACTGCCGCAGTTTGTAAGGTACAACAATGTGAGTTCCCGGCAATACTGTATTATTAAATTCACATGGTTCATCTTTGGCAAATACATATTTTGGGTATTTTACACCTTCCCCAGTCATTGGAACGAATACAAACTCTGAGGTTTCTTATATCATGATCATTTTCTGACTCAGCTTCTATCTCTGCTGCTGTCATTGCAACTGGTACTGCTGTCTTGGCTACAAAGTTAATATATTTCTCATTGAAATCACTGATTTCAGAACTTTTATTCTTTTCTGGTATCAACCTTGACAAACAATCAGAAATGTTAGTCTTTCCTGGCTTATATTTCATCCTGTATTGGTATGCTTGTAATCTCAGAACCCATCTCTCTGCATGGGCTGATGGTTTAGAACTTGGAGCATATATATACTCCAAAGGCTTGTGATCTGTAATCAGTTCAAATTCTCGGCCATATAGGTATAAGTGAAATCTTTCACAGGGGCAGAATAATGCCAATGCTTCCTTTTCTGTGTGTGAGTATCTTCTCTCAACGTCAATTAAGCTACATCTTGCATAGCATATTACACGTTCACCATTTTGTTCTTGGATCATGATGCCACCTAATCCCACTGGTCCAGCATCAGCTATGACCTTTGTGCGCGCATCACCATCAAAATAAGCTAGAGTCTTGGGACTTGATAAAGCATCTTTCAATTTGTTGAATGCTTTTTCCTAATCATTTCCCCATTTGAATGGAACATCTTTTCTAGTCAGTCTGGTTAAAGGCTCTGCGATACTAGTTAAATCATTTATGAAATGACCACAGAAATTCACCAATCCCATGAATGATTCGACTTCACTGACATTTTTTGGTCTGCGAGCTTCCATTAGTGCTTTACTCCTTTCTTCAGTTATTGATACACCTTTGTCAGACAACACATGACCCATAAATATCAGTTTATTCAGGTGAAACTGACATTTTTCCATGTTCAGAGTTAATCCACTTTGCTTCAACTTGTCTAGAACTGCAAATAAGCATTCATCATGCTGTTTTAAGTTGCCCCCATGGATGATCAAATCATCAGAAATATTTTTAACTCCTTCACAGCCTCGCAAAATCTGCTGCATTGTTTTCTGATAGTGCTCACTTGCACTTTTGAGGCCAAATAATAGTCTTTTGTATCGGAATACGTCCATGTGAGTAGCAAAAGCTGTAATTGGTCTTGAGGCTTCTTCAATTTCTAATTGGTGGTAAGCCATTTTGACATCAATCCAACTGAAATAGGAGCTTTGATTTAGATCAAGAATAACTTTATCAACAGTTGGAATGACATGTTTTTCTTGAAGAACTGCTGTATTTGGAATCTGCATGTCTACACATATCCTAATATCACCTGATGGTTTAGGTACCACAACAATCGGGCTAACCCATGGAGTAGGCCCATCAACTTGTTCTATGACATCTTCTTCTAAAAGTTCCTTTAATTGATTTTCAACCTTGCTTCTGAGACTGAGTGGTAACCGTCTCACCTGTTGGATCACTGGCCTCACATCTGGATTAGTATGTATCTTTACTTGATGGTTTTTGAATTTGCCTAGTCCTTGAAATAACTTTTCATAATTCTTGTATATATCCAGATTAGCTGTTTTGACATCAACTTGATTTATTTGTAAAATCCCAAGTTCTTTTGCACTTTTATATCCAAGCAATGCATGTCTTGTAAAGTCAGTGTCTATTGTTCTTCTTTCACTTCCTTTATACAGTCACAATTCTGCTGTAAGTTCTCCCAGAATATCCAGATGTTTCTTTGAGCCGTATGGAAAAGGGGTTTGTTAGCCTTTCTTGCGCTACATTTAATTTTGTTTGCTTTCAGATACTCCCACAGCTTACTATCAATGATATTAGCAGCTCAAAACCTACCTGTACACCAAAGCATACCCACCTTAGCCTGGATCATTCCCCTGGCGTTCTCCGTGGTGCTTGACCCCTGCTATGCCCCTGGATACAGAAATTTTTATGTCTGCTTTTTGTTTTGTTGCGCCTTAGAGTCCTCTTGTTTGGAGAGATTAAGCGCTATAAAAGTCCAATTAGAATTAGAATAGAACTACATGATGCTCCAGAGTTAATCAATAGACTGATATCTGGTACTCCTCCAAGAGTTACCTGTATTTTCATATCATCAGGAAAGAATCCCCCTTCACAGGTGAAAGCATATTCCTGGACTTCTTGAGTTATATCTGGTTCATCTATCAGATTCACCTTAGACTGTCACTTTTTCAGTCCTTTACTTTTGCAACATCTAGCAAAATGGTCATATCTATGACACAAGTTGCACTTTGTCCCTTTAGCAGGACAGTTTTTATCCTTTGCAAAGTGGTTAGTGTCACCACATCTGTAGCAAGTGTTTCTTTGGCTTCCTAGATGACCTCCCTGATGGCTCCCTTTTCTTGGAGTCCATGATCCATTCCGTTTAGTGTGCTTTTTGACTACATTTACATCACTCGTACCGGCACCATACTGCTAATTCTCAATAGACTTTGCTTGTGTATCGACAGCTTCATAAGCTCTTGCTATTGTCAATAAGTTGTTCAAAGTTAGGTCATTACCTTTTTCTAGAAATTTTCTCCTTAACACATTAGATGAACATTTATCAACAATTTGATCTCTGATGTGATCATCTGATGTATCTCCAAAGTTACAGTGTTTAGCCTTTTGTTTTAACCTAGTACAAAATTGATCAATTGTCTCTCCCTGGTTTTGAGTCATTTGTCTTAGCAAGTGCCTTTCATATTAAGAGATTCTTTGAAGTAGCCATCCAAAGCGTCTAAAGCAGTGTTGTAGTCTTCATCATTACCTGTGTCTACCAATATCTCAAAAATATCCTGCACATCAAATCCAGCACAGTGTAACAGAAGAGCATGTTTTTGTTTTGCACTATCAACTCCTTTTGCAGTCAAGAAAAATTTAAATGATCTTATCCATTTATTCCAGTGTGTACCTAGACTTGTTGGATCACCAGTACAGTCAAAATTTGGAATACTTCCAAGTTCAATGTTTTTAACTGCACTTTCTACAACAGGATCTGCATGTTCCTCCTCCTCAGACATAATCAATAGGTGCCTCAATTCCACAACAACAGAAATTAGTTACCTTCAAGATTTACTGGTTACTGTTTAAACACTTGTACACACACAATCTCTCTCTCCACTGAAATAGAGTCCTCTGATGAGAAGATTTATGACTTCCTATGATGCAGGTCCTACAGTTTACATTCAGGCAGTGATACACTGATGACTCATCACAGTTACAATGTCTTAATTGTAGTGTTTTATTCACAGTTGATGTCCTTTGTTAAAATTTAACTTTAAATTTAAACAACTCTTTTACCCAATTTATAAGTGAAATATATGTCATAAGATTCTATGTACCCATCCTCATTGACATTGTAACGTTTTCGGATCTGAATTAAGCAACATGTGCTTCCTCTACACACATACACATACACAGTGATACAGTACAATACACTGTATTAGTACATTATCAGTGCTAGATGGGATACACTAAGGCATTATAATTCCTACTTCTATAATAAAGAAACCTGTCAAAAATTACTACAAAATACATTATATCTTACTGAATTGTGAAAAAGTAGTGTAAATTTTTTTCTTTTGACTTTATTTTCAAAACAGCCTAACCTAATGCAAATCTAATTTTTCATCATACATTATGTTAATATGGAAGAGATAAATTAGTTTATAATCATCTGAATCATTGGACATTTTTACAATACACATTTATCAAAAATTAGTGGTCAATGATTTTGTTAAATTAACTCTGAAACAAATATATCTCACCCACCTGTTTCTCACACAAGGGTATTTTTGGTAAAGTAAAATAAGCCAAAGCAGTCGATATCTGTCAAATTATAACAAAGGCATGACGGCTTACTAAAATAAGTTATTTTATGCTTTGTTTTTTTTTCTTTTTATATTATGTCAAGCTTAATCTGAAAAACCATGCACAGCATATGTTGAACTTGTTTCCGAGCTACCTTATAATTTAAAATCATCATTCGATTGAGATACACTGAGCGAAAATACCAGCTCTCAAGGCGGCTATTAAATGTTTTGTACTTTCGCTTTTATTTAGTCTTTTTAAGAATATTTTTTCATTTAATACGGTTAGATAAGGTACGTTTTACTCTCAGTTTGTATATGTAAATGTTAGCACATCGAGACATTGTATTTTTCTACTTTTATGCAGTGATTTAGAAGCCGTTGTTAAGAAGCGGCTTTGTTAAATCAAGTTTTGACAGGTTTGCAGAGAAAGTGTGTATTCTGAATGTTTATCAGTGGTTATTGTATGTATGCTTTTGTGAATGAATCATGATTTTGTAAATTTTCTTGAGTACCCAAACGTCACAGGTAATTTGTTGTTATGTACAAACTTTAGATGTTTTACACTTTACTGCCTTGCTACCAATTATCGCCGGGTACCAATTATCGCCAGACAAAATTGAAATAGACATAAGTTGTCCAAAAGTACATCCCAAGTCCAGTAAATAAGGTAAAACTATTTCAACAGTGAATTGAACAGATACACAATGAAAAGCTTTCAAAATGTGTGGCCATTACTGAAATATGAATGTTTTATTTTCTGGTGGCGATAATTGGTACCCGGCGATAATTGGTAGCAAGGCAGTATACTACAGATTATAATCTGCATGCCTTCCTGGTCATGAAACTTCACTTTGAGTTTTTCATACTTTGAGGGTTTTTATTTTCCATCATCACTAGACTCCCCTTTTGCTATCATTAATTTTTACTGACAATCAGTCAGTAAATACTTAAATTATCATAATTTTTATTTTAAATTCTATCAACCGGCTTAATTATTATGTTTCTGGGAATCGGAAAACACACATGCTGTGGATAATATTTTTACTTTAAACTCTGATCACAGGCTAAGATCATAATATTATTGTATTTATTTTTTCAGTTCCTTCATATTTCTTTTGAACTAATATATTTTGACAATCATTTTTATGGCTGTTTCTACTGCAAACTGTAAATCCCAGTGTATACCCATTTGCTGTATATACAGAAGGAATTACCTGCAAGTCGCTAACAAGACAACTCGCCGACAGATAATTTACTTACAAAAATGACACATGCAGCATTTATAGCACTAAAATATTGTGGTACATTGCCCTACAGTGTATTCTATATCTGAAATCATTAAATTCCCTTCATTAAAACATGTTATATTACAAAAATACAAAACATATACAAGTTTATCCAGGTGTTTATTGTAGTATGAATTTTTTTCAGCTTCAGAACCTATGTAACTATTTTTAACATAAAGTTGTCCATTCCATTCATAAGTGTATTGCCTATCAATTAAAGCTTCTATAATTCACATGTATCTCTTTATACTTGTTAGCCCTATAACTTTCGGTGGGTTGAAAATAAATAGTTTTTACCCCACAGCCCTTAAGGGCTGTCGGGGTATTGTTTTCACCCATGGTGTCCGGATGGGCAGGTGTCCTGGTGGATGATCTGGAAAAAGTTTGTCCGGGACTGTATCTCAAAAAACTGTAAGTTTATACATGGTAGGGACATTAGTTAGGGGGTGTAGGTGTGCATCGTCATGGTGTGACCTTAATTTCACCTTTGACCTTGCCATAGTGACCTTGAAAAATCTTGTCCTAGCTATATCTCAGAAACCACAAGGTGTAGGAAGTTGATACTTGGTGGGTACATTGATTTGGGGTTGTAGGTGTGCAACATCATGGTGTGATCTTGAATTGACCTTTGACCTTGCCATAGTGACCTTGACCCATAAAATCTTGTCCGGGCTATATCTCGGAAACTAAAAATGTTATTTCCTTCTTAATTACGTATGTACAAAAAAAAAAAATGATGCAAAATAATTTTCCTTTGTGATATAGCTTTGAAAAGTATTTTGTCTATTCATTTCCAGCATCAAGCCACAAAATTTTTAACATTAAAATTAATATTATGTCATAAGTCACACATGGACAGTAGAACCTCTATTATCCAACCCTCTTGGGGGGAATAAAAATTAGGTTGGATAAGAGAAGGGTCAGATAACAGAAGTGCTAAACTAAAAGGCTTAAATGGAGTTGGGAGAGAGGGTTTGAGGTTGAATAATTGAAATCCAGATAATAAAGGGGCAGATAATAGAGGTTCTACTGTATGTGATATTAAGTTAACAGAGTTAATTGTATCCACCGGATTATGCATGAGTGCGCTGCCGCCAACGCAGTGTGTATAGAGACTAAGGTATTGTAGGGAGAGTTTTCAAATTTGCAGGATATATTCATCATTACAAAATCTTGCCTGGGAATATTTTTTGCCTCATTTTGAAAAACAAGATGACTGGCATATGCATTTCTTTGTCAGTCATGAAAATGGCTTATATCTCCCTTATTATTGGTCCTAGACGTTTGGCATGTGAAGCCAGCCTTCAGGAAATCATGGGCTGGGAATCTTCTGATGTGGTCAGATTTGACCTTGGGCCCCTCCTTCAAGGTCAAACTAGGACAGCCAAACTTAAAAGTGCTTATAACTGACTTATTATTGATCCTAGAGGTTTGCAGTGTGAAACTAACCTATAGGGAATCATGAGCTAGGAATCTTCTGATGTGTATCTTTTGATTTGACCTTGGGTACTTCAAGATAGGCTAATCTGAAAAGATACGTTTTCAACTGTTTTCTTAAACCAGAGATACTTTCCACAGTTTTAATGGCTTGAGGGAGCTTGTTCCACTCTATGGGAGCAGTTACTGCAAAACTGTGCAACCCTGAGCGTTTATTCGGTTTAGATGAGCAAATTGATACACGATTGTCCTGTGTGAGATCACTCCGCTTAACTAAAGAGGAGAGATATGGCGGTTGGCTAAAATTTATGGCTTTATAAGTAAGGAGGTTGTACTTTAAATATACGGTAATGAATGGGGAGCATTGGGGGTGGGGGGATATTAAATTCCTATAAATGAAAGTATAAAGTGAAAATTAAGTAAAATTTTATTTTGTGTTTTAACTAAAGGGCATGGTTTTTAAATGTTGTATAATTTCATTTACTCCAAAAGAAACATTTACCGAGTACAACCTGTCAAATACTGTTGGACAAGAGCCCCCTGTGGCCTTATATAGTTGGTTGGCAAATTGTCATAAAATATTTAAGTTTAACAAAAAGAAAATGTGTGACAGAATTCAACTGATAGTTATAAATTCCATTTACAGTATATAGCAATGGGATTATAGCTAGATTATTAAACAGTATGTGCCATTTTACAGATTGAGCTTGGTACATTTATTATCTCCCGCCTGCATAAACCTTAATATCTCATTCATTTATAAAGATATCTTCACCAAATTTGCAGGGAATGTTTATGGCTATGAAAACCTGTCTCTGCAAAATGTTAGCCTCATTTTGAAAAACAAAATGGCCGCCATAGCCAATTGTTTGAAAATCATAAAGGTGCTCTAAATCTTGAAATATTCCAGCTAGCTTTATCAAATTTGCACAAAAGCTATATGGCTAGAAAAGCTAGCCTGATAGTAATTTTGGCACTAGTTCAAAAAACAAAATGGCCGCCATATCACATGTTTAAAGTTCGTCACGTTTTTGCATAAACCTTAATATCTCATTTATTTATAAAGATATCTTCACCAAATTTGCAGGGGATGTTTATGGCTATGAAAACCTGTCTCTGCAAAATTTTAGCGTCATTTTGAAAAACAAAATGGCCGCCATAGCTAAATGTTTGAAAATCATAAAGGTGCTCTAAATCTTGAAATATTCCAGCTAGCTTCATCAAATTTTCACAAAAGCTATATGGGCTATGAAAACTTGTCTCTGCAAAATTTTAGCCACATTTTGAAAAACAAAATGGCCGCAATAGCTAATTCTTTGAAAATCATAAAGGTGCTCTAAATCTTGAAATATTCCAGCTAGCTTCTTCAAATTTGCACAAAAGCTATATGGCTAGAAAAGCTACCCTGATAGTAATTTTGGCATTAGTTCAAAAAACAAAATGGCAGCCATATCACATCTTTAAAGTTCATCACGTTTTTGCATAAACCTTAATATCTCATTCATTTATAAAGATATCTTCACCAAATTTGCAGGGGATATTTATGGCTATGAAAACCTGTCTCTGCAAAATTTTAGCCTCATTTTGAAAAACAAAATGGCCGCCATAGCTAATTGTTTGAAAATCATAAAGGTGCTCTAAATCTTGAAATATTCCAGCTAGCACTATTAGTACGGCGGGAGATAACTGCTGCGGCAGTGGCCTTGTTCCTGTACATATAACAAATTGCCAGTCCACACTTAACCAAAAAGAATAAAGCCGGGAAATCAGTTAACATTTTTACCCAACAGCCTTTAAAGGCTGTATGGGTATTCTTTTCACCCATGGCATCCAGTGGGGGTGGGGGGGTGGGACGGGCAGGTGGCATGAAATAAAAACTTGTCCCAGCTGTATCTCAAAAACTGTAAGGTGTAGGAAGTTGATACTTTGTACAGACGTTGGTTGTGGGGTGTAGGTTTAATCTTGCCCGAGGTATATGTCAGAAACCGTTAAATGTACTGTGTTGATACTTAGTAATTAGGGACATTGGTTGGCAGATTTAGCTGTGCAATGTCATGGTGTGACCTTGATCTGACTTTGAATTTACTATAGTGACCTTGACCTTTATTAACTTGTCAGGGCTACATCTCAGAAACCGTAAAGTGCTGGAAGTTGAGACATGCTATGAACATTGCTTTGTCAGTGTAGATGTGCATTCTCATTGTCAGACCTTGATCTGATCTTTGACCTTGCCTTAGTGACCATAAACTTTGAAATCTTGTACAGGCTATATCTCATCTTTCTAACTTTTAGTGTTCTAATTAATGCTGTAATCTTGTCTTGTTTTAATACTTTGTCTTAACATACATTTTTTTCACTCTTTCGTGTTTTTTGCCTGCATCTTTAAATAACGTTCACTGTCTGTTCTGAATGTCTCCTGACCTTTATACTGTTTCACCTCTGCTACATGTTACGTCCTTGGAGTCTGTGTGTATGGGCATCTCTAACGCTAATCTTCAAATATTTCTGCCTTATTTATTTTTTGTGATTGTTTGATTTTTCCAGGTATAGATATAAATATTAAAACACAAGAATTTGGGGTGCTGGCAGTCTGCCTATATCGCAGTCATGACCAGTATCATAGTTAGTGGTATACCAGATATATGTGAGCGTAAAGATCTAGTGGAACAATTCAAGACTGACTACGACCATGTTCTTTTTCCACTTGGCAAGGACACAACCAGAGCACTTGTTGTCTTCAAATCTCAAAGAGGTAAGAATAGCTAAACAGCTGAATTCACTTTAAAAGGAACTATGCACAATTTGCACATCAAATAAATATAAAGGAGGCATACAATAAATAACAGTGTTTTTGTTTTATTTGGCCACCCAGTAAAATAAAAATGAGATTGATTGTTCTTTATGATATATTAGTCAACATTTTCTGAAGTGTTGTCAGTAATCCTGGGTGATAACAGTCTGTAATATGTACAAGTGTCAAGTAAACCATGTTTTGTGATGCAATTGTGTGGCAGTTTGACGATCCTTTTGCCAATTGGAGTTTATAACAGTGAGTATGACTCTTTTTAGCTGCTGAAGATGCTTTAAAGAAACCACTGGTAATATTTGGGGCTACTTTGAAAACCCGACCAGCACCCAGACAGGTAAGTTCACAAAGTTGGATTAAAAATACAAGTATCAAAAAGTAAAACCCTGATGTATTTCTTTATGGGTCCTGTATTAATATATTCTACAAAAAAAGTTGAAACATTTACAGTATAAATATGGTTAAAAATTAAATAAATATTAAATAGTGAGTGGTAATGGATGGTTTAGCATTCCAGACCATGCAAACTCAGCACCTGGCAACATTTCAGAAATACTATGGGCCTGTCTCAGCATCAATTTCATCACTTTTTAGCCGCCATCAGTTTCACCCCACAAATAAATTGTACTTCAGTTTTACCCCCATCAATTTTGCCCCCAGTGTAAATAGGAGATTTCTCCCCAAAAATATTTTTATTTATATTGACAAAACATACATTCATTTTTTAATGCAAATTGACAATAATTTTATACATGAACATTGACATCAAATTCAATACTATTTCAATACAAATTAAAAGCTTTGACAAAATACAAACTTTCAAATTCAGTGCAACTGGTTAGTTTCTTTTGTATTACAGTGATAATATATCACATGTTAAGTCATCATAGAGACACAGACCATGTTAATTCAGCCTTATCAAATGTCCAACTGAAGTCAGGAAATCAGGAATGTCAATTCTTTTATTCCCTGATATCAACACAAAAATTCTGGAGATGCTTTTGCAAATTAATAAACACTTGCTAAATTTTCTGTTCTGTTGTGGCTTCCCCAACAAAGACTGGGATATCTGTGTAGACACAAGGGAACTATCCTGCTGTAGAGCCTGATGAAATGCCAAACATATGGATGACTGTGGCCAACAGTATTTTTAAATTTAAAGTTCCAGGTCTCACAAAAGAGAAGTTGTGAACAACGTTTTTGAAGTCTGTATCTGTTTTCCGTGTCACTGATGTTTGTGTTTTTGAAGTCCGTATCTGCTTTCCATGTCACTGATGTTTGTGTTGAATGTCATTTCACAATGTTGAAAGTGCCAGCCATTGCGTATTTCACATTAAACAGAGCCTTGCCACGTTGATTTCTGCCAGATCTTGTTTTAATTTATGTTGCGTTTTTGTGCTATGTTTTCAAGAAAACGTTGTTCGCAACCTCTCTAATGATTGATTGTTCTTGGGTCATTTTCAGTTCACAGCCTATAGATCTCCTTCTGGTCCTTCTATGACATATTGGGCCTCTTACCAAATTAATCTGTATGCTCTTGTCATATCACTGTATTGTACAGTCCTAATTTTCAGAGATTTGCCCATAATTTTTCAGACATATCAGCAATGTACAGCCCATGTAGATGGACTAATAGTGGCCTCTATGACAGACCTGCAGCTGTGTATCCGGGAGCTTCAGTCTGAGTTTGGAGTGGATGTGAACTTTAGTCATGAGAGTGGTAGTATGGTGCTCACAGGGTCACTGTTACAGATACAGTGTGCACAGACCAAACTAGACAACATCTTCAGAGAGCAACAGGTTAGTTTAATTTATTATTTAAAGAATTATTATTATTATTTAAGAATAATTTAACTTATCTTCTAGTGAAGTATGTTCGCTCTTCTAGAGATCACTTTTTTTAGTTTTTTGTCCTCCTTTCTTTTTTTTTTTTTTTCTTTTTTTTTTTTTTTTTGGCGTCACCACACTTACATGAATTGTGACATAGTGTCATGAGTACCCATCTCATCACTGAAGTTAAGCAGCAGTGGACTATGTTAGTTATTTGGATTAGTAACCAGTTCTAGCCCAGGCGTGGGTGTATACGACTCAGATTTGATTTTTTTGTTGCAAGACTTATATAAATGCTAGTACACTACTGCTTCCCTACATAAGTTGGCCGCGGGTCGTAAGTTGGCCGCCATCATCATATTTTGAAATTTCTATAAATCTAAAAGGCCTGTATCATTCTTGAATGGTCTATTATAATAAGATTTATTATAACTACCACTTTTAAAACCTATGCAACCACACATTTGTCTGTTTGATACATTTAAATGAGTGGCGGCCAACTTACGACCCGCGGCCAACTTATGCAGGGAAGCAGTACCCTTGCCTGTGATGACTTCCAACCTCTGATGTCAGTGCCCTACTGATGGCTTTGTAGTTTGTGCCTGTTGATCAAAAAACTTTTCAGCCTTGTTTAATAGTGGGTGGATGATTAGACGTGTGCTCGATTAATCGCCGGTGACAGTGCACAATCACAGTCGGTTACAAATGTTTTCTAATGATCAATTATTCAGCTTAAATCTTACCTTTCTTAATTTTTCTCAATATCCACATATTTTTTGTATATTTTACATATTTTTACTTAATAAATTGACATTTTTACCATGTATTTCGATTTTGTTTATATCTACCACCATATTTACAGGAAGTGGGTATTTTTAGTAGATTCTAAATGTTGGAACACCATTATTCTTACCAGATTGATGTATACTTCATCTCGGAAAGTGTTTCATGATATAATGACCAACAATGGAGTAAAAATTTGATTCTGGTCGATCATCGGTCTGACTAAATGGTCGATTAATCGACCACGAAACTTGGGGGCGAGTCCCAGCACTATTGTTTGATATAATGATTATTCTTCATTGAAAATTTGTTTTGACTGTAGATTTGTGAACTATTTTAAGGATAATCTTTTGAAAAGCTTTTAAATTCATATTACATATGTGATAAACTGGTAATGAAATATTCTGTAATGTGAAATAAATGTCAGGGATGACCCTTTATAAACCTCGTAGAGGTTCCTTAACTTGGGGATAGCATTCAGTGATAAATAAATGCCATTTGAAGTGGTCATTCAAGCCCCTCTGTATATGTCTGTACCTGGAATCAAACCCAAGTCACCTCTGTTCCAAGGCGAGCATATTACCCAGTAGGCCACATTTACTCTGACATGGAGACTGATGAGGGTACCACTGATAACCCTACTGCTGCTTCTCCAGGGACCAGTGAGCCTCTACTGCATACAAATTCATGTTTGAATGAGACTTACACAGTTGCTAACAATGTTAATCAAACATTCCAAGTAGCTGTAACTAAAAGTGAGCCTATAATTAACTATCACTTCCAAAAGTGGTTGAAGAAGAATCAGTGGTAGATCCTGTCCCAGCCAATGTCCCACAAGAACCCTTTCATCAAAGATATGAGAGAATAACAACTGGTAGTCACAGAGGGAGAGACAAACTAGTTGATACATATGGCTTCACATATAATATTAAAAGAAAAAAATATGCTATCTACTGTTTGGCAGGGTACACTTAGGAATAAGACAGTAAAATGCAAGGGTTTGCAGTTATCAAGGATTGGACATTCCACAGGACTCAAGCTGTCTGGAGGAAAATACAAGAATTGGGTCTGGTACAAGCATAGTACAATAAAGAATGGACTCAAATGTATCTCGGGAAACTATTGGCAATCCCATTCCTGGAATAAGAATTTATCAACACCATATTTTTTAACCAAGCAGCAGAGGCAAATAGTGATCCACCGAAGAGCTTGTGTTGGTATATAAGTAGAATCTGGGTAACAACTGCACCATCCTAACCATGGAAGCATTTGAGAGAGGCCAACATGAAGAATATAGACTATTTAATGAAAAACTTATGTAACTTGAAACTTATGAAAATTTTAGAACTCGAAGATGGACTTAAACTGGAGATAGAATTAGTTGAATAATCAATAATATCAAAAAGACATAAATGAAATGCATTATTTATTATTACTGTTATTATTTATTGTTATTGATCCAAGGGGACAATTGCATGTCAGTCAATTAAATTCTTGCTTCAACTAATTCTATCTCCAGTTTAAGTTCATCTTCGAGTTCTAAAATTTTCATAAGTTTCAAGTATAGTTTTCTTTTGCCCCTGTGTCTATGGTTACTGACCTCTTTCATATCCCACAGTATCTGATTTTTGGACTCTAGCTAATGGGTGTGTTGCACCTTTGAATCTGCTGTCCGCTGAGATTAAGCACCATGAAAGTTTAATTAAAATTCTTCAAAATATAAATAGTTTCTTGTTACGGTGTATTGTTTCTTGTGTGTGAAGACTAGTTGGTGTACTTGTTTTAAATGGCTTGATAAATATAAATGTGTAATGCTGAAATGCTCGTAATTATACATGGAAAGTTATAATATATGTCAGATTCAAATCAGGTTGTTCATTGTACTTTATGTGTGAACACTAGCCAAACTAGTTAGCTAGTAGTTTGGGTTTACGATCAGTATCGGGAGTTGTTTAAGGGAATTATCGGGCAATATTTAGTTTTTGATATTGATTGGTGTTGTGAGGAGTTACTTGGTGACTTATTTGTGGTTTAATAGTGTTAAATATTTGTATGCTAAACTTGAATGATGTGGGAAACTTCTTTGTTCCTATTTGGGAAACTCACATGCTTTGGAAGCCATGTTTGACCTTATTTGCTATGCCGATATTTTGGGGTATATTTTATTTGATGCAAGAATGTAGGACACCAAGAACTTGAGTGGTTCACCACTGTGGGTATATAAGGGGTTGCATAACTTGCATTTTTAGTTTAGGTTAACTGTACTGTTTTTTTTAGTAATTTTAGTCCTTGGGGGTTAACATTTTAGATGGCATTTTTACCCCACAGCCCTTAAGGGCTGTCGGGGTATTGTTTTCACCCATGGTGTCCGGATGGGCGGGCGGGCGGGCGGGTGGGCGGGCGGCGGGAAATAGTTTGTCCGGGCTATATCTCAGAAACCGTAAGGTGTAGGAAGTTGATACTTGGTAGGGACATTGGTTAGGGGGTGTAGTTGTGCAACGTCATGGTCTGACCTTGATTTGACCTTTGACCTTGCCGTAGTGACCTTGAGTTTGAAAATCTTGTCCGGGCTATATCTCGGAAACCGTAAGGTGTAGGAAGTTGATACTTGGTAGGGACATTGGTTAGGGGGTGTAGTTGTGCAACATCATGGTCTGACCTTGATTTGACCTTTGACCTTGGCGTAGTGACCTTGACCTATAAAATCTTGTCCGGGCTATATCTCGGAAACCGTAAGGTGTAGGAAGTTGATACTTGGTAGGGATATTGGTTAGGGGGTGTAGGTGTGCAACGTCATGGTCTGACCTTCATTTGACCTTTGACCTTGCCGTAGTGACCTTGACCTATAAAATCTTGTCCAGGCTATATCTCAAAACTGTCAGGTGTAGGAAGTTGATATTTGGCAGGGACATTGGTTAGGGGGTGTAGGTGTGCAACGTCATGGTCTGACCTTGATTTGACCTTTGACCTTGCCGTAGTGACCTTGACCTATAAAATGTTGTCCGGGCTATATCTCAGAAACCGTAAGGTGTAGGAAGTTGATACTTGGTAGGGATATTGGTTAGGGGGTGTAGGTCTGCAACGTCATCGTGTGACCTTGATTTGACCTTTGACCTTGCCGTAGTGGCCTTGACCTATAAAATCTTGTCCGGGCTATATCTCGGAAACTGTAAGGTGTAGGAAGTTGATTTTTGGTAGGGACATTTGCTAGGGGGTGTAGGTGTGCAGTGTCATGGTCTGACCTTGATTTGACCTTTGACCTTGTCGTAGTGGCCTTAACCTATAAAATCTTGTCCGGGCTATATCTCAGAAACCGTAAGGTGTAGGAAGTTGATACTTGGTAGGGATATTGGTTTGGGGGTGTAGGTGTGCAATGTCATGGTCTGACCTTGATTTGATCTTTGACCTTGCCATAGTGACCTTGACCTATAAAATGTTGTCCGGGCTATATCTCGGAAACCGTAAGGTGTAGGATGTTTGTACTTGGTAGGGACATTGGTTAGGATGTGTAGGTGTGCAATGTCATGGTCTGACCAGGATTTGACCTTTGACCTTGCCGTAGTGACCTTGAGTTCAAAAATCTTGTCCGGACTATATCTCGGAAACCGTAAGGTGTAGGATGTTTGTACTTGGTAGGGACATTAGTTAGGATGTGTAGGTGTGCAACGTCATGGTCTGACCAGGATTTGACCTTTGACCTTGCCGTAGTGACCTTGAGTTAAAAAATCTTGTCCGGGCTATATCTCGGAAACCGTAAGGTGTAGGAAGTTGATACTTGGTAGGGACATTGGTTGGGGATGTAGTTGTGCAACGTCATGATCTGACCTTGATTTGACCTTTGACCTTGGCGTAGTGACCTTGACCTATAAAATCTTGTTCGGGCTATATCTTGGAAACCGTAAGGTTGAGGAAGTTGATACTTGCTAGGGACATTGGTTAGGGGCTATAGGTGTGTATTATCATGGTGTCACCTTAATTTGACCTTTGACCTTGTCGTAGTGACCTTGACCTATAAAATCTTGTTGCACCTTTTGGTCTCTCTTTTGATGCAGATTAAGCACTGTTAAAGTCATATTAGAATTTATTAAGAATTTTACTTTCATAACTTCCCATTGTAAGAGATAGAATTTCATCAAGTGAGCCACAGATTTTGCTCCAACACCACACATAAGCATTCATTAAATGTATTACCACTTCTGTATGCATGGTAATATTCAAACCATCTAAACCATAATTCGGGCCTTGCAGATGTAGATAAAGAGGGTTGAATTTTAGTTTGCTGATTAATGCTGTCATCTTGTTATTGAATTATCTTGTTTTAATACTTCATCTTTATATGCATGATCTTTCTTTTAAACATTATTTCTCCATTTAAACATTGTTTGGACCTTTATATAACTGACAGTGCTCTGAAAGTATCCTGAAGTTTGTACTGATACAGTACTTCTGTATCTCATGGTGTTGAAAATATTTCCCTAGGCTGTGGGGTACGGGCATCTCTGATGCTATTTTTGTACCTTGGGTGAATATTAAAGATGTGTTAGGTGGGACTTAGCTTGGTTGGTGGGGAATATTCTTAGGGAGTCAGGTTTGGGGAGTAGGGTTATCTTATGTTGTTTTTGTTGAATTAATATGTTAATTTAATAATTTCTGTTCTGGTTTGTTTGTCTTGTTGGCATAATAAAAGTTATTTGTTTAGAATGGGTTTTAATTAATTGTGCTATTGTGCCATTGATAAAAATTTAGCTCGGGTCGCTACAATATAACCCTTATAGTGTTGGTAAATATTTTCTGTTTCACTTGCTTTTTGTTCTCTATTAGATTTGTCTTTGCTTCTTGTAGAAATCTCATATACAATAGTTGTTGATGGGATATACCAGTACTAAACTAGACATTATATTCTGCTGAGAGGATATGTGTTGATATGTAGTTGTTTTAAAGCCAGTGTTGACCTCGTGTTTACCCTTAATTGACCTGAAATTGATTTTGGTGCTCACTGTTTCACAGGATAAAAGGTACACAAGTACCACCATCAGAATACCCAGTTTAAGGCCATAATGTTGAAACTATTATGATTATGTAATTCTGGCCAGTTTTTTACCATAAATACCTAATTTTTACAAATTTGTGGCAAATTAGGTATCCTGCTCCACAAAATTTTAAGCCCTGGTAAGACTAGATTAAATTCTTGTTTTCTGTAGTATATTTAATTAAGTTAGTATCATTGGTCTCATTGTATACATCAATATTGGTTCAGTATACCTGTAAATATGATGGTTTCAGTTTTAATATAATATCAAGAAATTATCTCAACAATTTTACACACTATAGCTCTTAATTTCCACCTTATGTCATTTATTTTGATGTATATTTCCTTTTTATGGTGATAATTAAATTGTAGGAAGCTCAGGCACGTGAGCTGTTGATGGTTGAACAAGACCTAACTACCCCACGCAGTCACCGCTCAATGGCCTTCACCCCACAGGCTACACAACAAATGGAAACTGGCCTCAGCAACACCTGGACTGGTTCCCAAGTGGCACCCACTCAGAGCCAACATGAACCAAGGTAACTACTCGATGTAACTCAATCAATTTGGAATTTCCAAGACTGGGCATATATTCATCATCACTCTTAGTCATAGAACAATTCTTACTCACAGAATTTCTGAGAAAAAAGCCCATTCCTTGAGAAAACCTGTTTTTATGTCAGTACAGTTACAGACAAAAGGGGCATTACCCCAAGCCCCCCTCCCAAGTGCACACACACTCTTTCCATCAGATTCACTGTTCTCCAGTGCTGTAAAAACATTTAAATATGTTGGAACTTCTGTTATCCAACCAGTTTTTGAAAGTAAGATTTAGTTCGGATGATAGAAGGCTCACAAATAGGACAGGTATTTTTGGCATTTAATCTAGAGAGAGCTACAAATTTGCGAGAGTGGAAGTGGGTTCATAAAATCACAATATTATGATAGTAGAAGGTCAGATGATAGAGGTTCTCTTGTAAATAAATGCATTATTTTATTTTATACAATATTATTATTGAGTAATATATTAATTTCTCTGCTGATCACTGCAGATGTTGTATTATATGTATTCTTTAAGAGTATTTCAGTTCTACCAGTTTTGAGTATTAATTATGTCCACCCCCCTGGGGGGTGGATATATTATTTTTGCTTTTTTCGCCGTCCGATGTCCGATGTCCGGCGTCCGGCGTCCGATGTCCGGCGTCACGCATGGTTTCCGCTCATTTAAAGGAAAAGTATTAGAGCTATTGTCACCAAATTTGGTATGCAGGCTTATTGGGTCAGTAGCTTGCTTGGGATTGCTTTTGGCTGTTGTACCTCTTTTGCTTACTGAGTAATACTTAAGTACAGCTATTTTCAGTACCCATTGGTTTCCGTGCATTTAAGCCAAAATAATTAAAGATATTTTACTACAATTTTGAATACAAGATTGTTATGTCCATAGCTCGCTTGGTATTGCATTTGGGACTGATAGCTTTGTCAGTACATGAGTAATAGCCATTTAGGTACTTCATTGTGTATTTTCAGTACTACTTTTGAGTAATTTGCTAATATCTCAGAAACCGTGTGAGATAGAGCGATTTCGTCGAAATTTTCGACCCACAGGGTATTTAAGGAATGTAATATTTGCAATTTTCAAAAAATTTTCCCCTCCCCAAAAATGGCGGCCATTTTGAATTTTCGAATTTTTGCCAAAAATGGCAAAACACAAATTTGCTTCTATCTCCTTAACCGTGCGAGATAGAGCGATTTCGTCGAAATTTTCGACCCACAGGGTATCTAAGGAATGCAATCTTTGCAATTTTCAAAAAAATTTTCCCCTCCCCAAAAATGGCGGCCATTTTGAATTTTCGAATTTTTGCCAAAAATGGCAAAACACCAATCTGCTTCTATCTCCTTAACCGTGCGAGATAGAGCGATTTCGTCAAAATTTTCGACCCACAGGGTATCTGAGCATTGTACTCTTGGTAATTTTAAAAAAATTTTCCCCTCCCCAAAAATGGCGGCCATTTTGAATTTTCGAATTTTTGCCCAAAATGGCAAAACACAAATTTGCTTCTATCTCCTTAACCGTGCCAGATAGAGCGATTTCGTCAAAATTTTTGACCCACAGGGTATCTAAGCATTGTGCTCTTGGTAATTTTTCCAAAAATTTTCCCCTCCCCAAAAATGGCGGCCATTTTGAATATTCGAATTTTTGCCAAAAATGGCAAAACACTAATTTGCTTCTATCTCCTTAACCGTGCGAGATAGAGTGATTTCGTCGAAATTTTCGACCCACAGGGTATCTAAGGAATGCAATTTTTGCAATTTTCCAAAAATTTTCCCCTCCCCAAAAATGGCGGCCATTTTGAATTTTCGAATTTTTGCCAAAAATGGCAAAACACAAATTTGCTTCTATCTCCTTAACCGTGCGAGATAGAGCGATTTCGTCGAAATTTTCGACCCACAGGGTATCTAAGGAATGCAATCTTTGCAATTTTCAAAAAATTTTCCCCTCCCCAAAAATGGCGGCCATTTTGAATTTTCGAATTTTTGCCAAAAATGGCAAAACACAAATTTGCTTCTATCTCCTTAACCGTGCGAGATAGAGCGATTTCGTCGAAATTTTCGACCCACAGGGTATCTAAGGAATGCAATCTTTGCAATTTTCCAAAAAATTTTCCCCTCCCCAAAAATGGCGGCCATTTTGAATTTTCGAATTTTTGCCAAAAATGGCAAAACACCAATCTGCTTCTATCTCCTTAACCGTGCGAGATAGAGCGATTTCGTCAAAATTTTCGACCCACAGGGCATCTGAGCATTGTACTCTTGGTAATTTTTAAAAAATTTTCCCCTCCCCAAAAATGGCGGCCATTTTGAATTTTCGAATTTTTGCCAAAAATGGCAAAACACAAATTTGCTTCTATCTCCTTAACCGTGCCAGATAGAGCGATTTTGTCAAAATTTTCGACCCACAGGGTATCTGAGCATTGTGCTCTTGGTAATTTTTACAAAATTTTCCCCTCCCCAAAAATGGCGGCCATTTTGAATTTTCGAATTTTTGCCAAAAATGACAAAACACTAATTTGCTTCTATCTCCTTAACCGTGCGAGATAGAGCGATTTCGTCGAAATTTTCGACCCACAGGGTATCTGAGCATTGTGCTCTTGGTAATTTTCCAAAAATTTTCCCCTCCCCAAAAATGGCGGCCATTTTGAATTTTCGAATTTTTGCCAAAAATGGCAAAACACTAATTTGCTTCTATCTCCTTAACCGTGCGAGATAGAGCGATTTCGTCGAAATTTTCGACCCACAGGGTATCTAAGGAATGCAATCTTTGCAATTTTCCAAAAATTTTCCCCTCCCCAAAAATGGCGGCCATTTTGAATTTTCGAATTTTTGCCCAAAATGGCAAAACACAAATTTCCTTCTATCTCCTTAACCGTGCCAGATAGAGCGATTTCGTCAAAATTTTCGACCCACAGGGTATCTGAGCATTGTACTCTTGGTAATTTAAAAAAAATTTTCCCCTCCCCAAAAATGGTGGCCATTTTGAATTTTCGAATTTTTGCCAAAAATGGCAAAACACAAATTTGCTTCTATCTCCTTAACCGTGCCAGATAGAGCGATTTCGTCAAAATTTTCGACCCACAGGGTATCTAAGGAATGCAATCTTTGCAATTTTCCAAAAATTTTCCCCTCCCCAAAAATGGCGGCCATTTTGAATTTTCGAATTTTTGCCAAAAATGGCAAAACACAAATTTCCTCCTATCTCCTTAACCGTGCCAGATAGAGCGATTTCGTCAAAATTTTCGACCCACAGGGTATCTGAGCATTGTACTCTTTGCAATTTTCCAAAAATTTTCCCCTCCCCAAAAATGGCGGCCATTTTGAATTTTCGAATTTTTGCCAAAAATGGCAAAACACTAATTTGCTTCTATCTCCTTAACCGTGCGAGATAGAGCGATTTCGTCGAAATTTTCGACCCACAGGGTAACTAAGGAATGCAATCTTTGCAATTTTCCAAAAATTTTCCCCTCCCCAAAAAATGGCGGCCATTTTGAATTTTCGAATTTTTGCCAAAAATGGCAAAACACAAATTTCCTTCTATCTCCTTAACCGTGCCAGATAGAGCGATTTCGTCAAAATTTTCGACCCACAGGGTATCTGAGCATTGTACTCTTGGCAATTTTTTAAAAAATTTCCCCTCCCCAAATATGGCGGCCATTTTGAATTTTCGAATTTTTGCCAAAAATGGCAAAACACTAATTTGCTTCTATCTCCTTAACCGTGCGAGATAGAGTGATTTCGTCGAAATTTTCGACCCACAGGGTATCTGAGGAATGCAATCTTTGCAATTTTCCAAAAATTTTCCCCTCCCCAAAAATGGCGGCCATTTTGAATTTTCGAATTTTTGCCAAAAATGGCAAAACACAAATTTCCTTCTATCTCCTTAACCGTGCGAGATAGAGCGATTTCGTCGAAATTTTCGACCCACAGGGTATCTAAGGAATGCAATCTTTGCAATTTTCAAAAAATTTTCCCCTCCCCAAAAATGGCGGCCATTTTGAATTTTCGAATTTTTGCCAAAAATGGCAAAACACCAATCTGCTTCTATCTCCTTAACCGTGCGAGATAGAGCGATTTCGTCAAAATTTTCGACCCACAGGGCATCTGAGCATTGTACTCTTGGTAATTTTTAAAAAATTTTCCCCTCCCCAAAAATGGCGGCCATTTTGAATTTTCGAATTTTTGCCAAAAATGGCAAAACACAAATTTCCTCCTATCTCCTTAACCGTGCCAGATAGAGCGATTTCGTCAAAATTTTCGACCCACAGGGTATCTGAGCATTGTGCTCTTGGTAATTTTTACAAAATTTTCCCCTCCCCAAAAATGGCGGCCATTTTGAATTTTCGAATTTTTGCCAAAAATGACAAAACACTAATTTGCTTCTATCTCCTTAACCGTGCGAGATAGAGCGATTTCGTCGAAATTTTCGACCCACAGGGTATCTGAGCATTGTGCTCTTGGTAATTTTCCAAAAATTTTCCCCTCCCCAAAAATGGCGGCCATTTTGAATTTTCGAATTTTTGCCAAAAATGGCAAAACACTAATTTGCTTCTATCTCCTTAACCGTGCGAGATAGAGCGATTTCGTCGAAATTTTCGACCCACAGGGTATCTAAGGAATGCAATCTTTGCAATTTTCCAAAAATTTTCCCCTCCCCAAAAATGGCGGCCATTTTGAATTTTCGAATTTTTGCCAAAAATGGCAAAACACAAATTTGCTTCTATCTCCTTAACCGTGCCAGATAGAGCGATTTCGTCAAAATTTTCGACTCACAGGGTATCTGAGCATTGTACTCTTGGTAATTTAAAAAAAATTTTCCCCTCCCCAAAAATGGCGGCCATTTTGAATTTTCGAATTTTTGCCAAAAATGGCAAAACACAAATTTCCTCCTATCTCCTTAACCGTGCCAGATAGAGCGATTTCGTCAAAATTTTCGACCCACAGGGTATCTGAGCATTGTACTCTTGGTAATTTTTAAAAGATTTTCCCCTCCCCAAAAATGGCGGCCATTTGAATTTTCGAATTGTTGCCAAAAATGGCAAAACACTAATTTGCTTCTATCTCCTTAACCGTGCGAGATAGAGTGATTTCGTCGAAATTTTCGACCCACAGGGTATCTAAGGAATGCAATCTTTGCAATTTTCAAAAAATTTTCCCCTCCCCAAAAATGGCGGCCATTTTGAATTTTCGAATTTTTGCCAAAAATGGTAAAACACAAATTTGCTTCTATCTCCTTAACCGTGCGAGATAGAGCGATTTCGTCGAAATTTTCGACCCACAGGGTATCTAAGGAATGCAATCTTTGCAATTTTCCAACAAATTTTCCCCTCCCCAAAAATGGCGGCCATTTTGAATTTTCGAATTTTTGCCCAAAATGGCAAAACACAAATTTCCTTCTATCTCCTTAACCGTGCCAGATAGAGCGATTTCGTCAAAATTTTCGACCCACAGGGTATCTGAGCATTGTACTCTTGGTAATTTAAAAAAAATTTTCCCCTCCCCAAAAATGGTGGCCATTTTGAATTTTCGAATTTTTGCCAAAAATGGCAAAACACAAATTTGCTTCTATCTCCTTAACCGTGCCAGATAGAGCGATTTCGTCAAAATTTTCGACCCACAGGGTATCTAAGGAATGCAATCTTTGCAATTTTCCAAAAATTTTCCCCTCCCCAAAAATGGCGGCCATTTTGAATTTTCGAATTTTTGCCAAAAATGGCAAAACACAAATTTCCTCCTATCTCCTTAACCGTGCCAGATAGAGCGATTTCGTCAAAATTTTCGACCCACAGGGTATCTGAGCATTGTACTCTTTGCAATTTTCCAAAAATTTTCCCCTCCCCAAAAATGGCGGCCATTTTGAATTTTCGAATTTTTGCCAAAAATGGCAAAACACTAATTTGCTTCTATCTCCTTAACCGTGCGAGATAGAGCGATTTCGTCGAAATTTTCGACCCACAGGGTAACTAAGGAATGCAATCTTTGCAATTTTCCAAAAATTTTCCCCTCCCCAAAAAATGGCGGCCATTTTGAATTTTCGAATTTTTGCCAAAAATGGCAAAACACAAATTTCCTTCTATCTCCTTAACCGTGCCAGATAGAGCGATTTCGTCAAAATTTTCGACCCACAGGGTATCTGAGCATTGTACTCTTGGCAATTTTTTAAAAAATTTCCCCTCCCCAAATATGGCGGCCATTTTGAATTTTCGAATTTTTGCCAAAAATGGCAAAACACTAATTTGCTTCTATCTCCTTAACCGTGCGAGATAGAGTGATTTCGTCGAAATTTTCGACCCACAGGGTATCTAAGGAATGCAATCTTTGCAATTTTCCAAAAATTTTCCCCTCCCCAAAAATGGCGGCCATTTTGAATTTTCGAATTTTTGCCAAAAATGGCAAAACACAAATTTCCTTCTATCTCCTTAACCGTGCGAGATAGAGCGATTTCGTCGAAATTTTCGACCCACAGGGTATCTAAGGAATGCAATCTTTGCAATTTTCAAAAAATTTTCCCCTCCCCAAAAATGGCGGCCATTTTGAATTTTCGAATTTTTGCCAAAAATGGCAAAACACCAATCTGCTTCTATCTCCTTAACCGTGCGAGATAGAGCGATTTCGTCAAAATTTTCGACCCACAGGGCATCTGAGCATTGTACTCTTGGTAATTTTTAAAAAATTTTCCCCTCCCCAAAAATGGCGGCCATTTTGAATTTTCGAATTTTTGCCAAAAATGGCAAAACACAAATTTCCTCCTATCTCCTTAACCGTGCCAGATAGAGCGATTTCGTCAAAATTTTCGACCCACAGGGTATCTGAGCATTGTGCTCTTGGTAATTTTTACAAAATTTTCCCCTCCCCAAAAATGGCGGCCATTTTGAATTTTCGAATTTTTGCCAAAAATGACAAAACACTAATTTGCTTCTATCTCCTTAACCGTGCGAGATAGAGCGATTTCGTCGAAATTTTCGACCCACAGGGTATCTGAGCATTGTGCTCTTGGTAATTTTCCAAAAATTTTCCCCTCCCCAAAAATGGCGGCCATTTTGAATTTTCGAATTTTTGCCAAAAATGGCAAAACACTAATTTGCTTCTATCTCCTTAACCGTGCGAGATAGAGCGATTTCGTCGAAATTTTCGACCCACAGGGTATCTAAGGAATGCAATCTTTGCAATTTTCCAAAAATTTTCCCCTCCCCAAAAATGGCGGCCATTTTGAATTTTCGAATTTTTGCCAAAAATGGCAAAACACAAATTTGCTTCTATCTCCTTAACCGTGCCAGATAGAGCGATTTCGTCAAAATTTTCGACTCACAGGGTATCTGAGCATTGTACTCTTGGTAATTTAAAAAAAATTTTCCCCTCCCCAAAAATGGCGGCCATTTTGAATTTTCGAATTTTTGCCAAAAATGGCAAAACACAAATTTCCTCCTATCTCCTTAACCGTGCCAGATAGAGCGATTTCGTCAAAATTTTCGACCCACAGGGTATCTGAGCATTGTACTCTTGGTAATTTTTAAAAAATTTTCCCCTCCCCAAAAATGGCGGCCATTTGAATTTTCGAATTGTTGCCAAAAATGGCAAAACACTAATTTGCTTCTATCTCCTTAACCGTGCGAGATAGAGTGATTTCGTCGAAATTTTCGACCCACAGGGTATCTAAGGAATGCAATCTTTGCAATTTTCAAAAAATTTTCCCCTCCCCAAAAATGGCGGCCATTTTGAATTTTCGAATTTTTGCCAAAAATGGTAAAACACAAATTTGCTTCTATCTCCTTAACCGTGCGAGATAGAGCAATTTCGTCGAAATTTTCGACCCACAGGGTATCTAAGGAATGCAATCTTTGCAATTTTCCAACAAATTTTCCCCTCCCCAAAAATGGCAGCCATTTTGAATTTTCGAATTTTTGCCAAAAATGGCAAAACACAAATTTGCTTCTATCTCCTTAACCGTGCGAGATAGAGCGATTTCGTCGAAATTTTCGACCCACAGGGTATCTAAGGAATGCAATCTTTGCAATTTTCAAAAAATTTTCCCCTCCCCAAAAATGGCGGCCATTTTGAATTTTCGAATTTTTGCCAAAAATGGCAAAACACCAATCTGCTTCTATCTCCTTAACCGTGCGAGATAGAGCGATTTCGTCAAAATTTTCGACCCACAGGGCATCTGAGCATTGTACTCTTGGTAATTTTTAAAAAATTTTCCCCTCCCCAAAAATGGCGGCCATTTTGAATTTTCGAATTTTTGCCAAAAATGGCAAAACACAAATTTCCTCCTATCTCCTTAACCGTGCCAGATAGAGCGATTTCGTCAAAATTTTCGACCCACAGGGTATCTGAGCATTGTGCTCTTGGTAATTTTTACAAAATTTTCCCCTCCCCAAAAATGGCGGCCATTTTGAATTTTCGAATTTTTGCCAAAAATGACAAAACACTAATTTGCTTCTATCTCCTTAACCGTGCGAGATAGAGCGATTTCGTCGAAATTTTCGACCCACAGGGTATCTGAGCATTGTGCTCTTGGTAATTTTCCAAAAATTTTCCCCTCCCCAAAAATGGCGGCCATTTTGAATTTTCGAATTTTTGCCAAAAATGGCAAAACACTAATTTGCTTCTATCTCCTTAACCGTGCGAGATAGAGCGATTTCGTCGAAATTTTCGACCCACAGGGTATCTAAGGAATGCAATCTTTGCAATTTTCCAAAAATTTTCCCCTCCCCAAAAATGGCGGCCATTTTGAATTTTCGAATTTTTGCCAAAAATGGCAAAACACAAATTTGCTTCTATCTCCTTAACCGTGCCAGATAGAGCGATTTCGTCAAAATTTTCGACTCACAGGGTATCTGAGCATTGTACTCTTGGTAATTTAAAAAAAATTTTCCCCTCCCCAAAAATGGCGGCCATTTTGAATTTTCGAATTTTTGCCAAAAATGGCAAAACACAAATTTCCTCCTATCTCCTTAACCGTGCCAGATAGAGCGATTTCGTCAAAATTTTCGACCCACAGGGTATCTGAGCATTGTACTCTTGGTAATTTTTAAAAAATTTTCCCCTCCCCAAAAATGGCGGCCATTTGAATTTTCGAATTGTTGCCAAAAATGGCAAAACACTAATTTGCTTCTATCTCCTTAACCGTGCGAGATAGAGTGATTTCGTCGAAATTTTCGACCCACAGGGTATCTAAGGAATGCAATCTTTGCAATTTTCAAAAAATTTTCCCCTCCCCAAAAATGGCGGCCATTTTGAATTTTCGAATTTTTGCCAAAAATGGTAAAACACAAATTTGCTTCTATCTCCTTAACCGTGCGAGATAGAGCGATTTCGTCGAAATTTTCGACCCACAGGGTATCTAAGGAATGCAATCTTTGCAATTTTCCAACAAATTTTCCCCTCCCCAAAAATGGCAGCCATTTTGAATTTTCGAATTTTTGCCAAAAATGGCAAAACACAAATTTGCTTCTATCTCCTTAACCGTGCGAGATAGAGCGATTTCGTCGAAATTTTCGACCCACAGGGTATCTAAGGAATGCAATCTTTGCAATTTTCCAAAAAATTTTCCCCTCCCCAAAAATGGCAGCCATTTTGAATTTTCGAATTTTTGCCAAAAATGGCAAAACACAAATTTGCTTCTATCTCCTTAACCGTGCGAGATAGAGCGATTTCGTCGAAATTTTCGACCCACAGGGTATCGAAGAAATGCAATCTTTGCAATTTTCCGAAAAATTTTCCCCTCCCCAAAAATGGCGGCCATTTTGAATTTTCGAATTTTTGCCAAAAATGGCAAAACACAAATTTGCTTCTATCTCCTTAACCGTGCGAGATAGATCGATTTCATCAAAATTTTCGACCCACAGGTATTTCAGCATTGTATTCTTGGCAATTTAAAAAAAAATTTCCCGTCCCCTAAAATGGCGGCCATTTTGAATTTTCAAATTTTTGTCAAAAATGGCAAAACACAAATTTGCTTCTATCTCCTTAACCATGCGAGATAGAGCGATTTCGTCGAAATTTTCAACCCACAGGGTATCTAAGGAATGTAATCTTTGCAATTTTCAAAAAATTTTCCCCTCCCCAAAAATGGCAGCCATTTTGAATTTTCGAATTTTTGCCCAAAATGGAAAAACACAAACTGGCCTTAACCGTGCAAAATAGAGTTATTTCGTTGAAATTTTCGACCCATAGGGTATCTAAAAAATGTACTCTTGGCAATTTTCAAAAAAATTTCCTTTTCCCAAAAATGGCGGCCATTTTGAATTTTCAAATTTTTGCCAAAAATAGAAAAACAGGAATTTGCTTCTATCTTCTTAACCGTGCCAGATAGAGTGATTTCGTCAAAATTTTCAACCCAACCAATGCAAAAAGGCATGAAGCTGAAATAATTTACATCTACACTAACAAATATTTAAGCATCATTGATATATTTTACAAATGAAACAGGGTCTTGTAAGACTACTGTACAATTTGGGCAAAAGGTTCATGGGTGGACATTACACATGATAATGTGTGTTCTTCTATGCTATCCTGTTTCTATTCGCATCTACTATCAACAGGGCGGCCGATTTCTAGTTACTTGTTATTTCCTGTCTAGCTACAGCCAGCAGGTTGTTTTTGAGGGCAGTAACCACCCTCGATCAAGTGGCACACTGTCCAGTACTGGGTGGAAGTCAGAGATGTCACGGACACCAAACTCAAAGTCAACAACTCTCAGGTAAGGAATAAAAATGTAAGTTTCTTTGAAATTTGTCAAGCCAGCCATCTAGTGTAATCTGTAAACAAACATGGCCGAAAGGGGTTTTCGGTCTACTATTGCCGCTTAACATCAGTGAGGAGGCAGGCACTCGTCACACTAGCCACATTTCATAAAAATCTGGAGACAAAAAAAACAGTGATCTCTGAAAGCACGAGCCTCATTAGTGCTTTCACTTTAACTTTTTTGGACGTCAGATGGCAGTATATAGAAGCATTTAACACTAGTGCTGGGAATCACTCCCAATTTCTATGGTTGATTTATTCGACCGATGATTGACCAGAATAGATTAGTTCCCCTCATTGTTGGTCATTTTATCAAGAAAAACTTTTCAGGATGAAGTATAGGTCAATCAGGTAAGAATAATGGTGTTCCAACATTTAAAATCTACCTGAAATACCCACTTCCTGTAAATATGGCGGTATACATAAGTCAAACTCGAAACCCGTGACAAATCTTTCAATTTATACAATAAAAATGCCTAAAATATTTTGAAAATATTTATTTAAAAAATATGGACATTGAGATACATTGGGAAAGGTAAAGTTTATGCTAAATAATCGATTATTAGAAAAAGCCAGTGACCAACTGCGATCGTATGCTATCACCAATGGTTAATCAAGCACACATCTGATCGTCCACCCACTATTTAATGCCAATGTCAGTAGTATTTTTTTTCTTATCTTTCTCAAAATAAGTTAGCAGTTAAATACCGAACTGATAGGTGAGGTATTTATTATATTTCTGAAAGCTTCCATTAACAATTGTGACACTGATACTGTATTATGTCCACCATGGTTTCCGCTCATTTAAAGGAAAAGTATTAGAGCTATTGTCACCAAATTTGGTATGCAGGCTTATTGGGTCAGTAGCTTGCTTGGGATTGCTTTTGGCTGTTGTACCTCTTTTGCTTACTGAGTAATACTTAAGTACAGCTATTTTCAGTACCCATTGGTTTCCTTGCATTTAAGCCAAAATAATTAAAGATATTTTACTACAATTTTGAATACAAGATTGTTATGTCCATAGCTCGCTTGGTATTGCATTTGGGACTGATAGCTTTTTCAGTACATGAGTAATAGCCATTTAGGTACTTCATTATGTATTTTCAGTACTACTTTTGAGTAATTTGCTAATATCTCAGAAACCGTAAGAGATAGAGCGATTTCGTCGAAATTTTCGACCCACAGGGTATCTAAGGAAGGTAATCTTTGCAATTTTCAAAAAAATTTCCCCTCCCCAAAAATGGCGGCCATTTTGTATTTTCGGATTTTTGCCAAAAATGGCAAAACACAAAATTGCTTCTATCTCCTTAACCGTGCGAGATAGAGCGATTTCGTCGAAATTTTCGACCCACAGGGTATCTAATAAATATACTCTTTTCAATTTTCAAAAAATTTTCCCCTCCCCAAAAATGGCGGCCATTTTGAATTTTCGAATTTTTGCCAAAAATGGCAAAACATAAATTTGCTTCTATCTCCTTAACCGTGCGAGATAGAGCAATTTCGTCGAAATTTTCGACCCACAGGGTATGTAAGGAAGGTACTCTTTCCAATTCTCAAAAAAATTTCCCCTCCCCAAAAATGGCGGCCATTTTGTATTTTCGGATTTTTGCCAAAAATGCCAAAACACAAAATTGCTTCTATCTCCTTAACCGTGCGAGATAGAGCGATTTCGTCGAAATTTTTTACCCATAGGGTATCTAAGGAAGGTACTCTGCAATTTTCAAAAAAATTTCCCCTCCCCAAAAATGGCGGCCATTTTGTATTTTCGGATTTTTCCCAAAAATGGCAAAACACAAAATTGCTTCTATCTCCTTAACCGTGCGAGATAGAGCGATTTCGTCGCAATTTTCGACCCACAGGGTATCTAGCCAAGGTACTCTTTGCAATTTTCAAAAAAATTTCCCCTCCCCAAAAATGGCGGCCATTTTGAATTTTCGGATTTTTGCCAAAAAATGGCAAAACACAAATTGGCTTTTATCTCCTTAACCGTGCGAGATAGAGCAATTTCGTTGAAATTTTCGACCCACAGGGTATGTAAGGAAGGTACTCTTTGCAATTCTCAAAAAAATTTCCCCTCCCCAAAAATGGCGGCCATTTTGTATTTTCGGATTTTTGCCAAAAATGGCAAAACACAAAATTGCTTCCATCTCCTTAACCGTGCGAGATAGAGTGATTTCGTCGAAATTTTCGACCCACAGGGTATCTAAGGAATGTACTCTTTTCAATTTTCAAAAAAATTTCCCCTCCCCAAAAATGACGGCCATTTTGTATTTTCGGATTTTTGCCAAAAATGGCAAAACACAAAATTGCTTCTATCTCCTTAACTGTGCGAGATAGAGCGATTTCGTCGCAATTTTCGACCCACAGGGTATCTAGCCAAGGTACTCTTTGCAATTTTCAAAAAAATTTCCCCTCCCCAAAAATGGCGGCCATTTTGTATTTTCGAATTTTTGCCAAAAATGGCAAAACACAAAATTGCTTCTATCTCCTTAACTGTGCGAGATAGAGCGATTTCGTCGCAATTTTCGACCCACAGGGTATCTAGCCAAGGTACTCTTTGCAATTTTCAAAAAAATTTCCCCTCCCCAAAAATGGCGGCCATTTTGTATTTTCGAATTTTTGCCAAAAATGGCAAAACACAAAATTGCTTCTATCTCCTTAACCGTGCGAGATAGAGCGATTTCGTCGAAATTTTTTACCCACAGGGTATCTAAGGAAGGTACTCTGCAATTTTCAAAAAAATTTCCCCTCCCCAAAAATGGCGGCCATTTTGTATTTTCGGATTTTTCCCAAAAATGGCAAAACACAAAATTGCTTCTATCTCCTTAACCGTGCGAGATAGAGCGATTTCGTCGCAATTTTCGACCCACAGGGTATCTAGCCAAGGTACTCTTTGCAATTTTCAAAAAAATTTCCCCTCCCCAAAAATGGCAGCCATTTTGTATTTTCGGATTTTTGCCAAAAATGGCAAAACACAAAATTGCTTCTATCTCCTTAACTGTGCGAGATAGAGCGATTTCGTCGCAATTTCGACCCACAGGGTATGTAAGGAAGGTACTCCTTGCAATTTTCAAAAAAATTTCCCCTCCCCAAAAATGGCGGCCATTTTGAATTTTCGGATTTTTGCCAAAACATGGCAAAACACAAATTGGCTTTTATCTCCTTAACCGTGCGAGATAGAGCAATTTCGTTGAAATTTTCGACCCACAGGGTATGTAAGGAAGGTACTCTTTGCAATTCTCAAAAAAATTTCCCCTCCCCAAAAATGGCGGCCATTTTGTATTTTCGGATTTTTGCCAAAAATGGCAAAACACAAAATTGCTTCTATCTCCTTAACTGTGCGAGATAGAGCGATTTCGTCGCAATTTTCGACCCACAGGGTATCTAGCCAAGGTACTCTTTGCAATTTTCAAAAAAATTTCCCCTCCCCAAAAATGGCGGCCATTTTGTTTTTTCGAATTTTTGCCAAAAATGGCAAAACACAAAATTGCTTCTATCTCCTTAACCGTGCGAGATAGAGCGATTTCGTCGAAATTTTTTACCCATAGGGTATCTAAGGAAAGTACTCTGCAATTTTCAAAAAAATTTCCCCTCCCCAAAAATGGCGGCCATTTTGTATTTTCGGATTTTTCCCAAAAATGGCAAAACACAAAATTGCTTCTATCTCCTTAACCGTGCGAGATAGAGCGATTTTGTCGCAATTTTCGACCCACAGGGTATCTAGCCAAGGTACTCTTTGCAATTTTCAAAAAAATTTCCCCTCCCCAAAAATGGCGGCCATTTTGTATTTTCGGATTTTTGCCAAAAATGGCAAAACACAAAATTGCTTCTATCTCCTTAACTGTGCGAGATAGAGCAATTTCGTTGAAATTTTCGACCCACAGGGTATGTAAGGAAGGTACTCTTTGCAATTCTCAAAAAAATTTCCCCTCCCCAAAAATGGCGGCCATTTTGTATTTTCGGATTTTTGCCAAAAATGGCAAAACACAAAATTGCTTCCATCTCCTTAACCGTGCGAGATAGAGTGATTTCGTCGAAATTTTCGACCCACAGGGTATCTAAGGAATGTACTCTTTTCAATTTTCAAAAAAATTTCCCCTCCCCAAAAATGACGGCCATTTTGTATTTTCGGATTTTTGCCAAAAATGGCAAAACACAAAATTGCTTCTATCTCCTTAACTGTGCGAGATAGAGCGATTTCGTCGCAATTTTCGACCCACAGGGTATCTAGCCAAGGTACTCTTTGCAATTTTCAAAAAAATTTCCCCTCCCCAAAAATGGCGGCCATTTTGTATTTTCGAATTTTTGCCAAAAATGGCAAAACACAAAATTGCTTCTATCTCCTTAACTGTGCGAGATAGAGCGATTTCGTCGAAATTTTTTACCCACAGGGTATCTAAGGAAGGTACTCTGCAATTTTCAAAAAAATTTCCCCTCCCCAAAAATGGCGGCCATTTTGTATTTTCGGATTTTTCCCAAAAATGGCAAAACACAAAATTGCTTCTATCTCCTTAACCGTGCGAGATAGAGCGATTTCGTCGCAATTTTCGACCCACAGGGTATCTAGCCAAGGTACTCTTTGCAATTTTCAAAAAAATTTCCCCTCCCCAAAAATGGCAGCCATTTTGTATTTTCGGATTTTTGCCAAAAATGGCAAAACACAAAATTGCTTCTATCTCCTTAACTGTGCGAGATAGAGCGATTTCGTCGCAATTTCGACCCACAGGGTATGTAAGGAAGGTACTCCTTGCAATTTTCAAAAAAATTTCCCCTCCCCAAAAATGGCGGCCATTTTGAATTTTCGGATTTTTGCCAAAACATGGCAAAACACAAATTGGCTTTTATCTCCTTAACCGTGCGAGATAGAGCAATTTCGTTGAAATTTTCGACCCACAGGGTATGTAAGGAAGGTACTCTTTGCAATTCTCAAAAAAATTTCCCCTCCCCAAAAATGGCGGCCATTTTGTATTTTCGGATTTTTGCCAAAAATGGCAAAACACAAAATTGCTTCTATCTCCTTAACCGTGCGAGATAGAGCGATTTCGTCGCAATTTTCGACCCACAGGGTATCTAGCCAAGGTACTCTTTGCAATTTTCAAAAAAATTTCCCCTCCCCAAAAATGGCGGCCATTTTGTATTTTCGGATTTTTGCCAAAAATGGCAAAACACAAAATTGCTTCTATCTCCTTAACTGTGCGAGATAGAGCGATTTCGTCGCAATTTCGACCCACAGGGTATTTAAGGAAGGTACTCCTTGCAATTTTCAAAAAAATTTCCCCTCCCCAAAAATGGCGGCCATTTTGAATTTTCGGATTTTTGCCAAAACATGGCAAAACACAAATTGGCTTTTATCTCCTTAACCGTGCGAGATAGAGCAATTTCGTTGAAATTTTCGACCCACAGGGTATGTGAGGAAGGTACTCTTTGCAATTCTCAAAAAAATTTCCCCTCCCCAAAAATGGCGGCCATTTTGTATTTTCGGATTTTTGCCAAAAATGGCAAAACACAAAATTGCTTCTATCTCCTTAACCGTGCGAGATAGAGCGATTTCGTCGAAATTTTTTACCCATAGGGTATCTAAGGAAGGTACTCTGCAATTTTCAAAAAATTTTCCCCTCCCCAAAAATGGTGGCCATTTTGAATTTTTGGCAAAAATGTCAAAACACAAAATTGCTTCTATCTCCTTAACCGTGCGAGATAGAGCGATTTCGTCGCAATTTTCGACCCACAGGGTATCTAACCAAGGTACTCTTTGCAATTTTCAAAAAAATTTCCCCTCCCCAAAAATGGCGGCCATTTTGTATTTTCGGATTTTTGCCAAAAATGGCAAAACACAAAATTGCTTCTATCTCCTTAACTGTGCGAGATAGAGCGATTTCGTCGCAATTTTCGACCCACAGGGTATCTAAGGAATGTACTCTTTTCAATTTTCAAAAAAATTTCCCCTCCCCAAAAATGACGGCCATTTTGTATTTTCGGATTTTTGCCAAAAATGGCAAAACACAAAATTGCTTCTATCTCCTTAACTGTGCGAGATAGAGCGATTTTGTCGCAATTTTCGACCCACAGGGTATCTAGCCAAGGTACTCTTTGCAATTTTCAAAAAAATTTCCCCTCCCCAAAAATGGCGGCCATTTTGTATTTTCGAATTTTTGCCAAAAATGGCAAAACACAAAATTGCTTCTATCTCCTTAACTGTGCGAGATAGAGCGATTTCGTCGCAATTTTCGACCCACAGGGTATGTAAGGAAGGTACTCTTTGGAATTTTCAAAAAAAATTCCCCTCCCCAAAAATGGCGGCCAAATGGCAAAACACAAAATTGTTTCTATCTCCTTAACCATGCGAGATAGAGCGGTTTCGTCGCAATTTTCGACCCATAAGATATCTAAGGAAGGTACTCTGCAATTTTCAAAAAAATTTCCCCTCCCCAAAAATGGCGGCCATTTTGTATTTTCGAATTTTTGCCAAAAATGGCAAAACACAAAATTGCTTCTATCTCCTTAACCGTGCGAGATAGAGCGATTTCGTCGAAATTTTTTACCCACAGGGTATCTAAGGAAGGTACTCTGCAATTTTCAAAAAAATTTCCCCTCCCCAAAAATGGCGGCCATTTTGTATTTTCGGATTTTTCCCAAAAATGGCAAAACACAAAATTGCTTCTATCTCCTTAACCGTGCGAGATAGAGCGATTTCGTCGCAATTTTCGACCCACAGGGTATCTAGCCAAGGTACTCTTTGCAATTTTCAAAAAAATTTCCCCTCCCCAAAAATGGCAGTCATTTTGTATTTTCGGATTTTTGCCAAAAATGGCAAAACACAAAATTGCTTCTATCTCCTTAACTGTGCGAGATAGAGCGATTTCGTCGCAATTTCGACCCACAGGGTATGTAAGGAAGGTACTCCTTGCAATTTTCAAAAAAATTTCCCCTCCCCAAAAATGGCGGCCATTTTGAATTTTCGGATTTTTGCCAAAACATGGCAAAACACAAATTGGCTTTTATCTCCTTAACCGTGCGAGATAGAGCAATTTCGTTGAAATTTTCGACCCACAGGGTATGTAAGGAAGGTACTCTTTGCAATTCTCAAAAAAATTTCCCCTCCCCAAAAATGGCGGCCATTTTGTATTTTCGGATTTTTGCCAAAAATGGCAAAACACAAAATTGCTTCTATCTCCTTAACTGTGCGAGATAGAGCGATTTCGTCGCAATTTTCGACCCACAGGGTATCTAGCCAAGGTACTCTTTGCAATTTTCAAAAAAATTTCCCCTCCCCAAAAATGGCGGCCATTTTGTATTTTCGAATTTTTGCCAAAAATGGCAAAACACAAAATTGCTTCTATCTCCTTAACCGTGCGAGATAGAGCGATTTCGTCGAAATTTTTTACCCATAGGGTATCTAAGGAAAGTACTCTGCAATTTTCAAAAAAATTTCCCCTCCCCAAAAATGGCAGCCATTTTGTATTTTTGGATTTTTCCCAAAAATGGCAAAACACAAAATTGCTTCTATCTCCTTAACCGTGCGAGATAGAGCGATTTCGTCGCAATTTTTGACCCACAGGGTATCTAGCCAAGGTACTCTTTGCAATTTTCAAAAAAATTTCCCCTCCCCAAAAATGGCGGCCATTTTGTATTTTCGGATTTTTGCCAAAAATGGCAAAACACAAAATTGCTTCTATCTCCTTAACTGTGCGAGATAGAGCGATTTCGTCGCAATTTCGACCCACAGGGTATTTAAGGAAGGTACTCCTTGCAATTTTCAAAAAAATTTCCCCTCCCCAAAAATGGCGGCCATTTTGAATTTTCGGATTTTTGCCAAAACATGGCAAAACACAAATTGGCTTTTATCTCCTTAACCGTGTGAGATAGAGCAATTTCGTTGAAATTTTCGACCCACAGGGTATGTGAGGAAGGTACTCTTTGCAATTCTCAAAAAAATTTCCCCTCCCCAAAAATGGCGGCCATTTTGTATTTTCGGATTTTTGCCAAAAATGGCAAAACACAAAATTGCTTCTATCTCCTTAACCGTGCGAGATAGAGCGATTTCGTCGAAATTTTTTATCCATAGGGTATCTAAGGAAGGTACTCTGCAATTTTCAAAAAATTTTCCCCTCCCCAAAAATGGTGGCCATTTTGAATTTTTGGCAAAAATGTCAAAACACAAAATTGCTTCTATCTCCTTAACCGTGCGAGATAGAGCGATTTCGTCGCAATTTTCGACCCACAGGGTATCTAACCAAGGTACTCTTTGCAATTTTCAAAAAAATTTCCCCTCCCCAAAAATGGCGGCCATTTTGTATTTTCGGATTTTTGCCAAAAATGGCAAAACACAAAATTGCTTCTATCTCCTTAACTGTGCGAGATAGAGCGATTTCGTCGCAATTTTCGACCCACAGGGTATGTAAGGAAGGTACTCCTTGCAATTTTCAAAAAAATTTCCCCTCCCCAAAAATGGCGGCCATTTTGAATTTTCGGATTTTTGCCAAAAAATGGCAAAACACAAATTGGCTTTTATCTCCTTAACCGTGCAAGATAGTGCAATTTCGTCGAAATTTTCGACCCACAGGGTATCTCAGGAATGTATTCTTTTCAATTTTCAAAAAATTTTCCCTTCCCCAAAAATGGCGGCCATTTTGAATTTTCAAATTTTTGCCAAAAATGGCAAAACACAAAATTGCTTCTATCTCCTTAACCGTGTGAGATAGAGCGATTTCATCGCAATTTTTGACCCACAGGGTATCTAAGGAAGGTAATCTTTGCAATTTTCAAAAAAATTTCCCCTTCCCAAAAATGGCGGCCATTTTGTATTTTCGGATTTTTGCCAAAAATGGCAAAACACAAAATTGCTTCCATCTCCTTAACCATGCGAGATAGAGTGATTTCGTCGAAATTTTCGACCCACAGGGTATCTAAGGAATGTACTCTTTTCAATTTTCAAAAAAATTTCCCCTCCCCAAAAATGACGGCCATTTTGTATTTTCGGATTTTTGCCAAAAATGGCAAAACACAAAATTGCTTCTATCTCCTTAACTGTGCGAGATAGAGCGATTTTGTCGCAATTTTCGACCCACAGGGTATCTAGCCAAGGTACTCTTTGCAATTTTCAAAAAAATTTCCCCTCCCCAAAAATGGCGGCCATTTTGTATTTTCGAATTTTTGCCAAAAATGGCAAAACACAAAATTGCTTCTATCTCCTTAACTGTGCGAGATAGAGCGATTTCGTCGCAATTTTCGACCCACAGGGTATGTAAGGAAGGTACTCTTTGGAATTTTCAAAAAAAATTCCCCTCCCCAAAAATGGCGGCCAAATGGCAAAACACAAAATTGTTTCTATCTCCTTAACCATGCGAGATAGAGCGGTTTCGTCGCAATTTTCGACCCATAAGATATCTAAGGAAGGTACTCTTTGCAATTTTCAAAAAAATTTCCCCTCCCCAAAAATGGCCGCCATTTTGTATTTTCGGATTTTTGCCAAAAATGGCAAAACACAAATTTGCATTTATCTCCTTAACCGTGCAAGATAGAGCGATTTCATCGAAATTTTCGACCCACAGGGTATCTAGGGAAGGTACTCCTTGCAATTTTCAAAAAATTTTCCCCTCCCCAAAAATGGCGGCCATTTTGAATTTTCGGATTTTTGCCAAAAATGGCAAAACACAAATTGGCTTTTATCTCCTTAACCGTGCAAGATAGTGCAATTTCGTCGAAATTTTTTACCCACAGGGTATCTCAGGAATGTATTCTTTTCAATTTTCAAAAAATTTTCCCCTCCCCAAAAATGGCGGCCATTTTGAATTTTCGAATTTTTGCCAAAAATGGCAAAACACAAAATTGCTTCTATCTCCTTTACTGTGCGAGATAGAGCGATTTCGTCACAATTTTCGACCCACAGGATATCTAAGGAAGGTACTCTTTGCAATTTTCAAAAAAATTTCCCCTCCCCAAAAATGGCGGCCATTTTGTATTTTCGGATTTTTGCCAAAAATGGCAAAACACAAATTTGGTTTTATCTCCTTAACCATGCGAGATAGAGTGATTTCGTCGAAATTTTAGACCCGCAGGGTATCTAAGGAATGTACTCTTTTCAATTTTCAAAAAATTTTCCCTCCCCAAAAATGGCAGCCATTTTGAATTTTCGAATTTCTACCCAACCAATGCAAAAAGGCATGAAACTGAAATAATTTACATGTATACTAATAAATATTTAAGCATCATTGCTATATTTTACAGATGAAACAGGGCCTTGTAAGATTACTGTACAATTTTTGCAAAAGGTTGATACATTACACATGATAATGTGTGTTCTTCTATGCTATCCTGTTTCTATTCATATGTCGCAGGTACAAGCAACAGGGCGTCCTATTTCTAGTTTTACTTTATTTTGTGATATGCTGTGATGCATTTTTGTAAAGGGTGATAATAGTAGTAACTTGTGAACAGTAATAAACAGAAACTTGAGGGGAAGTCAACAGCAACTCACAAAGTAAGACGTTCTGTGCCGATAGATGCGAGTATTAATTTCTGTGCTCAAATACTGTAGCCACGCTCTGTAACGCCCATGGGCAATGTGACCAAATATTTGCAAAAGTTGGGGATGGGCATTTACGACAATGAAAACCACCCGGGGGTTTCGAAAAAATAACCCGAATTTAAGGAAACCGCGTTTTAGCACACACCGACTGGAAGTAAAATATGCGGTTGGTAAACAAATCTCGATGCAATAAAAGTTGTCATAACTGCTAAAATAAGGAAAATTTTGTTGAAAATTGAGATAAATTAATCACATTTCACCGATTATTGGGTTTATTTGGAGACAGTTTACCTCGAAACGACATATTAGCAATTTATGAGTGATAACGTAAGATTGTGGATGGGCGCTTTCAAAAGCATGAGCGTTACAGAGCGCGGCTACGGTGTATTATATTCTGCAATCTGTAACTATTACTCTTTGCATTAAAACATACAAGCAAAAATGTATCACTCAGGGTCAGTAATATTTCAAAAAAAACCGAAGGTTACAGCTTTTGTCTGTGTGTTTGGTTTGTGAAGATTTTACCCTTTGGACAAAGTACTTTACATATAAAGTAGAACCTCATTGATCCACCCCTACTTGGGGGGAGTTACAATTAGGTTGGATAATTGAAGGCTCAGATAATACAAGGGCTAAAATAACAAGATTAAATGGAGTTGGTAGAGTGGGTTTGAGGTCGGATAACTGAAAATTTGGTAGTGGTCAGACCAGTTCTGAAAATTAAAACCGGTTTCCGGGGCTTTGAAACCAAACAAAATCCGGGATTTCAAAAGTGTGCAGAGATATGGTAAAAAATTTTACGCGAGCATACATGAGCAATATGCCCAATAGGAAACATGGATTTGCGAGATATTTTGAAGTTTGTAAACTTCATTTACCATCATTTATTATCCACCACACAACGTATTTGACCTAAATACGGGGAAATACAGACCGGGATGTATTTTTTTTGTATACACCGGCGCCCTGGTACTATGGATATCGAGTGTGGATAACTTTTGTTTTTTCAACAATATCTCGGAAAGTATGTAACTTAAAAATATGTATAATATATCATTAGAAAGGTGTTATTCCAGCGCTTCTGTTCATGTATGTTGCATAAATATCCATGCAGAAATGACTGAGATATTGCAAGGTAAAGATTGAAGTTTTGTATTCAGTTGCTCATGCTTTCTGACAGTCTGTTTTTTCACGTTTTCTCATCAAATATTCATATTATTTGACCCATAAATCGCACAAAATGCTGGATAATAAAAGTAAAACATCCCTCATCAGACACATACAGAAAAAATATATCACTCATGAAGATTAACAATATAATACTCGTGCTGCGCACTCGTATAATATTGTTATCTTCATTCGTGATATATTTTTTCTGTATGTGTCATTCGGGACGTTTTCCTATTATAAAGTAAAAGTGTAAGCTGTTTCCTCAAATATGTACAGTCATTCTTTATTGTTTTGATGAAATATTAACCAGTAGAAAGCCTAATATAATGACATTTTCAATTACCGGTACTTAAATATTTTTTGCGGATTTCGTCATTTCTACCTAAACGAAACGAATTGCGGTATACAGGTTTACCGTTCACACCACTAAAATTTAGATAATAGAAGATCAGATAATAGAGGTTCTACTGTATGTATTTCTTCCCACAGGAGTACAAGTGGGTATTGATACTAGTTGTGGAGGTTAATCTTGTGAAAGGCGGAAAAACTTCCTGAATGACATATACAGAAAAAAATATAACACAAATGAAGGTAGCAATATTTTACAAGTACGTAGCACAAGCATTATATTGACAATCTTCATATGAGCGATATTTTTTTTTCTGTATATGTCTAATAAGAGATGTTTTACTTTTATTATCCACCATTTTATATGGTTTATCTGTTAAGTACATACATTTTAAAAGAGAGAATGCTTAAAAAGCTTTTATGTATACAGGGTCACCAGTGAATACAAAAACTTCAATCTTTAACTTGCAATATCGCAATCATTTCTGTATGGATTATTGTGCAACAAAGACAAACAGAAATGCTGTAAAAAGACATTCTAATGATATATAATACATGTTTGTAGCTTAAATATTAGTGTTAAATGGGCGAAAAGTTATTCATACTAATTAGCTATGGTACAGAGGCGCTGTTGTATACAAAAGATAAATATCCCACTCCATTTCTACCCCTCTACGGGTCAAATATAGCATGCGGTGGATAATAAAAATTAGGGCTGGGACGGGTGCTCGAATTCGAGTAACCGGGAGATTTAGTACCCACCATTAGAAGTCTTCTGTAAACAAGTAGTCGATTCCGGAAATGAAGCTTTTGAAGAAAAACGTCTTCTGTTTCACCAGATATTATAGAATAGGGAGTAAATTATACATTTTTAAGTGTCTACTAGTGGTGGGATCGCCAGCTTAAATGCCAGATCGAGCATCACTTGTTAGAAGCGAGTTGAACTCGAGTTAAACTCCAGTAATTTTCGGGATAAGATATTTCGTTTGTTAGCTTTTAATATAGAAAATATTTCGCATAACCGTACATGAGACAAAACTTTTACCTGGAAATGGCTTTCGCGATATAATTTAAGTTAAATGTTCATTTATTTAAGGCAGAATATAGTAAAAATGCAATATATTTTTGAAAATTTCAGCTATTTCTATTGTTTTGGTGAAGTGTCAGTCGTAGATGGTTAAAATATTGACATTTTTCAAAAACTCGAGTTTCACTTGCGTAGATCGATGTCACCCCAATTATCGCCCATCGAGTTACAACTCGAGTTTCAGTCAACTCGTCCCAGCACTAGTGAAAACCACAACTTTAATTGATATTATGTGACAGAAATACTAGTACGCGGGCGATAATACAATACCTCGCGAGTAACCGAGTACTTAAAATGGACTCGAGTACTAGCCAGGATCGACTCGTCTATTGAGGCTCGAGTACTCGTTCGCAGCCCTAATAAAAATATATGAGTAAAAAGACTAGTTCATTCTTTACTTGAAATAATTCACTTCATCACTTCTTATCGGTTCCATGAATACATTAACAGGCCTGTGAATTTCATATGGTAGTGGGTTGTACTATGTATCTCTTTTGTAGACAATCCAGTGGCAGTCTGAGGGATTCTGGAAGCCTTCACAAACAGTCAGGACGTGGTCATCTCAATACTGGACAGGCATACAGGAAAGAGCAGTCCCTCTCACAGGAAGATGGATTCACTGTCAAAGGTAAGGGGGTTTATTCTGGTAAATCCATTTTAATTTGAATTCTTTTCAGTGGAATTCTCACTTGAGTAGAACTATGAATTACATCCTCAGAGTGTCTTGTTCTTAGAAATTAGAAATTTAAAGTGGGTTGATAGGGTACATCGTGGACACCAATATTGACTGACTAAAAATATTTTGATATCACCTGATATTGGTGGAGGGATAATATTGCCTACTAAGTTCTATCATATCCCCAACTTCTAACAGGAATTGAAGTTTATCAAAACAAAACATGGTAGTTCTGATCAAAAACTTCAGAAATATGAGATAAAATTGTACAATTTTAGTATTTATTTCATGTATGTGCAGTGTTAGTTTATAGTTATGCATTCTAAAATGGTACGCTTCACAGTGACCTTGGACACGTCTTCTGCGCAATACTGGAATCGTGAATATAGAACGGTAAATAAAACAGCGCTGTTGAATTTTGTGTATATCGTCCCTTGGCGTACAAATGTAAAGAAACAACTCGCGGTGAAATAATACTAAATTATATGCAGCAAGTATAAAGTCAAATATTTCAGTGGGGATTTTTATCCAAATTTGATTTAAAGATCGACTACTCATTAATATTTATGAGATCATGGAACTCTGTGGGGGATTTCCTAACAATATTTTGGCCAAACGGCTGTTTGCACATCCATCACTATGCATGTTTAGTTAATGGAACAGCCAACATAGCATTGGATTTGTTTTGATTTTTGCGTAAGATTTACCCCTTATTTTGAACAAAATATCAATGTAACCATTTTAGAATAGGAATAAAAGACAAATTCTTGTGCTTTATGATGGTTTTAAACTATCGATCTGCTGTATTAAAGCACTCAGCCCTTCGAGCTTCGTGGCTTTAATATTCAGCCGATCGATAGTTTAAAACCATCATAAAGCACTCGAGTATGTCTTTTATTCCTATATTAAAATGCCAATACTGATATTCACCTTTGCATATTGATATTTGCAACACTCTCATAAAACAATAAATATCGCCAATGTTTGATGAACAAAGTACTCACTAGAAGTTTGCCATTGTGTGGAACATCTGGTTACATGGAAATCTCTTCTCATCCTGTGAGTTTAGATGTAACAAGGTTCAGCCATGTAAAATTTACATTTGAACCAAGTTGTAGGTTGTTATAGATTTAAAATAGGCAGGTGCATCTTAATTAGTGAATGATGCTGTATTGACCAGTCAAATGTCTAAAAAATTCTTCTACTTGGCCAATTCAGAGTGAATAAAAAAATGTCAAATTTTCCCAGTTTGTGAAATTGGAGGTATTTGTTGGTCGACCCGGTGTCTTGGTAACGAGACCATTTTACTGAAATAATGTGATGAGATTTTACAACCGCCACTTGGCTTTTGAATATATAGTTAAAGGAAAACTTAAAATTTCGGAAACATGGACTAATTCTGAAGAAAATTGTACACTTTCCTTACATATTTCTGCACATTTGGCACACATTCCAGCTCTAATTTATAACCTGCATCTCACTTGTCACATATATTCCCAAGGGAAACTTAAAGTATCAGAAACAAACCAGAATCCGGAGAAATTGCACACGTTTATCCCATATGTTTGTGCATTTGGGAGATTTTTATTGTGATGTTGAGAGGAAATGTCCATGTTTGATTGGGGTGTAATAAAACAGAGTCCTGGAATCGAAACGGTTTTACATTGGCAACCTCCCAATGAACACCTTTTTGATACCGACCCTCTAATTTATGAGTTAAAAAATCGGTTTGTAATATTCTTTTCATCTCCTGATGCAAACTTGGCACAAATTTGGATCATTACTTGTGCCTTACTATTAAAGGGTGGCCCCCCCCTCCCCAGAGGTGAATCTTCAGATACTGTTGCCAGTCTCACACTTCTAAATTTAATTGATATTCTTTACTGTCCACTTACTTCTATAAAAAGAGAATTCTGCATGTTTTGGGTGAAATAAAGCAAGGACAAACATAGCATTTGTGTGTTGTCTCAGTAGTATGTAATCAAAGCATGTCATCCTTATAAGCAAGCCAGATTAGAGAAGAAATGATGCATGGGATTTTTAGTACCATTTCAGAAGGGAAATTTATAAATTTGCATAGAATTTTATTTAAAATAATTTTCTGGTTACATTTTTCACATGCAGACTACATGAAACAGATAGAGTTTTGGTTTTGTGATTGCAAGAACATTTTGGTAAACCTGATTACCTGCTTTTGTTTTTAATGTCAGGTGTGAAAATACAACGTCACAGCAGTAAGGACCAGTCTGCAGCCAGCACTCACAGCCAGGAGAGACCACTCAGTCAAACAGGTATGTCTAAGAAGAAGTCAATATGCTTGATCTGAAATGCTACATCTCTACTAATAAATATGAAAGTCTGTCCATCTGTCTGAAATCCACCCAAAAGGCATTTAGACCAAAACATAAACAGCCCCATTACCAGTGAAATTATTGCTTTTACATCAACACATAAAACTTCATTTGTTTATGGCAATAACTCAGATTGATGGGGGCCCTTAGGATATGCTAACTTAAAATGCAGCACAGAGAGTGGCTGTCGAACTGGTACTGTAATATGATTGTGTATATCACCTCGACTAACACTTGATTTTCCCGGGATGTGTCTTGATGGCATCTCTTATTCTATTTACAGGAACATTCAGTGAACTTCAAGTGAGTTCTGATGCACCTCCACTGAGACATACTTATGCCTGGGGAACTTCAAACTCCCACAGTCAGGCACCACCCAGAGTCCCGTCTCCTAAAGAACTGGTGCCGCCACCTGAACATAAACCAGAAAAACTCAGTAAGAATGGGAAGAATTACCTGTCAATGAAGTTAGAGCTTGAACTGGATGTGATGGGTTACATAAAGAAGATACACAAGGCAGAAGTGAAAGAAATTGAACAGAAACATCACGTGCAGTTCAGGTAATATCTTTTATTATCTATCGCAAATTAAGCGTCCCTTGTTTGTGTATGGAAGACCTTCAGGCTCCGGCAGCTCCGCATTTTGTTTTCCTTATAACTCTGTAACCGTTAGGCGGATTCATTTCAAATTTGGCAGGTTTAGGCAGTAGCCTTGGGGAATTTTTTTGAATATACTGCAGTGACATTTCAACCAATCAGAGAGGTCACATGACCAAAAATGTCTTTTTTCGATGGGGAAGCTTGTCCGGATGATAACTTGAAAGGAATTTTATCAATTCACCTGAAACTTGGCAAATACATTCATTCTATTAAAATCTGGAAATCATTAGATTTTGGCATTGATTGGTTAAGAAATGGCTGAGTAATTAATGATTAATTAGTCATTACGAATTTTCCAAATAAGGAAAACACAAAAATGCTTATATCTTGAAAACCGTGCTAGATAGAGCGATTTCGACGAAATTTTTGACCCACAGGCTATCTCTGCGGAGTAGTTTTCCCAATTTTCAAAAAAATTTTGTCTCACCCAAAATGGCGGCCATTTTGAATTTTCGAAATTTTTGACCCACAGGGTATCTCTGCAGAGTAGTTATCCCAATTTTGAAAAAAATTTTGTCTCGCCAAAAATGGCGGCCATTTTGAATTTTCGAATTTTTGCGCAAAAATTGCAAAACATAAAAATGCTTATATCTCGCAAACCCTGCTAGATAGAGCGATTTCGACGAAATTTTTGACCCACGGGGTATATCTGCAGAGTAGCCATGCCAATTTTCAAAAAAATTTTGTCTCGCCAAAACTGGCGGCCATTTTGAATTTTCAAATTTTTGCGCAAAAATTGCAAAACATAAAAATGCTTATATCTCGCAAACCCTGCTAGATAGAGCGTTTTCGACGAAATTTTTGACCCACGGGGTATATCTGCAGAGTAGCCATGCCAATTTTAAAAAAAATTTTGTCTCGCCAAAAATGGCGGCCATTTTGAATTTTCGAATTTTTCGCAAAAATTGCAAAACATAAAAATGCTTACATCTCGAAAACCCTGCTAGATAGAGTGATTTCGACGAAATTTTTGACCCACAGGGTATCTCTGCAGAGTAGCCATGCCAATTTTCAAAAAAGAAATTGCTCGCAAAAAATGGCGGCCATTTTGAATTTTCGAATTTTTCACAAAATTGCAAAACATAAAAATGCTTATATCTCGAAAACCGTGCTAGATAGGGCGATTTCGACGAAATTTTTGACCCACTGGGAATCTGTGCAGAGTAGCCATGCCAATTTTCAAAAAAATTTTGTCTTGCCAAAAATGGCGGCCATTTTGAATTTTCGAATTTTTGCGCAAAAATTGCAAAACACAAAAATGCTACTATTTCGAAAACCGTGCTACATAGAGCGATTTCGACGAAATTTTTGACCCACGGGGTATATCTGCAGAGTAGCCATGCCAATTTTCAAAAAAATTTTGTCTCGCCAAAAATGGCGGCCATTTTGAATTTTCGAATTTTTCGCAAAAATTGCAAAACATAAAAATGCTTATATCACGAAAACCCTGCTAGATAGAGTGATTTCAACGAAATTTTTGACCCACAGGGTATCTCTACAGAGTAGCCATGCCAATTTTCAAAAAAGAAATTGCTCGCAAAAAATGGCGGCCATTTTGAATTTTCGAATTTTTCACAAAATTGCAAAACATAAAAATGCTTATATCTCGAAAACCGTGCTAGATAGGGCGATTTCGACGAAATTTTTGACCCACAGGGTATCTGTGCAGAGTAGCCATGCCAATTTTCAAAAAATTTTGTCTTGCCAAAAATGGCGGCCATTTTGAATTTTCGAATTTTTGCGCAAAAATTGCAAAACACAAAAATGCTACTATTTCGAAAACCGTGCTACATAGAGCGATTTCGACGAAATTTTTGATATTCAGGGTATCTCTGCAGAGTAGCCATGCCAATTTAAAAAAAAATTTTGTCTCGCCAAAAATGGCGGCCATTTTGAATTTTCGAATTTTTCGCAAAAATTGCAAAACATAAAATTGCTTATATCTCGAAAACCATGCTAGATAGAGCGATTTCGACGAAATTTTTGACCCACAGGGTATCTCTGCAGAGTAGCCATGCCAATTTTCAAAAAAGAAATTGCTCGCAAAAAATGGTGGCCATTTTGAATTTTCGAATTTTTCGCAAAATTGCAAAACATAAAAATGCTTATATCTCGAAAACCGTGCTAGATAGGGCGATTTCGACGAAATTTTTGACCCACAGGATATCTGTGCAGAGTAGCCATGCCAATTTTCAAAAAAATTTTGTCTCGCCAAAAATGGCGGCCATTTTGAATTTTCGAATTTTTGCGCAAAAATTGCAAAACACAAAAATGCTAATATTTCGAAAACCGTGCTACATAGAGCGATTTCGACGAAATTTTTGATCTTCAGGGTATCTCTGCAGAGCAGCTATCCCGAAGAGCTTTCACTTGGTGAAGTTTCAGAACCACAGCTAATTGCTCACCTACTCAAAATGAGTAAATGCGAATTACCTCTCAAAGTATTGCAGATAGCCAATTTTTTCTCAAATAACTCATTCACCTACTTTTGGAAAAGCTTTCACTTGGTGAAGTTTCAGACCCGTAGCTAATTACTCACCTACTCAAAATGAGTAAATGCTAATTATCTCAAAAACTATTGCAGATACCCAATTTTTATCAAATAACTCATTCATGTACTTTTGGGAGAGATTTCACATGGTGAAGTTTCAGACCCGTAGATGATTACTCACCTACTCAAAATGAGTAAATGCGAATTATCTCTTAAAAGTATTGCAGATAGCCAATTTTTCTCAAATAACTCATTCACCTACTTTTGGAAGAGCTTTCACATGGTGAAGTTTCAGACCCATAGCTAATTACTCACCTACTCAAAATGAGTAAATGCGAATTATCTCTAAAAGTATTGCAGATAGCCAATTTTTCTCAAATAACTCATTGACCTACTTTTGGGAGAGCTTTCACATGGTGAAGTTTCAGACCCATAGCTAATTATTTACCTACTCAAAATGAGTAAATGCTAATTATCTGTAAAAGTATTGCGGATACCCAATTTTTATCAAATAACTCATTCATCTACTTGTGGGAGAGCTTTCACATGGTGAAGTTTCAGACCCATAGCTAATTACTCACCTACTCAAAATGAGTAAATGCGAATTATCTCTAAAAGTATTGCTGATAGCCAATTTTTCTCAAATAACTCATTCACCTACTTTTGGGAGAGCTTTCACTTGGTGAAGTTTCAGACCCATAGCTAATTACTCACCTACTCAAAATGAGTAAATGCGAATTATCTCTAAAAGTATTGCGGATAGCCAATTTTTCTCAAATAACTCATTCACCTACTTTTGGGAGAGCTTTCACTCTGTGAAGTTTCAGACCCATAGCTAATTACTCACCTACTCAAAATGAGTAAATGCGAATTATCTCTAAAAGTATTGCAGATAGCCAATTTTTCTCAAATAACTCATTCACCTACTTTTGGGAGAGCTTTCACTCTGTGAAGTTTCAGACCCATAGCTAATTACTCACCTACTCAAAATGAGTAAATGCGAATTACCTCTAAAAGTATTGCAGATAGCCAATTTTTCTCAAATAACTGATTCAGCTACTTTTGGCAGAGCTTTCACTTGGTGAAGTTTCAGACCTATAGCTAATTATTCACCTACTCAAAATGAGTAAATGTGAATTATCTCTAAAAGTATTGCAGATAGCCAATTTTTCTCAGATAACTCATTCACCTACTTTTGGGACAGCTTTCACTCTGTGAAGTTTCAGACCCATAGCTATTTATTCACCTACACAAAATGGGTAAATGCTAATTATCTGTAAAAGTATTGCGGATACCCAATTTTTATCAAATACTCATTCATCTACTTGTGGGAGAGCTTTCACATGGTGAAGTTTCAGACCCATAGCTAATTACTCACCTACTCAAAATGAGTAAATACGAATTATCTCTAAAAGTATTGCCAATAGCCAATTTTTCTCAAATAACTCATTCACCTACTTTTGGGAGAACTTCACTTGGTGAAGTTTCAGACCCATAGATAATTATTCACCTACTCAAAATGAGTAAATGTGAATTATCTCTTAATAGTATTGCAGATAGCCAATTTTTCTCAAATAACTCATTCATCTACTGTTGGAAGAGCTTTCACACACGAAAATGAAAAATTGTGAATATCTCGGAAAAGCTATTTCTTCTGCTTTAATGCTCGGCGGAAGATACACACCGCGGCAGTGGTCTTGACAAAAAATTTTGTCTCCCCAAAAATGGTGGCCATTTTGAATTTTCAAAGTTTTTGCAAAACACAAAAATGCTTATATCTCGAAAACCGTGCTATATGGAGCGAACTCAACAAAATTTTTGACCTGCTGGGTATCTCTGCAGAGTAGCCATGCCAATTTTCAAAATATTTTTGTCTCGCCGAAAATAGCGGACATTTTGATTTTTTTTTTTTTTTTTGCAAAACACAAAAATGCTTATATCTTGAAAACCGTGCTAGATAGAGCAGACTGCGGTGACTTTGGTTGCCACAACAGTATAAGGCTAGAAATCCTAGCGATCCTCTAGTTGTATTTGACCCGTATATGGGGGATACAAGGACCTCGTATACAGCGGTGCCTTCTTACCATGGATAATTAGTGTTAATAATTTCAAGTTTTTCACTAATATATTGGAAACTATGTTACCTATAAATATATATTATATATCATTAGAAAGTATCTTTACAGCACTTCTGTTCATTTTTGTTCATAAATATCCATTTTTTTCATTAAAATCCATGGAGAAATGGCTGAGAAATCACAAGCCTAAGATAGAGATTTTTATTTTCACTGGTGTACCTGTGTGTCTGACAGTCTTTTTCACATTCTCACTTTAAATATGGATTGATTTAACAGATAAATCATACAAAATGGTGGATAATAAAAATAAAACATCGCTCATCAGACATATAGAGAAAAAAATATATCACTCATGAAGATTGACAATAAAATACTCAAGCTACACACTCATATAATATTGTTCATCTTAATTTGTGATATATTTTTGCTAGATATGTCATTCGAGAAGTTTTCCTATTATACTAGTTTTAATTGTTGTAGATGTTATACAAGGAAAATGTGTAATATTGACATTTCGTGGAGTACAAACACAAAGAAAGTTAAGGTGGTGAGAGATAAGTGTTAAGAGTGTTTTAGAAGATAAAAGCAATAGAGTAAATTAGTCATGTAGAATTCAGATAATAGCCATTTTCCAGTCAAAAGTTTACCTCCCAGAAACCCTGGTAATATATATGTATATACCCAGGTATATACCCCCAAGTTTAGTAGTCTTATTGGTCATAAGAGTTAGCTTCTCAGTCTTGAAGGTCTGTTCTATTCAGTACTTTTATAGTGCTTAATCTCTGCCAAACATATGCTAAGGTGCAACAGCAGAAAACTAATTAAAAAATCATTATACAATAAATATAGCCAGGTCAATACCACAGAGACACCAGATACATGTTAGTTGTAGGGGGAAAGCCCTGTTGAGGAGAAGAGAGTGGTCGGGAGCAGAAGCACAGTGATGGAAGATAGGATCAATCGTAGCCAGCATCAAATATAATTTAAATCAGCTCATCCGATTTCACTTCTCTGTGGACCATTGCCTTTGACTTATGGGAATGCTCTGTATGGTGCCATATCACCCAGATTTAGGTCGGTTCTTGCCGAAAGAATACCCAAACCCAAGTCGTTAAGAAAGCTGCCATTATCTGGACATATTGAGAGAGTACAATATGTTTAAATCCAAGACATATGCCCATGTGACATTTTCAGTATTTCTTCAAGGATGTTATACAAAGGAAACAACCTGTTAGTTGACCGTTAATGCAAATAGTTACATGGCTACCAAATTATTCAAATCTTTTCAATCTTACCTCCATATGCACTATATTATTTGCAATGTTTTCATTTGCAGCCCAATTGTGCATCTGATGTTTCCAATATATCAATATTTTCTATTTCAACTTTCAGAAATTAGGACATGTTAGTGAATAGCAATACCCATAGCTTCTTTGACTATAACTTCAAAATTAGTGCTTCCATGCCGTTTCTTAACCTGAACCTGTTGTTTTACCTACAACATGGTAAAGTTTTCAACTGCTTGGTCCTTTCTCACTTTTAGTAATCGTTGGTCAGATGGTGTGATGGAGGTTCGCATCACTACACCTCTGTCTGAGGAAGAAGGTAGTTTGGACAAACTTTCTGCAGCTAGACAGGACTTTGTCTCCTTCTACCAGACTATTTATTACTCCGTTGTGAAGGACATTGTAACCTACAAACCATCACGTATTCCTGTGAGTGAAGTTGATGCTGTAACTACAGCTGTTGGAAAAGCCTTTGCCAGTCGAGTGTATGTCAACAGCACGGTGAGTGAATGTGGATTTACTAGAATATAGAAAGTTATTGCCGCAAACAATGGCAGGGTGGGTTATATCGGCGGGCTGGGTTTCTTGCCTGCCGAGGCTATTTTATAAAGAATATATTGGAATATATGTAGCTTTTTTTTTTTTTTTTTTTTTTTTTTGCTAAGTATAAAAAACATCTACATGATTACGTATTAACCTGTATGTACACACTGTAGAGTGTATGTAGGGCTTCGTTTGTCGCATATTTTCCATTTGGGTATCTCTCCAGTGCAAAACCGTTCCGATTCTGGGATTCTGAAAATAGTTGCATTTCAGTACATCCCATATCGAATATTCCTACTGACAGGAAGTAAAACTCATTAAAACAAAATATGGCAGTTCTGCTCAAGAAATTCCTATAAAAGTCACCAAACGCACAAAAATATGGGATAAAAGTTTTGTAATTTCTTCAGACTTCGGGTTTGTTTTCAATATGTTATGGGTAACATACATCAGATCTGGGTCATATTAGAGACCTTGAGCAAGGCTACTTGTACCCCAACGTGTACTTATAAACTACAGGTACAGGTACAAGTTGAGGTTTATTTTGCAAATATCTTGAGCAGATTTCGTTACACTTGTAATGTTTATTGAACTTGATAGTGATGTCATATCGTTCAGTGCGTCATAGATTACCTTAAATATGTATATATATATATAAATATTTACCATATACCATATAAGTAACACATATTTCTACAGATTTAAACAAAAATACTTATAATTTCATACCAATAAAAATAGATGTACAAAAAGTAGACTTGGACCAGGCTAAGTTGCACTGAACTGTACAATACAGGTCTACCGTATGGCTTGTCTCTTACCTCTGTATGTGTATATCCCTTGGCGAATTACAGTAAAATCAGAAAAATGTAGAATGAATCAGATTCTTTCAGTTTTTGGGTTTTCAACAAATTTTACAAACAGAAATAAAAGTGTTAATGAAAACAACAACGAAAATTATTCAGTTCACCTTTCAATAAAACAGTAAGGTGTTATTTAACATATGCGTGTATTGTAATCAAAGCAGAATTAACAGGCTTTTAAGAAATGTGCTTAGATCATTTTAACAGGCGGATATTCCTTTATGTGGCCATATTGCAGCAATCTTTTTTTTCATCTTACAAGGGCATGTTTTTCACATTATAAAGCAATATATTACACGTTTATTCTTACGTGCACAGTGCTGGCTACAAGTTGTTTACATCTAGACATGACGTGTACTGCTAAAAACATCACAAAAAATGATGATGTGGAAATAAAAGAATTACGTCCTACGGCTGATTTACACGTACACGTAGCCTTGCTCAAGGTCTCTATTATCACTCAAGGTGGGTTTTACCTGTGACCCAATCCTCCCCAAAGTAGATGCGACTTAATTATCCTTGATCTGTATCAATAATTTAGAAGAATTATATTCTCACCTACTAGACCATGGGTAATGTTGTTTGAATCATCTTATTGTTCCTCAAGGGAGTTGATAGAATATGGTCCCTATTGGGACTCCAGTTAAAGATAAAATTTCTAATGACTTTTGGAAAGAAATTTTTTACAATGTTTATAAGTCGTGTCTATTAAAAACTGAATCTGACATTTTCAATACTCCTCTCTGGTTCAATAGTAAACTGGCAAAGAATAAATTTTTCAGATCTATCTGTGAGCAAGGGTTTGTGCCTTCTGAGGTACTGATTCTTTATACTGTATGCTATCCAGGGCCCATTCACATTTGTTTCTTTGTGTAGGTACAAAAAATATAATGGGGAAACATTTAAAAAAATATATAGATTTTTAATCATTTTAAGTGGTTATGTAACAAAAACACAGTTTTATACAGACCTACACAGGTCTGAGGTCATACAAAATATGAGAACATAAATAATGGACAAGGTTTGCAGTGACGTACCCTTGAGAACTACAAACAAAAGTGATGAGACATGACTCCTGCTGCCCCCCGACTTACCACTTTTTGGGTTTAATTGGGTTTAAATGAAATATCTTTAGGCAAGAAGCATGGAAATGAATCAGTCATCAGTCTTTTGAATTCACACTTAACCATTTCAGAAGGTTCACACATTGTTAAGTTACATGTATAATTTCAAGTTTTGTTTCTTTAGTGCTTTCTATGTCCTTAATTTTTATTATTTTAATACAATGTATTACCAAAATCATCCGTGGGAGCACCTGTGTGCCCTTTGCTGGACAGACAAGAATACTTGTGGATAGCCGATAATCCAGGCATGTGCGATAGGGGGGTGCATGGTTTATATGGTGAGATAAGCTATAAGTGAGGCAAATATATGAAAACAACCAACGTACCTCACAAAATGTTGTCTTTTCAAATAATAACCCACATCTGACATCCCAGTAATTGTCTTTGTAAAGTAAATACTCAGAACATGATCTCACATATGAACAGCCAATCAAATGTATTGTACCTGCCACAGTTCAGCCATTCATAACCCTTGAAACTTCTCTGTGTGGGGAATTCCAACTTTTGTTATGTGATTATACTTATGTTTTTGTCAAGCTTATGTCTTGTAAGGTTAAGCAGATGAAAATTAAGTAAAATATGTATAAAAGTCCTTAAACAAACTGGACTTGAAATATTGTTGGAAAGGGTGAGTGTTTACTCATATTTCAAGTGTTTTTGGGGATGGATAATAACGCGAGCATGGACACTTTCATGGATAATTTTGGTACTCTTTTATTTGGATATTATTCAACATTGAACTGTTTAATTGTTAATCATAGATTGTTGATAAATTGCAGAATCCTGGAGAAATCATTCTTGTTGGGAGCTATGAGTACCTTCCACTGGTTAAAGACTGGGTCAATAAAAAGATGGCAGAGGTCAAGGTCACATACAAAGGTCAAACAACAAAGGTCAGTCAGAATAATCAAGGAGATTAAATTATTTTGAAATGAAAATTTTCTTAAAAACTGTACAAAATATATTTTTCAAATTGAGTACTTGCTACTGGGCAAAGCAGATCTATTTTGCAGCGGTATTTTCAAGTTACTCTTAATCATAAGTAATATAATAAAAAGTTAAGTGAAATGCTACTTTAAAATCAGTAAAACCCAAACATTGAACTCAGTTGGATTTTTTCTTTTTTCTTCAGTAAGTGTTCTTTTGAGAAACTAAGTTTATGTAGTATTTGTAAATAATGAATAAGTTAAAAACTTTGTGGTTAGTGTAAAAGGTTGGGAGAAATATGACAAACAGAAAAATCATCTGACCAAAATATTTGTGCTAGGCTGGTGCAGTGAGCAGGCGAGACAGTAGGGAACAAAAAGCCAGTATCACTACAGTGAAAACACAAAGCAGGGGTGGCGTAGGAATACCAGAAAAAGAGAGGAGTGACAAGGCTGCACAGCATATGAATGGGCTGCCCCCGGGTTTGTACACAACTCAAGTTTCAAAGCATTAAAATAAAATCTTCAATTGTGGGCTACATTGAAAGTTATGCAGGTGTTCCATTGGAGCCGACCCTACAACTCTAGGCTACCCCCGGGTTTGTACACAACTAAGTCTTCAATTGTGGGTATATTGAAAATTAGTGAAAGAAATCTGAAATTTGCCACAGAATGTCACATTCACTAATGATGAAACACACTTTGATATCCTTGAGTAGGGGGATGTTTTTTCTACAGTTGTTATGTTTATGGCAGTGTTAGGCGTCTGACAACCCTTGATGCAAAATTGGCACATATATTTTGTTGAGTTTGTTGTATCAGTGGTGAAACTCACAAACATTTAATGTTTCCTTACTCTACATTAATAAATTTTAACTAATAAGTGATTTTGAACATTAAACAGAAAAGTCAGTAGTAGAAACTCCAAGTTATGAAAAGCTAGTCTTGAAGACGGTAAACTGGAAACCTATTTGCCGATCGAAAGACAATGATCCGGTTATGTTTCGTTTTCTTCTAACCAAAACAAGTTTCATCACATATTTCATTATTTTAACTTAATTTCACAGTATTTTATTATATTCTATTGATATACGACACTTTTTGTCCTCGAAAAGGAAACTGGTTGTAAAATTCACATTCAACTAAAACACTATAAATAGCCTATTAGTAAATCATTGTATTGTTAACCAGAAATTAAACTGACCCATACAATTGATCTGACCCTGGTTCATATTTTTAAAGCTTACTATATGTATTGTAAGATATGCTAATCAGTGTATTGTTTCAATGTATAATCCATCCCTACAAAAAAGCAGAATAATTTTTCTCTTCTGTCCATTCTAATATAACATATTGTCTATATGGTGTGTATATATTTTCTGTCTGGAGAGAAATGGTGGATTAGAATACTTGGGCATTAAAAAAGCATTCATCAGAAAATTAAATTGAGAGCTGATTTCTGTGTATTTTCAGTCAGAACGTACTTTGTTTATATTATTTAAGTTTGCAATGCAGCATCTTGACCTTGAAGTATAACACCTCTGTTTTCCACCCTTAAAAGTAAGAAAAAGACGGATCTAAAATATTGGGACTGGTAGCTCAGAATGTCAAACCCAGCCTGAATTTGGGTACCTTTGTTGTAATGAGTTCATCAACTGGAGGTACCATCAAAGCAAATATATGGTGGTTATCACCAAAACAAATATTGATAGAAATATCTGAAAATTAAACAAAAAATATATCAGTATGATGAAGGCAAATTTGACAGAAAATTAGGTATAACAAACATTATTTATGGATACAAACAATATTTAATATTTTTATACCAAGTATTCAGGTTTTCAATGCAGTCAGCCCATTTTCCAATACCTGGATAGCCTGTCCCTCCCTACATGAAACAACATGTGAAATAACCTTTAAACTTTACAGTGACCTCAATATGACATAATTATAATTAAATCAATCAATTCTGTGTATTCATAGTACTGACGTCTCCAGTGTTTAAGCACAAGACAAGGGAAGGCCTTGAAGTGTTAATTTACAAAGCTGATATCACACAGGTGAAGACCCAGGCTATTGTCAACGCCTCCAACGATAACTTACGTCATATTGGTTAGTATTTTATTTTAAAAAGTATTGAAGTTTTCTGTTGTATATTATAGTGATATTAACATATGCATGTATTCTGTAAATCTGTTGATAGTTTGAAATATCAGAATGTTAACTGTGCCAAGAGGGTGAGGGTAGTTTAAAAGCCCTGTAAATGTTAACAGTGAAAGAGTTAGGGCTTTTGTAATTAATCATTTTGAAAATGATTTGCAGTAAGTTTGAGTATAAACACTTGGAGTATAAGCTTTAGTTGATCAGTTATGACATAGAATACCTCTGCTGTGAGGATAATGGCATTATTTACTTTATCAACATACAAATGGATAAATTGCTTTAATTGTTGATTGTAAAGTTCAATGTTTCCACGACTACAGGAGCCATTGCCCTGGCAATCAGTGAGGCTGCAGGTCCACAGTTACAGGAAGAGTGCACCGAGTACATCAATCAGAACGGACCAATGAGGGTGAGTAGGGAATGGTCAATAAGTTACTGTAAATTACCAGGTTCACCGGGTAAATCACCCAGGTTCAAACTGTTGCATGGTTCAGATAAACTTTTTGATTGCATGACCTCGGTGGTTAGCTTGTTGATCATTTGATGCTAAAATCTGTGCTTATGTTCTTAACAAAATGTGGAAAATATTAATGGCCTTTTCCAGTATGTCGTTAACTGTTAAATAAACATAAACATTGACTTCAAGGCAGCTGGTAAAACACAACATCTACTTAAGTACTTAATATCAAGACTGTTTTTCTGTTTCCATTTGAAGACAACATAAAGCATTCACTTGTTTGTTTTTGTCAAACCAAAATCTCTTTCTCTGTTGAAAACACTTGTTGTTTTTGTTTCTATGCCTCAATTATGATTTTCCTGTAAGAGTTTACTTCTTTACATAATTCTCCTGTTTGTGGTTTGATTATATTTCAGTGACTAATTTCTCAAATAAATTAATTTTTAAACTTCTTCACATTAAAGAAATGCTATAAAACTTCAGATATTGAAAGATATTGATAGAATGGGTAAAAAGTTTCTCTATCTTTTCCTTACTCTTCTTTGTGTGTCTACATATGATTTTTTTTACTATTGTTCCTCCTTATACTAGTGTGTATGACAGTATAAATAAATGGATAATGCAAGTTACTCTTTCTATATAGATCATCTAACATAAGAAATGCTGTAAATCTACCATAATGTGACCACAGATGTTGAAAGAATGTAAAATCCTTTATTCTGTTATCCTTAGGTTTCCGAGGTGATGTCTACCCCTGGTGGTGGTCGCCTGTATTGTGATCATGTGATCCATTCAGTGGGACCAATGTGGTGTCTGTACACTGACAAAAAGCGGTGTGGAGATGCCTTGAGACAGACCTTTCTCAATACATTATACTACGCCAACAACAAGCTTAAGGTGGCTTCATTGACAACCCCAGCCATTAGTTCAGGTAAAGTGAAACTGAAACCATGACAACTTGAAAACTCTTTCTTTGAGTTTGGTAACTATATGCTTGTTTTTCATGAGTTGCCCTAGCTGCAAGCAGCCTTCCAAGTTAGCACTTAGTCGCAGATGGTAAGCTTGTAGCTATGTTTAACTTATTAAAATTTTTAAACTTATGGTGATTGTAAAGTGAAAGAAAAGTCACATCATGTGTATCTGTTACAGGGAAACTATGTAATCAGGGATTTTATGAAAGCCTTGAAAATGTTGGACATTTTGTGAAATCACTATTTCACATAAGGATTTCACAGAATGCCTAAAATTTTGAGGAATTTTTTGAAATGCCTGAATGTGTTTATGAGTAGTATTTTTATGTCAGCTGACTTGTCAGTCAGCTGACATTATGTCGTCACTCTGCGGCGTGGGCGTACGCGTACGCGTCCGCGTGAACAACTTCTCCTCCAAAACTACAAGGCCTAGAGACGTGCTGTTTTTTTTAAAAGATACCTTATCTATCGAGGATGAAAAATTGTTCAAGGCATGCAAATCTGTCTGTTCGTCTGTTTGCTAGAGACATTACAAGGGGGGTACCCCCACCAAAAGTGTGAAAATTTCAACACTTAATCACAATTTTCTCAGTGACTATTGCAGGGATTTCTCTCATATCTTGCATATATGTACTAGGCCAGAGGTAGATTCTCTTGTGTGAGTATGAGACCTGGATCTGTCTTACTTTTTTTTTAATAAATTTTTTTAATAATTTTTAATGCATTAAAATTCATGAAATCATGCACAAAATCATTTATAACTTGAAAAGTGTTGCATTTAGAGCATTTTGTTAAAATATGTTATTCAGCTACTTTTTTCATAGCTACAATATGGTGAGTAAGTTGGGTGCCTGTCTCAATAGCTAAGTGAGTAATAGCTACTTTTGGGCTTTTCAGTAACTTCCATCATGAGTAAAATCACTTGTAACTTAAAAACTATTGCATTTAGAGAATTTCGTATAAATATGTTATTCAGCTACTTTTGGGTCAGCTATAACATAGTAAAATTTCAGACCTGTAGCTCATGGCATAGCTGAGTAATAGCTATTTTTAGGTTATCACTGTTGAGTAAATCGCTTATAACTTCAAAACTATTGCATTTAGAGAATTTCGTATAAATATGTTATTCAGCTACTTTTGGGTCAGCTATAACATAGTAAAATTTCAGACCTGTAGCTCATGGCATAGCTGAGTAATAGCTACTTTTAGGTTATCACTGTTGAGTAAATCGCTTATAACTTGGAAACTATTGCATTTACAGTATTTTGTTTCAATATGTTATTCACCTATTTTGGGATCAGCTATAACATAGTGAAGTTTCAGATCTGTGGCTCATTGCATAGCTGAGTAATAGCTACTTTGAAGTTCTCACTATTGAGTAAATCAGTTGTAATTGGAAAACTATTGCATTTAGAGAATTTCGTATAAATATGTTATTCAGCTACTTTTGGGTCAGCTATAACATAGTAAAATTTCAGACCTGTAGCTCATGGCATAGCTGAGTAATAGCTACTTTTAGGTCATCACTATTGAGTAAATCAGTTGTAACTTGAAAACTATTGCATTTACAGTATTTTGCTTAAATATGTTGTTCACCTACTTTTGGGTCAGCTATAACATAGTAAAATTTCAGACCTGTAGCTCATTGCATAGCTGAGTAATAACTACTTTGAGGTTCTCACTATTGAGTAAATCAGTTGTAATTGCAAAACTATTGCATTTAGAGAATTTCGTATAAATATGTTATTCAGCTACTTTTGGGCCAGCTATAACATAGTGAAATTTCAGATCTGTAGGTCATGGCATAGCTGAGTAATAGCTACTTTGAAGTTCTCACTATTGAGTAAATCAGTTGCAATTGGAAAACTATTGCATTTAGAGAATGTTGTATAAATATGTTATTCAGCTACTTTTGGGTCAGCTATAACATAGTAAAATTTCAGACCTGTAGCTCATGGCATAGCTGAGTAATAGCTACTTTTAGGTCATCACTATTGAGTAAATCAGTTGTAACTTGAAAACTATTGCATTTACAGTATTTTGCTTAAATATGTTGTTCACCTACTTTTGGGTCAGCTATAACGTAGTAAAATTTCAGACCTGTAGCTCATTGCATAGCTGAGTAATAACTACTTTGAGGTTCTCACTATTGAGTAAATCAGTTGTAATTGCAAAACTATTGCATTTAGAGAATTTAGTATAAATATGTTATTCAGCTACTTTTGGGTCAGCTATAACATAGTAAAATTTCAGACCTGTAGCTCATGGCATAGCTGAGTAATAGCTACTTTTAGGTCATCACTATTGAGTAAATCAGTTGGAACTTGAAAACTATTGCATGTACAGTATTTTGCTTTAATATGTTGTTCACCTACTTTTGGGTCAGCTATAACATAGTAAAATTTCAGACCTGTAGCTCATGGCATAGCTGAGTAATAGCTACTTTGAGGTTATCACTGTTGAGTAAATCGCTTATAACTTGGAAATTATTGCATTTAGAGTATTTTGTTTCAATATGTTATTCACCTATTTTGGGGTCAGCTATAACATAGTGAAGTTCCAGACCTGTGACTCATTGCATAGCTGAGTAATAGCTACTTTGAAGTTCTCAATGTTGAGTAAATCACTTATAATTTGAAAACTATTGCATTTAGAGAATTTAGTATAAATATGTTATTCAGCTACTTTTGGGTCAGCTATAACATAGTAAAATTGCAGACCTGTAGCTCATGGCATAGCTGAGTAATAGCTACTTTTAGGTTATCACTGTTGAGTAAATCACTTATAACTTGGAAACTATTGCATTTAGAGTATTTTGTTTCAATATGTTATTCACCTATTTTGGGGTCAGCTATAACATAGTGAAGTTCCAGACCTGTGGCTCATTGCATAGCTGAGTAATAGCTACTTTGAAGTTCTCACTGTTGAGTAAATCAGTTGTAATTGGAAAACTATTGCCTTTACAGAAATTTGTGCAAATATGTTATTCAGCTACTTTTGGGTCAGCTATAACATAGTGAAATTACAGACCTGTAGCTCATGGCACAACTGAGCAATAGCTATTCTCAGGCACTGACTGTTGAGTAAATCGGCTATAACTTGAAAAATATTGCATTTGGAGTATTTTGTTAAAATATATTGTTCACCTACTTTTGGGTTAGCTATAACATAGTGAAATTACAGACCTATAGCTCATGGCATAGCGGAGCAATAGCTATTTTCAGGTTCTCACTATTGAGTAAATCAGTTGTAACTTGAAAACTATTGCATTTTTACAGTATTTTGCTTAAATATGTTGTTCACCTACTTTTAGGTCAGCTATAACAGAGCAAAAATTCAGACTTGTAGCTCATTGCATAGCTGAGTAATAGTTACTTTGAGGTTCTCACTCTTGAGTAAATCAGTTGTAACTTGAAAACTATTACATTTAGAGTATTTTGTTAAATATGTTATTCACAGACGTTTTGGTCAGCTATAACATAGTGAAATTGCAGATCTCTATGTCATGGCATAGCTGAGCAATAGCTTCTTTCAGGTTCTCACTGTTGAGTAAATCATTGTATCCAACCTGTAGGAAATCATGGGCTGGGAATCTGTTAATATGGTCCGATTTGACCTTGGAACCCTCCTTCAAGGTCAAATGAGGATAGCCAAACATAAAAGTGCTTATAACTCGCTTATTATTGGTCCTAGAGGTTTGGAATGAAACCAACCTATAGAAAATCATGAGCTGGGAATTTTTTGGTGTGGTCGGATTTCACCTTGGACCCCTCCTTCAAGGTCAAATGAGGATAGCCAAACTTAAAAGTGCTTATAACTCACTTATTATTGGTCCTAGAGGTTTGGAATGGAAAACCAACCTATAGAAAATCATGCGCTGGGAATCTTTTGGTGTGATCGGATTTCACCTTAGACCCCTCCTTCCAAGTCAAACGAAGATAGCCAAACTTAAAGTGCTTATAACTCGCGTATTATTGGTCTTGGAGGTTTGGGATGGTAAACCAACATATAGGAAATCATGGGCTGGGATTCTTTTGGTGTGGTCAGATTTGACCTGGGACCCCTCCTTCAAGGTCAATTGAGGATAGCCAAACTTACAATTGCTTAGAACTCGCTTATTATTGGTCCTACAGGTTTGGGATGGTAAACAAGCTACAGGAAATCATGGGCTGGGAATTTTTTTGTGTGGTCGGATTTGACCTTGGACCCCTCCGTCAAGGTCAAACAAGGATAGCCAAACTTAAAAAGTGCCTATGACTCACTTATTATTGGTCCGAGAGGTTTGGGATGGTAAACCATCCTAAATTCTTTGGCTGGGAATCTTTTGGTATGGTCAGATTTGACCTTTGGACCCCTTCTTCATGGTCGAACGAGGATATTGCATTTATAGTATTTCTCTAAATATTTTTAACCTACTTTTTACACTTAAACAATTACCTTGTTACTTTATTTCATAATACCATTTGCAGGGCACAACTTTTTTGTCGTTTTCTTCTGTCAGCTTCGGAATATCTTTCGAACATGCTGTTCAGTTACCATTTACTGTATTTCTGTACAGCCCTTTCCCTGATAATTATGCTTTCCTCTCATTATCACCATCACAAATCAAAAACATTCAGTCAGCTGACACAGTGCCCGTTCACGGGCACTCTCCTCTTGTTATATTTATTGGCAATTTTGACTAAAACTGTTGAATTGTAAATATCACTGGGGATGAGATACTTGTGAGACTATTCATATATTCCCCACAGAGGTCAGTTTAAAATTTAAGTTCAGTGATGTCTCCTCACTACGTGTACACATGATTAGAGTTAATATCTTCATGTTTACATTGAAGGAGTGAACGTGCCCCTCTAGATGTCTTTTGAGGGTCTTGATAGACTAGTGATTAACAGGTTTGGCATCAAATTACATCGCTTCTGTGTGGGGGCTCAAATCCCACAAGTGGCTGTGCTGCGGGCCTGGCCCAATGTGACACTGGCTGTGAAATGGGACATAAAACCCCAACTTTGACTGTATATGTATGTTACACCCAATCCATGGAATTGCCCATTTTGTGAAATAGGCAAGAATTTTGCCCACTTCATGAAATAGGCGACTGACTTGCCCTTTTCATGAAATAGGTAATTTATTCAATTGTGGCTTGCCCCTTCCATGAATAGGCAATCTTATGTATGAAAATATAATTTCCATGCATAGATGAGGAAAAAATTTTGCCAATATCTTTAAGAAACTTCCTATTGTGTATAGAAGTTGTGCAAATATGTAACAAATATTGAAACTGTTATTTCAAAAGAAAAAAGTAAATAAATAGTGTTTTTCTGTCTCAGTATTTTTAAAAATATGTTAAAGTACGGTAAACCCCAACTTTGACTGTATATATATATCTGTACATAAACACTGTAGAGTGTATTCGTTTACATTGTAGGAGTGTATGGTGTCCCTCTAGATGTCTGTACACAGGCCCTGTACTCAGCCATTCAAGCTTTCTCCCCCGCTGCCACCACCCTAAAACAAGTGCACGTCGTGGACCTGGAGGAGGATGCTGCCGGCATGATGTCAATCATCTTTCAGCAGCTTGCAGAAGGAGAGGGTCTTCACTCTGCAGAAAGCAACAGCCAGGAGACCCAGCAACTCAGGGTGGAGGATATTGAAGCTGAGGAGGGTGGTAAGAACAAATTTTTCAATGTTCAATTCAAATTTTTGTGTAACATTTTTTTAAAACGGGTTTGAGTGCAACATACTTATCCTCTTTACACCTCAGTACTTTAATATGGACAGTTAGCCATAGTCTGTAATTTGGCTTCAGTTAGTAATTAAAAGAATTGATTAATTTAAAAGTAAATGTGTTTGAAACATTTGTGAAAGCACCAAAATTATGTGATTTTAAACTCTACTGTTAACCTTCAGTTGCATGGAACCATTAAACTTATTATTATTCATGTGGACGTCAGTGACAACTTAGACACTGATAAAGTTTGTAGCAAAATAAATTAACTCTTTCTAACACTGGATTAGAACCTGGTGAACAAGTAGATGGCTCTAATGTTTTTGGTCATGACTTAAATGCAGCATTGCAAGAACACCAAGACAGGGAGATTGACTTCCCAAAAAAGGAAGAAGCATTAATCCAGCCATCCAGGATGGAGATGGAATTAGCATCTGCTCCGCCCAGGCTAGAAGGTCAGGAGAGTAGTGATTGGCCAGATTCTCCTCCCCCGTCACCCACTCAGCGGTAAGCTGTAACCCCAGCTCAACAAAGGTTGGGAGAAAATTTGTTGCACTTCAGTACTTATACTCTGTAACAATTACAAAAAAGTGATATTTTAATCTGATATGTGTAAGGAATGGACCCATTTTAAACACTCTTTATTGAGGTCTTCATAATTGTCGATCATATACTGTTTACTGTTCATATACTGTATTCACACAAGTGCATGATTTTTGTGAAAAATTCTTTGGCCATTAATCTTATCTATTCTAGCAGTACTGGGAAATTTTACTTGCTATTACTGAATATTGATGTGTGATAATTTTCACACACTGAGGTTCAATCTTACAGTTCCAATATGGCATTACTGAATTATAATATAGTTAAAGCAGATAGAAGTTATATATTAACTTTCAGTGTGATTCAAGACAGAGAGGTCTATTCTGGCGCCCTTGATGACAGTGACTATGAAGAACCAATACAGGAAGAGGTTATACGACCTTCAAAGGTGAGGTGTAAACATCATACAGGTATATGATGTATAGATGATTAAACTGTACAACAGTAGTTCAGATGCAGTTAAACTTTGCCAGACTTGGTTCCTAAATTTGGTTGATCAGCATGTCAGGGTGGGGGAACAGTGAGAGTGTACAAACCTGATTTTAGAAGATTGCAAGAATTGAAGAATACTGTCTATGGTAGCAGTTAAAAGTTTGGCGCACACTTCAGAGAAAATACTCCTCCATCGCCCTGGTACAGATAGATAAAGGAATACAGTTATGAAATACTTCTTTAATCAAGAAAAGGGAAGGCTACAAATCTGTTTTTGATGATGACAGGAATCGGAAGCCGATTTAACCTTATAGCAATTGACGGTAAGAGGGCACAGTTCATAGAAAATATTGCACAAGAACTCAAGTTATAAGCAATTTATTAAAAATATTATTTAGTTTCTATAATAAAATAGGGAAATTTTTGTCTTAGTATGTTGTAATCTTATGGCTTATTCAAAGATGTAAGTACAGCTTTGTTGTGTTTAAGTATACATACAATTGCATTGCTTTTGTAGGTTAAAGACGTTCACAGTGCCGTGGAATTTAATTTTGATGACTTTTTCCACGAGCTTGATAGATCACATCACAGCCAGCAGCCATCCAAAGAGGCTTCTTTCAACTCAGTCACCAGTGCTCAACAGGAAGTGAGTGGTAAACAGAAGCAAGACTACCAGTCACCAAGGCAACAAGAGTACCAGTCTCCAAGGCAACAAGCTCAAAGGTCTCCCAATTGTTCAAATATATCTGGGCTGATGTCACCTCATTCAGGTCACCTGACACCAACTAGGTCAGGTCAGGTAACACCAAAAAGCATGACAGACATGTTAGAGACAAATAGGTCAGGCTTAATCACACCAAGGTCTGGACAAATGACTCCTAGATCAGGTCAAGCAACACCAAGGTCAGGTCACATAGTCTCAATGTCAGGTCAGGCAACTCCAAAGTCAGATCACATGGCTTCAAGGTCAGATCATCATAGGGCCCTAAGTTCAGGTGAAGTAACTCCAAGGCCAGATCAAATGGTGTCTAGGTCAGGTCAAGAAACACCAAGGTCAGGTCAAACAACTCCAAGATCGGATTATGGAGCCTTAATGTCAGGTCAAGCAACTCCAAAATCAGATCACATGACCTTAAGGTCAGGTCAAGCAACACCAACATCAGGTCAAGCAACTCCAAGATCAGATCGCATGGCCTCAAGATCAGGTCAAGCAACTCCCAAGTCGGATCAAACGCCTTCAAGGTCAGGTCAAATAACACCAAGGTCAGATCACATAGATTTAAGGTCAGGTCAAACAACACCAAGGTCAGATCGCATACTTCCAAGGTCGGGTCCTGATACAGCAGATTCAGGGCAAGCGACTCCAAGGGCAGATCAAGTGTCACAAGGATCAGGTCACGTCACCCCAAGGTCAGGTCATTTTACACCAAGATCAGGCAAGATGACCCCTAGATCAGGACAAGTGACTCCAAGGAGGTCAGGTCAGACCAGTCCAAAATCCATCCATCTGTTACAGGATGTACAACTAGACTCTCTAAGGTCAGGTGGGACTTTAACGCCTCATTCTCACGTTGGTATAGGTTCCCAAAGATCTGGTCCTGAAGACCCTGCATTCGGTAGCTGGCAGCAGGCTGAAGAGGCAACAGTGGATGCTCAGACAGTGTCAGACATGTTCAGTCAGCCCCCTCCAGTAATCAGTCCCAGTGACCAGCCAATAGTACCAAACAGCACCCCAGCAGTGGAGAGTGCACCCTGGAGTCCGGATAACTCTAGGCAATCGTCAGCTATGCAAGAGTCCATACCAGACACTGAGACCCAGTTACTGAAGTTAGCCCACCAAAAACAGAAACCTACTGACATGGAACACAGCCAGACCCTAGAAAATCAGCCAATCAGACCCAAAACACCAGAATCTACACTGTCTGAAATGTTTAGTCAGAGCCCTACTGATAGAGTGCCACTGCTGATCAGATTGGTGGCATCTGCTATTTGTATAGCAGAGAAAGGAGGAGAGATCATCCGAAATATCCTCAAGGCTGGTGACCTTGGCATTGTACAGAAAACGGGGATAAATGACCTTCAAACAGAAGCAGATAGGTCGGCTAACACAAGTATTGTGATGTCACTACGACGACAATTTGTGGGAGTAAAAGTGATCGGAGAGGAAGATGAAGAGGAAGAGAAGGAGGTGAGTGAGGAATTATGGGTAATATAAGAAAGAAAATGCAGTGAATAATTGATTTTTGTCAAGTTCAAAATAAGTTTACTTAATTTCTACACTCCTCTCAGTGATTCAAGTGTCTGAAATACATGAACGTATTGTAACATTTTGCATAACTTGTTTGTCGAGAATTTATTCTGGCTGTCTATGAAGTTGGCCAGAACACTCTAAGTAGGAGTAATTCTTTTTCAAAATCTCTCATTTAGAAAGTTTTCAGCATTTTGTATTATTGGTATATTCTTGTCCTTCTCTCTGATTTTAAGTCTGCACAGCTTGGAAACTCTTACTCTATTTTTACTGTCTTAAGTGTACTTTTTGGCCTTTGTGTATTTTCTGAGTTACACAGGCCCAGACTTGGTGTTTTGAACCATCCAAATCTTCAAGTTTTTTACTATTTACATTTGCTTTTGTCTTTGTGCTGCCCTCTAAAACAGATTCCTGTTTAAATTAGATTGAATCCTGAAAATATTTGAGTTTCCTTTTACATTTGCCACAGTTATCCCTTTTTACCCCACAGCCCTTAAGGGTTGTCGGGTATTGTTTTCAGCCATGGTGTCCAGATGGGCGGGCAAGCGGGAAAAAGTTTTTTCTGGGCTATATCTCAGAAACCGTAAGGTGTAGGAAGTTGATGCTTTGTAGGGACATTGGCTAGGGGGTGTAGGTGTACAACATCATGGTGCGACCTTGATTTGACCTTGCCGCAGTGACCTTGAGTTTGAAAGTTTTTTCTGGGCTATATCTCAGAAACCGTAAGGTGTAGGAAGTTGATGCTTGGTAGGGACATTGGTTAGGGGGTGTAGGTGTGCAACGTCATGGTGTGACCTTGATTTGACCTTTGACCTTGCCACAGTGACCTTGAGTTTGAAAATCTTGTCTGGCTATATCTCGGAAACCATAAGGTGTAGGAAGTTGATACTTAAGGACATTGGTTAGGGGGTGTAGGTGTGCAACGCCATGGTATGACCTTGATTTGACCTTTGACCTTGCCGTAGTGACCATGACTTATAAAATCTTGTCCGGGCTATATCTCTGAAACGGTAAGATGTAGAAAGTTACGTAATAGTTGATAGGAAGTTGATACATAAGGACATTGGTCAGGGGGTGTAGATGTGCAACGTCATGGTGTGACCTTGATTTGACTTTTGACCTTTACGTAGTGACCTTGACCTTTAAAATCTAGGCCGAGCTATATCTTGGAAACTGTAAGGTGTAGAAAGTTGATACTTGGTAGAGACATTGGTTAGGGGGTGTAGCTGTGCAATGTCATGATGTAGCCTTGAGTTGACCTTTGACCTTGCTGTCATGACCTTGACCTTTAAAATCTTGTCTGGGCTGTATCTCAGAAACCGTAAGGTGCAGGAAGTTGGTACTTTGGAACATTGGTTATCGGTTGTAGGTATGCAACGTCATGGTATAACCTTGATATGACCTTTGACTAGTGCTGGGATCGTCGACGATTTCTGGAGATCGAGCACTGCATGTTGGAAGCGAGTGGAACTCGAGTAAATGAAGGAAATCAAAAGTGAAACAAGAATGTAAAAAATAGTATCATTAATTCTATTTAGTACCATTTTATTGCAAGAAAATATATTTTTTTGCTAATTAAATTGTACAGGTATATATGTGTACTTTATGGAAGAGCCACGTGAGTAACGCAAATATAAAACATCATAAATTATTGTGTTTCAAGTCAAAATAGTATATAACTTCCCATTGAGTTTAAATTGTGCAGATCAATGTTATCTCCATATATCGCCCACCAAGTTGTGACTCGAGTTACGACCAACTCGTCCCAGCACTACCTTTGACCTTGTCATAGTGACCATGAGTTTTAAAATCGTGGCTGGGCTATTTCTTGGATTCCATAAGGTTTAGAAGGTTGACACTTAGTAGGGACATTGGTTAGGGGTTGAAGGTGTGCTCTGCCAAAGAGTGTTCACCTGCCATATTTAAGACATCTTTCTCTTATGACAAAGATATATAGATTGCTGCAGCTGATTATTACAAGCACTTATGCATAATTGTGCTATTTCCATTGACAGCTATTCTCCAATTAATAAATTTTACAGCTTCATAATTTTTAGTTTACTGATTAATGGTGTCATATTGCTATTGTCTTGTTTTAATACTTTATCTTTACATTTTCCTTCTCTTAGATGTTATTTTCTCTACTTAATCATTATTTGAAGCATTTTATAACTAACACTGCTCAGAAAATATCCCGATCTTTGTACTGTTTCACTACTTCTATATCTCATGGTGTTGAAAACTATTTACCCAGGGTGTGGGGTACGGGCATAAATTTCAACACTTTATCACAATTTTCTCAGTGACTATTGCAGGGATTTCACTCATTTCTTGCCTATATGTACTAGGTCACAAGTAGATTGCCTTGTGTGAGTATCAGACCTGGATCTGTCTTAATTCTTTTTTTATGAATTTTCTAAATTATTTTAATGCATTAAAATTCATGAAATAATGCACTAAATCACTTATTTTCTCATTGACTATTGCAGGTATTTCTCTCTTATCATGCTTATATGTACTAGGCCACTAGTAGATTCCTTTGTGTGAGTATCAGGCCTGGATCTTTTTAAATTATTTTTTATGAACTTTTAAAATAATTTTTAATGCATTAAAATTCATGAAATCATACACTAAATCACCTATAACTTGAAAAGTATTGCATTTAGAGTATTTTGTTAAAATATGTTATTCAGTCACTTTTTCCATAGCTACAACATGGTGAGTAACTTGGGTGTCTCACACAGAGCCCATTCACGGGCACTGATTGCTTGTTCTCTATATGCCACTGTATCTGTACTCTGTCCTCGTATTTGCATTATTCTTTTATACAGGTTCCCGCTGACTGGCTTGAATCCTCTCAGTCAGTGGATGTACTGCAGTATGCCAGGGAAGTACCTGATGACCTGAGGGACATTGAAAGCCAGGATGTGGTCATCTGGGTGGACCCACTGGACGGAACTTCTGAGTACACACAAGGACTGCTTGACCATGTTACTGTGCTCATTGGTAGGCAGTCTTACTAATTAAAACAAGTGCCATTAAAGCATTTATATTGCTTTGTACACGATCATGCTCATCGGCAGGTTGTGATATATTTCAGTGCATGTTTATGGCCCAGTAACTAATTGATTCCAAACAGCAGTAGAGCAAGAGTTAACTTTGAACAGTAACAGAAATTACAATAAAGTTGTTGCTGCACAAATTGTTTATCTAGCATGGATAATATTTAGAAAACCTAGGATAATTTTCTCAAAAGATAAATACAGCCAATATGTTCATTTTCTAACACAATTGCCATCCATGTATCTTTTATTGTACATTACACAGTTTTCAATGTTTCTGGATAGTAAAGATTTTTTCATCAAAAGAATTTCTGCTGATAGTAGAACCCCCTTATAAGCCACTTTCCATTAAAATTTACACTGTTATGTAGACATTTTGATTTAGTACAGTAATTATTATTTTCTGTTCCCTTCAGAATTCCACCAGGCCAGGCTACTTATAGTTTCTGTTACATGTTATTATCTCTGCCAAGGATTTATTATTTTCATGACCATTTGTCTGCTTGTCTGTTTGTAAGCAGGATTACGCAAATACTACTGGTTAGAACTTCATGAAAAAGGTGAGAAGATGGGTCTTCGTCAAACATAGATCCCATTAAATTTTAAGAGTAAACTGGATCACCACTCAGATACAAAAAATACTAGAGATTCGAATTTTCCTATTTACTTATTATTGAGCTGTTTTGCTTTACAAACAAGAGACAAGGTTATGGTATGAACTATACAGGCCTTGGTGGAGGTCTGTAATCTCTGAGTGCTCTAGTTATTAGTTTTCTCTTCCCTTCAGATTTTCCACAGCCAAGGTTAATTATTATGTCCACCCCACTGGGGGGTGGACATACTATTTTTGCTTTTTCCGCCATCCGCCGTCCCACTTGGTTTCCAGACATTTTAGGCAACAGTTCTTATCCTATCTTTACCAAATTTGGCATGCAGGTTTATTGGGTTAATAGCTTGTATGGGAATGCTCTTGGTGATGATAGCTCTATAGCTAACTGAGTAATAGCTACTTTGCTACTTTTGAGTAGCTCTTTGGTTTCCAGACATTTTAAGGAATGCTATTAAGCCTAGCTTTCTGAAATTTGGTATGGAGGTTCATTGGGTTAATAGCTTGTATGGGATTGCTTTTGGGGGGAATTGCTTCATAGATGAGTGAGTAATTAATTAAATAAATGAGTAATTAGCTATTTTGAATACTGAAAAAGGCAAATGTGCTCATATCTCCTAAACCGTGCGAGATAGAGCGATTTCGTCGAAATTTTCGACCCACAGGGTATCTAAGGAATGTACTCTTTGCAATTTTCCAAAAATTTTCCCCTCCCCAAAAATGGCAAAACACAAATTTGCTTCTATCTCCTTAACCGTGCGAGATAGAGCGATTTCGTCGAAATTTTCGACCCACAGGGTATCTAAGAAATGTACTCTTTGCAATTTTCAAAAAATTTTCCCCTCCCCAAAAATGGCGGCCATTTGGAATTTTCGAATTTTTGCCAAAAATGGCAAAACACAAATTTGCTTCTATCTCCTTAACCGTGCGAGATAGAGTGATTTCGTCGAAATTTTCGACCCACAGGGTATCTGAGGAATGTATTCTTTGCAATTTTCAAAAAATTTTCCCCTCCCCAAAAATGGCGGCCATTTTGATTTTTCGAATTTTTGCCAAAAATGGCAAAACACAAAATTGCTTCTATCTCCTTAACCGTGCGAGATAGAGCGATTTCATCGAAATTTTCAACCCAAAGGGTATCTAAGGAATGTACTCTTTGCAATTTTCAAAAAATTTTCCCCTCCCCAAAAATGGTGGCCATTTTGAATTTTCAAATTTTTGCCAAAAATAGAAAAACAGGAATTTGCTTCTATCTTCTTAACCGTGCAAGATAGTGATTTCGTCAAAATTTTCGACCCAACCAATGCAAAAAGGCATGAAGCTGAAATCATTTACATCTACACTAATAAATATTTAAGCATCATTGATATATTTTACAAATGAAACAGGGTCTTGTAAGACTACTGTACAATTTTGGCAAAAGGTTCTTGGGGTGAACATTACACATGATAATGTGTGTTCTTCTATGCTATCCTGTTTCTATTCGCATCTACTATCAACAGGGCGTCCTATTTCTAGTTGTTTATAAACTATCACATGTTATTTTCTTAGATTGCACAGTTACATTTTCTTACATAACAGATATTTATATTTACAGGGATCAGTGTAAAGGGCAAGGCAGTGGGAGGCATAATCCACCAGCCCTACTATAACTACTTACAAGGACCAGATGCCACTCTAGGTAGAACCATCTGGGGCATCATTGGTGTGGGTGCATTTGGCTTTACCCTCACTCCTCCCCCTACAGGAAGTAACATCGTCTGTACTACGCGTTCCCATAGCAACAGACATGTTAACCTGGCAGTAGACTCCTGTCAACCCACAGAAATTTTACGAGTGGGAGGGTCTGGGCACAAGGTTCTCTTGCTACTAGAGGGAGTTGCCCACGCCTATGTTTTTGCGAGTCCCGGAACAAAGAAATGGGACACGTGTGGACCAGAGGCCATTCTACATGCCGTTGGCGGTAAACTGACAGACATGCATGGGAATTACTACTCGTATGATGAGAGGACGAGTAAGAAGAATAGCGGTGGTGTGCTTGCGACAGTGGGCACAGAGGAACACCAGGTGTACTTGGCGCTAATCCCGCAGGAAGTGAAGGCTGAACTACCTACAGATGGGCCAGCAGTGTGGCAAATGGCACAGCAGATAACAGATAGATTACAGCACATACAGGTGAGTAGTGTTGGGAATCGCCTCCAAATTTTCAGGGTTGATTATTCGTCCATTTTCCGACCGATGATCGACCCATAATCGATTATTTTACTCCATTGTTGTTCATTAATTAAGAAACACTTTCCGGGATAAAGTATAGGTCAATCCGGTAAGAATAACGGTGTTCCGAGATTTAGAATCTACCAAAAGTACCCACTTCCTGTAAATATGGCAGTAGATATAAACAAACTCGAAATACATGACATATCTGTGAATTTATTAAGTAAAAATGCGTAAAATATATGGAAAATATGTGGATATTGACATAAATTATCAAAGGTAAGATTTAAGCTGAATAGTCGATCATTAGAAAACGTTAATGACTGACCGCGATTGTACACTGTCACCGACGATTAATCGAGCACACGTCTAATCGTCCACCCACTACAGGTGAGCCTGCTAGGGTCAGGGTTTTACAACAGACATATGCATGTTCTGCATCATGTATGGTTTCTGTATTGCGAAGACTGGTTCAAAGTAATTTAGTTGAACGATATTCAAAAATCATGTATCCACACTTTGTAATGCCTATGGGCAATGTGAGTAAATATGTCCGAAAATTGGTGATGGGCATTTACAACGATGAAAATCAGTCGGGTGTGTGCCAAAAAATTTACCTGAATTTGGACATTTTATTGCGTTAATACATCCTATCCAATGGACAATTGCTTTACCGGTCGGCGCGACCGGTCCCGCCAAACGCCAGAAAAAGACGTTCTGTATATAATACTGGCAGGACCGGTCAGTAGTGTGCATTCGCTAGGTGGCGCATCATATTTGCTTCCTGTCTAGACAGAGTGACGTCAGTTCATCTTTTTCGTTTGGCGCGTGTAGTGTGCGGACGTGTTTTGAAGTGATCTACAAGTTTGAAGAAAACGCGGCTTATTCTACGAATTTAAACCTCATTTTCATCTGAAAATATATATATTGTGTTACATACATATCAGTGCCTCTCCAGGACTTTAACGAGGCATTATCCAGCAATTTAAAGCCAGTTTTGAAGATTTTCTGTGTACTTGTCGTCGAGACGAAGTCGTGGGTGAGAGCTCGTGTGTCCTCCCTGCAGCATTCCTTCTTTTGAACTGAATGTTGTATCTGCCACTAGTTACCCTTCATTTAATTCTTCGTGGTCGAGTAACACTGCGTGTATGTCGACGAGAAGAATTTAGAAGGAAAGAAGAATGCATCGTCTGACGTCATCACTTCCAGCTTATGCTAGTCACGTGACACGGACCTGGTCACGTGATACGCATCAACAATGGAGGAATCGTATTTTCAACAGAAGTTTTAGAAGAAAAGACGAGTATTTATTACTCTACAACCACTTTTTAACTGGCAAGAAGATATCCAGCAACTCGTCTGTTGGCCTGAAGAATTAAATGACAAGTGGCCATTGAACTCTGCAATTTTTGCCGGTGCCAGTCATGTGACTTCACAGATCTCAACACAACTACCGGCAAGCAAATCCCCAAGCGTGACCGGTTCAGCTGACAAGAAGTGATGAGTTTTGCCGGCACCAGTTCTGCCCAGATTACCGGTGTGGGAGCACTAGTGATGAGTTTTACCGGTTCCAGTCTGTACAGACTACCGGTGGGTGCTGTTCCTGTGGAAAACCCCTTCAGTGGTTGCCAGTGATCAGGCCTGTTTGATCCTGGAACCTCCACCAGAGGCCTTTCCACTGGTGGGACTGTTGGGGGTACCGGTTCCGGTCTGTACAGACTACCGGTGGGTGCTGTTCCTGTGAAGAACCCCTTCAGTGGTTTCCCAGTGATCAGTCCTGCTTGATCCTGGAACCTCCACCAGAGGCCTTTCCACTGGTGGGACTGTTGGGGGTACCGGTTCCGGTCTGTACAGACTACCGGTGGGTGCTGTTCCTGTGAAGAAACCCCTTCAGTGGTTGCCAGTGATCAGTCCTGCTTGATCCTGGAACCTCCACCAGAGGCCTTTCCACTGGTGGGACTGTTGGGGCTACTGGTTCCAGTCATGTTCCTGTGAAGCTGTCAAGGACCCCCCCTCAGTGATTTCCAGTGATCAGCCCTGTTTGATACTGGAACCCCCACCAGAGGCCTTTCCACTGGTGTGACTGTGGGGGTACCGGTTCCAGTCTTGTTCAGACCACCGGTGCGACTGCTCAGAGGGTTCACCTACCAGAAGTCGCAGTGACCATTGACCCTTATATCCCCAGTGCAGAATTTTGGACCGGTACCAGTCCTGTTCAGGCTACCGGTAGGGTCACCAGCCAGTGATGAGGGATACCGGCACCAGTTCTGCTCAGACTGCCGGTTGTGGTCAGAAATCCAGCAAGGGCTACTGGTTAAAACAGGATTACTGGTTACACAGAGTTGCTGGTGACATACAACAGGGTTACTGTTTACCGGCTCCTGAGTGTTGCCGGTTCCGGAGTGTTACCGGTTCCTGAGTGTTGCCGGTCCCGGAGCATTGCTGGTTACAGAGGAATCTGTTGCACCCGCTTCCAATCCAGTGCTGACAACAGGTTTGCCGGTTCCGGAGGGTTGCCGGTTCCAGAACCGGAGTGCTGCTGGTTACAAGAAATCTGCTGTTCCCATCCTTACTGGCAAGGAACCATCTTCAAATCCAGTGCTGACATCAGGTTCAACAGTTACAGAGGTTTCTGCCCGGTGCTGCCCCAATTCTTTGGTTGCAGAACCTTCTCCCAGAGCCTACCGGTTTAACCGGTTACAGAGCTGCTGAACCACCACTGTGGACAGGAAGAAGGCAACCTCATATGAGCCTATCCCTGCTAAGAAGTAGTTCACCCAGTTCTGCCAACTCTGGTGAGTTTATGCAGAACTGTGGAGCCACCAGGAACCGGTTACAGAGCTGCTGAACCACCACTGTGGGCAGGAAGAAGGCAACCTCATATGAGCCTATCCCTGCTAAAAAGTAGTTCACCCAGTTCTGCCAACTCTGTTGAGTTTATGCAGAACTGTGGAGCCACCAGGAACCGGTTACAGAGCTGCTGAACCATCACTGTGGACAGGAAGAAGGCAACCTCATATGAGCCTTTCCCTGCTAAGAAGTAGGTCACCCAGTTCTGCCAACTCTGGTGAGTTTATGCAGAACTATGGAGCCACCAGGAACCGGTTACAGAGCATTGCCTCGCGTATAACCGTTTAACGCCTGGTACTGGGCAGGTCTCCAGGACTGACTAACAGACCAGCAGAGGTTCCTTAAAGGCCCAAACAGCTGTTTAGGCCAACCAGTGGCAGCCTAAGGAACTGGTTGCAGAGGAATTCTTGGACCAGTCACTGGTCCCGGTGAAATGCCTGTCAATCTACCTTTCGGGACCCAGCTGGTCAGACAGTGGCTATAGATAAGAGGGAGACCGTCCAGCAGGCATTGTCCACTACCAGTCTACCTCCCCTTATCAGACCTCACACCTTGTAGACTGGCCATCCATTTTGTCTTTTACCCAACCTGGGACCAGTGTCAGCTGCCTCAAGGGGTCCTGAGTTTGTAAGCTCAGCCTTCCTCTCAAGATTATAACCTGTTTTGCCAGTTTTCAAAACTCAAGCAGTGGGTAAAATATCATCTGACTAGGGGTCACCGATGTTATAAATGGCTATGGGGATGAGTGAGGTCTAGTCTGTCACCAGTGTTGACACTACTTTTGGCTAACTATGCCTCCTCAAACTTGGGCCGTCCTAGGGGCTAGCCCAAGTTCGAAAGAAATCTCCCAGGAAGGCTACACCCTCACCTTCCGGAGATGACCGGCTTGACCAGATCTCTAGGCTGGAGAAGTGGCCCAGTACCCTGAGTAATTCAGTTTGGGAAACTTTGAGAACTATATTAACCTCTTCAGCAGGGGAGTGGATTACTTCAAGGTTCCCTACTCCCTCTCCGCTTTCCACCAACAAGGAAGTACCGGAATTCACCTGACCAGAATCACTGGCAAAGGTTATACCGGTCCCCAAGTCTCTCCACCCCCACCTAAGGTGGTGGCTGGAGGAAAGCAATGTGCTGCTACGTCAACCATTACACCCTCTAAAACAGGCTCTGCAAATCTTTACAGATGCATCAAAAGAAGGGTGGGGATCCCACTTAGACGAGCACACTGCAAGGGAAACTTGGTCCCTTCCAGAAAGCAATTTGCACACAAACCATGTAGTGCTAAGCAGTCTTTCTAGTTCCAGTAGAGTTTCGAACCTCTACTGTAGCAAAACAGTACTGGTAGCTACAGACAACGCTACAGTGGTTGCCTATATCAACAAAGAGGGGGGATGAAGTTGGGCTCCCTGTGTGCCCTACTGTGGAGAATACTGTCCTGGTGTACCAGGCAGCTAGTAACCCTCAGGGCACGTCACATCCCCGGCCGGCTGAACGTGGTAGCAGACAAGCTATCCAGACTTGGCCAGAGTGGTCACTTCATCCAGAAGTGTTCCAAACTATATGCAACCGGTGGCATCATCATCAAGTGGACTTATTTGCCACCACATTCTACAACAAAAACCCACAGTTTGTCTCGCCGGTCCCAGACCCCCAGACTTGGGCAGTGGAGGCACTCAGCCTATCCTGGGAGGACCTGGACCCATACGCCTTCCCACCGGCAGCCATCTTGGGCAAGTGGTGAAGCTCCAGGACTACCCCTGCAACAGAATAATTCTGATTGCACCAGGGTGGCCCAACATGCCCTGGTTTTGGGACCTGGTAGCACTATCAAGCCAGACCCCACTGTGTCTGCCCAGCATACCCAACCTAGTGTCTCAGCCATTCAACCAGGTCCTTCACAGGAACCTGTCGAATCTGAACCTACATGCCTGGCTCCTAGAGCCTCAGCAATCAAGGAGCAAGGCTTTTCTGAGGCATTGAGGCTCCTCTAAGAGAATTAACCAGATCTGTCTATGAGGCAAGTGGGCCATTTTTAGAAAGTGGTGCCTCAGTAATCAGGTGGACTTCAGGGCATCACCTCTGAAAGCCATTGCTGACTTCCTCCTGCACTTGTTCAGGACAAGAAGTTGCAACCAGGCACTATTGATGGCTACAGATCAGCCAGTGCTGACAAACTGGGCAATTCAACCATTAATGTCAGCAAAGAAGAGAATCTCACTCCTCTCCTGGATAGTTTCCATAGAGACAGACCCAAGGGCAGGAGGGACATCACCTCCTGGAACCTTTCCCGGGTACTGCACCAGCTCACAAAGGCTCCCTTTGAACCCCTTAAAGAGGCCTCCTTGAAACATCTGACTTTCAAGACTGTTTTCTTGCTGGCCTTGGGTTCAGGTAAATGTAGGAGTGAGATCCATGCTTGGTAACATAAGAACATCAGACACCAGTCAGACTGGTCTAAGGTGTCTTTGTACCCCTCACCCAGCTTCCTATCCAAGAATCAGCTGACTAAGGAGGGCCAAGATAGTGTGGCTCCAGTTGTTATTCCAGCCCTGGCACCATCTCTGGATAGGTCACTCAAGGGTGACAGGTCCTTATGTCCAGTCAGAGCCCTGCGCTACTACTTGGACAGGACTTCAGACCTCAGGCAGAATAAGGAGTTAGTTTTTGTCTCCTTCAAGAAAGGGTTTGACAAAGACATCTCACCTGCCTCCATCTCCTCATGGATCAAACAGACTGTGATTCTGTGCTATGAGTTCTGACCAGGAGGCCCTCTCCTTACATCAGGTTAAAGCCCATGATGTTAGGGCCTTTGCTGCATCTAAGGTCTTCCAATCAGGGGTCTCCTTAGATCAGATCTTGTCAGCCGGCCACTGGAAATCCCACAACACCTTCTCCCAGTTCTATTTGAAGGATGTTGCATGGGCTGACTCAGAGCTCTTCCACCTGGGACCTGTGGTGGCTCCCCAACAGGTGCACCACCAGACCCAGAAATGAGGAAATATTGTAAATATGTTAAATATGTACATAATGTAATTATGTTAAATGTACATAATTGACTTGCTTCCTTTGGGAAGTTGTTATTTCTTCTGGGACTGAACTCAGCCCCTCTCTCTCTCTCTCTCTTCCCTTCCCAGATCATCACTGGGAGGGAAAGAAAAAGGGGGGGGGCAGTGTCGGTAGACTCCCGGTTAACCGGTTAGTTGACAGCCGACCTTGACCTCTCAGGGTTCTCTGACCCTAGGTCAAATGGGCCTTCTCAGTTTTTTGTTTATGAGTTCACTTAAGTCCCTAGCTGCCTACCAAGCGGTAGTTATTCAGCAATTGTCCATTGGATAGGATGTATTAACGCAATAAAATTGCAAATTTAATGAGTAAATTAAATTTTTGTAAGTTAATACCCTATCCAATGGACAGGCAAGGCCCACCCAACCAAAAAAGATGAACTGACGTCACTCTGTCTAGACAGGAAGCAAATATGATGCGCCACCTAGCGAATGCACACTACTGACCGGTCCTGCCAGTATTATATACAGAACGTCTTTTTCTGGCGTTTGGCGGGACCGGTCGCGCCGACCGGTAAAGCAATTGTCCATTGGATAGGGTATTAACTTATAAAAATTTAATTTACTTATTAAATTTGCAATTTTAGCATACACCAACTGGAAGTAAAGTGCAGTTGATGTAAACAAATCTCTGCACAATAAAATGTGAAATAACTGTCAAAATAAGGAAAATTGTGTTAAAAATGATTATAAAATAATCATATTATAGCTATAATTGGCTTCGTAATGGAGATAATTTACCTCATCAAAGGGATCAAGCTCAGGTTGAACCAAAAATCAGCTCAAGTTTAGCATAAACAGCTCTAGACTGGAGCTGATTTTTGGCTCAACTTGAGCTAGATCCCTTTTGTGAATTCCAACCCTAGTAATTAGCATTCATATTTCAGGAGACAAAAAATATTTCGGCTTAAAAGTAGGTATAAAACCTCTCAAATTTAACTAAATCTGAAATTTAGATTTACCTTTGCAGGTGCCTTTAGTGCTGAGAATTTTAGCATCCGCAGTGAGTGTGTCTGAGAGGGCCGGGGAGATTGTGAGGGAAATCATGAAACAAGGAGAGCTCGGCATTGTGGAGAAAGGGGTCAATGACCTTCAAACTGAGGCAGACAGGTTGGTATAGAAGGGGTCAATCACTTATAGACTAAGACAGATAGGTGTGTCTAGAAAGGGGTCAATAACTTTCAAACCGGGTCAGTTAAGTGGGTATAGAAAAGGGTGAATGACTTACACACTGAAGCAAGTAACTGTGCAGAAAGGGGTCAATGACCCACAAACGTAGGCAGATGAGTGGGTGTAAAAGGGGGTCAGTGACCTTTACATAGAGGTTGATAGGTGGGTATAGAAAGGGGGTCAGTGACCGTGTGACTGTTATACTATGCTAAGCTAATAGGTAGATTCTGCAGCAAGGGCAGCAGAATCAGCTTTACAAAATATAATATCAGAAGCAGATATTATAACTTGCAATATCTTTGCAGACTCTTTTAGGTTTTATATTCATGGACAAAATCACTTTTTTATGCATAGATACGTTTTGACCTTGGTAGGATCCAAAAATGGAAAAAAAAAATAATACTGTCAAAAAGCAAGTGAGATGAAAAGGAGAACACAGGAAATACTTTTAGAAACAAATTTATCTGAATACATCAGTAATGTGTATAGTTTATTAAATGTGACTAATTAGGGTGTTGTAAAGTGCATTGTGCATTGCTTATTTCATCCGTTCTTTTTGTTCATTAATAGATCAGCACAGGCTTGTATTGTGGGCTCTCTAAGAAAGCATTTCCCGGATCTGTCAGTCATAGGAGAAGAGGGGGAAGAATGCTCAGAGGGGAGGGCTGAGTGGCTCCATTCCAACCAATCAGAGGAGGTGTTACAATGCAGTGGGCGTGTCCCTGAACGTCTGAGGGATGTGATTGATGAGGATGTGACAGTGTGGGTGGATCCATTGGATGGAACAGCAGAATACACACAGGGACTACTGGATCATGTGACCGTTCTTGTTGGTGAGTGTTGCTTTGATTTTTACATATGTTTCTTATGTATGTAGTGTCTTTCTTCATTATTTCCACAAACCAGTGGCACAAGTGAACCAAATATTAACTTAAAACACAATAATGGATGCAAAACAAGCAAAAAATAATAATAATAATTGCAGGAACTATATTATGTATGCAACTATTAATTTGAACGAGGGTTCATATTGGGGTCATACCATATTTACACCTGTGTAAAGTTTCTGTCCAAATTCAAACAAGTACAGGTCATGGTGTCTCACACATTGGTTTTCAGGTATCTTGAATCTTATTTTGTATTTCGAACTTACATCACCTCAGTACATATTTTTCACACCGATACATTTCCAGTCATTGCAGTGGCTATGCTGAGTAATTGCTGAAGTTATGAACCGGTTAATTTAATCATATTTGAGTGTGTACTTTATGCATTTCCAAGTATCTCAGTACATATTCACACCTGTGTACTTCTAGGTGTTTCAGTACGTGGCCAGGCAGTTGCAGGTGTTATATACCAACCATTCTACAACTACCAGTCGGGGCCTGATGCACCACTTGGTCGCACAATCTGGGGGATGGTTGGCATTGGTTCTTTTGGATTCACACGGTGCAGTCTTCCTGAAGACCAGAACATTATCTGTACCACCCGTTCTCACAGTAACAAGAATGTCAACATGGCAGTTGAGTCGTGTAACCCCACAGAAGTCTTGCGGGTTGGAGGTTCGGGTCACAAAGTGTTACTTCTGCTTGAAGGTTTGGCACATGCTTACGTCTTTGCAAGCCCTGGGACCAAGAAATGGGATACATGCGCACCAGAGGCAATCCTCCATGCCAGCGGAGGTAAGCTCACCGATCTCCATGGAAACCAATATCAGTATGGATCTGGGGTGGAGAAGAAGAACAAAGGTGGCGTATTGGCTACAGCACAGAGTGTACCACATGGTAGGTATCTACAGGCAATACCCGACCAAGTGAAAAGTGAGCTGCCTAGTGACTGACTGGCCCCATGGCAGCAACAAGAGAAGTTACTATGGTAATGGGGAGGTTTATTTATACCACAGAAGAAAACTTTATTAAGTAGAATTCTGTTAAGCAGGAATAAAGATTAGTTTCTTAGACAACACTTATGATTCTAATTTACAGTTATCTTGAATTCTTGATTGTTTAGAATTATTATTATTTCTTAACATTCAACTTAACAGAGTTTGACTGTGTATTGTGGTGTAGAGATGTGGGCTAAAATGCAACAAACTGTACTTTCTAAGTTTCTGTGATATGTTTTATATTATCTTGCAGTGTAAGCTTGTTCAAATAATGTATGATCAGTATCATTGATTTGGGGGAGTTAATTCGTAGTTATTTTAGATGGATTAGGTTTTTTTTGAAGTTTTATAATCATTGACATGCCAAAGCAATTTCTCAATTGGCTTTTAGTTATTGTGGTTGGATGGATATAATAAATTTTGTTGGTTTTACAAAGAAAATGTAAATTTTAGAATTTGAAATGTCACCAAAGGTTCGCATGCTAAATTTTTGTATTTTCTTCCAACTTACTACACTATGTTAAGGTATATATGATCTGAGAACATGAAAGTGATATATCAGCATGTAAGAAACGGTTAAAAGAAGTCACGACAAACAACATGCATATTTTGATAAAATATATTTGATTTAGTCGGTAATTAGTCTCCAGGATCTTAGTTTTGGGGGTTAATAAGAATATTTTTTTTTTTTTGTAGTTTCAAATGTGAGCAGTTTTTAGGCGGGTTGCGTGTAACCAACCCGCCTATTAGATTGATGTGTCCGACGTCCGTCTGTCCGTCCACATTTTTCGTTTCCGGACTCTAACTTTAAAACGGTTTGACCAATCAAATTCAAACTTCACAGGGAGATAGATCACCATCATAGCTAGGTTCCTTTCGAAATTGGTGAAATTCCGTGTGTTCGTTTGTCCGTTTTTCGTCTGTCCATCCATCTGTCCGTCCACATTTTTGTTTCCGGACTCTAACTCGAAAACGGTTACTCCAATCTAATTCAAACTTCACAGGGACATACATCACCATCATAGCTAGGTTCCTTTCGAAATTGGTGTAAATCCGTCCGTTCATTTGTCTTGTTGTCTGTCAACATTTCCAGACTCTAGCTCGAAATCTGTCAAAATTTCCGTTTCCGGACTCTAACTCGAAAATGATTTGTCCAATCGAATTCAAACTTTACAAGGAGATAGATCACCATCATAGCTAGGATCCTTTCAAAATTGGTGTAATTCTTTGTGTTCGTTTGTCTGTTTTTTTTGTCCCTTTTTCTATCCGTCAACATTTTCCTTTCCGGATTCTAACTCGAAAATGGTTTGTCCAATTGAATTCAAACATGACAGGGAGATAGATCACCATCATTGCTAGGTTCCTTTCGAAATTGGTGTAATTCCGTATGTTCATTTGTCCGTTTGTCTGTCAACATTTCCGTATCCGGACTCTAACTTGAAAATGCTTTGTCCAATCGAATTCAAACTTGACAGAGAGATAGATCACCATCATAGCTAAGTTGCTTTTGAAATCGGTGTAATTCCGTCCTTTTGTTTGACCGTTTATAGCATAGATACAATTATGTAACCTAGATTACAAGTTTTGCATTTCTTAGCACGCCTAACACATTCACCGTAACTGGGTGACCTAACATTTCTTTCCTTGTTTCTAAATGTAATTACAGCAGTCACTTACCTTATTGCTGCCTGCGCAAACCGCCTTTTGGGGCATCTTTGACCCTCTTGTTTTTAGATGTAACATGTAACATTATTGGAGTAAAATGATTAATTTAGTTGTTATCTGTTGTAATTGATGTTAATGATATGCAGAGTTCAGTCTGTGATGTTTGTTATTATTTTGTTGTTGTTGTTGTTGTTTTATTTGATCTGTGTCCCAACTAACCCAAGATTTATTCAGTGTAAATTTCCAAACTTTCACTTGTTTCATACAAACATGTGGACAAACGTACAAACAAGCGTACAAACTTCCAGCTTTCTTTCATTACAAAGCACCAGAAATCTAATTTTATTTCTGTAAACTGTCTGATATCTAGTATGCTGTATTTTTCTTTAATAAGCTAAGTTTATTAGTGACACTGAATCATATTATCACAGAAGACCATGACTACTTGCACTTGATGGCATATTTGCTAAAATAAAAATGGTTGAATTTATTTATTTTTTTTTTAACCTTTCATTATATTTTTGCCATGTGTATTTATTTCTTACAAGTGAGTAGAAATTAAATTACTTTGATAAATCGCTAGCTTACAATACTATTGTTGTGTTGCTGTAATGAATGCTATGAACTGTTTACATTAGATAATGCTTCTTTTCTCCATTACATGTACTTAATTTACAAATTTATGTAATGCTACATAATGTATGACATATATATCCCAGCCATTCATATTTTGTTCAGTGTTTCATGAAAGTTACAAGAAAACCACATCAGTTCAAGCAGTGTACAACATTTACATGAAAAGATTCCAGGTCCACCAGACCTGTAACTCGAAAGTGTTACAGGTTCATAGCAAAAGTTGAGTTACCAGATCTGTATTTCAATGTAGGTTAAATTAATGTGAACTTTCAAAATTAACCAAGTGATAAGTGCTAAAAAATAAAGATGACAAAAGTAAAACTTTTTTTCAATTTTGGCGATTAAAATAAGTATGTACTATGTATGTGAGCATTTTTGTTAAATTACCGTACATAAGGACTTACAACCATAGAAAGATACAGGTCTTGGACAAGGGGATAGGTGGTCATTTTGTACACTGAGTACAAGGCAATAAAGTACACATAGCCCACATTTTGGCTGTGCCAGAATAACCAGGTATTCCAAAATGGAGCGACTATGTCGGGAAGTGGAGTACAAACTAGCAAACAAAATGATAATATTTCTATAAATAACATCAGCGAACCCCAATTTTTAATCAAATTTCTCAGCTTAATTTCCTTGGGAACAAAATTTTTCTTATTTTCTGAGATTTGAGATTTTTGTTTTGACAAATGTGTTACCATAGTAAAGAATTACCTTAGTATATAATTAAATGCAAGTACCTGGATTCTGGACATTTTTTTTCATGGTTTGGTCTCTCGGCCCTGTTGTCCCTTTAAATCACATCCCTTGTACATAGTTTTATACACAAAAAATATTACCTATTATCTGCATCAGATATGTGGCCTCAACTGGTAGTTGATTACAAAAAAAAAATTCCTTTTGCTTTTGTTTGAAGAGGATATTTTATAATTTGAAAAATCTTCTGTGAGTCAAAAGTAAATATACAGTGCGAATAGTTTTTAAGAGCACTTATCCTCAAATATTTCTGATGATGTGTGTAGAAGATTTCTGTTTGGAAAATTAAAGTGTGAATAAAAGCCTTTCTGTGATGTAAATCTTTGTAGTTAGTAACATATTTGAAGTGACGATCAGATCATTAAGAGATCAACTGGGAAAGTGTGTTAATAGAAATTGAGCTACTGAAAAATCATGTTAAAGACTATCAAATTGTTTTAAAATTGATTGTTGTGATGAGATATCCTATTTTTATGTAAATATCAGGCAGCTCTAAAATTTTGCGGGATGGCATTTGGGTGCCATCTAGTTCATTTCTGGCGACCCTAAATTTTTGCAGCCAGTACTAGATATTTTTGCACACAACTTCATTGGTCAAGCGGTCAAGCGTGGGACCTCTTTGTAATACAACTTGTAACCTTCCATTTATGTATTGAACACACGAGGGAAAACAGCTGAACTTTTATATGCACTGATTCTGCACTTGCACACGTGGAACTTATTGTATGGTTTTTCCTTTTTATTCTATCTTAGTATTTTAGTATTTTATGTAACTATTATTGTTTTACATGTTTTTACTTGTGGCTTTGTGTGTTCTGCATTATGTGATACACTTGTAAACGTTGCCAGTCTGAATTATGTACAATTTGCGTTCAGCGAAAAATAATACTGTTGAATTGCCGGTTGAAATTCAATTGACAGGAGATACAACTTTTCTTGAAACTGTGTTGAAAAATAATACTACTGTGTCGGACATTGAAAACAGTATGTCGGATTCTGATATATCCGGTAGTGATTTGGATTGTAGTGGCTTGATGGACGGATCGGATCAGGTTCTTTCCACTCCAGTAACTGATAAAAATTCTGCTGGAACTTCAAAAACTGTGACTCATGTTAACTCTGACAAAAATTCGGAATCGGATATGCAACAATTAATCAATGCCAGGATTCTGGATCAGTTGGAAAAAATCGGACATAGACTGGATAAAATTGAGAATAAGGAATGTAAAAAATCGACAGACAAAGCAAAAATTAAAAATTCTGACAACAAAGGGGCGAGAGCAAAAAAAGGATCGATTAAAGTACAGCATGTTTCTCAAAAATTGCATACTTCCAAACCGGATCAGCAATCTTCAGTGGCGGAGGAAACGTTGTTGCAACTTAAAGTTGACCAAAGATTGCAAGAACTGTCAGATATGGCAAAGTCAGGTACTTTTTCAAAAATTAAATCTCAACGTGGTGGGCCAGTTGAGGTTATGATCAAAAATCGAGTTACGTGGCCCCATGAATACGTCTTATCCGGCCTCAACAAAGAAAGGGTGTCATACGACCAGCTCAACGTAACCCAATGGGTAGCCGGTTTTGCTCGGACCATGAGGGATGAATCGGATCCGGATTTGAAACAACACATGTTAGACTATCTCATAGCCCTCATGGATGATGCAAATGACTTTTCCTGGACTTCGGCTAAGGCAAGTCATGCTGTTCTGTTATGTCGAATGGAACAGGGCGAGGTTAAGAATTTTTCGGATACCTTTGCCATAGATCGAATTCGAAGAGCAAATGCTCAGAAACACGTTTCCAACCCACAAACCCTGGCTCCAGGAATAAGCAATTCCTTTAAAAAATCTTCAAAAATCACTAGGTCCATGCCCTGTACCTATTTCAATCAGGGCTCGTGTTTTCAGGGCAAATCCCATGAGACAAAGGGTGTATTATACAAGCACATTTGTGCTTCCTGTTTTGCCAATAGTGGCAAAACGTTTCCCCATTCGGAAATAGATTGTAAAAATAAGATTAAACAAAATTCAAAAAACGAATAATGACGGATAGGTGTAGTCCTATCCACAAAGCACGAGTTGTATATACTAACAATGTAAATAGAAAAGTAATCGCACAACAAATTCCCTGTTCTCGTCCTACTTGGACAAGTTGGTGGGCTCAAGCCAATGTCTGGCATAAGAAACGTGATCATCGCTCTTATGCAACAGTTCTAACACAGGGGAAAGTAGTAGTCCAACCTACTCATGTTCATGAACGGGTCAAGTGTGGTGACACAAAACTCAAGACGCGTACCTTTAACAGGAAACAAAATAACTTTGCTTCTACTATTTCACATGGAAGGCACAAAGTTCAAAACCTGGAAAGGAAAACTCTCAGTACGCTTCCAAAAAAGGCTCTTTTCCTTGAGGAGAATGTCATTCCCACATTTAACCGTTTTCAACCACTGCAAGACAAATTGACCATTCCTGATGTTGAACATGATGTCAACATTGTTCACAATGTAACTCAAGCTGCTAATTTTTCCTCATGTATGGGCAATAAAAACAAAACTGGGCAAACATTGGGCACAGCGGCTTCCAACAATGGGCATTGTATGAACATGGACTCATTGGCAAACAATTTCAAGGGCAATAAAAACAAAACTGGGATATCATTGGGTCAGTCCACTTCGGAAGGTCAATATTTTAATCCGAGTCCAAGGGCTTCGTTTACAAATCAATCTGACTGTTCTATGCATGTGCAATTACATTCCAAGGGCATCGACCGACGAGTCTTTTAATAAAGACTTTTCTTGTCGAGAAGTGACCCCTTTGTCTGCGAATATCCGCGCATGCGCCGACACCGTAGACGAGAGTGACTGTCTAGAAACTCTTCATTACATTTTTGGTTGTACTGGGAGCAGCATCGTTTCTTCTTCTATCATCATGGCCGATGCGCAGGTCAAAAACTCGAAGGAACTTAAACGTGCACCAGGATGCGGACATCCTTTATTTGACTGGGATTGTCATCAATTTTGCTTTCCATGCAGGGAAAAGGGTCGTGGCAATGACGTTTGTGTGAAGAATAAAGAAGAAGATTGCTTCATTTGTCTACAATTCTCTGAGGATCAGAAGCGTAAACTGATCCATAAGAGTAAAAGAAAAGAAAAATCTACACCTAGCGTGGTGTCTCAAGAGATTGAAGATGCTTTACTGGGGGTGGAGTGCCACCAGAACCCAGTTTCTTCCAATCCACGACCTACAACAGAGGGAACTACGACAGACCCCCTTCAAACTATTTTACAGAGATTAGATGATATGCAGGGCCAGTTAACTGCTCTTAAAGACAGAAACAGCGAGGTTTCTGTGTCTCTTCACTCTGAGGAAGGCGAAGCCTCAGACGAAGACTCCACCCTTCAAGAGTTAAATAACTCAAAGAAACGTGACAGATCGCCCTCACCTGATGACATTGAAGACGACCCTTCCTACAGACAAACCCTTGCTGCGGTGCGTTCTTTGTTACAACTCACTATTCCTGAGCAATTCTCCGAACAACCTTCCCGCATTTTTGGTTCTAGACAGAAAGACAAGCGAAAATCGTCTTTATTACCAATGGTCATGCCTCCTGTAGATGGAGTATTGGAGAGATGGGATTTTTATGAAAAGAAGTCCTCTGGAAATCCTCAGCAAGATCAACCTTACCTTCTAAAGACTAACCCTTTGAACTATGACAATTTCTTATATTTCACAAGGGCACCAATGAAGTTTTATAAGTCCACGTCTGCAGACTTTTCATTCCAAGCTCCAAGATGCCAGGATTCTTTTCGCTCATCATTTCCTGGGCCTATGCCGTCTTCAGTTCGTATTCCCATGAAGCAACATACTCTGTTAGAAACTGTAAGCAGGGAGCATGTACAGATCCTTTCTTATGTGCATTTCTTTCTCAATGCCATAGAAAAGACGGCCAATAACCTGGAGTCCACCATGTTGACTTTAAAATCCTCCACAAAGGATCAAGCCATCATCAAAGAGTTAGAAACTATGCTGTCTGGCCTTCAGATTCAATTTAGCTGTATTGCTTCTATTGAAAAGGCTTTAGAAAACGTGACTGATAATTCGATTGCTGCATCTTGCAACTTGGAACTGGCACGAAGAGATACGGTACTCAAGAATCTTGCTCCCAACCACAACGAACACGATTTCAACAGACTAAGGAGGACGGGGTTCAAATCTCATGATCTTTTTTGTCCAACTGTGTTGAATGAGGTTGAAAAGAAGATTCAAAAGTCTCCAAAAAGGCCTAGAACAGATCAGAAGTCTTCCTTTAGTTTCAAAAGACACTCTGATGACAGGAATACCAATAAACAGCATTCCAACTACAACCAGAAGAGTTTTCGTGAACAAAACTCATCTTCCTTCAAGAAACCGAACTTCCACTCTTCTCAGCCTTCCAGAAGAGGTGGAAGCAAGTGTAGGTGACTACAGCGTAGTTACTCACCATGGGGGCCGTTTGCAGCATTTTTGGCAGGTATGGGAGAATCTTTATTGTCATCCCAGAGTTGTGCAGATCTTGAGGTGGGGTTACCGAATTCCTCTCCAATCGAATCCGCCCCTGTCTGTTTATCCCATAATGCAAAGCGGGTACGACAGACAGGAAAAACATGGCTTCCTTCAAAATTGCGTAGTTCAAATGCTTCAAAAAGACGCAATTTACCATCTCAAGGACTGCACAACTCCAGGTTTCTCAAGCAGATTATTTCTTGTACCGAAACCCGGCAAAAAATGGCGGCCAGTAATAGATCTCAGTGTTCTGAACAGCTACATGCATGTACCGACCTTCAAAATGGAAACTGCAGAAATTATAAGAAATTCTCTGACAAAGAGCGAGTGGGTAGTGTCCATAGATTTAAAAGACGCGTACTTTCACGTGCCCATACATCCGGACTCTCAACACTTGCTACGCTTCCATGTAGACAACAGAACGTATCAGTTCAAAGCTCTCCCTTTCGGTTTAGCAACAGCACCACTAGAGTTCACGCGGATTGTAAAAGAAGCAAAACTCATTCTTCAGTCTCGCGGAATTCGAGTTCACCAATACCTGGACGACTGGTTGTTAAGGGCAAGCTCCCAACACCAGTGCATGAGCCAGACAAAAGAACTTCTTCACACAGTCCAGGAATTAGGTTTCGTGATAAACTTCGAAAAATCAGAGCTCGAACCTACACAAAAAATCGACTTTCTGGGCTACCATTTCGATTTGTTACAAGGAAAGGTCTTTCCAACCCAAAAGAAGTTGAAAATTCTAGCAAAAGCTGTTCAGGACATGGAGGTCGTATCACTAACAAACCCAAGGTCGCTTATGTCCCTGATAGGTGTACTAGCATCCCTAGAAAAGACAATACCAATGGGCAGGCTCCACATGCGTCCATTTCAGTGGTACCTGAAGACACATTGGCAATATCCCCAGTCTCTAGACCTGAAGATTCCGGTTTCAAATCTTCTGAAAAGTTATCTTCAGTGGTGGAAAAACCCCAAAAATCTAGAAAAGGGTTGTCCTTTACATCCTCAGGAACATAATACCCTTATTTTCACAGATGCGTCAAACCAGGGTTGGGGAGCTCATTTAGAAAATCTGACAGTCAGTGGCAGTTGGACAGATCAGGAAAAATTGCTTCATATCAATGTCCTAGAGTTGAAGGCGGTATTTCTGGCCTTAAAAAACTTTCAAAACAGAATTCTAGACAAGAGGGTTCTCATAGCAACAGACAACGCCACTGTAGTCAGTTATCTGAACAAACAAGGGGGAACACACTCATGGGACATGTGTCTCCTGGTTTGGCGCATCATGGCCTACTGCAATCCTCGAAACATACTCATAAGAGCCAGACACATTCAGGGTTGCCTCAATGTCATAGCCGACAGTCTCTCCAGGAAGGACAAAATAATTCAGACAGAGTGGTCACTTCATCCTCAAATATTCACCTTAATTTGCCAAGTTTGGCACAAACCAATGGTAGACATGTTTGCCACCAAGATGAACCACAAGCTTCCACTCTATGTTTCTCCAGTCCCAGATGCAAATGCACTAAACATAGATGCATTGAACATCTCTTGGGAGGGTCTGGACGGCTATGCCTATTGTCCTGTAGCTCTCATACCAAAGGTCATACAGAAAATGAACACCTACAGGTGCAGAATGATAGTAGTAGCACCAGGGTGGCCCATGATGCATTGGTTTTGGGATCTGGTGAATCTTTCAACCAAACCTCCATTGCAGCTACCTCACTGGCCTCATCTGTTAAAACAACCATTCAGTCACAAATACCATCACAATCTGTTGTATCTGAATCTTCATGTTTGGCACCTGGACACCACTCAGAATCACTTGAATCATTCTCTGAGCAGGTGGCAGAGCGAATTAAGGCACCTCAAAGACCCTCATCTAGAAGATTGTACAAATCAAGGTGGTCCATTTTTGAACTCTGGTGCCAACAGAGTCAGGTGGTCAGCTCAGAGCCTACTATCTCAAAAATTGCAGATTTCTTGAATTATCTTTTCACTGTCAAAAATCTCAAACCTGCTACTATTGCAGGCTACAGAACTGCTATTGCCGATCATTTAGGTCACTTTGGCCAAGAGGTGAGCAAGAGTCTTGACTTGAACAGGCTTATTGCCAGCTTCTATAGAGATAAGCCTACTGCTAATAGGGGAATACCCTCATGGGATTTATCTTTGGTACTTTTGGCATTGACAAAGTCTCCTTTTGAACCATTAAAAGATGCAAGTCTAAAGATTTTGACTTTAAAAACTGTCTTCTTGATGGCATTGGCATCTGGCAAAAGAAGGGGGGAGGTGCATTCTTGGACATACTCCTCTCTTAGACACAAACCTCACTGGAAGGAGGTCACCATCTCTCCTTCTCCTGCTTTCCTTGCAAAGAATCAATTGGCATCAGATGGTCCAGACTTATTAAGACCAGTGGTCATTCCAGCCTTAAAACCTTTCCTTAGCTCGGATTTGACTGACGATATGACCTTATGTCCTGTCAGGGCACTTAGATACTATCTAGACAGAACCAATGAGTTGAGGAGGGGAAAGAACCTCCTATTCATATCATTTAAAGAAGGCTTTGACAGAGATATCATGAGATCTACCATATCTTCCTGGATTAAACAAACTGTTTTGCTAGCATATCAATCCTCTAAGGCTGATTCTCAGGATCTTCATATTAAGGCACATGACATCCGATCCATGTCTGCATCTTTAGCTTTCAAGGGTGGGGCTTCGCTTGAGCATATTTTAGGCTCCTGCTATTGGAAGAGTCACAACACCTTTACCACATTTTATTTGAAGGATGTAGCTTGGCAATCTCATGACCAGTCTGACTATAAATTAGGCCCAGTGGTCTCAGCTCAACATATTGTCAATGTTTAAGTACGTCTTCATTTTAATTTATGATATACATATTCATCGTTCTCCATACATACCAGTATTTCTTACTGACATTTGTATTTTATTTTCTTTCCTTCAGATGGCTCCATAATCATCTGTAGTTAGGATTACAGCTCCAGCTCGGAGGCTTCTTCTTATAGAATGACGGCAGCCAGCCTGAGGGTATAGGAAGACTCCTCTGACCTTCACTGTTGACTAGTTAAGAGGACTTCATGTTTATTTTGCAACAATTGATGACATTTACAACTACATCAGCCACTGAAATCCAAGGTTAGCAAAGTTACTTATCATTATTGCTAAAGAAGTACTGTTTAATCTGAGATGTGGCGTACTTAAGCTTATCTTATCCTCTTATCAAAGTGCTTTACATAGTGACCCCTTGTCTGACAATCATCTTACAGTGTGGTTACAACAAATTCCCTCCACCTGTTATGGTTGCATTCAAGCACTTGTGAGGATAAGGTAAGGCTATTTTACGCAATAAAATGTAACAAATTTTATTGTAATTTAACTTTTTACAAGTTAAATACTTACCTTATCCTCACAAGGATAAACCCACCCTACCTCCCCTCTAATTTGTTATCTTGGGGACCGAAAATATAATGAAGAGTTTCTAGACAGTCACTCTCGTCTACGGTGTCGGCGCATGCGCGGATATTCGCAGACAAAGGGGTCACTTCACGACAAGAAAAGTCTTTATTAAAAGACTCGTCGGTCGATGCTTTTGCTCCACAAAACCAAACCAAGCACTTGTGAGGATAAGGTAAGTATTTAACTTGTAAAAAGTTAAATTACAATAAAATTTGTTACAATTTGTAAGTAATTATAAGGGCATTAATACATTCTGAAGTTATTATCATTCCAGTTACATAATTATGAAATAAAAATGGTATATAATTGTGTCTCATAAAACCCTACAGTTTTTATGTGTTGTCAATGGCATCTTTTCTCTGTTCATTTTTTTCCTTTAACTGGTTATGTATAATATTGTGGGATTAGGATGCAGTTTGAGTTAGTACCAGGGTTACAACTTACTTGAAGCACACAGTTGAGAAGGAAATCACCTTTTCTTGTTTAATATTAGTAGTTTCTAATAACTTGACTTATAGTGGGCACAAAATCAATTGGTGTTAGTTTTCAAAGAAAATCAGGTCATTTTGCCATTTTTTGTTTCACATATAAAGAAGAAGTAAATGCTAAATAGTGTATGGTTTGATTAAATATGAGTTGTGACATTGTCGGTGTGTTGCCAGTGTGTTTGAGGTGTGAACGTTTTAAACTACAGCTAAACCCTTTTACATGTTAAAAAAGCACCTTTTGAGCCTATGAAAGACACAGACCTCAAACATCTTACTCTCAAAACTGCTTTCTTGCTAATCATTAAAAAAATGTGTGCCGATGTGGCTTCTGGCAAAACTGTGTGTCCATGTGTGCAGATGCGGCGTGTGGTAAAAAAATTTAAAAGGTATAGAGAGAGTGTTTCTATGTACACACCCTATGGTTGCGACTTGCGGTTCGAGCTCGCGTTAATTTTTGAGCAATGGCCAAATTTTGCTGCATGTTATTGCAAAGAAGATAGGCCATATATTCTGTAGATATTTAATGTTATTTGGTGCCAAAATTTGCATCTCATTAAACTCAATACAATGGTGAAAGAATAATAAGGAAGTTTTGGTCATTAAGGAGGGGCTTATTATCGATGTTAATTTATTTAGCGCATAAATAAATCAACTACGCAAGGAAGCTGCATCCACAAGCCACATACCGCATCTGTGTCCAGGAACACATTAAGAATTAGAACCCCGTTGAAGTAGAATGAAATATCATTTATTGGTGGAATTTCCCATTGCCTGGATTTTGTAGTTTAATTGGAAGGTATTTTTCAGATCTGAGATGCAACAGTAATGGGGTTTAGCTGATTTATGTAAATGTTATCAACTCAAATAATGAGGCTCTTCTCTGTAAAATATGTTTTGAAGATGGCACCAATATTTTTAGTTTTAATAATCACAGGTTCCTTTGTTCATTATCAGACCATTGATGACACCTCTTCCACAAGACTGTTTACAGAGGACAATGTTCAGTACAGTATAGCCTCTGTTGTACAAAGATTGTGAAAGCAATGTTTGATTAGGATAATGGAGTCCATATATTACACAAGATCCATTTCAGCATCGTGAATCTACTGGAAAATACAAATCTTGATAAATGTAAATGTGTTTGTAAAATTGAATATTCAGATAATGGAGGTTCTATTCTACAAGTATTAACCTGTTGTGGCTTCAGTTTATCCCCAGTTTATCCTTATACAAAATACAATTGTTTGTTTGAAAAATGAGTAAAATAGGGGTCAAAGTCGGTCAAGAATCACAAAAACTCCCATAATCTATGTCAAGTACTTTTTTTTCAATTTCACAACAGACAGAATATTTAAAAGAAATCTCTTTATGAATGATTTTTGTACACTGTTCAACACATTAAACTGTTTCGTTGAGTAAAGCATAGTTTTTATTTTATTTTTATAACAACGTCAAAAGCTTGTCATTTTGGCAAGAGTAGTGGCTTCTGTGACATAAGCTTGTACTTCTGAGCCTTATCCATCTACGAATGCAACTGTATGCTTTAAAATAGAACTGGAGTTACTGTTTTAGCTCTGAAAGATTTATTGATTATGTATGGAATTTTGTGGCATGGCCAACCAGTATACCTCGATTACATATTGCATCTGTATACCTGTCTGGAAATACCAGACAGATTTTCAAAATGCAAGTTCCTTCAGTTCACTCTTAGACAATAAAATTCATGATCCCCACAATCATTTCTGTAAGTTTGGAGGCATTGATTTTTCCCATTTATTTTGTTACTTAGAGTACAAGTCAAAGCATTAGAATGTGAAGATATTTATATACATTCAAAAAAAAAACTAGCTATATTTAAGAAATTGTTTGTGTTTATTCATATTTTTCAGATATATTTAGGAAAAGAGTTCATTTCGGATTATGGCCAAATTCAGATTTCTTGAGATTGCATTTGATTGATGTTGCTGAAAAACAATTTCTATGTCGTATCAGAACTCAATCAGAATTAAAAATTCTGACATCAGAAACTCCAACTGGAAGTTTTATTGTTTGAAACCCCAATGTAGTGTCTGTGTTATTTTGTGGATTGTGAAATTCTACAATCTACAGTTAGATTTTCCTATTGATGTGGGCGTCAAAAGTGAAGTAAAATTTGTCATCCAGGACAACCTAGTATTTAGTAAATAAAGTGACCAGACTGAACCTCCAACTTATCTCTTTCCTGGAGAGATAAAGCTTTCCTGACCATTCGGACAACTGTCGGATATCACAATAAAATAGCCACGATAAAAAAAAATATATAAAAATTTGCCAAAGGACACCTTCCCCTGCAGCTAGTGGGTACATTGATTATCAATATTGGCTATATTTATTGCTTTGGGACAAGGTTGCCGATATCGATGTCTAATGACATATATCAATCTCATCACTTTAAGTAAAACTGTAAACTTATACTGTCAATATTTGAAATAAAGCCGAAGTCAGAAGAAATTGTACACTTTTATCTCGCGTTCCTGCTAGCGGTTGAGGATAAGATAAAACAAAAATGTTTTCGGTATCCTGGATTTGGACTATTTAGTAGACAATCTCAGCCTCCTAATATTGGCTGATATTGAAATGGTTTTGCATTCAATATCGATACCCACAGAGCCAAATGATTTACCCATTACCTGCAACCCTGTCTTATTTTCCTTCGCCAATTATCTGATGCCAAGAAAGCCTATATCACTTTTTAAGGTCAACATAGTCCTAATAATATTGTACAGTAGACTCCAGAAGCCAAATAATGCTCTGGCTTTTTCTTTGCCAATCAGAACAGGTAACAAAAATAGTGCTGTAATTGTACATATTTGATCGTGTCCTATTCTGTCAACAAAATATGTCCAAAACTCCCGGGCAGTTTTACCTAGAACACCAAATACAATTGGAAATCAGTCCAGTTTTGTTGAAAATGCAACTTCACAGATGTAATATTACACAGGAACATTTGTACAGTAAGGATGTCTTCAGGTAAGATTATAATGCAGTCTAGAATTTGATCATGGCAAACAAGTTCTGGCGAGTGGCAATAAAGGCATTTTCTAACCATAGACCTCTGAGTAAAACAAGTTAAAACAATTGAAACAAAATGGATCATCTGCCATTTTTTATTGGCTTTTCTATTTTTTTTTTTTCTTTTCCCTGTAAAAACAGGTCATTTTCACCTTTTACAGTCCAGTGAAAAAAATGAAGGAACAGTTCTATTAAACTGCACCTTAAAACATTCACACCTACACAGGTAAGAGTACAAACTGTAGATTTTTTTGTGGATTGTGCTCTGTATACTTAATGCCAAACTTGCAGGCATGTAATAAAACGTCTACAATATTACTGGTAGAGTGTTTCTACAACATACAAAACTCTATCAGAACCACTTCCAGTCTCAACAGACAAAACAATTGGTTTAATGAGCATTTACACAATATAGTCAGTCAGTTGTCTGATCAGTATGAACAATGATCTTGCACCTTTTCACAAAAACGAAGATCCGTAACAAATATGGGTCCCAAAAGTACAGACAAATAAGGTAGTTCTATTTTTTTTGATAATTCCAATAACTAAATCATCATAATTTTACAAGTTTAACAAAAACAACACCACCAGTAAAAAAAGAAACAAAGAAAAATTCAAATTCATTTCAAAATGAATTGAATTATCAAAATTTTTAATGTATGGTCCCCTCAAGATGTTCTTAAATTTGAATAGACTGTGAGACTGGATTAGGTGAAGCATTAGTTGCTGTGAGATTTTATATTTTGACCACATACTCCACACACAACACACAGAAAAAGTATGACACATTAAATATGCATAGTTGTACTTCATGAGCTGCACATGATGAAACAACATGTTTACTGACACATGTGTAACTAAAACAGCCTTCATGTACATTTAAATATAACCTGAACTTGTTTTATGACCATTTGAGTTTTTTTTTTCATTGTAGATATTGCGGCCACTGGTCAATACGTGATACAGGATGCTAACTCGGATGCTATTTATTTACACAATATTTTTGCACGCAGCACCAGTCAACCCCTTCAACACGCAACGCTCTGTTTAGTACAGTTCCCTTTGAATTAGCAGCAATTGCTGGGTAGTCAGAGAGTGCTCTTGTGTTCATTCTTGTTTGTGGAATACTGAGTCACGCACAAGTATCTGTGTGGTCTTTACTGCTATTTAATGTGTATTGATACACTGATGTATTTTTTTTATTATTTTTCAACACAATATACTATAGACTCTAAAATACATGGACAGGCATGTGTATAAAAACAGAAACACACACAGGTGCAGATCCACCTCACTATAGTGCACAGCATAGGAAATATCTAAAAGTTAATCTACACAATAAATTTCCTAAAATGTTTTCAACAAGGTAACATTCTTCAGTGTGTTTTGGATCTTAATCTTGCTAAATCTAATTAAAAGTTGTGCAGTTTTAGTTTGCAATTGTAATAGCCAATTACACCCAGCTGGATGACTTTCCATTTGGCATCTCCCACAGGACTCGCAGTAATTTTCGTCTCTAAAACCTCCTTTTATGTCCTTTGGGAAATATCTCAAGTTACCTTGGTCAAAGTTGGTTTTGTATATCCCTCTCAACAACTCAAGTCAAACTGGTACGTGTTGTCAGTACTTAAGCAACATGTTACACTGTACTAAATTTAACCCCATAACTTGAGGCAAGAATAAAGTAATCCTTTACCAAACTTAAAAACCACAATACCAGCGAGATTTTGACACAAAGTTCATAATAAAATACTCCCAAATGTTACTGTTACAAGTTTACCTACTTGTAAAAAGAGAAACATCCTTCAATATCACCCCAATACTTTTGACAAATTTTTATTCAATAAAAACAGAAAACTTCCTATCAAATTTTATAATTATCTCAACACTTACAACACAACATTACTGTAATTTCTGATGAAGCTAAGGATTTGAAAATCTACTTTTTACTACCTTTTAGCATTCAAGATTCATACACTGAATGCACTGGTGTATACTTTCAGCCGTATGTCTATAGAAAAGGTTCTCCATTACTTAAATGGTGGTCTTTTTGTAGGTATTCACATGCATGGGAAATCACTGGGGTCTACATATTCATTTTTCTAATTTTTTATTTTTTCAGTAACTGATTAACACAAATACCATCATTCCTTTATTCCATTATCACGTGATTACTTGTGGAATGACTCAGACAACTATTTTTACTATTGTCTTCATGTGATAAATGTTTTGGCCCAAACCAGATATATCTACCTGAAAAGATCTCCATTTTCCATATCCATAGAAAATTGACAAAAGCAGCATGTTGTACCAGCAACCTATACGCATGGACCAATATAACCAGTCTATTTCAGAGGAATCAAAACCCCCAGTTTTACAATAGATGACTTTTTCAGACGTCACTGGCAGACAAGTAGGGATGCAAACGAGTAGCCGATGCTCACTGAAGAAACAAAGTTTTATGATAATTCTATCCCAATTCTAAGGGCGGAGTCCCCATGTGTATATGAAATAGCATACTCACATGGTACATTTCTACAGTGACAAAAAAAAAAGAGTTAATAACACACTTCACTTACATTTAATGACATGTACCATTTTTTACACAATATTCAGTATTTTATATGGTAACATCAATTACTTCAAATGGCTCAAGGCTTTTATCTTTATATATATATATTTTTTTAAAGGAATTGCCATATTGTCGAGATAAATAGCTTTGTGATGGCCAGATGTTGACCCAAACTTTTGTCTATCAATATTGTTTATCAATCCTAATTATTTGTACTTCTTACATACCCCTGTACATAAGAAAAAATGCAGTATCTTACTATTCTGCTCAAACCACTGAGAAATACAAGTTATATTGTCTAGATACCACTGAAACGTCACATGTTGTGATATACACTAGACTCTGTAAAACTACAACCTCCATCACTCATGATATTTGAACAAAAACCTAGCATTTTCTCGTGTTCAGACCTCACCACAGGTTAAGTTTGATTTTAATTCTGCATACACAGAATGTACTATATCTGTAAAACAGACAAAATAGTTACCTAGGAAACATTGCTTTTTCAACCATTTTAATTCCACCACATGACTATAACATTCTCTTACTAACACATAACAAACTACACAATAAACTATCTGACAGTGTTATCAACAGCAAACATGATGACATGGTACTTTTACTGAGAATAGACAATCACTTGTTCCTTGAATAATAAGTAAACAGAAAATCTTTTTTTTTTTTGCTTTCTTACAGACACACACACACGCGTCTGTGTATATTTATACAAGAACCTCTTCAACACACATGCACATAACAAAGTGGTCACAAATCACTGTTACTTTAAATTGGTCCTGAGCTCAACAAACTCCATACACAAGTAAATACATAATATTCTGGTTATATACAGCTTTCACTTATATTATGCCCCTGATGACACAAAGCCAGACACCTACATTAGACTCTGTACAATTAGAACCTCCAGTATCCATATGCTTTAATTATTGTAGTGGCTTAACTTAGAATTATACCTTTGACACTGGGATCCTAAAAGTCTGGTTCATCTCACGTTTGTTCCTGTGTCTTATATTTACTCCCAGTCTACTCCATTCAAATGGAAGGTTTAAAATCTTGTACAGCTGCAGTCCATAGTAACACATCGAAAGATGGAATATTAAACTGTTTTATATCTTCAATTACTGATTTTATTTGTGAATATTGAGCAACAAACCTTAATGAGGTTTAATTTGCCTAAATATGCAGCCTATTTTTCAATCTAAATAGACACTGCATCTTTTGACTGCTGTATAATTAAAAGTTTTCCTTTCTGTTGTTACACGTGTCATTTCAAACAAGACTACTTCTACAAAGACACCCCACTGCAGATAACAATGGCTTTAAAATTTCAAAACAAAGCTGAAAATCACCGTGTTCCCAGATACTGTACTATTTTTCATCAAATTAAATAGATGAACAACACAATGACACATACCCCTGGCATGAAATAATAAAAAGATGTGAACTGGAAACCAAACAATTAACAGATTTAGTATAAACTCTTCTTCAAGTTTTTATGCACAAAACAGATAACCTATATGCAACAAGAACTGATGACAATATCACCAAACATATTGAATATCAACCACATTCTTTGGTTTAAGCTGTATTTGTCCCCTTGTTTTTTTTCTCCCCCTGAAAGTGAATCCAATCAAAATTAACAAAATAAAATTTGTTTCATAATTTTTTGAATGAAAATTAAAATTTTTATGAATGGCAGATTTTTATGTCTTCACCAAACCTTTTTTTACCTGGACAAATATACTTAAATTTAACATATTTTGAAATTTACAATTAAAACAGTGAAATAGTTCTTTTCTCTGGACAACAGACAATAAAGTAAACACAGACATATTTTGAAAATTTTACCTTTTTGTCATTTAAATTTTTTCAAATGTTATAGTTTACTTATATCTTTCAGACAAACACAAACACTAAGACACATTTCCTTTTAAGTTAAGAAATAGCATCAGAGATGCCCGTACCCCATAGCCCGGGGAAATAGTTATCATCACCATGAGATACAGCAGAAGTGAAACAGTACAAAGATCTGGAGACTTTCAAAGTAAACCAGTTCAGCTTCAGAGAGACAATATTGATGTAAATATAAAGTATTAAAATGACAATTCAATAGTAAGACGATGGATTTAATCAGTGAACTAAAAATTATAAATCTGTAAAATTTATAACTTGAAGAAAGCTGTCAATGGAAAGAGCATAACTAAGTAAAAGTACATTTAATAATCAGCTGCAGCAATCCACATATCTTTGTGATAGGAGAAATATGTCTCAAATATGGCAGGTCCAAACATTTTGGCAGAGCCAAAGTTAAAGGTCACACCATGACGATGCACACCTACACCCCCAAACCAATGTCCATACCACATATCAACTTCCTACACCTTTCCAAGATATAGCCAAGACAAGATTTTAAAGGGCAAGGACACTACAGCTAGGTCAAAGGTCAAATCAAGGATGCAACATGACGATGCACACCTACACCCCCTAACTAATGTCCCTACTAAGTATCAACTTCCTACACCTTACGGTTTATGAGATACAGGCCGGATAAGATTTTCAAACTCAAGGTCACTACGGAAGATCAAAGGTCAAATCAAGTTCATATCACGACATTGCACACCTACACCCCTAACCAATGTCCCTATCAAGTATCAATCTCCAACAACCAATGATTTCCGAGATACAGCCCGGACAAACATTCCCCCCTGCCCACCTGCTCATCCGGACACCACAGGTGAAACAATACCCCAACAGACCTTAAGGTTTGTGGGGTAAGAACTCTTTAAACAATCTGGAAAAGGATGGGAATTTATGCATATTTTATGTGTTTTGGGGGATGGGAAATAATGCAAACAAGGGCATTTATGCAGCCGATTTCGGTAAAATAATCCTTAATTGAAAGGTTGCATGATGTAATTTAAAATATAACTAAATGTTGCAAAAATGTATTAAATACTTTATGAATGCTATCATGATTTTAAGCAAGTTTCACAAAATATTATACTGATATATTAAAATGTCAAACATGAGTCAGTCGGAGTCAAAACAACTAGATTCACCTTTACATGCACAGTGTGCATAACCCTTGCATTAACTAGTCCTGACATCAAACATGCTGTAATTTCCCTAAAATAAAACCCAGAATGCAATACATGAATCTGACAATCACATGAACTGGAAAATTTAAGAATTAAATTAAATTTTTATAAGATAATATCTTACCTAGTGGACCGGTGCAATAGTCCGGCGCCTAGCCGGTCCCGCCAAACATTAGAAAAAAAATGTCCTGAGCTGGGCTCTGGCCTGGACCGGTAGTGTAGTATTCACTCGCCAGGTGTCCCCGGACACCCAGCTCCCCTACTGCGCATGTGCGCGCATGCGCACTTCCTCTTTTTGTTGCCTACCAAAGAATGTCCCCTTGATTTAAGCGGGGAAGGTAGGGTGGGACTCTCCTTGTCCACTAGGTAAGATATTATCTTATAAAAATTTAATTTAATTCTTAAATTTTCCATTTTATTGCGTTAATATATCTTACCTAGTGGACCGGTGCAGAATAACTACCCATTGGATGGCGGGTAGATCAATCAAATATAAGGGGACTCACTATGGGAAATAATTCCCAAAATATCATATAGACCGAGGGAACAAACCTAGACCGGATCCTTTAGGTAGAACTGGGTGAATGTGTTGTGAGACTTCCAATGGCAGGCTGATAGAATTTGATCTAAGGTTACGCCTCCTTGAAAGGCCTTGGAAGCCGCGAAAGCCCGGACATCATGGGCCCGAACTTGATGCAAATTTTGAGCCTGCTCATCTGAGAGTTGGTAACATAAGTCAATCGTTTGTTTGATCCATGAAGAGACAGTTGCTGGTACAATGTCCTTGAAGCTTTTCCTAAAGGAGACGAAAACCAACTCCTTGTCTGCCCGAAGGTCCTTGGTTTTGTCTAAATAGTAACGCAAGGATCTCACAGGACACAGGGTCCTGTCCTCCTTAAGAGACTTATCCAAGGTCGGAGCAAGAGCCGGGATTATAACCGGAGCTACACAACCCGGCCCCTCCTTAGCCAGATGGTTCTTGGAGATGAAGCTTGGAGAAGGGTACAGCGAAACATTAGACCAATCCTCCTGATGTCTAATGTTCTTATGCACCCAGGCATGAATCTCACTTCTTCTTTTGCCCGACCCCAAGGCAAGAAGGAAGACCGTCTTAAAGGTAAGATGTTTAAGGGAAGCCTTCCTAAGGGGCTCAAAAGGCGGTTTCGTGAGCTGATGAAGAACCAAGGAAAGGTTCCAGGAAGGCACACCCCTCCTACCTTTAGGCTTGTCCCTATGGAAACTGTCCAAGAGCCTGGTAAGATTCTCATCCTTACCAATGTTTACTTGGCCATTCCCTATTTTGTCGGCTATAGCGGTCCTATAGCCATCTATCGTGCTGGGTTGGAGATGTTTTTCCTGAAATAGGAAAAGAAGGAAATCAGCGATCTGCTTTATAGAAGGAGACCCGAAGTCCACCTTATGTTCCTCACACCATCTGACAAAAACGGCCCACTTTGATTCGTAGACGGCTCTGGTTGAACGTCTCTGAGGAGCTTCAATTCGTGTTGCCACTTCTTCAGAGAAGCCTGCTTGTTGGATGGCAAAGGCCCTAGGAGCCATGCATGCAGATTCAGACTGTGAAGGTCTCTGTGAGGACACTGATTGAAGGGTTGAGTCAATAAGTTTCCCACTTTCGGAAGGCTTAGGGGAATTTGGACCGACATGCTGACCAGGTCCCAAAACCATGGCATGTTTGGCCACCCTGGAGCAATTAGAATGACTCTGTGGAATCCTTGATCTATCAACTTGGAGAACACTTTCCCTAGAAGAGCCACCGGGGGAAAAACATATGCGTCCAGATTTTGCCAGGGGACACTTAGAGCATCCACTTTCCAGGCTAACAGATCCGGAACCGGGGACACAAACCTGGGGAGTTTGTGATTGAACCTGGTCGCAAAAAGGTCCACCTCCGGTTTGTGCCACTTCCTGCAAATCTGGTCGAAGACCTCCTGCAGGAGGGACCATTCCATTTGAATCACTTGACCGTGTCGTGATAACTTGTCCGCAATGACATTGAGGTGGCCCGGAATATGCCTGGCTCGTAAGACAATCTGCCTCTGGTTGCACCACATCAGCAGCCTCCAGAGGAGAGCACAGAGAGAGCCGGATTTCATACCGCCCTCCTTGTTTATGTAAGAGACCACTGTCGTGTTGTCGGAACACACCAGAATGGTCTGGTTCCAACACAACTGCTCGAACCGTTTTAGGGCTAGTAAAACGGCCTTGAGTTCTAGCAAGTTTATATGCAAGGCGCTTTCCTGTGTGGACCAAAGGCCGCTTGCTGTGAAGTCGCCTAAGTGAGCACCCCAACCTTCGTTTGAGGCATCGGTAAACAGTTGAAGATCGTGTCGCAATGGGTGTAGAGGTTGACCTTTTAGGACATTGCCTGGGTCCAACCACCACCTCAGGTGTGGATGCAGGGACTGAGGAAGAGGAATGATTTTCTCTAATGATTCCGGGACATGCCAATACCTCTTCAGATGCCACTGGATAGGGCGCATGTGGAGCCGACCGGCTACTACCTGTTTCTCTGTGGCTGTTAGTAGTCCTATAAGGGACATGAACTGTCTGACCGAACACGCCTGTTGATTGAGGAGGTCGTTGATCTTTTGGGACAGAACCATCCACCTCTCCTGGGTCGGTTTGACCAGCCCCTGAGAGAGGTCGAAACGGTAGCCTACGAAGTTGAAAATCTGCTGAGGTACCAACTCCGACTTGGTTAAATTGATTACCCACCCTAACCTGTGGCACAGGTCCAAGAGGGTCCGGGTATGAAGTAGGCACGTTTCCGGGCAAGGGGCTCTCAGCAACCAGTCGTCGAGGTACTGGTGGATCCTGATACCCCGAGCCTGTGCCATTAATTTGACTTCTTTGGCCACCTTTGTGAACTCCAACGGAGCCGTTGAGAGGCCAAAGGGGAGAGCTGTGAACTGATAAGCTTGACTGTGGAGAAAGAATCTGAGGAATTTCCGCGACCTTTGTCCTATTGGGATATGGAAGTAAGCGTCGCTGAAATCCAGAGACGTCACCCACTCCCCTTTTTGAAGGGAGAGTCGGATGGTCTCTGGTGTCTCCATCTTGAAAGATGAGGTTGCTAGGTAGCAGTTCAACCGACTTAAATCTAGGATAGGCCTCCATTTGTGGTTGGGCTTTGGAACTAGAAACAAACAGTTGTAAAAGGCCAGGGAGGATGGAGTTGTTACCTTTTCTACCGCCTGTTTCTGAAGGAGTGCCTGTAAGGAGTCCTTTATGTGTTTGCTTTTGACTGGGTTTGAGTATCCACTGACAATGACCGGTGACCTTGTGAGAGGAGGTTTCTCTTTGAAGGGTAGGTTGTACCCTTCCTGAAGAATTGAAACTACTCTAGGGTTTGCACCCAGGGAGTGCCAGACCTGCCAAAACCGTTGCAGACGGGCCCCCACAGGTGGATTTTCTACAACATGAGGGACATTTTGAACAGTTGGAGCACAAAGACAATGATTTACACAGCAAACAGGTTTCACACACTTTATTTCCATTTGAACCTGAGAGGGACTTATGTCTTTGTTTTCTGACAGCCCTGTTACACAAGGTGCATGACCGACAACATGTAAGTTTACAGTCTTGTTTACAGTTCTGTTTAACTCCTGGCAAAATGGATCCTCCACACTTAACTTTAACTGAGGATCTACTAAGCAATAATTGTCATTTATAGGATTGTTGACGGGACGACTTGGAGAAATAACTGGAATTGTTCCCTCCACGTCCGCGGCCGCGGCCCCTCCCTCTATGAGAAAACTGACGCCAAGCCTGGCTAGACTGGGAGGAAGAATGACCTGAATGCCTGTTATCTTTCTTGTCGTACGGCTTGTACCGGTACGATTGGTGTTTCCTACCAGAGTGCTGCCCTGTGCCCGGACCGGGACCATGAGCACCTGATGTGGATTCAAATTTCGCTATATCCTGTTCTGCTGTGGCAAGGATATCATCTGGAAACAGGGAGGAACTAAACAAGGGGGCATTGCGCAACCTGTTCCATGTGTCCGGTTTCAGTCCGGGTTTAGCAAATTCAAGATATGAATCCCTGCGTAGTAAGATAAAGTTGGCAAGCTGAATGAACAAACTGTCAGCTAGGTGTTGGAGTGAAGTCCCTAGAGCCACTGATACGCTTGCATGAAAAGAGGATAAATCTTTGAGATCTCTGATAGCTTCTACAACCTCTTTGGGAGCTTTCCCCTTGACAATAACCTCATTAAGCAAACCAATGTGAGTGTTCATCTTGTCCTGGATTTCACTGGTGCACCTATTAAAGGCAGCTGCGTGATTGGTAATGTATGTTCCTTCCCGAGCACACTTCTCCCACCGGCGTAGGATGTCTTGGGGTACCGGTCGGGATGCCGGAGCAGATTGAGGGTAGGATGAAGCTTTAGCAACCCTAGAGTACTGGGCGTTGAGTCGGGCCTCAGAGTCTGACCAGCTGAAAATGGTTCTGCCTGGTCTAGTGGTTGAATCCTGTCTAAGTCTATGCTGTTTGTACCATTTGGATTGACTCTTAGGAGTGCGAATAAACTGGTCCACTTTCAAACCAGCTGATTCCTGAGAGCGAGAAGGGTAACCTTCAGCGACCCGGCAGTTCAGTTTTTCCATCTTGTGGCAAAGCCAGTCATCCGGGGGTAATTCTACTGATACTTTGCCGGTTTTTCTTGGGTGTTTCCCCTTCCACGGGTTGTCTGACCTATCCCCGTCTGATACAGAAAGTTCAAAGTCTGGGATATGATTCCATCCAAGAAAGGCCCTAACCGACCTGCACGCTTCCCTGTAGTTCATTTCTTCGTTCTGTTCCGTTGCCTCTGAGTCTGAGATTTCACCCTCGTCAGATGCCTTATCAGACCGGTCAGGATTAGAGTCCACATCAGACACGTCCTGTTCAATAGGGAAAGATTGACCGGTACCGGACACACCGGTAGTAGTGTGAGGCAATGAACTGAAAAAAGAAGTCTCTGGCTTGGGAAGAGATTCCACACCGGATATAAGAGACGGGGCAGGGCCCGGAACGGGAGCGTCCACTTTAACCGGTTCAACATGTTTCTGAGCAGGCAGAGGTATACTGACAGTCTGGTCCTTCACCGGAGCCGGTGCCTCAGACACAACTGTAGCAGTAGTAGCAACTTTAGTCTTTTTCACCTTCTTGCCCGTGCCCTTATTTTTCTTATCTTTAACCTGCGGATTCTGCCCATCTGTAGCCGGAGGCCTCACCGGACCGGTGGCTCCAGACTCAGAGGGATTGAAGAAGGGTTGTTCAGAAGTAGTAATAGAACCAGCGGAAACTGGGGCTTTGGTGTAGAAAAGATATTAGTTCTGGTGAGTAGAGCCTCGAAACGGGCGAATTTCTCCTCTAGCTGATTACTGAGTGTGTCAAAATCTTGTTTAGAGACAAAATCCTCAGGGGTATGATAGGAGATAGAAATTACTTGTTGTTCACCGGAACCAGAAGATAGGACCGGAACATCATCTAACTCTTCTTCCTCTTCTCCACCCAAGTCCTCCTGGTTAGCTACACCAACAACGGTGACCTTTGAGGGAGAGACTAGAAGGCCAGACTTCTTATCCTTGCGGATTTTATACTGAGGGGTGGAGAGCATAGAACGCTGTTGTTCCGAGAATGAATCGCAAATGAGGGCAAACTTGGTCTTTCACACAAGGATCATCTCCTAACTTCTTTTCCCTACACCTAGCACATTTTTTATGTCCATCAAATCCTGCCATGATGTGCCCGCAGTTTCCTCTACGTTGACCTGGTGATGCCATGATACATGCAGTACGTAATAATCCACAATAGATCACCAAACAAAAACTAATTCACTGTATATAATAACAAAAGTTTCTCTTCAAATATTTCCGATTTTAAACACAATGGCGCCAAACAAAAAGAGGAAGTGCGCATGCGCGCACATGCGCAGTAGGGGAGCTGGGTGTCCGGGGACACCTGGCGAGTGAATACTACACTACCGGTCCAGGCCAGAGCCCAGCTCAGGACATTTTTTTCCTAATGTTTGGCGGGACCGGCTAGGCGCCGGACTATTGCACCGGTCCACTAGGTAAGATATATTAACGCAATAAAAACACATTGTCATAAACTATGACTGCAACAAAATGTGTGTTCTGAATCAAGCAAAATTATGAATCCGGAAAATATTCCCAAGACTTGTAGTATCTTGCCAGGTCCAACTGAGCATAATATTTGAAAGTTCTTGCCACAACACATGAAAATTAATGTTAAATCTCCCACAGTTTTCAAAATTTGCAAGAAAAAGAAATTAGTTCACTTAAATTAACGAGACATTTTTGTAAATTGTGCGACTTAATGACCATTTAAGATAAATGTCAGATACTGTGGCAGACTCCACATACTGTACTTAACAAAAATATGTGATAAAACATACACAATCACCCTGGACTGAAGATTTGATCAAACGCTGCAAAAATAAGCAACTTATAACTTTAAATATACACACAGAATAAGAAAAATTCTGGAAAGCATTTGCAAAATTTAATAATACATTGGAAAATTCCCCTTCACCTGAATTACTTCGACAGGTGGTTTATATTTAAAATATAAATGGATCACAAGATACAGTAACCTGCTGCATACAAAGGTGCCCTGAAAGTTGTGTCAAAAGTAATCTGACAGAACAAAATTCTGCCAAGCTTTAGCAAGACAGTAAGGACATTATGCACTGCAGTGGACAAAGGTCAAAGCATGGTTTTTATGTTACAACCTACAGCTAAGATCCTACTAGAACAGGTCTTTTGTTAATATTCCACATATCCATGAGAAGTATTCAAACCCACAGAAGCAAGAGTCCTCTAACCACGTGGTAAAATATTATGAGTTCAGAAAACCCACACAGCAAGTTGTTTAAAAAGTGATAATATTGTATTAAAATCAATCTAGAATCTTACCACTTTCAATGCCACCTTACAAGAGATTTCACTTTAAAAAGTTCAACAGAGATAGTTAATAATGATAATGTATATGACTTCAGAGCACCGTCCTTTCATGCAACCTCCCACAATGATAAGGGATTCAAGATGAGATCACATACTTATGTACAAATAAATACATAGTATTTAACTGATTAATAAACCCCTCTCACTCACACAGTTTTAAATAAATATATCCTAGCAAGCTCACAGTCAATTAAAGAATTCACACAAAAAAACTGAACATATGCATCTATTTTACATAAATAATGCCTCAAAGATTTTGATGCTCAATAACATTTTTTTTTTATTTAATAATATAGAACATCTATAAAACAAAAAAATATATAGAGAGAACTTTATCAACACGCAGAGAACTTAAATATAACATAAGAGAATCAATTTACCAGTTTAAACATGTATTTCAAAGGAAAACAATTTTTTTTTCAGGTTAACCTTACAAAAAGCCAATTTTATGACAAATATAGATATCAGAAACAGATGCAAAAGCTATCTACCACATGAAATACTTTATACAGTAAAGTGAGCATGTATTATTCGATTTTGCCTGTCCTACCTTTTTACAAATGTATTTTAAACCAAAAAAAAAAAAAAAAGAAAAAAAGAAATCTCCCAATTAAATAGGCTCTACCCAAAAATTCCTAATCAAACTTTTATAGCGCTCAGAATGTTTTTGGGCGCAACAAATCAGATGCCGTAGTGAAGAAAATCAAAGTCCATGGACGGAAAAGGGTCGCTAACCAGAACACTAGTCTGAAAGGACTTTGTTTCAAAACCTTGAAATATTTATCAAAGCCAACATGCCAATCATTTCTCCAAAGGGAATCTTCTGTTAGACCTTTATCGTGATGTCATTTTCATGTGCTTGTTTCCAATGATTTGTGATTCACAAACATACAAAAATTGAAGCTGAAAGGTACGTTAACGTTGAATAGCCTGTGCACATTTTCGAAGAATGTTAACTAAATAATGGCCACTAATATCATGAAGACAAACACACATAATATGGAAGCCTACCTAATTTTAATTTCTAAATATTCCAGATTAAACAAAGCACAATGATATATATATTTAGTAAAGTCACAATCCATGACCTTTTTTTGTTTGTTTTGTTGTTGTCAGTGTTATTTTTCCTACAACAATGCTGTATTAGTTTTTACTCAAGTTGCCGTCTACACAAGAAAACTACCTACAATGACTTACTTGAGCATGTAGAATGTATAAAACACATGTACTCATCACTAGCATACATCATTCATTCAGTCAGTCACACAAAAAAAAAAAAACAAAAAAAAAAAAAAACACACTTTTTCACTGCAGAATAATAATTAGCTACACTATGTACAAAATCACAAAGAAGCACACTCGCACCTCAGTACATGCCACATCGAAATAGAATAAAATTGGTATATTGTGCCCACATTTGAGGGGTCTCTTCGACCAACTAGTATTACAAACCTTAGCTTCAGAAATTCTGAATGAATGTTTATAGAGATATATGTCTGGTGCTGTAATATTAAGAGATGTTGGTCAGAAAAGGTATGACTGGATGTTATATACATTCTAATGATACAAATACACAAAAGCATATCTAGATAATGCATTCAATTAAAATGGGTATGTCTCACTGCCTTATTATTAAGGCTGTGATAGGTTACTCGGTTACCCGAAAACGCTCCGAATTCCTTAAGACACAGAGTACAAACTGGCGAAGCGGGAAACCGAAAAAATATTAAATGTAGCATAAATGAATGAAATACTTGGATAAACCTTAGTATTCTGTGAGATTTCTTTAACTGATATTAGTTTTTCACATAATTTTCCGTATTTATACCAATATTTAACGTTATTTTTTGTAATGTTTTGTTTACATCATCCGCCATGTTTGCTTCTCTGTTACTTCTGCTGGGTGACAACTAAAACATGGTTACCCGAATTTGGATCGGTTCTTTTGAGGCTAATACCCCGTGTTATTTTTCTAACAAAGTCACAGCCTTACTTATTATTAAATTGTTTTGTTTGTTTTTTTGTCAGAGATTGCTACTGTTTTATTATAAACGCAACCCGACGCATCCTGGCTGTATTACAGTGACTGTAAAAATAAATCATGGGTAGGTCAACTGAATTGGGTGCAATGAACATTGTATTTAACCCTTCTCTCAATCTATCCTGGTTTTGTATGACTCATTCAAGTACATAACAATGCAGCAAAGGGTTAAAAATTTCAGAAAGATAACATTCTCACAGTCCACCTGTAATTTTCCAAAGCACTGGTAAGAAAAGTGTCATCAGGTGAGAATAAGGTGTACATGTCTCAGGTAAACATTACAAAGTTCAGCAGATATCACACTTCAGCCAGAAATATAGCAAAGTGCTCATTTATTTTAAGGCAATGGACATTAAGATTAATTAAAATTGATCAATGTACTGTTAATCTTCCTTTTTTTTTTTCAATTCTATCTGTAAGATCTATTGTGTTTTTGGATGTAATATCATTTTAAAACCTCTATTAGAAAGCAGAGTTTTGGCATCTGTACTATTTAATCATTCTTATTAAAATGTGATTGTAACAGTGACTATTATACAAATAACTAAGGTGTAGTGTCTGTGCAGATCAAGCCCTTCTTGGTCAGTTAAAATTACTTACACAATTTTTGCTGTGCAGGTAGCTCCTGTACTAGGGTCGCTGTGACAATGTATTTTTAAGGGCAGGGTCGGTAGTAGATTTTGCACTTCTGTATCCCACAAGTATAACACCCTCCCAATTACAGAATACCAATAAAATCAATTGTGTGCATATCTTCAATCTTACAAGCCACTAAAAGGAAGTGAAGTTCAAGAAAATAAAACATGGAAGTTCTTCTCAAAAAAATCACTACAGCAGTATTGAAATCTACAGAAAATATGAAGCAAAGGTTTATAATTACTTCAGATTTCAGGTTTCTTTCTAATATTTAATGTTTCCAACAATTAAATGTGCTGACATTCAAGATATTTAAGTGAAATAGTGTCAGTACTGAAATACCTATTACAAAACCTGCCCTAGTTTTATTATCATAAAATGATCAATAGTGCAGCTCCATTGAGCTATCTTGGATATGTAGTGAAGTATCTGGTAGAAAGATACAAATATTTACAGAATATTTGATCAAATATGGCTGAAAAGAACATACTGTGAGAAGGCGCAGTAGTATAGTTATGACGGTTACAGCTTGTTTCAGACATTTATCGAAGCAAACATTTGTTATATAAACGCAGTATTTGTCATCAATGAAACACAAGAATCTAGTTTTTAACAAAGAAATTTTCCTTACAAACACAAAACATTTAGCTTACTTTCCTACTTAGAAATACTTAGTGCTCCTTGTATTATTACCCTGTAAACAAAGTGACAGAAGCAAGACTAACTTCTGAGAACATGTTGTTGTGTTGCCTGCAATAAACTAGAAAAAAAACAGGACATGGTTTCAGCATTACACCAATGCCTAACAATGTAGAGAGTGTAAGCATGCAGTAACAGGTCACTACAAAGTACAATATCAACACGGTACATTTGCTAAACACATTTTTCCCTCATAATAATGTTTATTATCGTGATATACTGATAAGACTTGGCTCTATGTTTGGTAATAACTTGAAGTCATGTGACCAGAATGTACATGTATTTCCTCACATGCAGTCAACTTACTACAAAAATGTTACGAAGACAAAGCAAAAATCATGCTCTTTTTCAAGTTCTACGTTACTTCTGGAAATTACTACTGCTTTAGTTTCCTTTGATAGCAATTACTCAATCATCACTTACATTCTCACACAAGGAATTTGATAAAAGTCCTACACGAGAAACTCAGACCCCTTTCAGCCATATTTCCCAAAAGCAGAGCAGAAATATCAGAATAATATAGAGTGGAATTTACGTGATAAAACACATATGAAGTGAACAAGAACATGCAAGAGGAAAACAAAGTGTGTTATGTACTTATTTACAGAAACATGCCAAGAAGAATGAGCAGACTCATAACCTTTCACATGCAAGCCAGTCACAGTCATTAAATATGAAACACTCGCATACATGATAAAAGGGATGTGGAAACACAAAACAAACGATGAATGAGGAAAAGACTATATACACACACACACAAACAAATTTCCTAATAATATAACAAAAATATACACGACTGTCCCCTTTATAAAATGACCAGCAATCAGTCAGTTAAATAAGGACATTAACTCTTAGGTAAGATGCTAAGCATCAATTGAAGGAGACTTCAATTCCATACATTATTGCATGTACATGATATTATTTGAGCTTTTCAAAGTCTTTTCAAGACTTGTAGCATTGTTGTTTTACCAATTAATCATTTTGATGTTGACTGTTGAACATATAAGAACATCTAATATATGTGAATATCTACGGTGTACTGTTACATTGAATTCTATTTTTTTATGATTTTGGCAAAACTTGGGCAACACAAGCATAATTCAAGAGTGCACAGAATAAAATGTACAAGAACTAAATTGAAAACTTGTAATATTAACACACATTTGGATAAAAGACTTTTAAGCAAGGCAATATTTTACAAGATACTCTTTGTATTCTTAATTACTTTGGATTAACCACTTTACTTCATGATTTTTAGTTTTTCCAGTTTTATTTTTCCTATCTCTTTTTTTTTCCTTCAGTACGTAATGTAAATATTTGCTATAACAGGGTATGTAAACAAATACTCAAAAGTGTACTAGACACTATATTGGTTTCAATGTTTAAGGCAGAGAATCTAATTTAACAATATATATGGTAAGGGTGAAACTACCCCCAACGGCAATTTAATTTGAACATGTTACAAAGCCTACTGAAATCTTCAACAAGTTTTAAGACAATGCCAAAATACACCTGCATAAAAAAGTGTGTTGTGACAGAATGCGCAGCAACTGGGAAGAAACAAGCAGGCATGTCTTTCAAGCTATTTCTTGCATCTGTTTACTCGATATCCAGCTACACAATTCAGCACATTTTAAATTTACATTTTAAAACAAGTGAAACATTAAGATCGGTGCATGTTAATTAGAATGAATAATTTTATTAAGAGACATAAAATGACAGGACACAACCTCAATACTGTGAGAGCTTGTAACAATATAAATTTAGCATAAAATCAAATATGTAATATACAAAAGAGACCTCAATATATGGCCCCTCAAAAAACCCTCTTGAATGTGAAACTAGATTATTCAATATACAACATTTTAGGTTTTTCTCTTGAACTTGATATCAATAGGAAGTGACCTTGTCTTGACCTTTGACCTATCCTTCTTTTTTCCTGCATGCTTGGTTCGGGGACTAGAGGTTTTCTCCACGTGGTTAGAACTGGTGTCATCTTCGCAGTATCCCCTAGCAACAGAGGATGGGTCACTGTCGGCAGAGTCTTGCGAGGGGAGGGAGCGTTTCCTCTCACTGCCACTAGAGGCAGACATCGAGGAGGAATCGTCCTGTACACAGTATATAGTGTGAAACCTTTATGGTGATATATAGAAGTAACAATTATTCTGAATTTTTAATTTTCGTTAGTCCAGGTGTTCTGGGATCTAGATTGCCTTAGAAAATTCCACATGTTTTTTGATTTGTTAAATATATCACATACAGATTTAGATATAGAGAGAAAGACCATTCTTATGATATTGGATGTTCAGATTGGAATCTTTTTCAAGAGATTGATGAATATGCAATTACTTGTGCTTTTCGTTGATTCAATACACTGTGTAAGTCGTATCAGAATTAGTTTATTGGCCAATAATTGTAGTAACACAACACCCATCAAAAGCTTTGAGGTGAGATTATTTAAAAAACATTCTTAACGAATTAATGTTAGAGAGTGAAAGTTTTTGAACACTCATTCCATCAATACACAAGATTTTTGCAATACCTCCAGTGTGTCAGTAGGACAGAGTATGAATTTATTGATTTACTTTTCTCCAAAATGAATGCCTCACCTGTTCCCTGCTGAGAGTAGGAAAATCCTGCTTCTGCAGATGGAATTCTTCCTTCTTCTTTCTACGAGGCCTTCGGTGATATACTGGGGCACTGTGGCTGGACAAAACATAAACATGTTACTGAGAAATGGTTACTTTAATGAGGGAAGGAAAACACGGATACTTATTCAAATATGTGCAAACACAAAGAACCTGGTTCACAATATTACACATCACAATACATGTCCACAGTACAACTGATACTTCTTTCAGTTCTAAGAAAATAGCCAGCCTCGGCAGGCAAGAACCCCAGCCCACAGGTACAGCTAAATGGCCAACAACATTGAGATTTGGGAAAATCTTTGGAACAACTGTTGTAAGAAGTATAGAGAGCCCACAAGATGTCCTACAAAAGATTCACAGACCATGATTTCTTACAAGTACTTTTCATATTTTGAAGCCAAAAAAATAACTAGAAGAATGTTTTTGCTGACAAAAACGAAGCGGCCCTGATGAAAAAGAAGTCACCCATAAAAGATGTCAACATATGCATCATAAGCAATAGAAACTGTGAACTTTATTGCATTGTGTATGTTACTTGTCCCTATTTTCATCTTTAATGAGGGCGCACAATTAAAGTGAGGTCAGCTGAACAATACAATAGCTGGAGATTAAAAACTTCATAATTTCGCTGCAAGATGGCCATAACTTCATTCATATGGGGACTTTAAGGTGACCATAAAATAACAATGTCCCTTTTCTCATCCTTTATAAGTGCATAAAGTTTAGCTCAGGTCAGTTGAACAATAAGATAGCTGGAGGCTGAAACTTCCTTTTTCACTGTAAGGTGACCATAACTTCATTCATATTGTGACTTTAAGGTGACCATAATATGAGAATGGCCCTTCAATATCAATATATATTAGATATGGAAAAAGAAAGGAGCCAGATGGTTTTATTCAAATGTTATGACTTTAGGGGGGCCAAAATTATATTAACAGTTTAAGGTCACCTTAAAGTCAGGATAACCCTTTGCTTTGCCATCCTTTATAAGTGTGCAAAGTTTAACTGAGGTCAGTCGAACAATAAGATACTTGGAGGCTGAAAACCCCCTTATTTCACTTTAAGGTGGCTACAACTCCATTCATACTGAGAGTTGAAGGTGACCATAAGTATTATTTTTATCTAGTTTAATACCAGTGATAATTTCGATATAAAAAAATGGAAAAAGAAAGGAGCCAGAGCATTTTATTCCAATTTGATGACTTTAAGAAGGCCATGTCCATTAACATTTTGAGTTTAAGTTCCCCATAAAGTCAGGATATTCCTTTGGCAAATCTTTATATATGTGCCCAGTTTGGTTGAAAAAAGCGAAAAAGTAAGTGAACTGGAGGGCTAAAACCCCGTTTTTTGACAATAAGGTGACCTTAAAATTGCAGATACAGGGGTAAAACTTCGGCATGTGAAAGGTCTGCGCAAAGTATCTCAAAAATTTTTCCCGCCCCTATAGTTTTAAAGAAAGATAAGAAGGAAAGAAAAATTTGAAAGGCTCAGAAGTTATTCAAGGGAGACCATAATCCGGCGGCGGCGATCAGTCGAACTTGGGTGAAAACAAATAAGTGTCCCTGACGGGCCGCACGGGCCACTTAATGACCCTCGTACTTGCCATTAAAGATAGATATGGTGCCAATTTTGTTTCAAAACAAGGACACAATTACTCTCAGGCAAGCTTTCCTATCCATTTGCATTTTTTGCAAATCTCATGAAGCTAGCTGCAATATTTAGGTTACAGAAAACATTAAAGATTTCAGAACAAACTTTAAGACCCGAAAATTTTAAAAGTGTTGCCATGGCAACAGTTGCCACTGGATACCCCCCCAAACCTAATCAGCTCTAGATCCTCTTGGGGTAAACATCCCCTGAAAATTTGGTGAAAATCCGTGTAGGGGTTTAGTCTGTGGATCCTCTTAGAGTAAACATCCCCCAAAAATTTGGTGAAAATCCGTGTAGGGGTTTAGGCTGTGGATCTTCTTGGGGTAAACATCCCCCGAAAATTTGGTGAAAATCCGTGTAGGGGTTTAGGCTGTGGAACACCCACAAGCTTTATGCCCGCTGCTGCCCGGACGGCGCAGGGGACGACTATAACCCCAGCCTTTATGGGCTGGGGTTAAAACCTGGCAGTCACCACAAAAAAGAGTAAACCCACTAAAAATTAAGTTAATCAATCTCATATAATCTCCTGCGAATTTTCTCAAGCGTTGACTCTAAAGCTGATAGACAAAGCACAAGTCCTCCAGATGACTTCTGTGGAACATTTCAATCATGCACATAAATTTAAGGCTGGTCTTACTGAAAACTTTAATCTATTCCAATGTACATTTTTAACTTTTTTGTTCCATTCAAACAACTTCACTACTCAGGTGGAGTGCAAACACTACATATTAAGATTGGCCATGTATCAGGTACAGTTGAATGTACAACTTACGAGGTGTTGTTGGGGTATCCATGCAGAAAGGGACAGGTCACCCCTTTGAAGCACTCTCCTTCCTCCCAGAAACGACAGGTGATGTGTGACATATCATGTGCAAACTTACAGTCACTGCGGCGACAGCTTCCCTCCAAAAAGAAACTGCATGGCTTCTTATCATGACCTCCTAGTGATAAAACAAAAACAAAAATAGTTTTTAAATTTTTTTTAAGTTTCACGGTTTTAAAATATAATATAAATAATAACTAGAGGATCGCTCGCAAAAAAAAAAGATAATGTTTTTGCATAGCAAAAACAAAGCGTCCCGAAAAGGATATAAAGGTGAGTGCTAAAGTATTAAGAAAATGCTTCGGTTCTAGCCTTATACTGTTGTGGCAACCAAAGTCAGCGCAGTCTGCTCTATCTAGCACGGTTTTCAAGATATAAGCATTTTTGTGTTTTGCAAAAAAAATTAAAAAATTAAAAATGTCCGCTATATTTGGCGAGACAAAAATATTTTGAAAATTGGCATGGCTACTCTGCAGAGATACCCAGCAGGTCAAAAATTTTGTTGAGTTCGCTCCATATAGCACGGTTTTGTCAAGACCACTGCCGCGGTGTGTATCTCCCGCCGAGCATTAAAGCAGAAGAAATAGCTTTTCCGAGATATTCACAATTTTTCATTTTCGTGTGTGAAAGCTCTTCCAAAAGTAGGTGAATGAGTTATTTGAGAAAAATTGGCTATCTGCAATACTATTAAGAGATAATTCGCATTTATTCATTTTGAGTATGTGAGTAATTAGCTATGGGTCTGAAACTTCACCATGTGAAAGCTCTCCCACAAGTAGATGAATGAGTATTTGATAAAAATTGGGTATCCGCAATACTTTTACAGATAATTAGCATTTACTCATTTTGAGTAGGTGAATAAATAGCTATGGGTCTGAAACTTCACAGAGTGAAAGCTCTCCCAAAAGTAGGTGAATGAGTTATTTGAGAAAAATTGGCTATCTGCAATACTTTTAGAGATAATTCACATTTACTCATTTTGAGTAGGTGAATAATTAGCTATGGGTCTGAAACTTCACCAAGTGAAAGCTCTGCCAAAAGTAGGTGAATGAGTTATTTGAGAAAAATTGGCTATCTGCAATAGTTTTAGAGATAATTCGCATTTACTCATTTTGAGTAGGTGAGTAATTAGCTATGGGTCTGAAACTTCACAGAGTGAAAGCTCTCCCAAAAGTAGGTGAATGATTTATTTGAGAAAAATTGGCTATCTGCAATAGTTTTAGAGATAATTCGCATTTACTCATTTTGAGTAGGTGAGTAATTAGCTATGGGTCTGAAACTTCACCAAGTGAAAGCTCTCCCAAAAGTAGGTGAATGATTTATTTGAGAAAAATTGGCTATCTGCAATACTTTTAGAGATAATTCACATTTACTCATTTTGAGTAGGTGAGTAATTAGCTATGGGTCTGAAACTTCACTAAGTGAAAGCTCTCCCAAAAGTAGGTGAATGATTTATTTGAGAAAAATTGGCTATCTGCAATACTTTTAGAGATAATTAGCATTTACTCATTTTGAGTAGGTAGATAATTAGCTATGGGTGTGAAACTTCACCATGTGAAAGCTCTCCCAAAAGTAGGTGAATGAGTTATTTGAGAAAAATTGGCTATCTGCAATACTTTTACAGATAATTTGCATTTACTTATTTTGAGTAGGTGAGTAATTAGTTATGGGTCTGAAACTTCACCATGTGAAAGCTCTTGCAAAAGTAGGTGAATAAGTTATTTGGGAAAAATTGGCTATCTGCAATACTTTTAAGAGATAATTCGCATTTACTCATTTTGAGTAGGTGAGTAATCATCTACGGGTCTGAAACTTCACCATGTGAAAGCTCTCCCAAAAGTACATGAATGAGTTATTTGATAAAAATTGGGTATCCGCAATAGTTTTTGAGATAATTAGCATTTACTCATTTTGAGTAGGTGAGTAATTAGCTACGGGTCTGAAACTTCACCAAGTGAAAGCTCTTCCAAAAGTAGATGAATGAGTTATTTGAGAAAAATTGGCCATCTGCAATACTTTTAGAGGTAATTCGCATTTACTCATTTTGAGTAGGTGAGCAATTAGCTATGGGTCTGAAACTTCACCAAGTGAAAGCTCTTTGGGATAGCTGCTCTGCAGAGATACCCTGAAGATCAAAAATTTTGTCGAAATCGCTCTATGTAGCACGGTTTTCGAAATATTAGCATTTTTGTGTTTTGCAATTTTTGCGCCAAAATTTAAAAATTCAAAATGGCCGCCATTTTTGGCAAGACAAAATTTTTTTGAAAATTGGCATGGCTACTCTGCAGAGATACCCTGTGGGTCAAAAATTTCGTCAAAATCGCTCTATCTAGCACAGTTTTCGAGATATAAGCATTTTTATGTTTTGCAATTTTGCGAAAAATTCGAAAATTCAAAATGGCCGCCATTTTTTGCGAGAAATTTTTTTTTTTGAAAATTGGCATGGCTACTCTGCAGATATACCCTGTGGGTCAAAAATTTTATCGAAATCGCTCTATGTAGCAGGGTTTTCGAGATATAAACATTTTTATGTTTTGCAATTTTTGCGAAAAATTCGAAAATTCAAAATGGCCGCCATTTTTGGCGAGACAAAAAATTTTTCAAAATTGGGATAACTACTCTGCAGAGATACCCTGTGGGTCAAAAATTTCGTCGAAATCGCTCTTATCTAGCACGGTTTTCGAGATATAAGCATTTTTGTGTTTTGCAATTTTTGCGAAAATTTCGAAAATTCAAAATGGCCGCCATTTTTGGCGAGACAAATTTTTTTTGAAAATTGGGAAAACTACTCCGCAGAGATATCCTGCGGGTCAAAAATTTCGTCGAAATTGCTCTATCTAGCACGGTTTTTGAGATATAAGCATTTTTGTGTTTTGCAATTTTTGCGAAAATTTCGAAAATTCAAAATGGCCGCCATTTTTGGCGAGACAAATTTTTTTTGAAAATTGGGAAACCTACTCTGCAGAGATATCCTGCGGGTCAAAAATTTCGTCGAAATTGCTCTATCTAGCACGGTTTTTGAGATACAAGCATTTTTGTGTTTTGCAATTTTTGCGAAAATTTCGAAAATTCAAAATGGCCGCCATTTTGGGCGAGACAAAAATTTTTTGAAAATTGGGAAAACTACTCCGCAGAGATACCCTGCGGGTCCAAAATTTCGCCGAAATCGCTCTATCTAGCACGGTTTTCGAGATATAAGCATTTTTGTGTTTTCCTTATTTGGAAAATTCGTAATGATTAATTAATCATTAATTACTCGGCCATTTCTTGACCAATCAATGCCAAAATCTAATGATTTCCAGATTTTAATAGAATGAATGTATTTGCCAAGTTTCAGGTGAATTGATAAAATTCCTTTCAAGTTATCATCCGGACAAGCTTCCCCATCGAAAAAAGACATTTTTGGTCATGTGACCTCTCTGATTGGTTGAAATGTCACTGCAGCATATTCAAAAAAATTCCCCAAGGCTACTGCCTAAACCTGCCAAATTTGAAAAGAATCCGCCTAACGGTTACAGAGTTATAAGGAAAACAAAATGCGGAGCCGGCGGAGCCGCCGGAGCGGGCGGAGCCTGAAGGTCTCCCATACACAAACAAGCGTCCCCTGCGGGACGCTTAATAAGATTACAATAAAATCTCTGCACATAGAGTCAGTATGAATCAAATCTTGGTAAAAATGGAACCCACAGTTTTTTTGTTTTTTTAAGATTTTTTAAGTTGCAAGGCTTTTAAATATACTCAATTTGAACAGCATGATGAAGTTTCAATTTAAAATTCAGAAAACACAAATGTTTAAGATAATACTTATCCTGTGAAATTCAAACAATGTCATAAATGTCTATATAATAAACAGAAGCAAATAGCTACAAATGAACATCCAACAATACATATATATTCTGAGAAAACAGTAAAAATCTTGAGAAGAATTTCAAACGCTTTCCAATATGGCGGTTAACGAGAGAAGAAGGACGAATTACCAAACGACACTGCTATGGTACATACTAAACCATGGACTCGGCCAAATCCAAACATTCATTTTTCTTGGTCGTTGGCTGGAGTCCTACGGCCTCCCGAGTTAGCATTCAGTCCCACATGGTAAGCTTGTAGCTTATAAAAGCTACATTTAAGTAATTAAAATTTTCAATTTTTCTACTGTCATTGTTGAAATAAGATTACAGTAAAATATCTGCGCATAGAGCCAGTATGAATCAAATATTGTAAAAATAGAACCCATTCTGTGGTGCCATCATATAAATTTGCAAATTTAATAAGTAAATTTCCCATGCCTGTAGACAATAATTGCCAAAACTAATTTTGATAGGCCTTATATTAGGGGAGATATTCAGGTTAGAAAATACTGTCGTGACACAGACTGTCTGGAAACATAGCAAAATTGCAAATTTAATAGGTAAATTAAATTTTTATAAGTTAATACCCTATCCAATGGACAATTGCTAACTCGGTCGGCGCAGACCGGCGCGCCAAACGCCAGAAAAAGACATCCTGTGTTTCCAACGGCTGGCCAGTCCCAGTACTGTGCATTCGCCAGGTGGCGTATGGTATTTACTTCCTGTCTAGACAACATGACGTCATATCATCTTTTTCGTTGTCTAAACCTATTAGACCCCTAGTAAGCTGATAGCGAGGTCGGTGGGAGGGTCTTGTGTGTCCATTGGATAGGGTATTAACTTATAAAAATTTAATTTACTCATTAAATTTGCAATTTTATTGCGTTAATACATCCTATCCAATGGACAATTGCTGAATAACTACCGCTTGGTCGGCGGGTAAGTTACTAGGGACTTATGTGAACTCACAAGCAATAGCAAATTTTAACCTACGGTCTAGGCTGACTTCGTCAGGAGACCTATAGGCCCAGGCCTGGGTTGTCCTTAAGGTCAGGAAACCCTGTAAGGCCATGGTCGGTTGCCAGCAGCCGGTTACCCGGGGCTATACCGCCGTCGCCCCCCCCCCCCTTTTTGCAAACCTGCTCTGAGGTAGGGGAAGAGAGGGATGAGTTCAGTCCCAGAATGCAAATAAACCTCCCGAAGGAAGCACGCCACACTTCATTCTTATGCGCATGAAGAACTGTTTATACATATATACAAATCTCCTCAATCTAAGGGCGACTTGTGGATCTGCTGAGCAGCCACTACGGAGCCCAATTGGTAAAGCTCTGAATCAGTCCAAGCCCTGCCCTTCAGATAGAACTGTGTGAAGGTACTATGTGACTTCAGTGGCAGGCTGACAAGATTGGGTCTAAGGAGACTCCCGACTGGAAGACCTTAGAAGCAGCAACGGCCCTGACATCATGGGCTTTAACCTGATGTAAAACGTGGGCCTCCTGGTCAGAGAGCTCATAAGATAGGATCACAGTCTGCTCGATCCAAGAGGAGATAGTGGCAGGTGAGATGTCTTTGTCGAAACCTTTCTTAAAGGAGACAAAAAACCACCTCCTTATTCTGCCTGAGGTCTGAGGTCCTGTCCAAGTAGTAGTGCAATGCTCTGACCGGACAGAGGGACCTGTCAGACTTGAGGGATCTATCCAGAGTTGGGACCAGGGCTGTTATAAACCCTTGGGGCCACACCGTCTGGACCCTCTTTGGCCAGCTGATTCTTGGAGAGAAAGCTGGGTGATGGATACAGGGACACCTTTGACCAGTCGGATTGGTGTCTGATATTTCTGTTTTGCAAAGCATGTATCTCACTTCTATGCTTGCCCGACCCCAGGGCCACGAGGAAAAACTGTCTTGAAGGTCAAATGCTTCCAGGAGGCCTCTTTAATTGGTTCAAAATGAACCTTGTCAGCTGGTGCAAAAACCAGGAAGAGGTTCCAGGAGGGGATTCCCCTCCGGCCTTTGGGTCTGTCTCAGTGGAAACTATCCAGGAGACGAGTGAGATTTTCATCCTTACTGATATTGATGGGCAAATTTCCCAGTCTATCAGCAATGGCTGACCTGTAACCATCAATGGTGCTGGGCTGCAACTTCCTGTCCTGACACAGGTACATAAGGAAGTCAGCAACTGACTTTACAGGGGGTGCCCCAAAGTCCACCTGATGAATGATACATCACTGTAAATATGGCCCGCTTGACTCATAGACTGATCTGATTGATCCCCTTTGGGGAGCCTCAATTGTTACTGCCACTGCCTCAGACAAGCCCTGCTCCTCGATTGCTGGGGCTCCAGGAGCCCTGCATGGAGATTAAGATTTGTCAGATTTCTGTGAGGGATCTGATTGAATGGCTGTTAACAGCTTGGGCAGATTGGGCAGGCTCAGTGGGATTTGGCTGGACATGGCCACTAGATCCCAAAACCAAGACATGATGGGCCACCCTGGAGCAATCAGAATGATTCTCTTGCATGGGGAGTCTTGCAACTTCTCCACCACTTTGCCCAATATGACTGATGGTGGGAAGGTGTATGCTTTCAGATCCTACCATGGCCGACTGAGCGCATCCACTGCTGTGGCCAGGGGATCTGGTACCGGTGACACAAACAGAGGCAACTGTTGTTGAACCTTGTGGCAAATAATTCTATTTTGGGCCGGTGCCACCTGCTGCATATTGAGTAGAAGACCTCTGGGAGGAGAAACCACTCTGTTTGGATGGTCTGGCCTAGCCTGGATAGCTTGTCTGCTACCACGTTCAGCCGGCCTGGAATGTGTCGGGCTTTAGAGTCACTTGTTTCCCGGCACACCAGGTCAAGATTCTCCATAGTGGGGCACAAAGTGGGCCCGATCTAATGCCTCCTTCCTTGTTTATGTACGACACTACTGTGGTGTTGTCGGTTGCTACAAGTATTATCTTGTTTGAGCAAAGATCTTGGAACTCTTTTAAAGGCAGAAAGACTGCATTAAGTTCTAGATAGCTTATATGCAGCTTGCTTCCCAGAAGGGACCAGGTTCCTCCTACAGTGTGCTCGTCTAAATGAGCGCCCCACCCTTCTATTGATGTGTCTGTAAATATTTGCGGAGCATGTTTTATTGGGTGTAATGGTTGGCCTGCAAGTACATTGTCTTCCTTCAGCCACCATTGTAAATGGGGGGGGGGGCAGGGATCTGGGGATTGGAATCACCTTTCCAGTGATTCTGGTACCCTCCAGTTGTTTTTGAGATGCCACTGTATGGGTCTACTATGAAGTCAGCCTAGGTGAAATTGCTTTCCTGTGGCTGTTAGTAAACCTATCAGACATGAACTGCTGGACCGGACAAACCGGTAGTGACAGTATTTCTAGTATTTGTCCTGAAGGTTCTGCCAATGGTCCGGTATAGGGAGGACCCGACCAGCCATGAGGTCGAACTGGTAACCTAAACTTTGGCATATTTTCACTAGATCTAGTGTATGCCGGAGACAACCCCAGTGGGATGTGGCTTTCACCAACCAGTCGTCTAAGTACTGGTGGATTATTATACCCTTGTGTATGGCCATCAGTTTCAACTCCTTTGCTACTACAGTGAGCTCCATGGCTGCAGTGGACAGACCAAAAGACAGTGCTTTGAACTGGTATGTCCGACCCTGGACATGACATTTGATATGTCCTGGACTGTTCCTGTATAGGTATATGGAAGTAGGCGTCCTTGAAATCTATTGAGGTAACCCACTCCCATTGTTGGAGGGTGGTCCTGATGGTCTCTGAAAGGTTTGGTTTGCTCAGACCTAGAATAGGTCTCCAATGGTTGTGTGGTTTTGGAACCAAGCAAGGTTGAAGAAGCCCAGAGATTTTGAACTGGCTCGACTGCACCATTCCTTGTCCATAAGCTGATGTAATGCTTCTAACCAATATAGGTTCCTGTGAAGATGTGCATAGCATTTGATAGTTTTGGTGACCTTGTCCAGCTTGGTCTTGACTGGAAAGGGAGAGTGTAGCCCTCCTTCAACATTTGTACTACCTAGGGTCCAGCCCCCAAGGCTTCCTAAGTCCCGACACGGGGTTAGTCTGGACCCTACAGGCAGATGTGTGCCACATTCGGGACATTTGATAGTCTGACCAACATTTCTGTCCCTCCGGCCTCCGGACACTGGTCCAGTATGGTGACAATGATCCGAGAAAACAGTCTCTCTGTTCTTGCTGTGGTCCGGTCCGGTGGGGCTGACACAACTTTTCACATTTAAAAGACTCTTGCCCCAGGCCAGCATCCTGCAAGGTGTAGCATTTACAAGAAATTGAGATGGCTGACCCTTGGCCAGACCCCTGGCCTATTTCCTTTCATGCTGGTTATTCAGGTCTGTGTTTGTCAAGGTGAAATCTATTATCTCTCCAGTTAAGTCCAGCACCGATAACAGGCTGTTGAGAGGTGTGATAAGGGAAGGTTGCCTGGCAGTAGCTGGGGACACTGTCATATCACTAAGGCCACTGATTGGTCTAAGAATTTTCTGTAACCACATCTACCAAGGCAATTCTGTCCGGTACCAAGACTCCATAACCGGTAATTCACTGTAAACAGTTAAGTCTCTGTAACTGGCACAAAAAACTGGCAGGGGTCACCAATGAATTAGACAGTTACTGGTCTATATTTAGCCAGCTTTTTCTATGTAACCAGTTGGGGTGAAGCCCTGTACAGTAAGGACTGTGTAGCCAGCACCCTGTTTGTAGACTTGTAACCGCTAGGTTAAAGCAAATGTACAAGGCTGTGTACCCAGTACCAGTCGGTACACTCTGTAACCAGTTGTTAAAGCAAGTGTACAAGGCTGTGTAGCAAGTACCAGCCGGTACAATCTGTAACCAGTAGCTGAAGCAAGTGTACAGGGCTGTGTAGTCGGTACCTGTCAGTACACTCTGAAACCAGTTGTTGAAGTAAGTGTACAGGGCTGTGTAGCCAGTACCCTGTAACCAGTTGTTAAAGCTACTGTATAAGGCTGTGTAGCCGGTCGGTGCACTGTAACCAGTTGTTGAAGTAACTGTACAAGGCTGTTTAGCCGGTAGTTGGTCGGTACATTCTGTAACCAGTTGTTGAAGTAAATGTACTTACAACTATCTTGTGTTGAAATCAGCTGGCTGTAGGTTTCACCATTAATCAAAGTATTTCTTTTGAACGCATGTCTTATTATAGATTTGACAGTTGCTGGGAAAGCCCTTATGATCTATATATAGAAACAATTGTTGGTCGGTGTGTCACATGACCAATTTCCTGGTCGGAGGGACAACGTGATTGGCTGATTGGAGATGACGATCAGCTTCGTGACCTGGTCGGTGAATCACGTGACCAACTTTGGGGAAATGCCCTCACTGGACGCGTTCTTTCTTTATATCACAGTAAACGTGAGCTGACTGGTCGACTGATGCCTGTAGCAGAGAAGTCTGTACCAGTGTGCTGGAGGTGAATTTCAGGAACTAACAAGACCACTGCCGCGGTATGTATCTCCCGCCGAGTACCGCAGGGGAAGAAATACTAAATTGAAAATTTTCCCCTTTGCATAGGACACTCTTGTACCACCCTGTGGGTCAAAAATTCACTGGAAATTCCTCTATCTGTTACCGTTTGAGATATTGACACTTTTTCACTTTCCGCGAAAATCCAAGATGGCCTCCGAAAGTGACAAAAATTGAAACTAGAGGATCGCTCGCAAAACAAATTGCAAATTTAATAAGTAAATTAAATTTTTATAAGTTAATACCCTATCCAATGGACAATTGCTAATCCGGTCGGCGCAGACCGGCCCGCCAAACGCCAGAAAAAGACGTCCTGTGTTGCCACCGGCTGGCCGGTCCGTAGTACTGTGCACTCCCCAGATGGCGCCTCGTACTTCCTTCCTGTCTAGACAACCTGACGTCATAGCATCTTTTTCGTTGTCTAAACCTCTTAGACCCCTAGTAAGCTGATAGCGGGGTCGGTGGGAGGGTCTTGTGTGTCCATTGGATAGGGTATTAACTTATAAAATTGCAAATTTTAATTAGTAAATTAAATTTTTATTAGTTAATACCTTACCTACCAGACGATAGCTATAGCCCGGCGCCAGCCGGTCCCGCCAAACGAAAGAAAAAGACGTCCTGGGTTTCACCCCGGGCAGGACCGGTACACTACACTCCACTCGCCAGGTGGCCTAGTTCCTGCCTCACTCGCCAGAGGGACGTGACGTCATAGCATCTTTTTCGTCCCCAAGGTTGAATTGTAAGGCTGAAAGCGGGGAAGGCTGGGTGGGAATTTCCCGTCTGGTAGGTAAGGTATTAACTAATAAAAATTTAATTTACTAATTAAAATTTGCAATTTCATTGCGTTAATACATCTTACCTACCAGACGATAGCTAGAATAACTACCCAGTGGAAGGAGGGCAGCCTTCTGAGGATTGGAGAGAACTCTTATATTATACCTAGGTGTGAGGTTCTAGTCCTTTGAGGAGACATGTTAGTCTCGAGGGTAACTAGACCCACCTGCCCCCCCCCCCCCCCCCCCCCCCTTTTTGACTGCTCTGAGGGGAGGAAGAGAGTAAGAGTTCAAGTCAATGATTCCCACGGATAACCTGGAAGAGTAGGAAAAGTCCTATACCAGAGGATTACTCTGAAGTAAAAGACTTTGAGAAGCCAAGGCCTAGGCTAAAAGTGAGCCTACACCTAAAACTAACTAGTATGTACACTATATATAATTATATACAAAGAAGCTTAGGTGACTAGTGGTGGATCTGCTGGGCAGCCACCACAGGACCCAAGTGAAAAAGCTCCTTATCTGCCCAGGCAACATCCTTAAGGTAAAACTGTGTAAAGGTGTTGTGGGACTTCCAGTGGCATGCTGCTAGAATCTGGTCCAGGGATATGCCACCTTGAAAGGCTTTGGAGGCCGCAAAGGCCCTAACATCATGGGCCTTAACCTGATGTAAGGCCAAGGAATCTTGGTCAGAGAGATCATAACACAACACTACTGTTTGTTTGATCCAGGACGAGATAGTGGCAGGAGAGATGTCCTTGTTAAAACCTTGTTTGAATGAAACAAAAACTAACTCCTTTCCCGTTCTTAGGGCCTGCGTTTTGTCCAGGTAGTAGCGAAGAGCCCGAACGGGGCAAAGGGATCTGTCTTCCTTTAAAGACTTATCCAGAGTGGGGGCTAAGGCCGGGATGACCACAGGGGCCACGCACTCTGGTCCCTCTTTTGCCAAGTGATTTTTCGCCAAGAAGCTTGGTGAAGGGTAGAGGGAAACTTTGGACCAATCAGCTTGGTGTCTGATATTTTTGTTTAACCAAGCGTGAATCTCACTCCTGCGTTTTCCCGAAGCCAGGGCTAGGAGAAAAACAGTTTTGAAAGTAAGGTGTTTCAGAGACGCCTTTCTGAGTGGCTCAAAAGGCGCTTTTGTAAGCTGGTGTAAAACCAGGGAGAGGTTCCAAGCAGGAACCCCCCGGCGCCCTTTGGGTCTATCTCTGTGAAAACTGTCTAACAGTCTAGTCAAATTGTCATCCTTGCCGACATTAACCGAGGTATTTCCCAGTTTGTCTGCAATGGCTGACCTGTACCCATCAATAGTGCTGGGCTGGAGATTCTTCTCCTGGAAAAGATGCAGGAGGAAATCTGCTATTTGTTTTATAGATGGGTTCCTGAAGTCCACCTGACTTGTTTCGCACCATCTAACAAAAAGGGCCCACTTCGCTTCGTAGACTGCTCTGGTTGAACGTCTTTGAGGCGCCTCAATTCTTGACGCCACTGGGCTAGAGAACCCTTGCTCCCTGATTGTCTGGGCTCTAGGAGCCAGGCATGGAGATTTAGGCTTGCCAGATCCCTGTGACGGGCCTTGTTGAAAGGTTGGGTCACTAGATCTGGATGGTGTGGAAGACAAAGAGGAACCATCGCTGACAGCTCTACTAGGTCCCAAAACCAAGGCATGTTGGGCCATCCCGGAGCAATCAGGATTGCTCTGTGATACCAGTGATCTGACAGCTTGCTGACCACCTTCCCCATCAGAGACACTGGAGGGAAAAGGTAAATGTCCAGGCCTTCCCAGGACATTGTCAGAGCGTCCACTGACCAGGCCTTTGGGTCTGGAATTGGGGACACAAATTGGACTAGTTTGCAGTTGTACCTTGTTGCAAACATGTCCACTTGGGGATAATGCCAAGTTCGACAAAGGATGTCGAAGATCTCCTGATGGAGAGACCACTCCGTCTGAATGATCTGTCCCTGGCGAGACAACTTGTCTGCAATTACATTTAGACGGCCCGGAATGTGTCTGGCCTTCAGTACTATTTGTCTGAGATTGCACCAACATAGGAGCCGCCAAAGAAGGGCACAGAGTGAACCTGACCTCATACCTCCCTCCTTGTTGATGTATGCCACAACTGTAGTGTTGTCTGTGGCAATCAGGACGACCTTTCCTTGCACTAATTGTTGGAATCTTTTTAGTGCTAACAACACGGCTTTTAGTTCTAAGAAGTTTATGTGCAACTTGCTTTCGGGCACTGACCAAGTACCGCTTGCTGTGAAGTCGCCTAAGTGAGCACCCCAGCCTTCTTTTGAGGCGTCTGTAAAGATTTGCACTGCGTGTCGTAGGGGGTGTAAGGGTTGACCCTTTAGGACATTTTCTTCTTGGGTCCACCACTGCAGGTACTGATGGAGAGAACTCGGAATTGGAATCTCCTTTTCCAGAGATTCCGGGACTCTCCAGTGTTTCTTGAGGTGCCACTGAATAGGTCTCATGTGCAGTCTGCCTAGGGGCACCTGTTTCTCTGTCGCAGTGAGTAGACCTATAAGAGACATGAAGGTTCTCACTCGGCAAGATCTGTTCTGTAATAACCCTATTACTTTTTGTTGAAGGGCTTCCCAACGGTTTTGAGTAGGTCTGACCAATCCGTTGAGTAGGTCGTACTGGTAGCCTACAAAATCGAAGACTTGTTGGGGTTCTAGTTCTGATTTTTGCATGTTTACCATCCAGCCCAACTCCTGGCAAAGGGCTAGGAGGGACTGGGTTCCCTGGTGGCAAGATTCTCTGGTAGGGGCTCGAATCAACCAGTCGTCTAGGTACTGGTGGATCCTTATACCTCGAGACTGAGCCATTAGTTTTACCTCTTTGACTACACAAGTGAACTCCATTGGAGCTGTTGACAGGCCAAAGGGAAGAGCCCGAAATTGGTAAGACTGGTTCTGGAAGTGGAACCTGAGGTATTTTCGGGAGTTGACATGGATTGGAATGTGGAAGTAGGCGTCGCTGAAGTCCAGCGATGTCACCCACTCTCCCTGTTGTAAGGAGGTTCGAATTGTCTCCGGGGTTTCCATTTTGAATGTTTTTACGCATAAAAACTGATTTAGAGTACTGAGGTCCAAGATTGGCCGCCACTTTTGGTTCGGTTTGGGAACAATGAATAGTCTGTTGAAGAAGGCTAGAGAGGTTCGAACCCTGACCCTCTCTACTGCCTTCTTCTTGATTAAGGCTTGTAGAGCCCCTTTCAAGTGGGAGTCTCTGATGGGATTGGCATAGCCGCTTACTATCAGGGGATCCCTCACTAGGCAAGGTCTGAGATTGAATGGGAGAACATAACCCTCTTTTAGTATGGACACTACTCTTGGGTTTGCACCTAGTCGTGCCCATACTTCCCAGAACAATTGTAGTCGCCCCCCCACTGGCTGGGCATTTGCAACACTGTGGGCATTTGGCACATTTGGGGCAAAAACACAGTGATTTACAAAAGAAGCACTTTTCACAGACTTTATTGTATTTTTCATGTTTGATATTGGTCTTACGCCTTTCTTTTGCGGCTGCCCACTTTTTGATTTTGTTACAGAATGTACAAGACAAGCAACACTGACATTTTACAGAGTTCTTGACAAGCACATGAAAATCTGTCTGTTTTACATCTGACACATAATACTCCAATTTTGTTTGTAACTCCGGAGGAATTCTGCAGTAATTGTCATTTATAATTTTTGGGATCCTTGGAGCCTCGCGAACCGCGACCGGGTTGACCACCCCTGCCTCTGCCGCGTGCTCTGCCCCGGCTACCAAATGATTTCCATGCGGGGAGATCTTTCCCGGAAGCACCGGTGGTACTTGAGTCGTCTTGCTTCCAACTAGTGGAGTAAGGCTGGTAGCGATGCTGCTTTTTCTGTACACCCGCGAACCCACCACGGCCCGGACCGGGCTGGTTGGTACGCTTGTGTGTTTCAAAGTTGTTTATCTCATCTTCCGCTTTTCTTATGATGTCATCTGGGAATAAAGCCCGGGTTTGAAGAGGGCAATTCCTGAGCGAGGAAAAGGTATCCGGTTTCACTCCTGCCCTCAGGTGATCCAGATAGGAATCTCTGCGGACTAGAGTCAAGTTAGCCATTTGGACGAAAGTAAAGTCCGAAAGGTGCTGAAGAGATTTCCCGACCGCAAAACTGATATTCTGGTTAAATGCTGTTAAAAAGTGAAGTTCGTCCAGAGCCCCCTGGGCTTTTGCGGAGGATTTACCTTTGCCAAGTTCTGTTTGTAGGGTTTTTAACTGTTCCTGAACAGCATCCTGCACTTTGGTTATACATCTATTGAAACCAGCTGACTGGTTACAAATATAGCTTGTTTCTTTGGCAGCCTTTTCCCATTTGCGGAGAGTTTCCTGAGACAGTGGTCGGGAAGTAGGTTGAGATGAAGCAATAGTAGATTTAGCAATCCGGGCAAAGGAACTATTGAGCTTTGCGGCATCGTTGGGCCAGGAAGTTACGTATTTACCAGGCCTAGTTATGTCTTTGTTTTCTGCCGGGTGTATCCCGTACCATCTTGTCTGAGATTTTGGTGGTCGGAGATATTGATCAACATGTAAACCGCCTGGTTCTGTTGATTTTGACGGGTAGCCTTCAATTAGTACTAGATTGAGGTTTTCCAATTTTTTGCATAACCAGTCCTCTGGTGGTAAGTCAATGGAAACTTTTCCAACCGGTTGAGCCCGGTGGCCAACCCAGGGGTTGTCAGATCTGGAGGTGGGAGTGTACTCAAGGTCCGGAATGTGATTCCAGCCCATAAAGGCACGGACACCCCTTACCGTCTCCCTGTAATTCTGATCTTCACTTATGGTTTTGTCAATGTCTGGAGAGTCTTGTTCAGATGGGTCTAGTACTTCTTCTTGATCAGAAACTTCACCCTCTTCTGAATGCTCCGGGGGTGGTTGAATGATAGATGAGGCCACCGGGCCGGAAGAGCTCTGAGAAGAGAATACCGGTTCCGGGTCTGGTTGCGGATAAACATTCTCCAGAGGAGAGGTCATATCCATAGAGCTGGTGATAGTAGCTGTTGCCTTTGTTCTATCCGTGCCATAAGCCGGACCGGCTTGGCCGGAAGGAACGGAGGGTAGCAGAAAAGGTGCTTGTGACAAAGAACCAGCTGGAGCCTGATGCGTGACCGGTGCTTGGACCGGAGTGAAGGTAGGTTGTGGAGAGGGACGATGGCCCATGGTGATGAGTGCCTCCAAACGCGCCATGCGAGTAGACCATTTTTCATCTAGATCTTTTAAATCTTGACGGAAGTTTGGTTGAGGTAAGGTGAACTCCGTTTCAGTGTCATGAGGAGGGGAAGATGGAGCAACGTCCTGTTTTTCGAGCTGTGACACTACAGTAACGGTAGAGGGATCCACAAGTGATTCCTTACTCTTTAACTTCTCTTTACGGAGTTTGTAAGTCGGAGTAGAAAGCTGAAGCAATTGTTCGGGAGAAAGATTGTCACAAAACTCACAACTTAATTTGAGGACGCAAGGGTCGTCCCCCAAACCTTTGTCCCTACATCTGGCACATCGAGAGTGTGGATCAAAATTAGCCATGATATGTCCGCAGGCTCCTTTTCTCTGTCCTGGAGATGCCATAGTGGTTTATCCAAGTAACAGACAAATCTGAGAAAGTAACACCCAATATAACTTAAGATATATTTAAAAATAAAAGTGTTTCCACAAAATTCAAACTTGAATGTCGCGCCAAACGAAAAAGATGCTATGACGTCACGTCCCTCTGGCGAGTGAGGCAGGAACTAGGCCACCTGGCGAGTGGAGTGTAGTGTACCGGTCCTGCCCGGGGTGAAACCCAGGACGTCTTTTTCTTTCGTTTGGCGGGACCGGCTGGCGCCGGGCTATAGCTATCGTCTGGTAGGTAAGATGTATTAACGCAATGAAAATTTAATTTACTTATTAAATTTGCAATTTTATTGCGTTAATACATCCTATCCAATGGACAATTGCTGAATAACTACCGCTTGGTCGGCGGGTAAGTTACTAGGGACTTATGTGAACTCACAAGTAATAGCAAATTTTAACCTATGGTCTAGGCTGACTTCGTCAGGAGACCTATAGGCCCAGGCCTGGGTTGACCCTAAGGTCAGGAAACCCTGTAAGACCTTGGTCGGTTGCCAACAGCCGGTTACCCGGGGCTATACCGACGTCGCCCCCCCCCCCCCCCCCTTTTTAACAGACCTGCTCTGAGGTAGGGGAAGAGAGGGATGAGTTCAGTCCCAGAAAGCCAATAAACCTCCCGAAGGAAGCACATCACATTTTATACTATGTGCTTGTAGAACTGTTACATTATGTACATATATACAAATCTCCTCACTCTAAGGGCCACTTGTGGTTCTGCTGAGCAGCCCACCACCCGGCCCAATTGGTAAAGCTCCGAGTCAGCCCAAACCACACCCTTCAGAAATCACTGTGTGAAGGTATTGTGACTTCAGTGGCAGGCTGACAAGATTGGATCTAAGGAGACTCCCGACTGGAAGACCTTAGAAGCAGCCAAGGCCCTGACATCATGGGCTTTAACCTGATGTTAAAAGTGGGACTCCTGGTCAGAGAGCTCATAACATAGGATCACAGTCTGCTTGATCCAAGAGGAGATAGTGGCAGGTGAGATGTCTTTGTTGAAACCTTTCTTAAAGGAGACAAAAACACCTCTTAATTCTGCCTGATGTCTGAGGTCCTGTCCAAATAGTAGCACAGTGCTCTGACCGGACAGAGGGACCTGTCAGACTTGAGGGATCTATTCAGAGTTGGGGGCCAGGGCTGTTATAACCCCAGGGCCACACTGTCTGGACCCTCTATGGCCAGCTGATTCTAGGATAGAAAGCTGGGTGATGGATACAGAGACACCTTTGACCAATCGGATTGGTGTCCAACATATCAGTTTTGCCAAGAATGAATCTCACTTCTGCACTTGCCCGACCCAAGGGCCAAGAGGAATACCGTCTTGAAGGTCAAATGCTTCAAGGGGGCCTCCTTGATTGGATCAAATGGAGTCTTAGCTGGTGCACGGCCAGTGAGAAGTTCCAGGAGGGTATGCCACTCCTGCCTTTGGGTCTGTCTCTGAGGAAACTATCCAGGAGACGAGCGAGATTTTCGTCGTTACTGATGTTGAAAAGTGAATTTCCCAATTTATCAACAATGGATGACCTATAACCATCAATGGTGCTGGGCTGTTTGCCAAGCATGTATCTCACTTCTATGCTTGTCCGAACCCAGGGCCAAGAGGAAAACTGCCTTGAAGGTCAAAAACTTCAAGGAAGCCTTTAATTTTTCAAAATGAACCTTGTCAGCTGGTGCAAAAACCAGGGAGAGGTTCCAGGAGGGGGTTCCCCTCCGGCCTTTGGGTCTGTCTCAGTGGAAGCTATCCAGGAGACGAGTGAGATTTTCATCCTTAGTAACATTGCTGGGCCAATTTCCAGGCTATCAGCAATGGCTGATCTGTAACCAACAATAGTACTGGGCTGCAACTTCCTGTCCTGAAACAGGTACCTAAGGAAGTCAGCAACTGACTTAACATGTGGAGCCCGAAGTACACCTGATGAATGATGCATCACTTGGTAAAAAATGACCCATTTGCCTCATAGACTGATCTGATTGATCCCTCCTTTGAGGAGCCTCAATTCTTGCTGCCACTGCCTCAGACAAGTCCTGCTCCTCGATTGCTGAGGCTCTAGGAGCCCTGCATGGAGATTAAGATTTGTCAGATTTCTGTGAGGGATCTGATCGAATGGCTGTGAACAGGCTGGACAGATTGGGCAGGCTCAGCGGGATGTGGCTGGACATGGCCACTAGATCCCAAAACCAAGGCATGTTGGGCCACCCCGGAGCAATCAGAATGATTCTCCTGCATGGGGAGTGTTGCAACTTCTCCACCAACTTGCCCAATATGGCTGATGGTGGGAAGGTGTATGCTTTCAGATCCTACCATGGCCGAGTGAGTGTATCCACTGCTGTGGCCAGGGGATCCGGTACCGGTGACACAAACAGAGGCAACTTGTTGTTGAACCTCATAGCAAATAGGTCTATTTGAGCCGGTGCCACCTGCTGCAGACTGAGTGGAAGACCTCTGGAAGGAGAGACCACTCTGTTTGGATGGTCTGGCCTAGCCTGGATAGCTTGACCGCTACCACATGGAATGTGTCGGGCTTAGTCACTTGTTTCCTGGTACACCAGGTCAAGATTCTCCATAGTAGGGCACATGTGGGCCCGACCTCATGCCTCCTTCCTTGTCTATGTATGACACTACTGTGGTGTTGTCAGTTGCTACAAGTACTATCTTGTTTGAGCAAAATTCTTGGAACTCTTTTAAAGCCAGGAAGCCTGCTTTAAGTTCTAGATAGTTATGTGCAGCTTGCTTCCCGGGAGGGACCCGGTTCCTCCTGCCATGTGCTCGTTTAAGTGAGCGCCCCACCCTTCTATTGATGCGTCTGTAAATATTTGCAGAGCATACTTATTGGGTATAATGGTTGGCCTGTAAGTACATCGTCTTCCTTCAGCCACCATTGTAAATGGGGGTGCAGGGACCTGGGGACTTGGATCACCTTTTCCAGTGATTCTGGTACCCTCCAGTTGTTTTGAGATGTCACTGTATGGGTCTCATATGAAGTCGACCTAGATTAACTTGCTTTTCTGTAGCCGTCAGTAACCTATCAAGGACATGAATTCCTGGACCGGGCAAGCCGGTAGGGATAGCAGTTTTAACATAGTCTCTTGAAGGTTCTGTCACCGGTCCAGAGTCGGTCGGAACCGATCAGGCCTGAAGTCGAACTGGTAGCCTACAAAATCAAGGTCTTGTTTGGGCTCCCGCTCTGATTTCTGTAAGTTCATCAGCCAACCCAGTGGCTGACACATTATTTACTAGTTCCTGTGAATGTTGGAGACCAGCCTGGGATCTGGCTCTCACCAACCAGTCGTCTAGGTACTGGTGGCTTCTTAAGTCCTTGTATATGGTCACAAGTTTTACCTCCTTTGGTATCACAGTGAACTCCAAAGGTGCTGTGGACAAAACCGAATAGCAGGCATTACCTGGATTGTTCTTGTATAGGTATATGGGAGTAGGTATCCCTCCTTGAACATTTGTAATACCTAGTGTCCAGCCCCCAAGGCTTCCTAACTTCCCGAAAAGGGGCTTAGTCTGGACCCTACAGGCCGATTGTGTGCCACATTTGGGACATTTGGTATTTTGATAAACATTTCCTGTCCCTCCGGACACTGGTCCGGTCTAGTGACAATGATCCTGGTTAACAGTCTCTCTGTTCTTATTGTGGTCTGGTGGGACTGACACAACTTTTCATATTAATAGACTCTTCGCCCCAGGCCAGCAGCCTGCAAGGTGCAGCATTTACAGAGCAATTGTCATTCGTGAGATGTCTGACCCCTGGCCGGACATGACCAAATTTATTATCTCTCCAGCCAAGTCCAGCACTGATAACAGGTTGTTGAGAGATGTGATAAGGGAAGGTTGCCTGGCAGTAGCTTGGGACACTGGCATGCCACATCACCAAGACCACTGAACGGTCTAAGAATTCTCTGTAACCAAATTAACCTTAGGCAACTCTGTCCGGTACCAGGACTCCATACCCGGTACTTAACTGTAACCAGCAAATCTCTGTAACCGGCAAAAAACTGGCAGGCTGGGGTGACCAATCAATTTGACAGCTACTGGTCTATATTTAGCTGCTTTGCTTTTTTTTTTTTTTTTTTTTTTTTTTTTTTTTTTTTTTTTTTTTTTTTTTAACCCGCAGGTTGAAGCAAGTGTACTAGGCTGTGTAGCCAATACCAGTTGGTACACTCTGTAACCATTTGTTGAAGCCAGTGTACTAGGCTGTGTAGCCAGTACCAGCCGGTACACTGTGTAATCAGTTGTTGAAGCAAGTGTACTAGGCTGTGTAGCCAGTACCAGCCGGTACACTCTGTAACCAGTTGTTGAGGCAAGTGTACACGGCTGTGTAGCCAGTACCAGCCGGTACACTCTGTAACAAGTTGTTGAGGCTGTAGTCGGTGCACTCTGTAACCCATTGCTAAAGCAATTTTACAACTATCTTTTGTGTTGAATTCAGCTTGCTGTAGGTTTCCTCCATTAATTAAAGTATTTCTTAAATCGCACGTCTTGTTCGAAGATTTGACAGTTGCTGGGAAAGCCCTTGTAATCTATTTTTAGAAACACTTGGTATTCGGTGTGTCACGTGACCAGCCTGCTGGTCGGAAGGACACGCGATTGGCTGATTGGAGTTCGTCACTTGCCGCGTTCTTTTGTGATAATTAAACATGCAAATGCGCAGTATACTGCTCATCCACAAACCCCACTACCGACAACGAAGGTCGGTTCATGAGAGAAGGACTGGTATCGCAGTAGATGTAAGTTGTGAAGAACGCAGTTCCGACCTTCCTGGTCGGTGAAAACACGTGACCAGCTTCGTGATTTGGTCGGAAGGACACGCGATTGGCTAACTGGGAATGACATCAGTATTCGCGTTCTTTGTGTGATGCTTACCAGCAAGTTTACAGTCCACAAAACCCCACTACCAACAACAAGGTCGGGTCTGTAAAGCAGGGACTGTTAGTCACAGTAGACGTGAGTTCTGAAGAACGCACTTCCGACCTTCCTGGTCGGTGAAAACACGTGACCTGCTTCGTGATTGGTCGGAAAGACACGCGATTGGCTGACTGGATATGACGTCAGAGGTCGCGTTCTTTTGAGCTGGCCGGCCGGCTGATGCTTTTAAAGCAGAGAAGCCTGGGCCAGTGCGCTCTGTAGATGAAGTCCTGGCCGGTCTGAAGTCGACTCTTCTTTTCAGCCGGCTGTACACTCAAACCAGTTTCCTGGCCATCCACCTCCCTTACTACCGACACAAGTGCCGGGTCCACAAGGGAGGGACTGAGAGTGATTAAAGATGAAGTTCCTTCTATGTAAATACTAGGTGAGGTCGGCTGAACATGAGCTTGCCGGTCGACTAATGCTTTACAGCAAAGATGTCTGGACCAGTGTGCTCTGAAGAAATCTGAAGAATTCATCTCTTGCTGCTGATGTACATATATATAAGCTTGCCGGTCGACTAATGCTTTAAAGCAAAGATGTCTGGACCAGTGCGCTCTGAAGAAATCTGAAGAATTCACCTATTGCTTCTGATGAAAAAACACTAAATACTCGAGCTAGGCTGGTGTGACTGATGCTTTACAGCAGAGAAGTCGGTACCAGTGCGCTCTGAAGAATCTGGAGAATGCATCTCTTGCCTGGGGAATTCCTTCTATTACAGTGTTCAAAACTACGTAGATTGCAGTTCCCCGTGATTTCTATTGGAAGTACTAGAAGACGTTTCTATGGTGACTGTAGCCTCAAACAAAAGACACGGATAAAAATACCTGTAAGTAGTATATCCATAATTCCTCAATATTGTCGATCTGCCCCAAATAACACAAAGGTTGAATGGGAGGAAACTAGTAAAATGGCTGCCTGTATATTTCGCGTCGTAACTGCCCTATCATCAACACTAAATTGAGTCAGCTAGGGAGCGTTTCCAGCAGATTTAATCATGTATATCCGTGCTTGATATGTAGAGAACACTTTTAAACTAAAATATCTGCAATTCAGGTGAAAAATCCATCATAATGCACACTTTTCCTTAAAATATCTGGAGATTGTTGAAAACACGTTCGCACAGTACACGCGCCAAACGAAAAAGATGCTATGACGTCAGGTTGTCTAGACAGGAAGGAAGTACGAGGCGCCATCTGGGGAGTGCACAGTACTACGGACCGGCCAGCCGGTGGCAACACAGGACGTCTTTTTCTGGCGTTTGGCGGGCCGGTCTGCGCCGACCGGATTAGCAATTGTCCATTGGATAGGATGTATTAACGCAATAAAAAGATAATGTTTTTGCATAGCAAAAACAAAGCGTCCCGAAAAGGATATAAAGGTGAGTGCTAAAGTATTAAGAAAATGCTTCGTTTCTAGCCTTATACTGTTGTGGCAACCAAAGTCAGCGCAGTCTGCTCTATCTAGCACGGTTTTCAAGATATAAGCATTTTTGTGTTTTGCAAAAAATTAAAAAATTAAAAATGTCCGCTATATTTGGCGAGACAAAAATATTTTGAAAATTGGCATGGCTACTCTACAGAGATACCATCTAGCACAGACAGAAAAACTGGCTATCTGCAATACTTTTAAGAGATAATTCGCATTTACTCATTTTGAGTAGGTGAGTAATTATCTACGGGTCTGAAACTTCACCATGTAAAAGCTCTCCCAAAAGTACATGAATGAGTTATTTGATAAAAATTGGGTATCCGCAATAGTTTTTGAGATAATTAGCATTTACTCATTTTGAGTAGGTGAGTAATTAGCTATGGGTCTGAAACTTCACTGAGTGAAAGCTCTCCCAAAAGTAGGTGAATGAGTTATTTGAGAAAAATTGGCTATCTGCAATACTTTTAGAGATAATTCGCATTTACTCATTTTGAGTAGGTGAGTAATTAGCTATGGGTCTGAAACTTCACCATGTGAAAGCTCTTCCAAAAGTAGATGAATGAGTTATTTGAGAAAAATTGCCTATCTCCAATACTTTTAACAGATAATTCGCATTTCCTCATTTTGAGTAGGTGAGTAATTATCTACGGGTCTGAAACTTCACCATGTGAAAGCTCTCCCACAAAAGTAGATGAATGAGCCCTCCTTTAAACAGGAGACTCTTGTACCACCATGTGGATCAAAAATTCGCTCGAAATCGCTGTATCTCTTACGGTTTTCCAGGTATTGACACTTTTTCATTTTCCGTGAAAATCCAAGATGGCCGCCGAAAGTGGAGAAAATTGAAATTTTCCCCCTTTCCACAGGACACTCTTGTACCACCCTACGGGTTAAAAATTCGCTCGAATCTATCTCTTACGGTTTTCGAGATATTGACACTTTTCCATTTTCTGCAAAAATCCAAGATGGCCGCCAAATTTTCCCCCATTTGACAGGAGACTCTTGTACCACCCTGTGGGTCAAAAATTTGCTCGAAATCACTATCTCTTATGACTTTCGAGATATTTGTGATTTTTCACATTTTCACTAAAAGTAGCAACAAAGTAGCCATTACTCACTTGTACATCGAGCAACAGTTGTAAAACTTAAATATGTTACAGTTCACAAAAAAGTACATGAACAAGATATTTAAGAGAAAATGTGTAGCTGCAATACTTTTGAAGATATAAGCCATTTACTCATTATGGTTATCATTCCAAATTGACCAAGTAGCTATTACTCACTTAGCTATTTAGATACACTTCCAAACCACTGACCATGTTGTAGCTGTGGAGAAAATAGCTGAACAACATATTGGAACAAAATACTGTAAATGCAATAGTTTGACAGATATAAGCCATATAATTATATTAGGAAAAAGTGTTATTACTCACTCAAATGTAGGCCAAAGTTCACCAAACCTTTTTCCACTTAGCATAGGATACTCTTGTACTACCCTGTGGGTCAAAAATTCGCTCGAAATTGCTCTATCTCTTACGGTTTGCGAGATATTTTGGATTTTTGACATTTTCAGTAGAAGTAGCAATAAAGTAGCCATTACTCACTTGTACATTGAGCAACAGGTGTGAAACTTAAATATGTTACAGTTCACAAAAAAGTAGATGAACAACATATTTGAGAGAAATGGTGTAGCTGCAATACTTTTGAAGATATAAGCCATTTACTCATTATGGTTATCATAAAAATTTGACAAAGTAGCTATTACTCACTTAGCTATGGAGATACACTTCCAAACTACTGACCATGTAGTAGCTGTGGAGATAGTAGCTGAACAACATATTGGAACAAAATTGTGTAGCTGCAATACTTTTGAAGATATAAGCCATTTACTCATTATTAGGAAAAAGTGTTATTACTCACTCAAAAGTAGGCCAAAGTTCACCAAACCTTTTTCCACTTAGCATAGGATACTCTTGTACTACCCTGTGGGTCAAAAATTCGTTCGAAATTGCTCTATCTCTTACGGTTTGCGAGATATTTTTGATTTTTGACATTTTCAGTAAAAGTAGCAATAAAGTAGCCATTACTCACTTGTACATTGAGCAACAGGTGTGAAACTTAAATATGTTACAGTTCACAAAAAAGTAGATGAACAACATATTTGAGAGAAATGGTGTAGCTGCAATACTTTTGAAGATATAAGCCATTTACTCATTATGGTTATCATAAAAATTAACAAAGTAGCTATTACTCACTTAGCTATTTAGATACACTTCCAAACTACTGACCATGTTGCAGCTGTGGAGAGAGTAGCTGAACAACATATTGGAACAAAATTGTGTAGCTGCAATACTTTTGAAGATATAAGCCATTTACTCATTATGGTTATCATTAAAATTGACAAAGTAGTTATTACTCGCTTAGCTATTGAGATACACTTCCAAACCACTGACCACGTTGTAGCTGTGGACAAAGTAGCTGAACAACATATTGCAACAAAATGCTGTAAATGCAATAGTTTGAGAGTTATAAGCCATATAAATATATTAGCTAAAAGTGCTATTACTCACTTACAAGTAGGCCAAAGTTCACCAAACCCAAAAAATATTGAAGAGCAAAAAAATTCATTAGGACAACTAATTTACCAAAAATGTGTAACTGTAGTAGTTTCAGAGGAAACTGCGTGACACACGCACGTACGCACGCACACATGCACGCACGCACCCACGCAAGCACGCACGTACGCACACACATGGTGCAAATTATAATCTCCCGCCGGCGAGCCGGGCGGGAGATAAAAACTGGAGTCACAGTAGACGTGAGTGCAAATAATGCACTTCCGATCTTCTTGTTCGGTGAATCACGTGATAAACTTCGTGACCTAGTCGGTGCATCACGTGACCAGCTTCGTGATTTGGTAGAAAGGACACGCGATTGGCTGACTGGATATGACGTCAGAGGTCGCGTTCTTTTGTGCTGGCCGGTCGGCTGATGCTTTAAAAGCAGAGAAGCCTGGACCGGTGCGCTCTGTAGATGTGTAGATAAAATTCCTTCTTCTTTTGTGATAAAACCAGTGAACTGGCCATCCACAACCCCCACTACCGACAACAAAGCCGCGTCTGCAAGGGAGGGACTGATATCACCTTCTATTGTGAAGTCGGTTGAACTGGAGCTTGCCGGTCGACTAATGCTTTACAGCATGTCTGGACCAGTGCGCTCTGAAGAAATCTGAAGAATGCATCTCTTGCTTCTGATGAAAAACACTGATTATACTCGAGCTAGGCTGGTGTGACTGATGCTATACAGCAGAGAAGTCGGTACCAGTGCGCTCTGAAGAAATCTGAAGAATGCATCTTGCCTGGGGAATTCCTTCCATTTACAGGGTTCAAAACTACGTAGACTGAAGTTCCCCATGATTTTATTTGTACGAAGTACTAGAAAAGACGTTTCTATGGTGACTGTAACTGAAAGGGTGCAGAAAGTAAATTCAAACAAAGACACGGATAAAAATACCTGTAAGTAGTATATCCATAATTCCTCAATATTGTAGATCTACCCCTAACAACACAATGGTTGAATGGGAGGAAACTAGCAAAATGGCTACCTTCATATTTCTCGTAGATTACTGCCCTATCATCAACACTAAATTGAGTCAACTAGGGAGTGTTTCCAGCAGATTTCTAAATGTATATCCGTGCTTGATCAGTAGATAACACTTCTACACTGAGAATATCCACAAATAGGGATGAAAATCCGTCATAATGCACACTTTTCTTTAAAAAATCTGGAGATGTTGAAAACACGTTCGCACAGTACACGCGCCAAACGAAAAAGATGATATGACGTCATGTTGTCTAGACAGGAAGTAAATACCATACGCCACCTGGCGAATGCACAGTACTGGGACCGGCCAGCCAGTGGAAACACAGGACGTCTTTTTCTGGTGTTTGGCAGGCTGGTCTGCGCCGACCGAGTTAGCAATTGTCCATTGGATAGGATGTATTAACGCAATAAAAACTGTATTTTTGTAGATAGTGAAAGATAGGTATAACTAGAACCAACTCCTCTGGGTATTGGAGAGACTTCTGTGTTATGATGAAAACAGTTTTCTTCATTCTGCATTTCTTACCCTGCTTATGTCTGATTCTCTTCCTGGGCACCTGTACTGAGAAGGTGGTGGGGTCAGCCAGCCATCGAGTCTCCAGCTCTGTGGAGAAGACACAACCCTCTGCTGGAACCAGATGTGAATTGTCCAGTGTGAACATCTGAACAGAAAATAATACACAAGTACTGTAAACAGTGAAGTGATAGAATCTGTGATAAAATAGCTTTAAGAGATACAGGAATTAGTGTGAACATCTGAACAAAAAGTAGAGTTCTTAGTAAAGTGTGGACATCTGAAATGAGTACAAACATACTGCGAGTACTGGAAGAGGATCTATCAGTACACACCACAAGACACTGGAACAGAAAACTATTTACAGATCTGAAAACTATGCACATACAGATGAAAGGACACCATAAACTTCCAAAAATATCACTCAGGTTCTCATTCACTCTTCAGACAGTGAGGAGACAATATATTAACACATACTTAGATTCTTCAAAATCAGTTCCTTTTAACACTTGCTATTACATGACCAATTTACCTAACTCTTGAGATGATACGAAAAGGCATATCTTACTCTTATTCCAAATAAATGTTATCTAATGTCTACACTAAAGACACTCGTAGATACAAATGACATTTAAAAGTCATCTACACTTAATCTACTAATTACCATATTTCAACACAATTTCATAAAATTTCTTTTTAAGTTATAGAACACTGAAAATAAGGCAACACACTTTAAATGTCTTATTCTGGTTTACAATTCATATAATTTTTCCTTTTAGTTTATCAAATTTTATTATTATTAATATATTCTCACCATATCATTCTCACTCTCCCAGCATCCATCATCATTCAGTGGTTTCCCTGGCAACCAGTCTTCCCCGCCCGTTGACGCACTTACAGAATGAAGTGGCTGCTCGCAATGGAAGGTACCCATCCACTCAGGTAAGAGTGTCTCCTGACCTGAGTCTGCATCACAATTCCAAAGGTCATCATGGGAACCACACCACCTGGATTTAATACAAGGAACATACATTAAAGGATTTCATGAATGCTTTAATGTTCACATTGTCATGGGAACTAACATCACCTTGTCTGTGTTTGATGAAAATATATTTTAATGAATCAAGTAGCAAAAGTTTATTCTGGCCTCTTTATTCACAAAATGTTTCTTCAAAGCCAAAAAAACTACAATGATACTGAACTGCTGACTGAGGTCATTGTTTAGTGATAACTCTCATGAAAGTATTCACACAACAAACAATAGCTTCAATTTAATACAAGATTTGGATGTATGTATAATATACTGTTGTAAAATATGCTATGTGTTCACAAATCTTATGTTATGGTGTTGAAGTTGTAAAATGTCCTCAGTTCTGGCTGTGATTTTTTGCACAATACACTTTAAATGCACTGAATACAATGACAGCCTGTAATACAAATTATTTAACAAGAGGGTCAAAAATGCCCAAAAGGCGGGTTGCGCAGGCAGCAATAAGGTTTGAGACTGCTGTAATTAAATTTAGAAACAAGGCAAGAAATGTTAGGTCACCCAGTTAAGGTAAATGTGTTAGACGTGCTAAGCAATGTAAAACTTGTAATCTAGGTTAAACGGACAAACAAACGGACGAATTACACCAATTTCAAAAGGAACCTAGCTATGATGGTGATCTATCTCCCTGTCAAGTTTGAATTCGATTGGACAAAGCGTTTTCAAGTTGGAGTCCGGAAATGGAAATGTTGATAAACAGACAAATGAACAAACAGAATTACACCAATTTCAAAAGCAACTTAGCTATGATGGTTATCTATCTCCCTGTCAAGTTTCAATTCGATTGGAAAAAACGTTTTTGAATTAGAGTTCGGAAACGAAACTGTTAGCGAACAGACAAACAGACAAAAAACGGACAAACAAACGGATGGAATTACACCAATTTCAAAAGGAACCTAGCTATGATGGTGATCTATCTCCCTGTCAAGTTTGAATTTGATTGGACACAGAGTTTTCGAGTTAGAGTCCGGAAACGAAAATGTGGACAGACAGACGGACGTCAGACACATCAATCTAAGGCGGGTTGGTTACATGCAACCCGCCTAAAAATAGCATCAGAGATGCCCGTAACCCACAGTGTGGGGAAACAGTTTTCAAAACCATGAGATATAGAAGTAATAAAACAGTACACAGATCAGGATACATTCAGAGCAGTGTCAGTGTCCAAATAATGTTTAAGTAGAGAAAATAACATCTAAGAGAGAAAATGCATGTAAAGGTTAAGTATTAAAACAAGAAAATTTAGTAAACTAAAAATAATGAAGCTGTAAAATTTATTAACTGGAGAATAGCTGTCAATGGAAATATCACAATTCTGTAAAAGTACATATAATAATCAGTTGCAGCAATCAATATCCTTACTTCTCCCATTTTTATATTTGTTTTGTATGGTCGAATTATGGTTTGAACGTTTTGAATATTACCCATACATACAGATGTGGCAATACATGCTTATGTGTGGCGTTGGGGCAAAACCTGTGGCTCACTTGATGAAATACCATCTGTTACAATGGGAAGTTGCAAAAGTAAAACCCTTAATGAATTCTAATATGACTTTAACCGTGCTTAATCTACATCAAAAGACACCCAAAGGTGCAACAACCAAGATTCAAGTAAAAAGATGTAAGAGAAATATAAGAAGAGATAAAATAGTATCAGATATCCCTGTAGAGAAATAAAATAGCATCAGATATGCAAGATCAAAGGCCAAATCAAGGTCACACCATGATGATGCACACCTACAACCCCCAACCAATGTCCCTACCAAGTATAAAATTCCTACACCTTATGGTTTCCGAGAAATAGCCCAGACAAGGCATTATAGGTCAAGGTCACTACAGCAAGATCAAAGGACAAATCAAGGTCACACCATGATGATGCACACCGACAACCCCCGACCAATGTTCCTACCAAGTATCAAATTCCTACACCTTATGGTTTCCGAGAAATAGCCCAGACAAGGCATTATAGGTTAAGGTCACTACGGCAAGGTCAAATCAAGGTCACACTGACGTTTTACATCTACACACCCTAGCCAATGTCCCCACAACGTATCAACTTCCTATACCTTACGGTTTCCGAGATATAGCCTGGACAAGATTTTCAAACTCAAGGTCACTATGGCAAGGTCAAAGGTCAAATGAAGGTCACACCATGATGTTGCACACCTACACCTCCTAACCAATGTACCTACCAAGTATCAACTTCCTACACCTTACAGTTTCTGAGATAAAGGCCGGACAAACTTTTTGCCGCCGCCCACCCGCCCGCCCATCCGGACACCATGGGTGAAAACGATACCCCAACAGCCCTTAAGGGGTGTGGGGTAAAAACTGATTCACAAGACAACCACCACTTTTACAAAACAAAGAAGATTACCTACAAAGATTACACCAACCTTTCAGATTCACCTCCAGTACTCCATTTCACTTTTGATTGCGTGCTGTGCATTTTCTCATGTTGCCAAGATTGATCTTCAGGAAGACTGATATACATGTCACTTGGCTCTTGTTCACACTTATGATCCTGGACATCCTGACAAAAAAACATAACCATAAATGTTATGGTTCTGCAAAATCTATTCAGTGTAATATGAAGTAATGCTAGAACTACACGTAACACTGCTGTTCATCTGTTGACTTGTTACAGGTTACAACCTATAAATACCACAAGATCTTCCAGAATATTAATACTGTAAAGCACTTATTACAGACTGGATGTTTGTATTAAATGGAAGTACACCATGATATATTTGCAGAAAATATAACGATCAGTATTTCAGGAAGGCTCAAAATAGAGAAATGTGAACACTCAATCTGGTTTGTATTAGGGGTGTGACAAGTGCAAATAATTCGGGTTGATTGATAGCAGATAAAAATTCGACTCGCGAAGTTTAGTATCCACCTCAACAGGAAACAACATCCAATATGGCGGCCCGTAAACAAAAAAATATAAAGATAAAAGGTTTGAATTGCTTGAATTAGCTATTGTCAGCAAATAATATCAACTAGAGGATCGCTCGCAAAAAAAAAAGATAATGTTTTTGCATAGCAAAAACAAAGCGTCCCGAAAAGGATATAAAGGTGAGTGCTAAAGTATTAAGAAAATGCTTCGTTTCTAGCCTTATACTGTTGTGGCAACCAAAGTCAGCGCAGTCTGCTCTATCTAGCACGGTTTTCACGATATAAGCATTTTTGTGTTTTGCAAAAAATAAAAAAATTAAAAATGTCCGCTATATTTGGCGAGACAAAAATATTTTGAAAATTGGCATGGCTACTCTGCACAGATACCCAGCAGGTCCAAAATTTTGTTGAGTTCGCTCCATATAGCACAGTTTTCGAGATATAAGCATTTTTGTGTTTTGCAAAAACTTTGAAAATTCAAAATGGCCACCATTTTTGGGGAGACAAAAATTTTTGTCAAGACCACTGCCGTGGTGTGTATCTCCCGCCGAGCATTAAAGCAGAAGAAATAGCTTTTCCGAGATATTCACAATTTTTCATTTTCGTGTGTGAAAGGTCTTCCAAAAGTAGGTGAATGAGTTATTTGAGAAAAATTGGCTATCTGCAATACTATTAAGAGATAATTCACATTTACTCATTTTGAGTAGGTGAGTAATTATCTATGGGTCTGAAACTTCACCAAGTGAAAGCTCTCCTAAAAGTAGGTGAATGAGTTATTTGAGAAAAATTGGCTATCTGCAATACTTTAGAGATAATTCGCATTTACTCATTTTGAGTAGGTGAGTAATTAGATATGGGTCTGAAACTTCACCATGTGAAAGCTCTCCCACAAGTAGATGAATGAGTATTTGATAAAAATTGGGTATCCGCAATACTTTTACAGATAATTAGCATTTACTCATTTTGAGTAGGTGAATAAATAGCTATGGGTCTGAAACTTCACAGAGTGAAAGCTCTGCCAACAGTAGGTGAATGAGTTATTTGAGAAAAATTGGCTATCTGCAATACTTTTAGAGATAATTCGCATTTACTCATTTTGAGTAGGCGAGTAATTAGCTATGGGTCTGAAACTTCACCAAGTGAAAGCTCTCCCAAAAGTAGGTGAATGAGTTATTTGAGAAAAATTGGCTATCTGCAATACTTTTAGAGATAATTCACATTTGCTCATTTTGAGTAGACGAGTAATTAGCTATAGGTCTGAAACTTCACCAAGTGAAAGCTCTCCCAAAAGTAGGTGAATGATTAATTTGAGAAAAATTGGCTATCTGCAATACTTTTAGAGATAATTCGCATTTACTCATTTTGAGTAGGTGAGTAATTAGCTATGGGTCTGAAACTTCACGAAGTGAAAGCTCTCCCAAAAGTAGGTGAATGAGTTATTTGAGAAAAATTGGCTATCTGCAATACTTTTACAGATAATTCGCATTTACTCATTTTGAGTAGGTGAGTAATTAGCTATGGGTCTGAAACTTCACCAAGTGAAAGCTCTCCCAAAAGTAGGTGAATGATTAATTTGACAAAAATTGGCTATCTGCAATACTTTATGAGATAATTCGCATTTACTCATTTTGAGTAGGTGAGTAATTAGCTATGGGTCTGAAACTTCACCAAGTGAAAGCTCTCCCAAAAGTAGGTGAATGAGTTATTTGAGAAAAATTGGCTATCTGCAATACTTTTAGAGATAATTCACATTTACTCATTTTGAGTAGGTGAATAATTAGCTATGGGTCTGAAACTTCACCAAGTGAAAGCTCTCCCAAAAGTAGGTGAATGAGTTATTTTAGAAAAATTGGCTATCTGCAATACTTTTAGAGATAATTCGCATTTACTCATTTTGAGTAGGTGAGTAATTAGCTATGGGTCTGAAACTTCACCATATGAAAGCTCTCCCAAAAGTAGGTGAATGAGTTATTTGAGAAAAATTGGCTATCTGCAATACTTTTAGAGATAATTCGCATTTACTCATTTTGAGTAGTTGAGTAATTAGCTATGGGTCTGAAACTTCACGAAGTGAAAGCTCTCCCAAAAGTAGGTGAATGAGTTATTTGAGAAAAATTGGCTATCTGCAATACTTTTAGAGATAATTCGCATTTACTCATTTTGAGTAGGTGAGTAATTAGCTATGGGTCTGAAACTTCACAGAGTGAAAGCTCTCCCAAAAGTAGGTGATGGAGTTATTTGAGAAAAATTGGCTATCTGCAATACTTTTAGAGATAATTCGCATTTACTCATTTTGAGTAGGTGAGTAATTAGCTATGGGTCTGAAACTTCACCAAGTGAAAGCTCTCCCAAAAGTAGGTGAATGATTAATTTGACAAAAATTGGCTATCTGCAATACTTTATGAGATAATTCGCATTTACTCATTTTGAGTAGGTGAGTAATTAGCTATGGGTCTGAAACTTCACGAAGTGAAAGCTCTCCCAAAAGTAGGTGAATGAGTTATTTGAGAAAAATTGGCTATCTGCAATACTTTTAGAGATAATTCGCATTTACTCATTTTGAGTAGGTGAGTAATTAGCTATGGGTCTGAAACTTCACCAAGTGAAAGCTCTCCCAAAAGTAGGTGAATGAGTTATTTGAGAAAAATTGGCTATCTGCAATACTTTTAGAGATAATTCGCATTTACTCATTTTGAGTAGGTGAGTAATTAGCTATGGGTCTGAAACTTCACCATGTGAAAGCTCTCCCACAAGTAGATGAATGAGTTATTTGATAAAAATTGGGTATCCACAATACTTTTACAGATAATTAGCATTTACTCATTTTGAGTAGGTAAATAATTAGCTATGGGTCTGAAACTTCACCATGTGAAAGCTCTCCCAAAAGTAGGTGAATGAGTTATTTGAGAAAAATTGGCTATCTGCAATACTTTTAGAAATAATTCACATTTACTCATTTTGAGTAGGTGAATAATTGGCTATGGGTCTGAAACTTCACCATGTGAAAGCTCTTCCAAAAGTAGGTGAATGAGTTATTTGAGAAAAATTGGCCATCTGCAATACTTTTAGAAGTAATTCGCATTTACTCTTTTTGAGTAGGTGAGCAATTAGCTATGGGTCTGAAACTTCACCAAGTGAAAGCTCTCCCAAAAGTAGGTGAATGATTAATTTGAGAAAAATTGGCTATCTGCAATACTTTTAGAGATAATTCGCATTTACTCATTTTGAGTAGGTGAGTAATTAGCTATGGGTCTGAAACTTCACGAAGTGAAAGCTCTCCCAAAAGTAGGTGAATGAGTTATTTGAGAAAAAGTGAAAGCTCTTTGGGATAGCTGCTCTGCAGAGATACCCTGAAGATAAAAAATTTCGTCGAAATCGCTCTATGTAGCACGGTTTTCGAAATATAAGCATTTTTGTGTTTTGCAATTTTTACGCAAAAATTCGAAAATTCAAAATGGCCGCCATTTTTGGCAAGATAAAATTTTTTTGAAAATTGGCATGGCTACTCTGCAGAGATACCCTGTGGGTAAAAAATTTCGTCGAAATCGCTCTATCTAGCACGGTTTTCGAGATATAAGCATTTTTGTGTTTTGCAATTTTGCGAAAAATTTGAAAATTCAAAATGGCCGCCATTTTTTGCGAGAAATTTTTTGTTTGAAAATTGGCATGGCTACTCTGCAGAGATACCCTGCGGGTCAAAAATTTCGTCGAAATCGCTCTATCTAGCAGGGTTTTTGAGATATAAGCATTTTTATGTTTTGCAATTTTTGCGAAAAATTCGAAAATTCAAAATGGCCGCCATTTTTGGCGAGACAAAAATTTTTTCAAAATTGGGATAACTACTCTGCAGAGATACCCTGAGGGTCAAAAATTTCGTCGAAATCGCTCTATCTAGCACGGTTTTCGAGATATAACCATTTTTATGTTTTGCAATTTTTGCGAAAAATTCGAAAATTCAAAATGGCCGCCATTTTTGGCGAGATAAAATTTTTTGCAAAATTGGGATAACTACTCTGCAGAGATACCCTGAGGGTCAAAAATTTCGTCGAAATCGCTCTATCTAGCACGGTTTTCGAGATATAAGCATTTTTGTGTTTTGCAATTTTTGCGAAAATTTCGAAAATTCAAAATGGCCGCCATTTTTGGCGAGACAAAAATATTTTGAAAATTGGGAAAAGTACTCCGCAGAGATATCCTGCTGGTCAAAAATTTTGTCGAAATTGCTCTATCTAGCACGGTTTTTGAGATATAAGCATTTTTGTGTTTTGCAATTTTTGCGAAAATTTCGAAAATTCAAAATGGCCGCCATTTTGGGCGAGACAAAAATTTTTTGAAAATTGGGAAAACTACTCCGCAGAGATACCCTGCGGGTCAAAAATTTCGTCGAAATCGCTCTATCTAGCACGGTTTTCGAGATATAAGCATTTTTGTGTTTTCCTTATTTGGAAAATTCGTAATGATTAATTAATCATTAATTACTCGGCCATTTCTTGACCAATCAATGCCAAAATCTAATGATTTCCAGATTTTAATAGAATGAACGTATTTGCCAAGTTTCAGGTGAATTGATAAAATTCCTTTCAAGTTATCATCCGGACAAGCTTCCCCATCGAAAAAAGACATTTTTGGTCATGTGACCTCTCTGATTGGTTGAAATGTCACTGCAGCATATTCAAAAAAATTCCCCAGGGCTACTGCCTAAACCTGCCAAATTTGAAAAGAATCCGCCTAACGGTTACAGAGTTATAAGGAAAACAAAATGCGGAGCCGGCGGAGCCGGCGGAGCCGGCGGAGCCGCCGGAGCCGGCGGAGCCGGCGGAGCCAGAAGCTCTCCCATACACAAACAAGCGTCCCTTGCGGGACGCTTAATAATTTTATGTTAAAAATGGTGGATTAAGCGATTTAATGTAAGTAAGGTGTGTTATGTTTTATTAACTAAAAAACGAAACCGGTTCTATAGGTTGTTAAATATACACGAGCATTCGACCCTGAGAATTGGGATCGAATTTTTGTGAAATTTACCTCGCTCGTCGAGTATCGACTGCTTGGTCACACCCTTAGTTTGTATGAAGATTCAGACCTAAACATTATGTACTGTATAGATCTACGTAATCTTTTTCTGGTACCAGTTTAATCTGCAGGTACAAAGCATCAACTATTAGAGGTTTCCCAAGAACAACAAATTCTTTAATGTTTATTGACATCTAGCTGCAAGAAATTTGACTAGGATGTTAATTTAAAATACAACATTAAGTTGCAATCAGGGAGTTCTTAATCAAGGTATTACTTGGTTAAACCCAAAGTGACTATAAACATTGAAGAAATATTTCAGAAACTTTCATTTCCACAGCAATTATGCAACATATCTGCTGTTATAATCGAATGTTTATTAACAATTTTTACCTGATAGATGTAGTCTTCAAAATTGTCAATAGTAGCTGCAAATGCATCCAGTAGCAGGTCCCCTTGTTCCTCTGTGATGGTCAGTGTATCGCTTTGCTGACTAGTAAGCGAGTCCATACTCTCCCCCAGTGTTCCTGCGCCATCACCCTCAGTGAGAGAACAAGGCCCAAGATTAGGTTCTGCTGGCTGGTGGTCGTCAAAGTTACTGTTATCACTCTGTGTATGACCATCGATATTTAGTGGAATAGACAGCATCTGGGAATCAACCCCATGACTCCAAATGGACATGTACCTGTGGTAAAGAAGGGCATTTTCATCATTTATGAATTTATCTTTTTTTCGTAAAATTAAAGTAAAATTGTATTTAAAATTAGCCAACGAAGAAAATGGTACAACTTCTACTTCCTGTCTTCCATTATCTGAATATTCAATTTTAATTTATTTCCATTTTCCAAATTAGTCTTTCCCATTGTTTTATACCATGATGTTCTCAGACCAGATTCGGAAAATACCCCATGTTCTGTACTGGTCCATCATGTCCAAGCAAACTTTTCTCATTCATACTACACGATACTCCTAGTGACTTAAAGACCAACATACAAGACTGAGACAGAGAAACACACTAACCTGTTAACCTTCTGCTCCCTTGACTTCCCTTCTTCTTTGGGTGGGGAGGTTTCTTGCCACAGATGTGAAATTCCAAAGCTTGGCACTTCGTCCCAGATGGATGATGCTCCTCCTCCAGTCTTGTCTGTGGGAGTTGTCACATTAGAGTCCTCCCAGATATTCTGCACTACCTTTGAACCACCATTGCAAGACTTGTCCATCAGTGTACTATCATTCCATAAATGAGCAACGTCAACATTAGACTGGTACTCTTCTACTGAAGTATCCTGTACCATACTTTCATAGTCGCTACTCGCCTCTTGCATCATTAGACTGGTGTCCATGTCTTTCTTGACATTCAGCAAATCTTCTTGGCACATTTCCATCTCAAGTACATTCCCTACATCTGTCAATAACCTCTCTGCCAGTGCCTTTTCTTGTGCTGCTTCCTCTTCCTGTTCTTCTTCCCTAGAAGCTTCCGGAATTTCTGATGATTTTCCTGACGTTTTAGGGATAATCGGTGATTCCCCCGTCTGGGCACATTTTTCACAATCTTTCTGCACCCTGAAGCTCGGTACAAAGCTCAGGTCATGTGACCCCTCTTCCTGTTCTTCCTCCAGATATAGTTGGTAGCTGCTACTACGATTGGTCAAGTTTTTTACAATGTCCTCTTCCCCAAGATCTGTACTTAATGGGTTCTCCTCTCCATTGAGAATTGCAGTGGGACTGGGGACAATGCACTCCTTGGCTGTGTGGATTGGGACAAAGTGCCGGTCGGGTGAATACTCAATGGAGTCTTGCTGATGTGTCTCCTCTGCATCAGTACCTGTGGCCAAACCAAGCTGGCGGAGAATGCTGGTGTCTGATTTGTACAAGTGTTTTACCTGGGAAATCCAATACAAGAACATAGAAATGTTTAAAAACATTTTAGAGTATTCACAATGGTTTATTAAGCGAAGTATGAGACATTTATGCTATTGATTATATCTGAAGTAACAGTATTCAACTTATTAGCAAAATTAAAATATAGGAGCACAAATGTGTTTAACCGCCAGATATAAACATCTTTTCTGAAGATTAAAATTGAATGAGGAAATATACTCAAAATACTAGAGTATATGTCCTAAGGACAAAGGTTGGTGCTGTTTCATTTTTTTTTTTTTTTTTTGAAATTTTAGAAAATTAGCCGAGAACTGTCAACACACTGTGAAGCGTTTTTGTGGAAGACAAATTTCACACTGAAAATGTGCACATAGATTTATCATTTCACTCAAATAGCCAATTCAGTAGTGCAGATGTTGTTAAATTTGACAGAAACATGTGTAAATAAAATACAATGTCTACTAACTTATACAGGAAAACAAATTTATACATTCTAAAATGTTCTGTATAGCTGACCAAACTTTATCGTACACACATTCAAAGCTTTCTTCGGAGTTTTAACATCAAAAAACACAGTATGTATGCAATGTCCACAACTAAACATTTTTAATAAGTTAAAAAATATAAATGCTTCAATCATATTTCAAACTAAAGAATGTTTCCATATTCACCTGTATCATCCTATACTGGCAATCCACACAGCGTCTCCCCACTGCAGCTCCATCTTGTGAAAAAATTGGTTCACTCTGCACATGATGTAAAGGTGCGCAGTTGAAGGCAGGTTCTGCTGAATGTCTCGGTACTCCTGTGAATGCCGAATTTTCAGAGGGCAGGAGGTCCATACTTCCAGGCAGCCTGAGGCCTTGGTCCAACAAATCCTCCTGCATCCAGGTTAACATCCCTTCACTTTCACTATGAAGCCTAAAGAGAGAAGACTGCAGCATGGGAAGTGCAGACTCTTCCTGACTGGTCACACTCTGAATAGGTGTGTACATTTCTTCAGCACTGACATCGAGAATTCTATCCCATTCGTTACCATAGAGGCCCCCTTTAATAAAAGTCATATGGATACTGGAGAGATTCACTTGGCTGAAGTACATAGGGGAAAACAAAGCTCTAGAATGCTCCAGGGGGCTGGTGAAATCCAGCTTCCTTTGAATATTTATGTCCCAGATCCTCGACTCTTGCCCATGCTGTACTTTGGGGGAGAAGAATTCCCTGAGAGGTGAAGGTCGGCAGCCAGGATGACTGGGCACACTTTCGCATTTATTCCACAAGGATGCCAGGTTCATCCTCTGGTTACTCTGCAATGAAATACCCGCCGCACAATTGCACATAGGGACATCTGTAAGACCCCAGCTGAGGCCCCCTCCAAAAGCCCAGATTGATGCCACCCCATGACATGCCCAGGTTCCACTCAGCTCTGAGATATCCCAACACACAGAGGAAATACCAGGATTACAAACGGACTCATCTGAATCTCCAGGATACAGGATGTTGCTGCTGTTTTTCTCTGATTCACCAGCACTTTCTTCCTCATCCTCTGATTCCTGCAGGCTTGCAAGCAAAGCCTCACTGTCACCACTGGAGTCAAGGTCAAGCTGCTTTAGAATATCAAGATGACCCAGGACAACAGCATACTTTGACAAAGAGGCCTCTCTTCGTCCTGGTGTACTTTCCTCAGATTTTGTGATGTTATTTTTCTCACCAGTGGCTTTGGGGTTATCCAAATCTTTCTTTTCTACCCATTCTTCCAGATTTTGATCATCATCCAATTCTTCTTCATCACCTGAAGAGGAGAGTAAATAGCTATCTTCTGTGTGTAGACCATCCCCACTACACGTACTTAATGGAGTGGGTATCTCTGCCCGGGCATTTTGCAGATCTTCAAAAACCATGGGGAACATACCTACTCCATCAGAGTCACCCTCTTCTGGACTTTCCAGCTCTTCGCAACTTTCAACTTGTTCATATTCAAAGTATGCTGTCTTTCCTTCTTCACCTTGACCAATAACCTCACACTGGATAAACATGTCCTCTTGACTTACCACTTCTGGACACTTGTCTGGCTCCTCTTCTTCTGTGACCCTGCGGGACCAAAGTTCAAACTCCAACTCACTCTCTTGTGACAGACTGTTCATATGTTCTGCCAACTGCACCAGATTGGACAGACCTAGAGCATCATTCTGCATGTCCTTTAGATGCACTGGGGTATTTGGGGGAACATAGCCAAACCCTAAACTAAACACTTCCTGCAAGTTTCCATAACTGCTCTCACGAGACACCTCTTTGAAGTGGTCTTCAAGGAAGTGAAGATCTGGTACATGATCCTTACCATTGTAATCTATTCTCTCATTTTCCTTCCTGATCCTAGATTTCAAATCTGGCATCCATGGCTGCTCTTCCTTTGAATTATGACTATCACCAGTTGGATATGCATCTGCCACATGCTGATTGGACATTTCATCACAAAGGTTGCACTTGATACTTGAAATAATTGAATCATCCACAGTTTTCTCACTGGCTGCATTATAACCTTCCATGTGATTTTCCCAATTCTTTTCCTTCTGACAATTTTCTATTTCCTCAAGATTTCTTGTCTTTTCCAAATTTTCTCCTTTTAGGCAAAATTCCCCATTTTCAAACTCTTCCATGGGTGACAAGCTGTCACATCGATCTCCAACCTCCATAATATCTTCCAGACCATCTTTGATATCCCCTTCTGTCTGCCTAATTATCTCAATATTGCCAACTTTGCCATCTGGGTTACCCTCCATATCAGCTCTGCGACAGCCATCTGCCATCTCTTCATCACCATTATTACTGACGGATGTATTTGCAGTTTCTGAGTCACTTTCTGTGACTTCCCCTTCTCCAGCCATATTGCGCTGATAGAGCCTCTGTTTGGGGATAGGCGAGGGCAGGATGATACTGTCAAGGGGCTGCGTGTACCACACAAGGTCCTCCACCAGCAGTTCCAGCTCCCCCAACATATCAGGGTGAGGAAGTTCTTCTCCTCCAACTGACTCACTCAAACACCTGCAGATACAGGGAGAAAACAAGGGCTAATGCAAACATTTCCTTAAATCAGAGACAAAATTGGCTGTTAAAATTTATAAACCCCTATTTTCTAGCAATGCGATAATGTTGAAGAAGCTCCAGAGTTTGCTCACTGACTGTCTCAAAAACAAAGTTTCGCATAAAACTTTTCAAAGTTGGACTCTAAAACATTTAGATATCACTAATTTAAGACCTATCACTCAAGCATAAAAGCAAGAAAATATGTAAGAATATGGTGATATTTAGTGAAAATATCTTTTGATAAAATGCTTTTATCATATTTTGACAAAGTCTCCAAATTTCTTGTGGGTTTTTCTACTTTTAATTAGTTTTGCGTTAGAGGTTTGGACTGGACTGAACTTTGCCAGTCCGTATTGGTACCAAACATCGAAACCAAAGTTCAGAGCAATATATCACAGCACTACGAATTAATGAACAGTCTCTAAAAATTAACATTGTCTCTAATTAACATTGCCAAAAAACCCAGCTCAAATATCAGCCGCGAGAGTCATGCTATCCCCAACAAAATTTAATGACCACCATACCACCCAACATTACAGAAAATATGTTATGTGTAAAGCAATGATACCTGTACAGAAGAGTGGTTTTATCCGCTGCCTCTGATTTCTCCTCAGATCTGCATCTGTTCAGAGAGGTTCTAGTTTTGCTGTACTTTTTCGGAGATATTTTGGGTACAATAAATGTTGGTGGCATGATTCCTGGGTCACTTCGTCTACCTTTGTTGACACTGACAGGATGACCTCCTGGTTCTTGAAACAAAGCACGGCCCTTTGTTGTTTCTACATTACGGGATCTGTTGGTATGGTAACGTGTCGATGGAGAACTGTGTTTGGATGAGTTGTTGGAGGCTGGAGAATTCTTTCTATTATGTTTGCTTCCAGAACCAGGGGAGCTACAATACAGAGCTTCTGTTATCAAACTGTCTTAATCAATTGATTACTTTTAATTTACTTTTTTATAATTACTTTTAGTCAAGTCTAGAGTTTACTATTGTACATTTTTTTTACATAAAGCACATTTTTACTCTTTACAAATCACAGATGTTTAATGCAGAACAAAGTTACAAAGACAAATTGACATGAAATATTTTTATCTTGATTATTTTTTTTAATAATATTACATCAAATTGCCAGCCATGGTCACCCTGACATAGATATACAAAAATAATTCAAATGTAAAATGTGGTGCCCTTTTCTCTTAGGTGTTATATGCATCTCTACACTTGAATACTTTGGTGAAAACCATGCCCTAGATAAAATTCTCACCAACTGAATGAATGCGCTGGATAAAATTCTTACCAACTGTATCCATGCCCTGGATAAAGCTCTTACCAACTGTATTCATACCCAGGATAAAGTTCATACCAACTGTATCCATGCTTTGGGTAAAATTCTTACCAACTGTATCCTTGCCCTGGATAAATTCTTACCAACTGTATCCATACCCTGGATAAAGTTCTTGCCAACTGTATCCTTGCCCTGGATACAGCTCTTTCCAACTGTATCCATGCTTTGGGTAAAATTCTTACCAACTGTATCCTTGCCCTGGATACAGTTCTTACCAACTGTATCCATACCCTGGATAAAATTCTTGCCAACTGTATCCTTGCCCTGGATAAAGCTCTTACCAACTGTATCCATACCCTGGATAAAGTTCATACCAACTGTATCCATGCTTTGGGTAAAATTCTTACCAACTGTATCCTTGCCCTGGATAAATTCTTACCAACTGTATCCATACCCTGGATAAAGTTCTTGCCAACTGTATCCTTGCCCTGGATACAGCTCTTTCCAACTGTATCCATGCTTTGGGTAAAATTCTTACCAACTGTATCCTTGCCCTGGATACAGTTCTTACCAACTGTATCCATGCCCTGGACAAAGTTCTTGCCAACTGTATCCTTGCCCTGGATAAAATTCTTACCAACTGTATCCATATCCTGATCGGTTTGTTGGGGAAATGAACAGGCCTTTACCACCGCCTTTTCTTCCTTCATTTTCTCGGAATTTGCTCTCAAAGTTCTGACGTTCCTTTTCCTCTTTTGCAGGGGATCGCTGAGTCTTTCTTACTCTTCTAACTTTATTATTGTTGCATTCTTCTGGTGATTCAGAAGATCCTACAGTTATCACAAGAGAATGACAAAGTACTAAGTTAATAAGTCACTTAATTAAAGTTATAAAACTACAAAATCAATGTACTTGGAATGTACTTGAAAGTAATTAAAAAGTACTTGGATATTTTAGCCAAGTACAAGTACTTTTAATTTTCAACTGTCAAGTACAAGTACAAGTACAAGTACTTGAAAAAGAGTAATTAAGTACAAGTACCAAGTACAAGTACTTGTACTCGCCCCAGGCCTGGTATTAACTTTTTTTCCTGCAACAGATATAGCACTGATAAAATGCACAACATGGTGTCAAATGTGTACCCTAACATATATTTACCAAAAACATAAATAAAATCTATAGTCAATATAGCTATAGTGACAAGACAGAGATTATCTTGTCATCAATTGGACACACAAAAACTTAATTTGTACAACATTTACCTTATATATAACAAAATACTCACAATTAACTACATTTGTAACCATTTTATTTCTGCATACACTGCACAAAACTTTCCCACACCAGAATAAGTCATCTTTAAAAATGCAACCTGTGCCTTTTCAACATGTCATCTCACTCAGGTCATGAATACATTCTCAGGCTACTCTCAATTCAGATGATAATTGTATACCTTAAAATGAGCACCATGTGATGACTGCCTAAATCGTCACATCCATGTTGCATTTAGTACCAAAATTAACAGCTCATGGATACATTCTCAGGCTACTCTCAATTCAGATGATAATTGTATACCTTAAAATGAGCACCATGTGATGACTGCCTAAATCGTCACATCCATGTTGCATTTAGTACCAAAATTAACAGCTCACCTGGCATTTCAGTCTGCCTAGCTGCAACTTCTGCCCAAACTTTCCCATCCACACTGTTGTGTGGTAAATTCCCTGAACTCTTGTCGCTCAGAGCTGGAAATGCTGCATAGTACCTATTCAAGTGATATTTAAACATTGCATTTAATAACAGATTTCAATATTTCACAAAGAAATTGTAGGTTTTGGTAAAGACCAAAACTGCAAAAAATTCGATATGGTTTCAACTAATCTGGATTAGTCATAAAGATGAGTCATAAAATTTTTTGTCTAATCATGCACCATTTCCAAGATAAATGGGTTTTTGCATTTTTTATGCAGAAATTTAAAATGGCTGCCAGAAATGGCGGGAAAATGATGTTTGGCAAAAAGTGCCAATAACGCTGTGTATACCCTGGGGGTCAAAAATATAATAAAAATCGCTATATTTCACACTGTTTCTGAGATAAATGGGTGTTTTTGTTTTGCATTTTTACGCAGATATTCAAGATGGCCACCAAAAATGGTGCAATACGATTTTTGGCAGATGTGTACATGACTCCACATATAACCGGGGATGGGGGGGGGGGAATTTGAAATCACCTCTATTATCGATTATCGTTCATGGCCAACTTCAATGGTTACGATATTGAAATATTGATTGATACAGCAGGCTTAATTTTCATCCAGTATTGATTATATTCTATTCTGAACTTTTATAGGGCTTAATCTCTGCAAAGGCAGACTCTAAGGCGCAACACCAGGTACATCATCAATAATCATCATTCCATAGACATAACCAGGTTGACACCACAGGGACGCTGGGAAGTTTTCATGTTAAGGTGGGAAAGCTTTGTCAAAGAGATCTGATTTTAACTTTTTCCTGAACTGGTAAGATTTAGAGCAGAACGGACATCATCAAGATCCTCATAGCAGTTAATCCCTACAGTAAACTGATGTTCTATATTTTTGACTGTACAATATTAGGTACTTAAAAATATCATTAAGATTATTCTTAGTCATTTATTTAGTTTTAAAACAGTTTGTGCATGGGAAATTGTTTAGTGCAATCTAGAGATGGGTTGGTGAAATAGGTACCTCTGTTTTGAGACAATTTTCGTGAAGTACTGTGACAAGACTTTACAACCACCATGTCTATTGTCAACACATACAATTAAAGAAAAACTACTGGAAATGAACCCTAAATCTAAACTAGACCTACGCATCAGAGACCGATGCAAATTTGTATCCACCGAAAAGACAACTCACCAAAGCCAGTGAATCACTGTTTGATCTTGAAGGAGGGGCCCAAGGTCAAATCTAACATCAGAAAATTCCTAGCTCAAGATTTCGCATGAGTTGGTTTCGTACTGTAAACTTCTAGGATCAATAATAAGTGAGTTATAAGCACTTTTAACTTTGGCTATCCTCGTTTGACCTTGAAGAAGGGGCCCAAGGTCAAATCCGACCACACCAGAAGATTCCCAGCCCATGATTTCCTATATGTTGGTTTACCATCCCAAACCTCTAGGACCAATAATAAGCGAGTTATAAGCACTTTTAACTTTGGCTATCCTCGTTTGACCTTGAAGGAGGGGCCCAAGGTCAATTCCGTCCACACCAGAAGATTCCCAGCCAATGATTTCCTATATGCTGGTTTACCATCCCAAACCTCTAGGACCAATAATAAGCGAGTTATAAGCACTTTTAAGTTTGGCTATCCTTGTTTGACCTTGAACGAGGGGTCTAAGGTCAAATCCGACCACACCAAAAGATTCCCAGCCCATGATTTCCTATATGTTGGTTTACCATCCCAAACCTCTAGGAGCAATAATAAGCAATTTTAACTTTGGCTATCCTCTTTTGACCTTAACAAAGGGCCCAAAGTCAAATCTGACCACACAAAAGGATTCCCAGGCCATGAGTTTCTATAGGTTGGTTTACCATCCCAAACCTCTAGGGCCGATAATAAGCGAGTTATAAGCACTTTTAACTTTGGCTATCCTTGTTTGACCTTGAAGAAGGGGCCCAAGGTCAAATCAGACCACACCAGAAGATTCCCAGCCCATGATTTCCTATATGTTGGTTTTTTTTTCAAAACCGCAAGACTTGTGTATAAATTTTTGCATAGTGGTTCTCCTTCTTATTTCAAACCGTTCTTGTCTTTTAGTAGTTGTCCCTATAGTACTAGGCATAGTCACCCAGATCGTCAATACCTTACAGTTCCTCCTTTCCATTCATCAGTCTTTACGTCAGGGAAACATTTTGGCCATAGTTTTGCCTTTGATGCTCCGAAGATCTGGAATGACCTCCCTCAAGATGTTCGCAGTGCAACATCAGTTACCTCCTTCAGAAAGAAGCTTAAAACATACCTGTTTGCAAAAGCCTACCCACCATAGCCTACCCCGTCACATCTGTGTCTCCTTGGTACGACCTGGCTATGTCCCTTGATTAACGCTAACTGCCTTGATTTATGTTTAGATGCGCCTTAGAGTCCATCAGTGATGGAGATTAAGCGCTATAAAAGTCCACATTAGATTAGATTAGATTAGACCATCCCAAACCTCTAGGACCAATAATAAGCGAGTTATAAGCACTTTTAACTTTGGCTATCCTCGTTTGACCTTGAAGGAGGGGCCCAAGGTCAATTCCGTCCACACCAGAAGATTCCCAGCCAATGATTTCCTATATGCTGGTTTACCATCCCAAACCTCTAGGACCAATAATAAGCGAGTTATAAGCACTTTTAAGTTTGGCTATCCTTGTTTGACCTTGAACGAGGGGTCTAAGGTCAAATCCGACCACACCAAAAGATTCCCAGCCCATGATTTCCTATATGTTGGTTTACCATCCCAAACCTCTAGGAGCAATAATAAGCGAGTTATAAGCAATTTTAACTTTGGCTATCCTCTTTTGACCTTGAATGAGGGGCCCAAAGTCAAATCTGACCACACAAAAAGATTCCCAGCCCATGAGTTTCTATAGGTTGGTTTACCATCCCAAACCTCTGGGAGCAATAATAAGCGAGTTATAAGCACTTTTAACTTTGGCTATCCTTGTTTGACCTTGAAGGAGGGGCCCAAGGTCAAATCCGACCACACCAGAAAATTCCCAGCCCATGATTTCCTATATGTTGGTTTACCATCCCACACCTCTAGGACCAATAATAAGCGAGTTATAAGCAATTTTAAGTTTGGCTATCCTCGTTTGACCTTGAAGGAGGGGCCCAAGGTCAAATCCGACCACACCAAAGACTCCCAGCCCATGATTTCTTATATGTTGGTTTACCATCCCAAACCTCTAGGATCAATAATAAGTGAGTTATAAGCAGTTTTAAGTTTTGCTGTCCTCATTTGACCTTGAAGGAGGGGCCCAAGGTCAAATCCGACCACACCAGAAGATTCCCAGCCCATCATTTCCTATATGTTGGTTTACCATCCCAAACCTCTAGGATTAATAATAAGCGAGTTATAAGCACTTTTAAGTTTGGCTATCCTCGTTTGACCTTGAAGGAGGGGTCCAAGGTCAATTCTGACAACATCAGAAGATTCGCAGCACATGATTTCCTATAGGTTGGTTTCACATTGCAAACCTCTAGGACCAATAATAAGGGAGATATAGGCACTTTTAAAGTCCGCTATGTGGGTTACTTCGGCACTCCGTGGATAACCTTGAATTAAGAGCTTCAAGGTCAAATGTGTGCAAGGTTGTAGAGGACATGTATATCTGTTATACATATCACCTATGAAGAGATTCAACCTTCTACCTATGAGAAACAGCCAGTAGAAAATGTCGATTATTTTCAAAGTAATGCCCGTGGCGGCCATCTTGTTTTTCAGAATGAGGCTATTTTCCTTCCCAGAGAAGCTTACCCCCCAATGAAGATATCCTGCAAATTTAGTGAACCTAGCTGCTGTCATTTTCCTCTTAGAGCGTTAACGCCGAAAATCTCTCTACGCGCGGCGGCAGTGGCGTAGCGAACACTAAACCAAAGTATCCACCGGATGCTTCCGGTGGATACAATAAATTGCACACATTTATCCCACATTTTTGTACATTTGGGGAATTTTATAGCAATTTCATTGAGAGGAAACTGAAATGTTTTGGTTTCATGAGTTTTACTTCCTGTCAGTGGCTTATTCAATTACGGGTGTAATACATATTTTTTCAGAATCGTGGAACTGGAATAGTTTTGCATTGCCAGCCTCTGAATATACATAGTTTTGATACTAACCCATCCCTATTGCACTCATATTCTTTTAAGAAACCATTTTGTATTGATTTAAAACATTGTCTTTTTTTGTATTAAACATTAAATACACAATTATTTTAAACCAATTACAAGTTAAAACAACACAAATAAATAACAATCAAAAAAATTCAAATGAAACAGTCAATTAGTGCAGTATGTATGGAAAAGGGATTATATGACCAAGCTTTATCCTTGGCCATAAAGAATTATTTAATTCCATGGTCAACCTCTGTTCAACAAAGACTACTTCAATGAAATGTTACTCAGTACATTTCCCTTGAAAAGAGGATTTAGCTTTTGTGCTTGCATTGATATGGATGTAGCCATGGTTGTGAATGTTCTTTTATACTGGGGTTCTTAATTCTGAGAGTTAAGTGGACATGGTATTCTTACATGCTAAAATACTAAGGATTGTGAAACATATACGACTTGAGGTTAACGCTTCTACAAAATATTACATTTCTTTAATACTATTCTAATCAAAGATCTTTTGAAATTTTAAAGCTTGTGGAACAGCCTTATAAAGCCTTATTCAAAGTATATCTGTACATAGCAACATTTGCTTAAGATTTAAGAGCTCACCCAATTCACTGTTTTTGGCTTGTAACACTGACATACAAGAATACAGATAGAGGTAACTATTAGCGTTGTGTATTAAACTTATCAAATTGATTCTTTGATCTGTTTTACATAGCTGGCTTACTTCTGCTTTGGATCTTCTATGGTCACAGTGTCTGATTGCAACTGAATTTCCTGCAGCACTCGTTTTGGTGAACCACTTGTAACTGGAAAGTACAGAGCTTTATATTTAACATATTGAAACATTAACTGCTAAATAATTCTTCAAACTAATTGACAGGACTGCTGAAGAGTACTCCAGAAAAAGAGTAGTAATTTATTGTTGGAACTAGAGAAATGATAAAAGAATATAGCCGCGCTCTGTAACGCTCATGCTTTTGAAAGCGCCCATCCACAATCTTACGTTATCACTCATAAATTGCTAATATGTCATTTCGAGGTAAACTGTCTCCATATAAACCCAAGAATGGGTGAAATATGATTAATTTATATCAATTTTCAACAAACCTTTCCTCATTTTAGCAGTTATCACAACTTTTATTGCATCGAGATTTGTTTACCAACCACATATTTTACTTCCAGTTGGTTTGTGCTAAAACGCGGTTTCCCTAAATTCGGGTTATTTTTTTCGAAACGCCCGGCTGGTTTTCATTGTCATAAACACCCATCCCCAACTTTTGCAAATATTTGGTCACATTGCCCATGGGCGTTACAGAGTGCGGCACCGGTACTTTCTTCTTTTAACTTGGCTGCTTAAAAGAGCTAGACTTGTGTTTATATCTCTTTGTAATCCAAAGACACTGAGATCAAGTCTCAGCAGAGCCAATCAGTTACTGCTTTACAGTACACATTACAGTTTTCAAAAGAAAAATCCTGTGACAAAGTATATACTTTCTCCTAGTGGTGTTATCACCAGCGGCGATATCGCAGATTCACCAGTTATGGAACAAATGGACAACTAGAGGATCGCTCGCAAAAAAAAAGATAATGTTTTTGCATAGCAAAAACAAAGCGTCCCGAAAAGGATATAAAGGTGAGTGCTAAAGTATTAAGAAAATGCTTCGTTTCTAGCCTTATACTGTTGTGGCAACCAAAGTCAGCACAGTCTGCTCTATCTAGCACGGTTTTCAAGATATAAGCATTTTTGTGTTTTGCAAAAAATAAAAAAATTAAAAATGTCCGCTATATTTGGCGAGACAAAAATATTTTGAAAATTGGCATAGCTACTCTGCAGAGATACCCAGCAGGTCAAAAATTTTGTTGAGTTCGCTCCATATAGCACGGTTTTCGAGATATAAGCATTTTTGTGTTTTGCAAAAACTTTGAAAATTCAAAATGGCCACCATTTTTGGGGAGACAAAATTTTTTGTCAAGACCACTGCCGCGGTGTGTATCTCCTGCCGAGCATTAAAGCAGAAGAAATAGCTTTTCCGAGATATTCACAATTTTTTATTTTCCTGTGTGAAAGCTCTTCCAAAAGTAGGTGAATGAGTTATTTGAGAAAAATTGGCTATCTGCAATACTATTAAGAGATAATTCATATTTACTCATTTTGAGTAGGTGAATAATTATCTATGGGTCTGAAACTTCACCAAGTGAAAGCTCTCCCAAAAGTAGGTGAATGAGTTATTTGAGAAAAATTGGCTATCTGCAATACTTTTAGAGATAATTCGCATTTACTCATTTTGAGTAGGTGAGTAATTAGCTATGGGTCTGAAACTTCACCATGTGAAAGCTCTCCCACAAGTAGATGAATGAGTATTTGATAAAAATTGGGTATCCGCAATACTTTTACAGATAATTAGCATTTACTCATTTTGAGTAGGTGAATAAATAGCTATGGGTCTGAAACTTCACAGAGTGAAAGCTCTCCCAAAAGTAGGTGAATGAGTTATTTGAGAAAAATTGGCTATCTGCAATACTTTTACAGATAATTCACATTTACTCATTTTGAGTAGGTGAATAATTAGCTATGGGTCTGAAACTTCACCAAGTGAAAGCTCTCCCAAAAGTAGGTGAATGAGTTATTTGAGAAAAATTGGCTATCTGCAATACTTTTAGAGATAATTCGCATTTACTCATTTTGAGTAGGTGAGTAATTAGCTATGGGTCTGAAACTTCACCAAGTGAAAGCTCTCCCAAAAGTAGGTGAATGATTAATTTGAGAAAAATTGGCTATCTGCAATACTTTTAGAGATAATTCGCATTTACTCATTTTGAGTAGGTGAGTAATTAGCTATGGGTCTGAAACTTCACCAAGTGAAAGCTCTCCCAAAAGTAGGTGAATGAGTTATTTGAGAAAAATTGGCTATCTGCAATACTTTTAGAGATAATTCGCATTTACTCATTTTGAGTAGGTGAGTAATTAGCTATGGGTCTGAAACTTCACAGAGTGAAAGCTCTCCCAAAAGTAGGTGAATGAGTTATTTGAGAAAAATTGGCTATCTGCAATACTTTTAGAGATAATTCGCATTTACTCATTTTGAGTAGGTGAGTAATTAGCTATGGGTCTGAAACTTCACCAAGTGAAAGCTCTCCCAAAAGTAGGTGAATGAGTTATTTGAGAAAAATTGGCTATCTGCAATACTTTTAGAGATAATTCGCATTTACTCATTTTGAGTAGGTGAGTAATTAGCTATGGGTCTGAAACTTCACCATGTGAAAGCTCTCCCACAAGTAGATGAATGAGTATTTGATAAAAATTGGGTATCCGCAATACTTTTACAGATAATTAGCATTTACTCATTTTGAGTAGGTGAATAAATAGCTATGGGTCTGAAACTTCACAGAGTGAAAGCTCTCCCAAAAGTAGGTGAATGAGTTATTTGAGAAAAATTGGCTATCTGCAATACTTTTACAGATAATTCACATTTACTCATTTTGAGTAGGTGAATAATTAGCTATGGGTCTGAAACTTCACCAAGTGAAAGCTCTCCCAAAAGTAGGTGAATGAGTTATTTGAGAAAAATTGGCTATCTGCAATACTTTTAGAGATAATTCGCATTTACTCATTTTGAGTAGGTGAGTAATTAGCTATGGGTCTGAAACTTCACCAAGTGAAAGCTCTCCCAAAAGTAGGTGAATGATTAATTTGAGAAAAATTGGCTATCTGCAATACTTTTAGAGATAATTCGCATTTACTCATTTTGAGTAGGTGAGTAATTAGCTATGGGTCTGAAACTTCACCAAGTGAAAGCTCTCCCAAAAGTAGGTGAATGAGTTATTTGAGAAAAATTGGCTATCTGCAATACTTTTAGAGATAATTCGCATTTACTCATTTTGAGTAGGTGAGTAATTAGCTATGGGTCTGAAACTTCACAGAGTGAAAGCTCTCCCAAAAGTAGGTGAATGAGTTATTTGAGAAAAATTGGCTATCTGCAATACTTTTAGAGATAATTCGCATTTACTCATTTTGAGTAGGTGAGTAATTAGCTATGGGTCTGAAACTTCACCAAGTGAAAGCTCTCCCAAAAGTAGGTGAATGAGTTATTTGAGAAAAATTGGCTATCTGCAATACTTTTAGAGATAATTCGCATTTACTCATTTTGAGTAGGTGAGTAATTAGCTATGGGTCTGAAACTTCACCATGTGAAAGCTCTCCCACAAGTAGATGAATGAGTATTTGATAAAAATTGGGTATCCGCAATACTTTTACAGATAATTAGCATTTACTCATTTTGAGTAGGTGAATAAATAGCTATGGGTCTGAAACTTCACAGAGTGAAAGCTCTCCCAAAAGTAGGTGAATGAGTTATTTGAGAAAAATTGGCTATCTGCAATACTTTTACAGATAATTCACATTTACTCATTTTGAGTAGGTGAATAATTAGCTATGGGTCTGAAACTTCACCAAGTGAAAGCTCTCCCAAAAGTAGGTGAATGAGTTATTTGAGAAAAATTGGCTATCTGCAATACTTTTAGAGATAATTCGCATTTACTCATTTTGAGTAGGTGAGTAATTAGCTATGGGTCTGAAACTTCACCAAGTGAAAGCTCTCCCAAAAGTAGGTGAATGATTAATTTGAGAAAAATTGGCTATCTGCAATACTTTTAGAGATAATTCGCATTTACTCATTTTGAGTAGGTGAGTAATTAGCTATGGGTCTGAAACTTCACCAAGTGAAAGCTCTCCCAAAAGTAGGTGAATGAGTTATTTGAGAAAAATTGGCTATCTGCAATACTTTTAGAGATAATTCGCATTTACTCATTTTGAGTAGGTGAGTAATTAGCTATGGGTCTGAAACTTCACCATGTGAAAGCTCTCCCACAAGTAGATGAATGAGTATTTGATAAAAATTGGGTATCCGCAATACTTTTACAGATAATTAGCATTTACTCATTTTGAGTAGGTGAATAAATAGCTATGGGTCTGAAACTTCACAGAGTGAAAGCTCTCCCAAAAGTAGGTGAATGAGTTATTTGAGAAAAATTGGCTATCTGCAATACTTTTACAGATAATTCACATTTACTCATTTTGAGTAGGTGAATAATTAGCTATGGGTCTGAAACTTCACCAAGTGAAAGCTCTCCCAAAAGTAGGTGAATGAGTTATTTGAGAAAAATTGGCTATCTGCAATACTTTTAGAGATAATTCGCATTTACTCATTTTGAGTAGGTGAGTAATTAGCTATGGGTCTGAAACTTCACCAAGTGAAAGCTCTCCCAAAAGTAGGTGAATGATTAATTTGAGAAAAATTGGCTATCTGCAATACTTTTAGAGATAATTCGCATTTACTCATTTTGAGTAGGTGAGTAATTAGCTATGGGTCTGAAACTTCACCAAGTGAAAGCTCTCCCAAAAGTAGGTGAATGAGTTATTTGAGAAAAATTGGCTATCTGCAATACTTTTAGAGATAATTCGCATTTACTCATTTTGAGTAGGTGAGTAATTAGCTATGGGTCTGAAACTTCACAGAGTGAAAGCTCTCCCAAAAGTAGGTGAATGAGTTATTTGAGAAAAATTGGCTATCTGCAATACTTTTAGAGATAATTCGCATTTACTCATTTTGAGTAGGTGAGTAATTAGCTATGGGTCTGAAACTTCACCAAGTGAAAGCTCTCCCAAAAGTAGGTGAATGAGTTATTTGAGAAAAATTGGCTATCTGCAATACTTTTAGAGATAATTCACATTTACTCATTTTGAGTAGGTGAGTAATTAGCTATGGGTCTGAAACTTCACCAAGTGAAAGCTCTGCCAAAAGTAGGTGAATGAGTTATTTGAGAAAAATTGCCTATCTGCAATACTTTTAGAGATAATTTGCATTTACTCATTTTGAGTAGGTGAGTAATTAGCTATGGGTCTGAAACTTCACAGAGTGAAAGCTCTCCCAAAAGTAGGTGAATGAGTTATTTGAGAAAAATTGGCTATCTGCAATACTTTTAGAGATAAATCGCATTTACTCATTTTGAGTAGGTGAGTAATTAGCTATGGGTCTGAAACTTCACCAAGTGAAAGCTCTCCCAAAAGTAGGTGAATGAGTTATTTGAGAAAAATTGGCTATCTGCAATACTTTTAGAGATAATTCGCATTTACTCATTTTGAGTAGGTGAGTAATTAGCTATGGGTCTGAAACTTCAAGTGAAAGCTCTCCCAAAAGTAGGTGAATGAGTTATTTGAGAAAAATTGGCTATCTGCAATACTTTTAGAGATAATTCGCATTTACTCATTTTGAGTAGGTGAGTAATTAGCTATGGGTCTGAAACTTCACAGAGTGAAAGCTCTCCCAAAAGTAGGTGAATGAGTTATTTGATAAAAATTGGCTATCTGCAATACTTTTAGAGATAATTCGCATTTACTCATTTTGAGTAGGTGAGTAATTAGCTAGGGGTCTGAAACTTCACCAAGTGAAAGCTCTCCCAAAAGTAGGTGAATGAGTTATTTGAGAAAAATTGGCTATCTGCAATACTTTTAGAGATAATTCGCATTTACTCATTTTCAGTAGGTGAGTAATTAGCTATGGGTCTGAAACTTCACCATGTGAAAGCTCTGCCAAAAGTAGGTGAAGGAGTTATTTGAGAAAAATTGGCTATCTGCAATACTTTTAGAGATAATTCGCATTTACTCATTTTGAGTAGGTGAGTAATTAGCTATGGGTGTGAAACTTCACAGAGTGAAAGCTGTCCCAAAAGTAGGTGAATGAGTTATTTGAGAAAAATTGGCTATCTGCAATACTTTTAGAGATAAATCGCATTTACTCATTTTGAGTAGGTGAGTAATTAGCTATGGGTCTGAAACTTCACCAAGTGAAAGCTCTCCCAAAAGTAGGTGAATGATTAATTTGACAAAAATTGGTTATCTGCAATACTTTTAGAGATAATTCGCATTTACTCATTTTGAGTAGGTGAGTAATTAGCTATGGGTCTGAAACTTCACCAAGTGAAAGCTCTCCCAAAAGTAGGTGAATGAGTTATTTGAGAAAAATTGGCTATCTGCAATACTTTTAGAGATAATTCGCATTTACTCATTTTGAGTAGGTGAGTAATTAGCTATGGGTCTGAAACTTCACCAAGTGAAAGCTCTCCCAAAAGTAGGTGAATGATTAATTTGAGAAAAATTGGCTATCTGCAATACTTTTAGAGATAATTCGCATTTACTCATTTTGAGTAGGTGAGTAATTAGCTATGGGTCTGAAACTTCACCAAGTGAAAGCTCTCCCAAAAGTAGGTGAATGAGTTATTTGAGAAAAATTGGCTATCTGCAATACTTTTAGAGATAATTCGCATTTACTCATTTTGAGTAGGTGAGTAATTAGCTATGGGTCTGAAACTTCACCAAGTGAAAGCTCTCCCAAAAGTAGGTGAATGAGTTATTTGAGAAAAATTGGCTATCTGCAATACTTTTAGAGATAATTCGCATTTACTCATTTTGAGTAGGTGAGTAATTAGCTATGGGTCTGAAACTTCACCAAGTGAAAGCTCTGCCAAAAGTAGGTGAATGAGTTATTTGAGAAAAATTGGCTATCTGCAATACTTTTAGAGATAATTCGCATTTACTCATTTTGAGTAGGTGAGTAATTAGCTATGGGTCTGAAACTTCACAGAGTGAAAGCTCTCCCAAAAGTAGGTGAATGAGTTATTTGAGAAAAATTGGCTATCTGCAATACTTTTAGAGATAAATCGCATTTACTCATTTTGAGTAGGTGAGTAATTAGCTATGGGTCTGAAACTTCACCAAGTGAAAGCTCTCCCAAAAGTAGGTGAATGAGTTATTTGAGAAAAATTGGCTATCTGCAATACTTTTAGAGATAATTCGCATTTACTCATTTTGAGTAGGTGAGTAATTAGCTATGGGTCTGAAACTTCACAGAGTGAAAGCTCTCCCAAAAGTAGGTGAATGAGTTATTTGAGAAAAATTGGCTATCTGCAATACTTTTAGAGATAAATCGCATTTACTCATTTTGAGTAGGTGAGTAATTAGCTATGGGTCTGAAACTTCACCAAGTGAAAGCTCTCCCAAAAGTAGGTGAATGAGTTATTTGAGAAAAATTGGCTATCTGCAATACTTTTAGAAATAATTCGCATTTACTCATTTTGAGTAGGTGAGTAATTAGCTATGGGTCTGAAACTTCACCAAGTGAAAGCTCTCCCAAAAGTAGGTGAATGAGTTATTTGAGAAAAATTGGCTATCTGCAATACTTTTAGAGATAATTCGCATTTACTCATTTTGAGTAGGTGAGTAATTAGCTATGGGTCTGAAACTTCACAGAGTGAAAGCTCTCCCAAAAGTAGGTGAATGAGTTATTTGAGAAAAATTGGCTATCTGCAATACTTTTTGAGATAATTCGCATTTACTCATTTTGAGTAGGTGAGTAATTAGCTATGGGTCTGAAACTTCACCAAGTGAAAGCTCTCCCAAAAGTAGGTGAATGAGTTATTTGAGAAAAATTGGCTATCTGCAATACTTTTAGAGATAATTCGCATTTACTCATTTTGAGTAGGTGAGTAATTAGCTATGGGTCTGAAACTTCACCATGTGAAAGCTCTGCCAAAAGTAGGTGAAGGAGTTATTTGAGAAAAATTGGCTATCTGCAATACTTTTAGAGATAATTCGCATTTACTCATTTTGAGTAGGTGAGTAATTAGCTATGGGTGTGAAACTTCACAGAGTGAAAGCTGTCCCAAAAGTAGGTGAATGAGTTATTTGAGAAAAATTGGCTATCTGCAATACTTTTAGAGATAAATCGCATTTACTCATTTTGAGTAGGTGAGTAATTAGCTATGGGTCTGAAACTTCACCAAGTGAAAGCTCTCCCAAAAGTAGGTGAATGATTAATTTGACAAAAATTGGCTATCTGCAATACTTTTAGAGATAATTCGCATTTACTCATTTTGAGTAGGTGAGTAATTAGCTATGGGTCTGAAACTTCACCAAGTGAAAGCTCTCCCAAAAGTAGGTGAATGAGTTATTTGAGAAAAATTGGCTATCTGCAATACTTTTAAGAGATAATTCGCATTTACTCATTTTGAGTAGGTGAGTAATCATCTACGGGTCTGAAACTTCACCATGTGAAAGCTCTCCCAAAAGTACACGAATGAGTTATTTGATAAAAATTGGGTATCCGCAATAGTTTTTGAGATAATTAGCATTTACTCATTTTGAGTAGGTGAGTAATTAGCTACGGGTCTGAAACTTCACCAAGTAAAAGCTCTTCCAAAAGTAGGTGAATGAGTTATTTGAGAAAAATTGGCCATCTGCAATACTTTAAGAGGCAATTCGCATTTACTCTTTTTGAGTAGGTGAGCAATTAGCTATGGGTCTGAAACTTCACCAAGTGAAAGCTCTTTGGGATAGCTGCTCTGCAGAGATACCCTGAAGATGAAAAATTTCGTCGAAATCGCTCTATGTAGCACGGTTTTCGAAATATTAGCATTTTTGTGTTTTGCAATTTTTGCGCAAAAATTCGAAAATTCAAAATGGCCGCCATTTTTGGCAAGACAAATTTTTTTTGAAAATTGGCATGGCTACTCTTCAGATAACCTGCGGGTCAAAAATTTCGTCGAAATCGATCTATCTAGCACGGTTTTCGAGATACAAGCATTTTTGTGTTTTGCAATTTTGCGAAAAATTCGAAAATTCAAAATGGCCGCCATTTTTTGCGAGAAATTTTTTGTCTGAAAATTGGCATGGCTACTCTGCAGAGATACCCTGCAGGTCAAAAATTTCGTCGAAATCGCTCTATCTAGCAGGGTTTTCGAGATATAAGCATTTTTATGTTTTGCAATTTTTGCGAAAAATTCGAAATTCAAAATGGCCGCCATTTTTGGCGAGATAAAATTTTTTTGAAAATTGGCATGGCTACTCTGCAGAGATACCCTGTGGGTCAAAAATTTCGTCGAAATCGCTCTATCTTGCAGGGTTTTCGAGATATAAGCATTTTTATGTTTTGCAATTTTTGCGAAAAATTCGAAAATTCAAAATGGCCGCCATTTTTGGCGAGAAAATTTTTTTTTCAAAATTGGGATAACTACTCCGCAGAGATACCCTGCAGGTCAAAAATTTCGTCGAAATCGCTCTAACTAGCACGGTTTTCGAGATATAAGCATTTTTGCGTTTTGCAATTTTTGCGAAAATTTTGAAAATTCAAAATGGCCGCCATTTTTGGCGAGACAAAAATTTTTTGAAAATTGGGAAAAGTACTCCGCAGAGATATCCTGCGGGTCAAAAATTTTGTCGAAATTGCTCTATCTAGCACGGTTTTTGAGATATAAGCATTTTTGTGTTTTGCAATTTTTGCGAAAATTTCGAAAATTCAAAATGGCCGCCATTTTGGGCGAGACAAAATTTTTTTGAAAATTGGGAAAACTACTCCGCAGAGATCCCCTGCGGGTCCAAAATTTCGTCGAAATCGCTCTATCTAGCACGGTTTTCGAGATATAAGCATTTTTGTATTTTCCTTATTTGGAAAATTCGTAATGATTAATTAATCATTAATTACTCGGCCATTTCTTGACCAATCAATGCCAAAATCTAATGATTTCCAGATTTTAATAGAATGAATGTATTTGCCAAGTTTCAGGTGAATTGATAAAATTCCTTTCAAGTTATCATCCGGACAAGCTTCCCCATCGAAAAAAGACATTTTTGGTCATGTGACCTCTCTGATTGGTTGAAATGTCACTGCAGCATATTCAAAAAAATTCCGCAAGGCTACTGCCTAAACCTGCCAAATTTGAAAAGAATCCGCCTAACGGTTACAGAGTTATAAGGAAAACAAAATGCGGAGCCGCAGGAGCCGGCGGAGCCGCAGGAGCCGGAAGCTCTCCCATACACAAACAAGCGTCCCTTGCGGGACACTTAATAATCGAGGATTAGTGATCACAATGGTGATGACTACTTTCACTTCCTACAGGAAGTAAAAAAAAAAACATTGTATTGTTTACTTTTTAATGCATCAAATAGTAAGCATTTTAACAACTCCCAGCACAAAACCCAACATAAAATCTAATTAACGCTCGACGATAGGAGAGGGTTATTGTAATCAGTTTGTTTCTGTCTGTCTGTCTTTCTGTCTGTCTGTCTGTGCACCGTTTTGCCCTTATAGCTCAAAAACTATGACATCAATCTCTCTCAAATTTGGTGGGCAGGTATTTCATGGGGTACAGACGGATTCTTCCAAATTTGGTGTAATTTCTTTAAAAATTAAAGTCAGGAGAGAGTTTTTCTTATTTCTAATTGGGAATACATAGTGAAACTGCTTCTCTTCATCACATATGTAAAAAATCAATATTTTGCTTTCTGATGTCATTATACTTAATGATGTCACAATGCAATTCTCATTGTGAGGTCACAAACCTAGCTTGTGATACTTGCTGTCTTTAAGTAAAAATATTTCTTCTCATTTTATGTCTTGAAATTGACACAAAGATAATAAAGAGGGGGGTGGTATATTCATCATTTTTATTAATTATTATTTCTGTTTTTATTTTCTCTTTTTTTCTTTCAATTCCTTGACAGTCCATCACAAAAATTTACCATGAGTGATTTTCACCAAGAAGTGACTTTTAAGCTATATTTTACCTCCACCAGCAGTTTATGTTTTTGGGTGCAAATTGTTTGTCTATTTGTCTGTCTGTCTGTTTTTTTGGTGTTTAGATTACTCAAGAATTAATGAACAGATCTTTATGAAAATGTTTTTGTGGGTAGGACCTGGCCAAAGGAAGAAGTTACTAAAAGAAAGATCTGGATCTTATTTTGGATACAAAAAAAAATCAAGAATTTTCAGAGGTCCCATTTCAATGTTTTTTTAATGAATTTGGCTTTCTACTTGATAGTTCTTCGAAAATTAATTTACATGTTTGGTTTTATTTTATTGTCTTCCTTACAATACTTTATATCACTTTAGAGACTGGTCACATGGAGTCGAGTGTTTTGCTCTCTCTGAGTGCATCTTGTTTATTCATGAAATTGTTATCAATGCACATCTATTTAAAGAGCAAATGTAGGTTTAATTTGCCAAACGATGACACAGTCACTGTTAATATTGCCCATGATTTTGTCTACAGTATTGAGACCTGATACACCCTGACAATGACACCACTACTTACTCCAGGTAATCAATGTAAATAAATTTTACAACAGTAGAACCTCTGTTATCCGACCGTCTATTATCCAGATTTTCAATTATCTGACCTCAAACCCACTCTCCCAATTCCATTTAAACCTGTTATTTTTGGCTTTCTATTATCCGACCTTTCCAAGAGGTTCCACTGTATTGTGAAAAACAGTTGTAGTTAGATTTTTGTATCAGTTATTACTTCTTTATACTGAAGTATTGAAATTATCGACACTCACCATCAGAAATCTGGAGTTCCTTCAGTTTCAAATAGAGTTCCTCCACCAAACTCTCAATATCAGAGCTCTGAAGCAAAAACAGTAACAAGGTAAAAAAAAAAATGGTAAAAATTTACTCCAATGAACAAAATAGCAGTGCTGTCACTCGTCACTGCAAATTTACATTGAATATCGCCCACGTTGGCTGATCAAGTTGGTCATATGTCGAGTATGACATATGTTGACTTCATAAACTCACTTCAAAACGAAACTATTCAATTAAAAGGTACAATGATATTGCTTTCTCACCTGACTACATAATTTAGGGTCATATCCATCTTTTTATTTTGGTTGTTTTTTTCACTGTCAAATGCAGGAAACCTTTGAAAATCATCTGTATATTCAAAGAATTATCTAATTCCGACTACATAATGGTTATATAAACATGCTATATAATGGCTATGTTATAACATTTTCACCTCAAATAAATAAAACAACAATGTTTTCACACATTGTTTGACAGCTTTTCATCAGTTAAATTGACTTACCAACTACACAAAAAAAAATAAAGATGCAATTCCAAAATTACATTCGAGAATGGTTTAATGCTTTCCTCAAAGGTCATGCGACTAGATTTGGATGAACTGGGTTGTCAAAAGCCCAAAAATATAATCCTTCACTTTTAAAAGATATTCGGTCATTATTATATAACTATGCTAATATCGGATTTGAAAAAAAAAATGCATCAGATTATCACTCATAATAGGCATAGCAAACGATAGAATTGGCAGTAGCAAGTGTCGCGACAACGCTACAAAATAGCTAATTATCCAGTTCACTTAGTAGTTGCTTTTGCAACATTGGTCTTATTTTTCAATCTCTGTGTGGATTTCATGACACTTATATCTTAGTTATAGCATTAGCTATAAGCTTGGTTATGTCTCAATCTTTAACACTAATATCACTCCATTATAGTGATGGGAATTGCCTCCAATTTGCATGGTCCATTAATCGTTCATTTTCCTGGCCAATAATTGTGTCCTAATCGATTCTCCATTGTTGGTTGTATTATTTCCGGGATGACATATATGTTGATGCGGTAAGAATAACAGTGTTCCGACATATAAAATCTACCAACTACACTCACTTCCTCTAAATATAGTGGTAGGCAATAGGCATAAACTAACACAAAATGCATGACAAATCTGTCAATTTATTAAAGGAAACTGAATAAAATACTTTAAAAACATGCAGATATTGAGATTCCTGAGAAAAGGTAACTGTAAACTTTATGAAATTGTCGGTTATAATGATGAAACAATGTATACTACTTCCACATCAATCATCGCTAATAATGTTAATTTCGACCAACCATTCGATGTCTGTAGACAATCATTGTATCACTACTCCATTATATTTGTAAGCCTATCATATTGGGAAGTGATATATCTTAATGCTTTTCTTGGGCTATAACTTCAGGTTTTTCTTATATTACTTGTTACTGTGAGGTTTTTAGCAACTCACTTCCTCAGAGGCTGACAGCAAGCAATCAATGGCGGCCATTTTGCGGAGCTCATCAAGGGACATATCATCTGTTTTCTTTCTTTCAGGCTGAATAATGTAATATAATAGGCTGAATAGTGTAATAGTATGAAAAATAATAATGCAAACACAGCTGAATTGTCTCTATCAATAAGAACACACAAAGTAAACTGTTACAACTAGTAGGGACGGGCCTGTGGCCTCCGTGCCTTTGTATCAAGCGCATTTTACTGAAATACTTTGACAACACTTTACAACTGCCATTTCAATTGATGACACATATAACTGAAGGAAAACTTAAAATAGAAAACACAATCACACTCATTCTGAAGAAATAATATCCTTTCTGCCCATATTTTTGTACATTTGAAAACTGTTATAGCAATTTCGCTGAGCAGAACTGACATGTTTTAGTTTCATGTGCTTCACTTTCTTTATTGTGAACTGATCTACATATGTTTGATACTGTCTCATCCCTTATAACTATCAGATATTGAAATGGCACAAAAATCATACATTTACAGTTGTGAATATTGAAAAATATCTTATAACAGGACTCTTTCGAGGTGACCTTGACTACCCCCTCATAAATCTAATGATGAATATTTTGGTTAACTTAGTGCACTGAGTTCAACATTTTAGGGAAGTTATTGCACCTGCAAAGCAGTAGATTAGATTAGATAAGACTAGAAAATTGATCGCCACTACTTGTGAATGATAGATTTCTCTATCTAACTTTTGTTTTCCCACATAAGTTATTTTAGACATTTCATCTTTGATAAATTTGCTTACATCAACATTGTCAGCTTTCCTAGAATGCTCAGTGGCTCAAAATTAAAAACAAAATAGCATCAGTGATGCCCATACCCCATACCCGGGGAAGGAGTGTTGGACACCATGAGACATAGAAGATGTGAAACAAGACAAAGATCATCCCTAAAAACAGTTATAAAATATTTCCTCTGACCTCAAAAACTAACAGTGCAAAGACAGATATATTCAGTTATAGTTTTACCAGATGTCTGAAAGACAAGGGTTACAGCAAAGTGAGCAAACAATATATCTTCGTGTTACAAAAACTATTTCTAACATACTGCAGCAGAAACCATTCTGGCAAAGCCAAGTTAAAGGCACACTACAACTTACAGTTTCCAAGATTTTAACAGTCAAGGTCACCACAGTAATGTTAAAGGTTAAAGCAAGGTTACTCCAGAACATTGCACACCTACACCTAATACACAATGTCCCCACCAAGTATTAATTGCCTATACTTGCATTTCCTGAGGTACAAGTATTGAAAACAAAACCCACACAGCCTTTATAGGTAAAAATGCAAGAAATACCTTAAAAGGACAGAGATATTTGGTTATATTTGGAAAGGGTAACATCTTATGTTGAACAATTAATTCTTAAAAATTGCCAGTGACAATCATAAATTCACCAACAATTAACTGCATTACCCATTTACTATCCCAATTTGTTGCAGTTACTCAATATATTAGCCTTATTAGTGTTGTTAACGGTTTTCACCAACAATTAACTGTATTACCCATTTACTATCCCAATTTGTTGCAGTTACTCAATATATTAGACGTATTAGTGTCGTTAACGGTTTTCCGGTATGTGGAATATTGTTTCGTTTTAGTAGAAAAAACGAAATCCACAAAGAATATTTGGGAACCGGTTATTGAAAACGTTATTATTTTAGCTTTTCTAATGGTTGGTACTTCATAGAAACGATAAAAATATACATATTTTGTAAAATATGTCACAGTTTTACTTTATACCCAGCAAAAGAATTTTTACTTACTTAATAATATCTCGTGAAATGCCATTTCCATTTGAAAGTTATCGCTCATGTATGCCTGCGAATAATTTTCAATGTACAGAACAAGCATACGAAATACCGGATTTTGTTTCATTTCAAACCCCCGGTAACCGGTTTTGATTTCTGTAAACGATGCCACCGCTACAAAATATGGATACATGATCTGAGAGTTTATGGTCGAAAGTAAAATTGGAAACCAAGCCCTGAAAAAACAAAAATACATGAAAAACTGGATACATTTGAATTAGTATTCTACATGTGTAAAACATAACCATGAGTAAAATATGGTTTATTAGTGACTAAAATTTGAAGTTTTGGATATTAATTTACCATAAATTGAAAAAATATAATACAAGTACATATTTTTACCACTTAGCATTTCTGTGCAATATTTTATACTTCTGTTGTAAAATGTGTGATTTTTATGAAACTGGTTCTTTGTGTTGGTAACTGGATCTCTTTATATAAATCGAACTGAAACAAATTCAGGGTTCCCACAGACTTTTGGTAACTGGATTCAAGGTCTTTTCAAGGATTTTCAAGGTCAATAATTCTCAAGGATATATTTTAAGGCACGGCCTCCTTTACCTCCCCTTCTAGCCATCCGTTCCTCCCACAAAATTCTTTTTTGTCACATGATTTTAACATGAAACTCAATGATGCAGATGCAGAAGTTGGGCAAAAAAAATTCAAGGTCTTTTCAAGAATTTTATTCAATTTTGGCCAAATTCAAGGACTTTCAAGGCCTTGAAAATGAAGCAATTTTTTTCAAGGATTTTCAAGGATGTGGGAACCCTGAAATTGCCCAAATTAGTTTTTATCAGTACCAGTAATGCTGAGAAATTGTTCAAAATTTTAGGTTTGATGTATTGTTTCTTTAGGGACTACAATCATCTAACTACTAACTAGCACTTTCAAAAGTACAGAACAACCCCGCTTATACGGCCTCCTTGCAACAGAGTCTCCGGCTTATTCAATTTTGGTCATTATTCATTTACTCATTTGATTAACACACTGTTACATCTATCATGGCTACTAAAGAACCCAAAGAAAATAACATCAGAGATGCCCGTACCCCACAGCCTAGGGAAATATTTTTAACACCATGAGATATAGAAGTAGTGTATCAGTACAAAGTTCAGGATACTTTCAGAGCACTATCAGTTATATAAAGGTCCAAACAATGTTTAAATCGAGAAAATAATGTCTAAGAGAAAGATAATGCATGTAAAGATGAAGTATTAAAACAAGATAATTCAACAACAAGATGACAGCATTAATCAGTAAACTAAACATTACGACACTCTTTATCTACATCTGGCAATGCCGCATGGCCGAATTATGGTCTGGATGTTTTGAATATTACCATGCATACAGAAGTGGCAATATATTCAATGAATGCTTATGTGTGGTGTTGGAGCAAAGTCTGTAGCTCACTTGATGAAATTCCATCTGTTACAATCGAAAGTTGTAAAAGTAAAATTCTCAGTGAATTCTAATATGACTTTAACAGTGTTTAATCTGCATCAAAAGACAGACCCAAAGGTGCAACAAGCTTTTATAGGTCAAGGTCACTACGATAAGGTCAAATCAAGGTCACACCATGACATTGCACACCTACACCCCCTAACCAATGTCCCTACCAATCATCAACTTCCTACACCTTACGGTTTCTGAGATACAACCCGGACAAACTTTTTCCCGCCCATCCGGACACCATGGGTGAAAACAATATCCCGACAGCCCTTAAGGGTTGTGGGGTAATAAATTATTATACCCTCAAAGTTCTGAGTTTTCATGGTTCAAAATAAGGCTAAGATAGGTTGCCCAGTTACCTGATCAGCATTAATTGAGAAATATAAAGTATCTCAGCAGATACCAGAAAAATATTAACATATGGTTGAAATATTTTCATGTAATTTTCATTATTTTTACAGATATTTAATATTTATTTTTGACTTCCAGCTGGCTACAGCTAAAATGCAGTTACCTTAATTCAGAGTGGCACTTCAAACAAATACCCATTGTTTTTGGGGTTTTTTTTTTGCTAATGAAGCCATAGCCTTAGTTCTAACCTGTTTTAGACAGTTTAGACCCAAGTTTTGACCATGTGTCTATGTCAAAATAAATTTTAGACAATCAAAAACCCAACCCTGTCTAATCCGATGTCAGTCTCTGGACGAATATTATTTAAAACTGATAACATGAAACAACCAACTAATACTTTAATACTTAATGCTTACACTCAATAATCTTTTAGTACTGTATAACAATTACTTTTTGCAATCTTAATTCACACTGGATATGGATTTTCTGCGTTCAAGTACTAAGCGTCAAGCCTGTTTAATCACATGTCATGAGCAAGTGACACTGCAAATATTTTAGCATAGACTCCAATGAAGATGGTCATTTTGGAAATAAAATATTCCGCCCGTAGAAGCTGCATACCTTTTTCCTATTTCTATGCCTAGAGTTGACAGATCCAGCACTGCTGACACCCTTTCTGAGACTGGCTATTCCCATAATGTCTTGATGTTCACCATCCAGGTCATCATGTTGTAAAAGACTTACAATGTGTCTAAACACAAAAAGGGCACCAGACACTTTGGCAAATGACAACACAATTAAACCATGAATGAAAGTAATACAGAGTTATACAAGAGCCCTTACATTTGAATTTCTCATAATAAATCATTAAATAAACTAGATTGGGCCAACTCGGCGCCAACATATCCCCAGACAGGTCATCACTCACGCCACAGGTTTTGATCGGGAATTTTTTAAAACATAATTACCCATTATTATATGAACTTCAGCACATCAATCTACTCTGTTTATATCTTCCCAAGGAAGATGGTGTATCCCCAGACGCCGAATACATAACTCAAATTATATTTTCAATCTTCCTGCAATGATAACTCTAAACCTATTTTCAAAGTATTTAAAAGATTGATGATTGAATGTCCATTCTAAAATAATAATCCCAAAAGAGCATATCTGTTTCTATATTTGTTGACAAATAAAATATTATTTTTAACTCAACTCATCATACTTTTCAATCTTCCTTCAAAGTATTTAAATGATTGATGATTCAATGTCCATTCTAAAATTCATAATCCCAAAAGCGCATATCTGTTTCTATATTTGTTCACAAATAAAATATTATTTTAAAAAAAATTATTTATATTATTATTTTATTATATTATTTTTAGAATTTGCAAATTGTTTTCAGTTATTCATTTCCTCTATACCTATATATGTGGTCCATATATATGCAACCTAAATATGTGACACAATCTCAGTTCTGACTCCCCTTTGTGTTATATGTAATGAAGCCCACCACCTCCCACCCCCACCCCTCTCCCCTTCTCCACACCTCTCTCACTATTACACAAGATCTGCAACCCCATTGAGTTCTTTGTTTCTCATCTGATATCATTAAATACCTTTGTTTATTTAGTGTCACTCAATATAGCTGGAGGTCCCAGAGGTGGGTGGGGGGAATCCGGGTGGGGGATGTGGGTTGGGACTTAGTTTAGTTTATTAGTTTATTATAGTGACATGTATTATGTTGACAAGGATTATACAAAAACTATTGAAGTAATACCCAGCCCTATATGGGCTTATAAGTCACTTTAAATAGAGAGTTAATAACAAACAGAGCAAACATATTTTGAGGTAAGATACAGTAAATAAAGACAGCAATTCAATATATTAAATTTAACAATATAATTTACTTTTTCTTTCTTGCCACAAATCAAAAATAAAATTAATAACCATATTGACATTCATATGAGTTAATACCCTTGATAATTGATCTATTAATAATTCAGATTTATCTATATTTAAAATTTTGAAATATTTCATACGAATCAGCTCTAAAGCTGGACAAACACAAACAAAATGTATCTCATCTTCTACATCTTTTTTACACAGTTTACATGTTCTCTCAAAGAGATGGAGTGCTACAGCATAAATGGTAAACAAACAATCTATATAAAAGGGGTACTCAAATACAAAAAGAATTGAGAATTTTAAGTATGTGATTATCAACTGAAATGAGTTCATAACTGTAGGAGCTGTGTCAAAATTAACTGAGGCAAGTTGAATAAAACTGGGCTAGTTGAGGGTTAAAAATCCCCTAGTTTTACTACATACGGATATAATTTCATTAATATTGGGACTTAAAGCTCACTTAAAGTGTCCATTTTGTCTACTTGAATATGTTTAACCGACGTTTAACCAGTTTCATTTTAAAAAGTTAAAAACTCAGCAAGCAGAGGTATAACACACAAAAATAAGTTCTTAAAAGACTAAGATAGCCATAACATTATTAATATTCAAAATTTAAATAGACAGGCATTTCCTTTTAAAAATTCAAAGATTTCAGCTCTATAACCCACATAGTTTGACAGTTACTGGGCTTTAAAGTGACATAATGTCCATAAATTGGGTTTCTGTGGGCATTTTACAATTGTTAAAGAGACCTTAGCAATTAAACTACAGATCTGAAACTTTTTGGGGGACATACATAACAAACAAAAATTATATATAATACAGTTTAAGACTTGTCACACTAAGCATTTCCAAATAACAGGGCAAATTACGGAAAAAATGTCCAAAAAGGCACTTGGGCGAGTGTCTATGGCCCTCATACATAGGTTAAATGTCTACTAAAAACCTTGATTTTCGGCATATGTAAAAAGGACATAATAATGCATTCCCAGATGGGATTTCAGCTCCATCAATCACATAGTTTAACAGTCACAGGGCTTAAAGGTGGTAAAAAGTCCAAATATTGGGTCTCTATGGGCCTTTTAGAGAACTCGATGTGGCTTTCAAATTAAAGCTTCAGACTTAAAATTTGTTACATACTAAGATTACACATAGAATATGTATCTAATAAAGTTTGAAACTTCTCAGACTTACCATTTCCAAGTTACAGAGCAAAATATGTGAAAAATGTCTTAAAAGGGTCACTCAGGTGGGTGTTTAAGGTCCTCATACACAGGTTAAATGTCTACTTGAAGCCTTGATTTTTGGCACATGTAAAAAGAACATAATAATGTATTCCCAGATGAGATTTCAGCTCTATCAGTCACATAGTTTAACAGTCACAGGCCTTAAAATTGGCAAAAAGTCCAAATACTGGGTCTTTATGGGGCCTTCTAGAGACCTAAATGTGGCCTTCAAATTAAAGCTTCAGACTTAAAATTTGTCACATACTAAGATTACACATAGAATATGCATCTACTACAGTTTGAAACTTCTTAGACTTACCATTTCCAAGTTACAGGGCAAAATATGTGAAAAATGTCTAAAAATGGTCACTCGGGTGGGGATTTATGGTCCTCATACACAGGTTAAATGTCTTCTTAAAGCCTTAATTTTTGGCACATATATAAATAACATACTAATATCTTCCCAGATAGGATTTGAGCTCTATCAGTCACATAGTTTGACAGTCACAGGGCTTAAAAGTAGCAAAAAGTCCAAATATTGGGTCTTTGGGAGCCTTTTAGAGACCTCAATTTGACCTTCAAAATTAAAGCTTCAGACTTAAAATCTGTTACATACTAAGATTACACACAGAATATATATCTAATACAGTTTGAAACTTCTCAGACTTACCATTTCCAAGTTACAGGGAAAAAGATGTGAAAAATGTCTTATAAGGGTCACTCGGGTGGGTGTTTATGGTCCTGATACACAGGTTAACTGTCTATTAAAGGCCTAAATGTTGGGGCACATCTAAGAAAACACATAGATATATTCCCAGATGATATTTAACTTAGATGAGAGACATAGTTTGAAAGCTACAGTGCTTGAAAGTGGCAAAAAGTGCATAAATTGGGTCTCTGTGGGCACTTTTGAGACCTTAAGTCGACCCCTTTGGGTAAACCTACAGCCCTAAAATTTTCTACAGACAAGGATTACATATCAAAGTTATACCTAGCGCAGTTTGAGACTCATCAGAATTACCACTTCCAAATTATAGGGCAAAATATGTGAAAAGTATAGCAAAAAATCCCTAAGTGGGGGTATTTATGGGCCTCAAACACAATTTTCTCCTCAACTTAAAGTCGTGATTTTCGGCACATGTACTAAGAACATATTAATGTGTTGTCAGGTAAAATTTCAGCCAGCTGAGCATCATAGTTTGTGACCTACAGGGCTCTAAGTGGCCAAAAGTCCAATTTCTGACCTTAAGGTGGCCATAAGTTCTTTTTTACTGGGAGTTTAAGGTCACCTTAAAATAGGGATCTTCCTTTGGGCATCCTTAACATGTGTACCAAGTTTGAAAAAAAAATATTAATTTGTTTTTGAGTTATCGCGTCCACAAGGAAATTTCTACGGCGGCGGCGGCGGCGGCGCGACGGACCTGAATCCAATATATCCCCGACTTTCGTCTGGGATATAATTAATGACTCAAATCTAAGTAGTCAAGAAAGGAAACAACAAATAATCTTATGGTAAAGATTGGGGGTTAATCTAGTGTATAGTTTTAGAGTTAGCATTCACTGAACCAACTGACTACAAATTTTCGCAGTGACAAACAAAAATATTTCAAGGTATATGTCAATTTAAATTTAAGTTTCATTTTTGTAAAATATAAAGAAATTGAGATCCCAACAAACCTATACATATACATTTTAATCTATCAAGTACACACAGTACTGGTGCTGTGACTCACCCATTTGTAGAGACTTGATTATCGCCCACCTCAGGTCGATTGATCACTTGATTTAATTAACAGACATTAAACAAGCATTCTGACGCATGCATTTATCTCCCGCCATATAAATTAGATGTACTAAAGATAACATATTTTAACAAGGTGCTCTAAATGTAATACTTTTCAAGTTATAATTGATTTAGTGCATGATTTCATGATTTTATGAATTTTAATGCATTAAAAATTATTTAAAAAATTCATTAAAAAAATTTAGCATGTGAAAGCTCTCCAAAATGTAGGTGAATGAGTTATTTGAGAAATATTGGCTATCTGCAATACTTTTAGTGATAATGGGCAGTTACTCATTTTGAGTAGGTGAGTAATTAGCTACGGATCTGAAAATTCACTAATTGAAAGCTCTCCAAAATGTATGTGAATGAGTTATTTCAGAAATACTGGCTATCTGCAATACTTGTAGAGATAATTCACATTTACTCATTTTCAGTAGGTGAGTAATTAGCTACGGGTCTGGAACTTCACCATGTGAAAGCCCTCCCAAAAGTAGATGAATGAGTTATTTGATAAAAATTGGATATCCGCAATACTTTTAGAGATAATTCGCATTTACTCATTTTGAGTAGGTGAATAATTAGCTACGGGTCTGAAACCTCATCAAGTAAAAGCTCTCCCAAAAGTAGGTGAATGAGTTATTTGAGAAAAATTGGATATCTGCAATACTTTTACAGATAATTCACATTTACTCATTTTGAGTAGGTGAGTAATTAGCTACTGGTCTGGAACTTCACCATGTGAAAGCTCTCCCAAAAGTAGATGAACGAGTAATTTGATAAAAATTGGATATCCACAATACTTTTAGAGATAATTAGCATTTACTCATTTTGAGTAGGTGAATAATTAGCTACAGGTCTGAAACTTCAAGTGAAAGCTCTTCCAAAAGTAGGTGAATGAGTTATTTAAGAAAAATTGGATATCCCCAATACTTTTAGGGATAATTAACATTTACTCATTTTGAGTAGGTGAGTAATTGGCTACGGGTCTGGAACTTCACCATGTGAAAGCTCTCCCAAAAGTAGATGAATGAGTTATTTGATAAAAATTGGATATCCGCAATACTTTTAGAGATAATTATCATTTACTCATTTTGAGTAGGTGAATAATTAGCTACGGGTCTGAAACTTCACCATGTGAAAGCTCTCCCAAAAGTAGATGAAGCAGTTATTTGAGAAAAATTATGTCATTATTTTGCCACAAATAAGAAAATGGAAAATTTAATAGTAAATTAAATTTTTATAAGTTAATACCTTACCTAGTGGACAGATGCATTTGTCCGGCGCCTTGCCGGTCTCGCCAAACGTTAGAAAAAAACGTCCTGAGCTGGGCTCTGGCCGGGACCGGTAGTGTCCTGTTCATTCGCCAGGTGGCTGTGTAGCCAACCTGCCGGTGTACTGCGCATGCTCGCGCATGCGCTCTTCCTCTTTTTGTTGTCTACCTTAGAATTCCCCTAGAGCTTAGATTAGCGGGGAAGGTAGGGTGGGAATCCCCTTGTCCACTAGGTAAGGTATTAACTTATAAAAATTTAATTTACTATTAAATTTTCCATTTTATTGCGTTAATACATCTTACCTAGTGGACAGATGCAGAATCACTACCCAATGGATGGAGGGTAGCTTAGAACAGGGGAATTCCAGAGAGCTCTAAAACATATAGGGTGATTCCGGCAATGGTTAAATAAACCAGCCCATAGGAAAAAACACCCCCCCCCCCCCCTTTGTTTTTGAAAATTCCTTGTACCAACTCAAGGCGAGGGTACAGAGGGAAAGAGAGGGCTGAGCTCGTCACCTAGTGAGGAAGAAGAACAGGAACTGAAGAAACCTAACTACCCCGGGAACCACTTTGGATCACGGCAATCCCGGGGTAAATGCTTTTTTTTTTTTTTTTTTTTTTTTTTTTTTTTTTTTTTATATAACACTATCTACAGCATGTACATAGAATTGGACCTATTTACAATCATCCTGGACCTGCTGAGCAGCCACGATGGGTCCCAAATGGTACAGTTCAGAATCTGCCCAAGCTAGGTCCTTCAGATAGAACTGTGTAAACGTATTATGGGCCTTCCAATGACAGGCTGAGAGAATTTGATCCAAGGATACTCCTCCTTGAAAAGCCTTGGAAGCCGCAAAGGCCCTGACATCATGTGCCTTGACCTGAAGCAAATTCTGCGTATCCTCATCCGACAGTTGATAACACAGGAGAACTGTCTGTTTAATCCACGAAGAGATAGTGGCAGGGACTATGTCTTTCTGGAAACTCTTCCGAAAGGATACAAATACTAGTTCTTTCCCTTTGCGCAGATCCTTGGTTCTATCCAGATAGTAACGCAAAGCCCTGACCGGGCACAGAGATCGATCCTCTTTAAGGTCTCTGTCCAAAGAAGGGGCCAAGGCCGGGATCACTACCGGAGCCACTGAAGTCGGACCCTCCCTAGCCAACTGGTTTTTGGAAATGAACATGGGAGAGGGGTATAAGGAAACCTGACTCCAGCTTTCCTGATGATGAATATTTCTGAACAGCCAAGCATGAATCTCACTTCTCCGCTTGCCTGATCCCAGGGCCAACAGAAAAACCGTCTTAAAGGTCAGATGTTTAAGTGAAGCCTTTCGCATAGGTTCAAAGGGAGCCTTAGTCAATTGGTGAAGGACCAGGGAGAGGTTCCAGGACGGGAGACCACGCCTGCCCTTAGGTTTATCTCTATGAAAACTGTCTAGCAGACGGGTCAGATTTTCATCCTTACTGATGTTCACCTCCTGGTTTCCCACCATGTCAGCAATAGCTGTCCTATATCCATCAATGGTGCTAGGTTGCAGTTTCCTATCCTTGAAGAGATAGAGGAGAAAATCTGCAATCTGGTTCACAGAGGGCGACCGGAAGTCCACCTTATGTGAGTCGCACCATTTAACAAAAATGGTCCACTTCGATTTATAAACGGCTCTGGTTGAACTTCTCTGAGGAGCCTCAATTCGTGCTGCCACTTCATCAGCGAATCCTTGTTCCTGAATGGTGGAGGCTCGAGGAGCCATGCATGTAGGTTTAGATTGGTGAGATTCCTGTGCAGGAGGCCATTGACAGGTTGAGTTACCAGATCCCTGAGAAGTGGGAGCTGGAAAGGGATTTGTGTGGACAGAGCCACCAGATCCCAAAACCAAGCCATGTTGGGCCAACCTGGTGCAATTAGCACCATTCTGTGACACCCCTGGTCCATGACTTTTGAAACTACTTGATTGAGCAATGCAACTGGGGGAAAGGCGTACACATCCAGATTTCCCCATGATATGCTGAGGGCGTCGACAGCCCACGCTGTCTGATCCGGAACCGGTGACACAAAACTGGGAAGTTTGTGATTGAACCGGGTGGCAAAGAGGTCGAGTTGTGGGAGAGCCCATTTGGAGAACAAGAGACGAAATACCTGTTGAGACAGAGACCATTCTGTCTGGATCACCTGGTTGTGCCTGGACAGTTTGTCCGCTATCACATTTAGGCGACCCGGGATGTGCCTCGCTCGGAGGATTATCCCCTTGGGGTGGCACCACGACAGAAGTCTCCAAAGGAGGGCACAAAGAGAGCCTGATCTCATACCTCCTTCCTTGTTGATGTAGGAGACCACAGTTGTGTTGTCTGTGGCTACTAGGACAATCTGATCCCTGCAGAGATGCTCGAAACTCTTGAGCGCCAGGAAGACTGCTTTTAGTTCCAAGAAGTTTATATGAAGGCGACTTTCCGGTTCTGACCAAACGCCTCTTGCTATGTAGTCCCCTAAGTGAGCGCCCCAACCTTCGTTTGATGCGTCTGTAAAAACTTGAAGAGCGTGACGCATTGGATGTAATGGTTGGCCGCGGAGTACATTCCTTTCCTCCAACCACCAATCCAGATGAGGGTGGAGGGTAGGGGGGACCGGAATCTCCTTGTCCAAAATCTCCGGTACATGCCAGTGCTTCTTGAGGTGCCATTGGATTGGCCGCATGTGCAGGCGACCTAACCATACTTGTTTCTCTGTCGCTGTCAAGAGACCTATGAGCGACATTAATTGTCTGACGGTGCAACTGTCCTTGTTCTTGATAAAGAGCAGTTTTGCCCTCAGCGTCTCCCAACGCTCCAAGGTGGGTAACACTCGTCCGGTTAGGAGATCGAACCGGTAACCTACGAAATTGAAAATTTGTTGAGGTACCAGCTCGGATTTCTTCATGTTTACCACCCAACCCAACTCGCGGCACAGGTCCAAGAGGGTCTGGGTATTTTGTTGGCAAGTTCCCGGGTCCGGGGCTCTGAGCAACCAGTCGTCTAGGTACTGGTGGATTCGTATACCCCTGGCCTGAGCCATCAATTTCACCTCTTTGACCACCTTGGTAAACTCCAGTGGCGCAGTGGCCAGTCCGAAAGGAAGGGCTGTGAACTGATATGCCTTGCTGTTCAAAAAGAACCTGAGGTATTTTCTGGATCTGGGATGGATGGGGATGTGAAAGTAAGCGTCGCTGAAATCCAGAGACGTGACCCATTCCCCTTTTTGCAATGAGACCCGGATGGTCTCCGGTGTTTCCATTTTGAATGTGTTTGTTTTGAGAAAAAGATTGAGTTGACTGAGATCCAAGATTGGCCGCCACTTGTTGTCGGGTTTTGGGACCAGGAACAGGCGGTTGTAAAAGGATAGGGAGGTCCGCACCACTACCTTTTCTACCACCACCTTTTCTATCAAGGCACCTAGAGCCTGTGAGAGAGCTAGACTTCTTGCCGGATTTGCATAACCACTTTTGATGAGAGGAAATCTGGACAGTGGGGGTCTCATCTTGAACGGAAGTGTGTAGCCTTCCCGCAAGATGGAGACCACCCTTGGATTCGCTCCCAGTGTTTCCCATTTCGGCCAGAACTTTTGAAGTCTGCCCCCTACACCCAACTCTGTGACAACATTGGGGACATTTGGAACAGATTTGGCAGAAAGACAATGATCTACAAAAGAAACACCTTTGACATACTTTATTTCTGTTTTCTCTACATCGGGTCTTACACCTTTCTTTTGTGGAAGCCCTTGTGAAATTGCATACTGAACAGGATTTACAACATGACAAAATACAGTCTGGTTTGAATGTTTCTGAGTAAGATCTACACTTGGCAACTTGACTATCTTTTGGCAACTTAAACTGTCTTGAACTAGATGTTGCACAGTTTGCTCTGGCTTTTCCTCCACTAACATTTGGTAAAGAGGTGGAGGAGCTATGCGATAATTGTCATTTATAGGACTTAAAACCTTTTGAACGAGAGAAAAGAGGATTCACCCCTCTACCCCGTCCACGTCCCCTGCCTCTAGACCTGCTAAACTGACGCCATGGCTGGTGCTCTTGGTCCGGAGCAGTAGACCTGTTATCCTTCCTTTCATAAGGACGATACCTGTTGGCTGTTCTCCAACCGGCCTGCTGTGAAGCACCCGGTCCGGGTCTCAGAGCAGTGCCGGCAGCCTCATGTTTAATGATGTCCTGCTCTGCAGTCGCAATGACTGAGTCCGGGAAGAGGCCGTATCCAAACAGAGGAGCGTTCCTGAGGTGTAACCATGTGTCTTGTTTGATGCCCGGCTTAGCATGCTCAAGATAAGCATCACGGCGAATCAGAATAAGGTTGGACAATTGAACAAATAAGCTGTCTGCTAAATGTTGCAATGCTGTTCCCATAGCGACAGAAACGTTTTGATGAAAGGCCATCAAGTCCTTTAAATCAGTCAGGGCGCTGGTAACTTCCTTAGGGGCCTTGCCCTTATTGAAGCGGGAGTATAGCATGGACACATTCCCAGACATTTTCTCCTGTAGCTCGCTAGTACACCTATTGAAGCCAGCTGCGCTATTGATTATGTAAGAGTTCTCCCTAGCACACTTTTCCCACCTCCTGAGATATTCTTGTGAAATTGGCCTAGAAGGCGGTCCAGCAGCAGGATAGGCCGAAGCCTTAGTAATCCTGGGAAATTGTGAGTTTAACTTTGCTTCCGTGTTATGCCAACTGAAAAGTTTCTTCCCGGGCCGGTGAGGACCATCCTGTTTGATGGTATACATTTGATACCCCCTGGCCTGTGACTTCGGTACTTTAAGGAATTGATCCCTTTTTAGTCCTGCGGAATCTTGTGCCCTGGACGGGTATCCTTCAGCAACAACAGTGTTTAGTCTCTCCAATTTTTGGCAAAGCCAGTCGTCCGGAGGCATGTCGACGGAGATACGAGTTGGCCTTTTGGGGTTCTTACCCTTCCATGGGTTATTTGATTTATCAGGCTCATTCAAATCACTCTCAAAATCAGGTATGTGTGTCCAGCCCATGAACGACCGGATGGATCTCACAGTTTCACGATAGTTCATTTCTTCTGTCTGATCAGAGCGTTCTACAGTATCTGAAGATATTTCACCTTCATCATAGTCAGAGTGGTCGGATGAGACATCTGAACCGGCAAGAGGGTCATCAAAGTCTACTTCATCCGGTTCCGGTGGTAGGGTGAAACTACCGGTGAAGGAATCTGCAATAACTGAAGATGAAGGTTTAGTCACTACAGTATCATCTGGGGGACCGGCTTGAAGATCTTCCGGTGGAACAGAGACGGAAGAGGCCGGTGGCACAACTTTCCTGGGTACCGGAAACTGCCCTACAGCCTCCGGACCGGAGGCGTTCCCAGTAGGGGCCGGTTTATCAACATGAACCGGTTTATCAGACTTGACCGGCTTTTTCTGCTTCTTGTCTTTGGACTTTTTAACTTTAGTAACAGCTTCCTGCACTGCCGGGGTCTCCACCGGACCGGTGGGCCGGGCAGCCGGAGCGATAAATGGAGAATCTGACATCATCACTTTAGAACTGACAGGATTCACCGCCGCTTTGGGGGTAGAAAAGACATTGCCTCTGCTCAACAAGGCCTCAAAGCGTGCAAAGTGCTCAGTCCACTTATCGTTCATTAATGAGAATTGTTCTGCAGTAACAAAATTAGAAGAAGACTGAGATGGAGCAGAGAAAGTAGGTTCAGCAGTGGCAGAATCCACTGGAGCAATAACCTCCACGTCTTTAGGGGAAACTAGAATACCTGCTTTCTTTTCCTTTCTGATCCTATAAGAAGGGGTAGAGATCAGTTCTTTCTGTTCATCCGAAAATGAATCACACACACTACACTGTTTGTCTTTAACACAAGAGTCATCCCCAATGCCTTTATCGCAACAGCGCGCGCATTTCTTATGTAGATCAAAGGCGGCCATTACGTGGCCACATGACCCCCGCCTTTGTCCTTTCTTTTCTCCTGGTGAATCCATGATATATGAAGATAACTACCACTAAATAAATTCAACTAAATATCCAGTATAACACTAGTAAAATTACAAAAAGTTTCTCTTAAACTTCAAGCGTTTTCAAAATGGACGCGCCAAACAAAAAGAGGAAGAGCGCATGCGCGAGCATGCGCAGTACACCGGCAGGTTGGCTACACAGCCACCTGGCGAATGAACAGGACACTACCGGTCCCGGCCAGAGCCCAGCTCAGGACGTTTTTTTCTAACGTTTGGCGAGACCGGCAAGGCGCCGGACAAATGCATCTGTCCACTAGGTAAGATGTATTAACGCAATAAAATAGCTATTACTCACTTATGGCATGCAATAGAACCCCAAACTATATGCATTTACCCTACAGTCACAATTTCAAAGTAGGTATTACTCGGCTATCCAATGTGCAACAGGTCTGAAACTTTACTATGTGATAGGTTATCAAAAACTAGATGAATAACATATTTGAAAATATTTCCCTAACTTTAATACTTTTGAAGATATTTGACATTTACTTATGTTGTTATTTTGCTACAAATAAGAAAATAGCTATTACTCACTTATGGCATGCAATACAACCCCAAAATATATACCATCTTATAGTTAAGGACAAAGTAGCTGAACAACATATTTGAAGAAAAAGCTGTAACTGCAATAGTTTTGGAGTTACAATGGATTTACTCAACAGTCACAATTTCAAAGTAGCTACAGTAGAAACTCTATTATCCGACCCTCTATTATCCGAATTTTCAATTATCCGACCTCCAATTCACTCTCCCAACTCCATTTAAACCTGTTGTTTTAGGCTTTCTATTATCCGACCTTTCTATTATCCGACCTAATTTTTACTCTCCCAAGAGAGTCGGATAATAGAGGTTCTACTGTATTACTTAGCTATGCAATGTGCAACAGGTCTGAAACTTAACTATGTGATAGCTTACAAAAAAGTAGATGAATGACATATTTGAAAAGAATTCGGTAACTTTAATACTTCTGAAGATATTTGACATTTACTTATGTCATTATTTTGCTACTAATAAGAAAATAGCTATTACTCACTTACGGCATGCAATAGAACCCCAAACTACATGCCAGCTTATAGCTAAGGACAAAGTAGCTGAACAACATATTTGAAAGAAAAAGCTGTAACTGCAATAGTTTTGGAGTTACAATGGATTTACTCAACAGTCACAATTTCAAAGTAGCTATTACTTAGCTATGCAATGTGCAACAGGTCTGAAACTTTACTATGTGATAGCTTACAAAAAAGTAGATGAATGACATATTTGAAAAGAATTCCCTAACTTTAATACTTCTGAAGATATTTGACATTTACTTATGTTATTATTTTGCTACTAATAAGAAAATAGCTATTACTCACTTATGGCATGCAATAGAACCCCAAACTACATGCCAGCTTATAGCTAAGGACAAAGTAGCTGAACAACATATTTGAAGAAAAAGCTGTAACTGCAATAGTTTTGGAGTTACAATGGATTTACTCAACAGTCACAATTTTAAAGTTGCTATTACTTAGCTATGCAATGTGCAACAGGTCTGAAACTTTACTATGTGATAGCTTACAAAAAAGTAGATGAATGACATATTTGAAAAGAATTCCGTAACTTTAATACTTCTGAAGATATTTGACATTTACTTATGTCATTATTTTGCTACTAATAAGAAAATAGCTAAGACTCAATTATGGCATGCAATAGAACCCCAAACTACATGCCAGCTTATAGCTAAGGACAAAGTAGGTGAACAACATATTTGAAGAAAAAGCTGTAACTGCAATAGGTTTGGAGTTACAATGGATTTACTCAACTGTAGAATTTCAAAGTAGCTATTACTCAGCTATCCAATGTGCAACAGATCTGAAACTTTACTATGTGATAGCTTATGAAAAAGTAGATGGATAACATATTTGAAAAGAATTCCGTAACTTTAATACTTTTGAAGATATTTGACATTTACTTATGTCATGATTTTGCTACAAATAACAAAATAGCTATTACTCACTTATGGCATGCAATAGAACCCCAAACTATGTACCATCTTATAGCTAAGGACAAAGTAGCTGAACAACATATTTTAGGAAAATACTCTAACTGCAATAGTTTTGGAGTTACAATGGCTTTACTCAACAGTCAGAATTTCAAAGTAGCTATAACTCAGCTATCCAAGGTGCAACAGGTCTGAAACTTTACTATGTTGTAGCTTACCAAAAAGTAGATGGACAACATATTTGAAAAGATTTCCCTAACTTCAATATTTTTGAAGATATTTGACATTTACTTCTTCTGTTATTTAGCTACAAATGAGAAAATAGCTATTACTCACTTATGTCAAGCAATAGAACCCCAAACTATGTACCATCTTATAGCTAAGGACAAAGTAGCTGAACAACATATTTTAGGAAAATACTCTAACTGCAATACTTTTTTAGTTACAATCGCTTTACTCACCAGTCAGAATTTCAAAGTAGCTATTACTCAGCTATCCAAGGTGCAACAGGTCTGAAACTTTAGTATGTGATAGCTTACCAAAAAGAAGATGGACAACATATTTGAAAAGATTTCCCTAACTTCAATACTTTTGAAGATATTTGACATTTACTTCTTCTGTTATTTAGCTACAAATGAGAAAATAGCTATTACTCACTTATGGCATGCAATGGGACCCCAAACTATGTACCATCTTATAGCCAAGGATAAAGTAACTGAACAACATATTTGAAGAAAAAGTTGTTACTGCAATAGTTTTTGAGTTATGAGCCCTTTACTCAAAGTAGCTAAGATTGCTATTACTCACTTATCTTTAGGCCTAAGTCAATAAAACCAAAAAAATTTTCAAGGGCATGAAAATTCATTGGGACAATTAATTTACAAAAAATCTGTAGCTGTAGTAGTTTTGGAGAAATCTGCGTGACTAACTAACGCACGCACGCACGCACACACAGACATCATTTCATAATCTCCCTCCCGGGCTAAAGCCCGGCGGGAGATAAAAATGGCATCAGAGATGCCCGTACCCCACAGCCTAGGATAATAGTTTTCAACACCATGAGATATAGAAGTAGTGAAACAGTACACAGATTGGGATACTTTCAGAGCAGTGTCCAAATAATGTTTAAGTAGAGAAAGTAATATCTAAGAGAAAGAAACTGCATGTAAAGATTAAGTATTAAAACAAGACAATTCAGTACACTAAAATTTATAAAGCTTTATGACTTCTCCCATTTTGATTTTCATTTGTATGGTCGAATTATGGTTTGGATGTTTTGAATATTACCCATACATACAGATGTAGCAATACATGCTTTTATGTGGAATTGGGGCAAAACCTGTGGCTCACTTGATGCAATACCATCTGTTTCAATGGGAAGTTGCAAAAATAAAACAGTTAATGACTTCTAATATGACTTTAACAGTGCTTAATCTACACCAAAATACACCCAAAGGTGCAACAACCAAGATTCAAGTAAAAAGATATGAGAGAGATATAAGAGAGATAAATAGTATCAGATATCCTCGTAGAGACATAAAATAGCATCAGATATGCAAGATCAAAGGTCAAATCCAGGTCACACCATGACACACATATAACCCTTGATCAATGTCGCTACCAAATATCAACTTCCTACATATTTTGGTTTCCAAAATATAGCCCAGACAAGGCATTATAGGTCAAAGTCCCTACGGCAAGGTCAAAGGTCAAATCAAGGTCACACCATGACGTTTTACATCTACACAGCCTAGCCAATGTCCCTACCAAGTATCAACTTCCTACGCCTTACAGTTTCCGAGATATAGCTCAGACAAGATATTATAGGTCAAGGTCACTACGGCAAGGTCAAATCAAGGTCAGACCATGATGTTGCACACCTACACCCCCTAACCAATATCCCTACCAAGTATCAACTTCCTACACCTTATGGTTTCCGAGATATAGCCCGGACAAGATTTTCAAACTCAAGGTCACTACGGCAAGGTCAAAGGTCAAATCAAGATCAGACCATGACATTGCACACCTACACCTCCTAACCAATGTCCCTACCAAGTATCAACTTCCTACACCTTACGGTTTCTGAGACACAGCCCGGACAAACTTTTTCCCGCCGCCCGCCCGCCCATCCGGACACCATGGGTGAAAACAATACCCCGACAGCCCTTAAGGGCTGTGGGGTAAAAACCACAAAGTCATAACATAAGCATAACTAAACATATTCATGCTTTCAACCAACAAAATAATCAAATCCTACTTGAAACATGCAAAGAAGCAAGAAGTTCATAATAAAATATGCAAATAGGAAAACATAAGGTCATGGAATTCTGTGGGATTTCCTAGTAATATTTTAAAATAAAATATGCAAATTAAAAATGCAAGGTCACAGAATTTCGTGGGATAACCTAGCAACATTTAGTTTGGTGCAAATAGGGGTGATGTCTCAGAGGTGATGCCTCCATTGATCAATGCATGAAACAGAGTACTAACACAAATCAATTTTTCAGATGTCAGAAAAGCAAGAAAATTAAGAACTGCCATCAGTCATACTGCTTAAATATGTACATTTTTGACATCCTGTGTGATTAAACATTCCTACCTACCTGGAATAGACACTGGCATCAATACCCCTGCTGTCTAACTCATGCCCAAGCCAGGCCTGTACAGAGCTCAACACAGGCACATCAGCTGCCATGCTATGCTCTAGTTGCTTCATCCACACAGCTTTTCAAGTGCTCAAATAACAGCTTACTTCATCATGTACATTACGTAGATATCCAACTTCCACTGAGATTTATATGAATACTCGCTTGATTCACTTTTTTCTAATCAGACCTGCATGGCATTGTGAACACATTCAGGTTACAAATAAATACAACACTTAATAACAAAGTGGGCACATAAAGAGACAGAAAAAAGAAACTGTCCCACAGAGAGGAACATAAGACAGGTACAATAGCACCTTTTATAGCAGTCAAGGTTTGTATTTTGGCTCTGTTTTTCAGTAGTCCAGGTCTATATCAGGGACTATTGGCCCTCCTGGATGGGCGTCCCATTTATATGTCTTCACTGAGCCATCATTTCATTCTAAGCAGGAGCTACAGAGTAACCTTCTGTTTTCCTTGGACAATGAGCTTTACTACCACACATGCAATTATTGGCTGCATTCCACAACTTCCTGCAGATATAATGCTGGTGGATACTCACAAAACACCACGTGACCTAAGCGATAAAGAAAATAACAGAATAGAAAACATAAACAAATCACACTTCATAATTATATCTTAGCCTTAACTGTCACTTTTAAAAGGAATGTTTTTTTTTATCTGACTAACGACACCAAAAAGTATTGCTATTAGGGGTGCGACCGAGCAGTCGACACTCGTCAAGCGAGGCAAATTTCACGAAAATTCGATCCCAATCCCAGGGTCAATTGCTCGTGTATACATAATAATCTATAAAACCGGTTACATTTTTTTTTCAGTTAATGAAACATAAATAGCACACCTTACTTACATTAAATCGCATAATCCATTTTAACATAATATTATTGATATTATTTACTGACAACAACTAATTCAAGCGATTCAAAGCTTTTATCTTTATATTTTTTTCCTTTATGGGAGCCGCCATATTGGATGTTGTTTCCTGTTAAGGTGGATACTAAAATTCGCAAGGGCTTAATGACGAGTTTTTATCTCCGAGCAATCGATTCGAATCATTTGTACTCATCACACCCCTAATTGCTATATCAGACACTTGACAGTGAACCTGTATTATGGAACTGGAATCATTTTATTGAAATACCATAAAGGAATCTTGTGAGAAATATCTTTTGTTATTCTGTATGACAGACATAGCTTAAATAATTGGAAAATATTTAGAAAATTATACCATCTTACCCTATAATTTGGGACATACTTTTAGGCTATTATAGGCTTTTATAGCAATGTCTTTTGACTGAAACTAGTTCTCAGTCTTGTTTATGGGCCTCTTTGATTAAGAACTGACACAAGGTACCAGGATATTAAAAAACAAGCAATCAATGCCTGTGAATGGGCTCTGTGTCAGCTGACTGTGTATTCTGAGTTTCACAGTAGAAGTGAAACAAAAAAGGACACAAAAGTTGTGGCCTGCAACTGGTTTTCAGAAGTACAAATTTAACTATTAAGGTTTGAAAAGTAGGTGAATACCATATTTAAACAAAATACTGTAAATGCAATAGTTTTCCAGTTATAAGCAATTTCCTCAACAGTGAGAATCTCAAAGTAGCTTTTGCTCACCTATATAATCAGCCACAGTTCTGCAATTTACTATGTTGTAGCTGATCCAAAAGCAGGTGAATAACATATTCAAACAAAATACTGTATATGCAACAGTTTTCAAGTTAAAAGTGATTTATTCAGTGAGAACCTGGAAGTAGCTATTGCAATGAGTTACAGGTCTGCAATTTCACTATGTTATTGAGTGAAAAGTAGGTGAATAACATATTTAAACAAAATTCCCTAAATGCAATAGTTTTCAAGTTATAAGCAATTTACTCAAAGTGAGAACCTCAAAGTAGCTATTTTGCAATGAGCTACATGTCTGCAATTTCACTGTTATAGCTGACCCAAAAGTAGGTGAATAACATATTTAAACAAAATATTCTAAATGCAATAGTTGTCAAGTTATAACCGATTTACTGAACAGTGATAACCTCAAAGTAGCTATTACTCAGCTGTGCAATAAGGTACAGGTCTGAACTTTTACTATGTTACAGCCAACCCAAAAGTAGGTGAATAACATATTTAAACAAAATTCTCTAAATGCAATAGTTTTAAAGTTACAAGTGGTTTTACTCATTATGAAAGGTACTGGAAAGTCAGAAAGTAGCTATTACTCACTTAGCTATGGGGATGTAACACATTTTAGTAAAATGCTCTAAATGCAATACTTTTCAAGTTATAAGTGATTTAGTGCATGATTTCATGAATTTTAATGCAGAAAAAATTATTTTAAAAATTCACAGAAAATAATTAAGAAAGATCCAAGTCTTATACTCACAAAAGGGAATCTACCTGTGGCCTAGTACATATTTGCAGGATAGGAGAGAAATCCCTTCAATAGTCAAGGAGAAAATTGTGATAAAGTGTTGAAATTTCCACACTTTGGATAGGGGTACCTCACTTCTAACGGCTCTGGGGAACAGACGAACAGACAGATCTGCATGCATTTTACGATTTATCATCCTTGATGGATAAGGAATCTTTTAAAATTAACAGCATGTCTCTGGGCCTTGTAGTTTCAGAGGAGAAGATGTTCACGCGGACACAGCAGAGTGATGACATAATGTCAGCTGACATAAAAACTGACGGACTTGATTGAAAAACTGAGGACAAACTTAGCAAACCAGGTGTTCCAAACACCATTAAAACAAGACCACTGCCGCGGTGTGTATCTCCCGCCGAGCATTAAATAGCCCAGACAAGATTTTATAGATCAAAGTCACTACGGCCAGGTCAAGGGTCAAATCAAGGTCAGACCATGACGCTGCACACCTACATCCCCTAACCAATGTTCCCACCAAGTATCAACTTCCTACACCTTACGGTTTCCGAGATATAGCTTGGACAAGATCTATTACTCACTTAGCTATGGAGATACACTTCCAAACTACTGACCATGTTGTAGCTGTGGAGAAAGTAGTTGAAAGTATTAGGTAAAATTGCTATTACTCAGTCAAAAGTAGGCCAAAGTTCACCAAATCCAACAGCATAAGATACCGTTGTACTACCCTGTGGCTCAAAAATTCGCTCTAAATTGCTGTATCTCTTACGGTTTGTGAGATATTTGTGATTTTTCACATTTTCACTAAATGTAGCATGTATAACTAGAGCAATGCTTTTGCTAACAAAAGCGAAGCGTCCCTTAAAGTTTAAAATGCTTTGTGGTTTTAATAAGCATGCTGTAAAGCTAAGAATGCACAAAGCTGCACTGTATGCTTTCCCAATACCTCTTAATACATTCTGAAGCTATAAAAGCAACAATAAAGGAGATATAAGGCAAAACTAAAAGCAACTATTTTATGACCCCAGTTTGACCCATAAAGGGGGGTCGGGGGATAAAACTGACTGGCTATTTAGATTCTCCACATATGCTTTCCCAATACCTCTTAATACATTCTGAAGCTATAAAAGCAACAATAAAGGAGATATAAGGCAAAACTCCAAAGCAACTATTTTATGACCCCAGTTTGACCCATAAGGGGGGGTTGGGGGATAAAACTGACCGGCTATTTAGATTCTCCACATATGCTTTCCCAATACCTCTTAATACATTCTGAAGCTATAAAAGCAACAATAAAGGAGATATAAGGCAAAAACTCCAAAGCAGCTATTTATGACCCCAGTTTGGCCTATAAGGGGGGGTCGGGGGGTAAAACTGACCGGCTATTTAGACTCTCCATATATGCTTTCCCAATACCTCTTAATATATTCTGAAGCTATAAAAGCAACAATAAAGGAGATATAAGGCAAAAACTCAAAATCGGCTATTTTATGACCCCAGTTTGACCCATAAGGGGGGGTCGGGGGGTAAAACTGACCGGCTATTTAGACTCTCCATATATGCTTTCTCAATACCTCTTAATACATTCTGAAGCTATAAAACCAACAATAAAGGAGATATAAGGCAAAAACTCAAAATCAGCTATTTTATGACCCCAGTTTGACCCATAACGGGGGGCCGTGGGGTAAAACTGACCGGCTATTTAGACTCTCCACATATGGTTTCCTATTACCTCCCAGTACATTTTATAGCTCTAAATGCAATACTTAAGAAGATAATAGGAGGGTTGGCCTAAATTTAAGGCTTTCAGATTGGAAGGTGTTAGAAAATCACTCATAAATGAGACATTTTTCAAGGGATTGCTCCCAAAATCTAATCAGCTCGCGTTTTCGATAGTATGAACAGGTGCGTCAAATTATAAGGCTGCATAGCAAGTAGTTTTTCCTGAACTGCGATGACGGGGGGGGAGTGTACTTCAAAAAATTGTTTTTGATCATGTGACCTTCATAAAGGTCAAAGGTCAAATTTAAGCATGCAGAAAAATTTTCCAACGCCTAAGGTATATAACTGCCAAATATGGTTTGAAACCTAATAATAAGGGAGATATTCAAGGGAGACCATAATGCGGCGGCGGTGGCGAGGAAACTGAGGCGAAAACAAATAAGCGCCCTTTCAGGGACGCTTAATTAGCTACGGGTCTGAAACTTCACCAAGTGAAAGCTCTCCCAAAAGTAGGTGAATGAGTTATTTGAGAAAAATTGGGTATCCGCAATACTTTTAGAGATAATTAGCATTTACTCATTTTGAGTAGGTGAATAACTACGGGCCTGAAACTTCACCAAGTGAAAGCTCTCCCAAAAGTAGATGAATGAGTTGAGAAAAATTGGCTATCTGCAATACTTTTAGAGATAATTCGCATTTACTCATTTTAAGTAGGTGAATAACTAGCTACGAGTCTGAAACTTCACCAAGTGAAAGCTCTTCCAAAAGTAGATGAATGAGTTATTTGATAAAAATTGGGTTTCCACAATAGTTTTAGAGATAATAAGCATTTACTCATTTTGAGTAGGTGAATAATTAGCTACGGGTCTGAAACTTCACCAAGTGAAAGCTCTCCCAAAAGTAGGTGAATGAGTTATTTGAGAAAAATTGGCTATCTGCAATAACTTTTAGAGATAATTCGCATTTACTCATTTTGAGTAGGTGAGTAATTATCTACGGGTCTGAAACTTCACCACCTGAAAGCTCTTCCAAAAGTAGGTGAATCAGTTATTTGAGAAAAATTGGCTATCTGCAATACTTTTAACTAGTTTTAAGAGATAATTCGCATTTACTCATTTTGAGTAGGTGAGTAATTACCTACGGGTCTGGAACTTCACCATGTGAAAGCTCTCCCAAAAGTAGATGAATGAGTTATTTGATAAAAATTGGGTATCCGCAATACTTTTAGAGATAATTAGCATTTACTCATTTTGAGTAGGTGAATAATTAGCTACGGGTCTGAAACTTCACCAAGTGAAAGCTCTCCCAAAAGTAGATGAATGAGTTATTTGAGAAAAATTGGCTATCTGAAATACTTTTAGAGATAATTCGCATTTACTCATTTTGAGTAGGTGAGTAATTAGCTATGGGTCTGAAACTTTAGCATGTGAAAGCTCTTCCAAAAGTAGATGGAGTTATTTGAGAAAAATTGGCTATCTGCAATACTTTTAAGAGATAATTCGCATTTACTCATTTTGAGTAGGCGAGTAATTATCCACGGGTCTGAAACTTCACCATGTGAAAGCTCTCCCAAAAGTAGATGAATGAGTTATTTGATAAAAATTGGGTATCCACAATACTTTCACAGATAATTAGCATTTACTCATTTTGCTCTTATGGTTTGCGAGATATCTGTAATTTTTCACATTTTCACTAAAAGTAGCAATAAAGTAGCCATTACTCAGTTGTACATTGAGCAACAGTTGTGAAACCTCAATTTGTTACAGTTCACAAACAAGAGGAGAGTGCCCGTGAACGGGCACTGTGTCAGCTGACTGAGTGTTTTTGATTTGTGAAGGTGATTAGAGGACAGAATAATTATCAGGAAAAGGGCTGTACAGAAATACAGTAAATGGTAACTGAACAGCAAGTTCGAAAGAAATTCCGAAGCTGACAGAAGAAAAGGATAAAAAAGTTGTGCCCTGTAAATGGTATTATGAAAGAAAATAACAAGGCAATTGTTTAAGTGTAAAAAATAGGTTAAAACATATTGAAAGAAATACTACAAATGCAATATCCTCGTTCGACCTTGAAGAAGGGGTCCAAGGTCAAATCTAACCACACAAATACATTCCCAGCCCATGATTTCCTATGGTTTACCATTCCAAACCTCTAGGACCAATTATAAATGAGTTATAAGCACTTTTAAGCTTGGCTGTCCTCATTTGACCTTGAAGGAGGGGTCCAAAGGTCAAATCTGACCATACCAAAAGATTCCGAGCCAATGATTTCCTAAACCAAATCTCTGTCACTAATAATAAGCCAGTTGTAGGCACTTTCAATTTTCGCTATCCTCATTTGACCTTGAAGGAGGGTTCCAAGGTCAAATCGGACCATATCAACAGATTCACAGCCCATGATTTCCTGTCTGTTTACCATCCCAAACCTCTGGGACCAATAATAAGCGAGTTATAAGCACTTTTAAGTTTGGCTATCCTTGTTTGACCTTGAAGGAGGGGTCATTGAAGGTCAAATCTGACCACACCAAAAGATTCCCACCCCATGATTTCCTACAGGTTGGTTTATCATCCCAAACCTCTAGGATCAATAATAAGGGAGATATAAGCACTTTTCATGACTGACAAAAAACACCTGTGGCAGCCATCTTGTTTCTCAAAATGAGGCCAAAAATATTCCCAGACAACATTTTATGGTTATTAATATATACTGCAAACTTAAGAAAGCTAGCTATAATATTTTTTTTCATCAGAGCAGTAATGGTGAAATCTCTCTCTACACACTGCGCCTATCCAGTGGATACAATGATTTACTCAACAGTGAGAACCTGAAAGTAGCTATTGCTCAGCTATGCCATGACATAGAGGTCTGCAATTTCACTATGTTATAGCTGACCAAAAATTCTGTGAATAACATATTTAACAAATTACTCTAAATGTAATAGTTTTCAAGTTACAACTGATTTACTCAACAGTGAGAACCTCAAAGGAACTATTACTCAGCTATGCAATGAGCTACATGTCTGAAATTTTACTATGTTATAGCTAACCCAAAAGTAGGTGAACAACATATTTAAGCAAACTACTGTAAATGCAATAGTTTTCAAGCTACAACTGATTTACTCAATAGTGAGAACCTGAAAATAGCTATTGCTCCGCTATGCCATGAGCTATAGGTCTGTAATTTCACTATGTTATAGCTGACCCAAAAGTAGGTGAACAATATATTTTAACAAAATACTCCAAATGCAATATTTTTCAAGTTATAGCTGATTTACTCAACAGTCAGTACCTGAGAATAGCTATTGCTCAGTTGTGCCATGAGCTATAGGTCTATAATTTCACTATGTTATAGCTGACCCAAAAGTAGCTGAATAACATATTTGCACAAATTTCTGTAAATGCAATAGTTTTCCAATTATAACTGATTTACTCAACAATGAGAACTTCAAAGTAGCTATTACTCAGCTATGAAATGAGCCACAGGTCTGAAACTTCACTATGTTATAGCTGACCCCAAAATAGGTGAATAACATATTGAAACAAAATACTCTAAATGCAATAGTTTTCAAGTTATAGGTGATTTACTCAACAGTGATAACCTAAAAGTAGCTATTACTCAGCTATGCCATGAGCTACAGGTCTGAAATTTTACTATGTTATAGCTGGCCCAAAAGTAGCTGAATAACATATTTATACGAAATTCTCTAAATGCAATAGTTTTTAAGGTACAAGTGATTTTACTCATGATGGAAGTTACTGAAAAGCCCAAAAGTAGCTATTACTCACTTAGCTATTGAGACAGACACCCAACGTACTCACCATATTGTAGCTATGAAAAAAGTAGCTGAATAACATATTTTAACAAAATGCTCTAAATGCAACACTTTTCAAGTTATAAGTGATTTACTCAACAGTGATAACCTAAAAGTAGCTATTACTCAGCTATGCCATGAGCTACAGGTCTGAAATTTTACTATGTTATAGCTGACCCAAAAGTAGCTGAATAACATATTTATACGAAATTCTCTAAATGCAATAGTTTTCAAGTTATAAGCGATTTACTCAATAGTGATAACCTAAAAGTAGCTATGACTCAGCTATGCCATGAGCTACAGGTCTGAAATTTCACTATGTTATAGCTGGCCCAAAAGTAGCTGAATAACATATTTATACGAAATTCTCTAAATGCAATAGTTTTTAAGTTACAAGTGATTTTACTCATAATGGAAGTTACTGAAAAGCCCAAAAGTAGCTATTACTCACTTAGCTATTGAGACAGACACCCAACTTACTCACCATATTGTAGCTATGAAAAAAGTAGCTGAACAACATATTTTCACAAAATGCTGTAAATGCAACACTTTTGAAGTTATAAGTGATTTAGTGCATGATTTCATGAATTTTAATGCATTAAAAATTATTAAAAAAATTTATTAAAAAAAAAGTAAGACAGATCCAGGTCTCATACTCACACAAGAGAATCTACCTCTGGCCTAGTACATATATGCAAGATATGAGAGAAATCCCTGCAATAGTCACTGAGAAAATTGTGATAAAAAGTTGAAATTTTCACACTTTTGGTGGGGGTACCCCCCTTGTAATGTCTCTAGCAAACAGACGAACAGACAGATTTGCATGCCTTGAACAATTTTTCATCCTCGATAGATAAGGTATCTTTTAAAAAAAACAGCATGTCTCTAGGCCTTGTAGTTTTGGAGAAGAAGTTGTTCACGCGGATGCGTACGCGTCCGCGTACGCCCACGCCGCAGAGTGATGACATAATGTCAGCTGACTGACAAGTCAGCTGACATAAAAAGTAGATGAACAACATATTTGAGAGAAATTGTGTAGTTGCAATACTTTTGAAGATATAAGCCATTTACTCATTATGGTTATCATTAAAAATTGACAAAGTAGCTATTACTCACTTAGCTATGGAGATACACTTCCAAACTACTGACCATGTTGTAGCTGTGGAGAAAGTAGCTGAACAACATATTGCAACAAAATACTCTAAATGCCATAGTTTGAGAGTTATAAGCCATATAATTATATTAGGTAAAAGTGCTATTACTCACTCAAAAGTAGGCCAAAGTTCACCAATCCCCTTAGCATAGGACATTGTTGTACCACCCGGCGGGTCAAAAATTCGCTCGAAATTGCTCTATCTCTTACGGTTTGCGAGATATTTGTGATTTTTCACATTTTCACTAAAAGTAGCAATAAAGTAGCCATTACTCACTTGTACATTGAGCAACAGTTGTGAAACTTCAATATGTTACAGTTCACAAAAAAGTAGATGAACAACATATTTGAGAGAAATTGTGTAGCTGCAATACTTTTGAAGATATAAGCCATTTACTCATTATGGTTATCATTAAAAACTGACAAAGTAGCTATTACTCACTTAGCTATGGAGATACACTTCCAAACTACTGACCATGTTGTAGCTGTGGAGAAAGTAGCTGAACAACATATTGCAACAAAATACTCTAAATGCAATAGTTTGAGAGTTATAAGCCATATAATTATATTAGGTAAAAGTGCTATTACTCACTCAAAAGTAGGCCAAAGTTCACCAAACCAAAAAAATTTTGAAGAGCGTAAAAATTCATTAGGACAAGTAATTTACTGAAAATGTGTAACTGTAGTAGTTTCAGAGAAAAACTGCGTGACCCACGCACGCACTCACGCACGTACGCACACACATGGTGCAAATTATAATCTCCCACCGGCGAGCCGGGCGGGAGATAATATCATCTATTCAAATATAGTATGGAAGTGAAACTTAATTATCAGTAAGATTTATCCCCTTCATATGTGTTCCACATTATTCCCATTATTTCAACAAATATTTCATATTCTATTTAAAAATTTGTCTACAATTTAAATCATTATATTTACTCTGCTGGTACTTCCAGTTGATTGGTACTAAAACTCACTTTGAAATGACAATTACAATAACAATACCTGCCCCCATTTGTCACTCTGAGTCACACCCACAATTTGATGGGGGCTATGCACATTTTTTTTTATTTTTATTTTTTTATCTGGGAATCAAAATGGATGCACATGAGCCAGACACTAATACAGTAAGTTTGACAGTGACCTAGCGTTGCAATTTTTTTTAACGTAAAAAGTGACAGCACTGTATAATCTTCATCTCATTTTTCAACACTTATCATGGAAGAAAAATTTTAAATATTGAAAACATACCCTGAATCTGCAGAAATTAAAAACTTTTATCCTATTTCTGAACACTTGGGGATTTTTATTCTAATTTTGTTCAGAGGGATGTTTTGATTTCACATGTTTCACTTCCAGTCAGTGGCTCATTTGATGGGGGGGGGGGGGGTGTACTACAATGCAGAATCCAGGAATTTTGTATTGCCGGCCTCGCAACCTACAATTTTGATACTGACCCATTCCTACCTCAAATTATATATATAATGCATAGTCAAAAATTCTTCAATAACCAATAAATAAATATTCTTTGCAGATTTCATATTTTCTACCTAAACAAAAGACAAACCAGAATACTGTTCACACCGCTTTTGTCTAGCATGCATATCAGTAGTGGGTGGGGCAAATTTAGGACCACCTACAGAGTATTTCCTGTAATTTCAAAGAAAAAAGACCTTTTGTTGATAGTTTAGCCAATTTCTAAACAAAGTCAAAATTGGACTTTTACATCACATCCAACAGCATAGAGTCATACTTCGGCAGTCTCTCAGCATTGCAGCTTGTGAGAGAATCAAACACAAAGGTGAAAACCTGTGATGGGATCCCAAACTTGCAAACCACTAGGCCATTGAGGACCTACTAAACCCATGGAATGCTGAATGACAATATAAATGAAACACTAACTAGCATTGAACTGGTTCTTGAACTTTCTACTACCAAGAACCTGGTAGTGGGTGGACGATTAGACCAATGTTCGATCAATCGACGATTCGTCGGTGTCATGGTACAATTGCGTTCGGTCACTGACAACTTCTAGAAATCGATTAAATATTACCCTTCTTTATGTGTCTCAATATCCATGTATTTTTTCATATTTTAAGCAGTTTTCTAAACTTTCCTTTAATATATCAATAGATTTCTCACGAATTTTGTGTTTGTTTATAACTACCGCCATATTTACTGGAAGTGGGTGCTTTTGGTAGCTTCTAAATGTCAGAACACCGTTATTCTTACTGTATCAACAAATACTTCATCCCGGAAAGTGTTTCATGATTATATTGCCTTACAGTGGAGTAAAAAAGTCGATTATGGGTCGATCATCGGTCGGAAAAATGGACGAATAATCGACCACGAAAATTGAGGCGATTCCACTCACTAGTACCTGGTGAGATTCAATCAAACTGCTGAAGCGATAGTCAACCACTGCAGTACTAGTATCCTACCAGTGAAGGCCCATCTGAGACATCCTTGTTATTGGTCAATGACAAGTGTTTTCACTAGGGCAGGGTCGGTAGCATATTTTTCATTTCGGTATCCCGCCAGTGTAAAACCGTACCGATTCCGGGATACCGAAAGAAGAAATTTTGTTCTAGCATACACCCAATCGAATAAGCCCACCAATTGGAAGTAGGATTCGCAAAAAGAAAACACTGCAGTTCTGAAAGAAATCACTATAAAAGTGCTAAAATATATAAAAAAAATATGGGATAAAAGTTTGTTATTTCTTCACATTTGAGGTTTGTTTCTAATATTTTATGTTTTCTCACAATATTATACACTGACATTCGAAATACCGGCTGTAAAGTGTCACCACGGTGTTGAAGTGAATTGGTCTCGATACCGAGATACAGGTGTTACGACCCTGTCCTAGTTTTCACATATACACGAAATGGGCTTTCACTGGTATTTCTGGTTTGCAGTAAAACAGCCAAAAAAAGGGCTGCGAACGAGTACTCGAGCCTTGGTAGACGAGTCAATCTCGGCTAGTACTCTAGTCCATTTTAAGTACTCAGTTACTCGCGAGGTATTGTATTATCGCCCACGAATGAAACGTTTGTGTAAAATATGCTGCATTTCAGCATTTCCGTCACATAACATCAATTAAAGTTGTTGTTTTCGCTTGAAAACCTATAATTTACTCCATAATCTATAATATCTGGTTAAATGCGAGACGTTTCTGGAATCGACTATTTGTTTACAGAAGACTTCTAATGGTGGGAACTAAATCTTGCGGTTACTCGAATTCGGGTCGGTTGTCAGAGGGCGAGTACTCGATGCCATTTTTTTGTACCCGTCACAGCCCTACAAAAAACAGAAAATTTGTCAAAATATAACCAAGCTTACTCCAAGAATTGATTGTGGTGCACATCACTTAATAATTTCGTTCAAGGAAAATATTACATAAAACTCTAAATATAGTTCAAAAACATTCTTCTAAATATAAAAGCAGTGCGGGAAATACCTGCAAGTCGCAGACAAGCAAACTCTCCCACGGATAACTTGCTTACAAAAATGACACATGCAGCTTTTATAACACTAAAATATTGCCTTAAATTTCGTTAAAATGTATTACAGTATAGTGGATTATCGTAAAGTCGATCACTTAAGGCAGACTTATAGAGAGTGATTGTTCTCACTTAATAAAATTAAAATTCACCTCAAAGTATTAAGGTACACTGAAAAATACGACTTCATAAAGCAAATAAACCAACAAACTGCTGCAAGACTTCTAAGATTTTTTCTCAACAGAAACTTCAAACTTGGGTTTCAAAATGCAGAGAACAGATTGTCATTTGTAAGGTTGCTCATTAAGTTGATCACCTAGTACCACCACTTTCATAGGGATCAACAAGATGAATGCTCTGTTACAAGATGATCAATTACATCTGTGTAGAACAAAAAATCTGTACACAGATTTTATACTAGTTGTATTTTAATAAAGGTTTATTTCTGTAATGACGTAACATTTTAGTGATTATTTCAGAAAATATAAAAATATATCCGCTTGGAACACATTGCACGACTATTTTTGTACAATATATTCAAGAAAAGGGTGTTTGTTAATTTGCAAATTCAAATGAAGTTTGGCATGTGCGGTAAAGCTGTCAATGCTGACAGATCGACTTAATGAACATATCGACATTATGATCATCTACTATATATATTTGCAACCATTAAATTCAGCTCATTAAAACAGGTTATCTTATGAAAATATGATGAAACTTCTTAAGTTGAAGTATGTGTGCAATTTAAGACCATTCACCATAAAATAACAGCTGAAGCCATCTTTTGCCCAAGAAAAACGTGTTTTGTCTGTGTGAAGACATGCACAGATGATTATTTGAATATTGCAACATCTTTTCAATGATTGACAAAAAATGGGGCAATAACATGTCGCTAATTTGTTTAAAATTTGGCTGCGGGTTGATGTCTGTGAGTTGTGGGTGACAGGCTCATATAACCATGCAGTGTACATGGGCGTTCACTGGTGGATTGCCAGTAATAATAGGACCAAACCACGTCATTAGCGATCACTGCCACCAATGCATATTAAACACCACACACAGCAACGATATTTGGAGAGGCACCCCATTCCCAAAGCCATTAACTGGCAAAATAAGGGTTACTGCGGCATTAAATTGGGTCCTTAAATTAAATTGGACATAGGCTTGATGGATCCTCCGCAGTCTCCCACGACACTTCGACGTTTCTCAAAGCAGCATTTCACGAAACCAGAATCCTTATACCAACTAAACGCATACTACTTTTAAATAAATATTAAGCCTTACTCAGATATAAAGATCAATTTTTTGTAATTATCTTGAAATTCAAGTTTTCACAATGTTTATTACAAAACTTCAGCACACCCACTGGATACTGAAGTGATAAGACGGAAGTAATAACAACATAGTTCTTTTCTTGTTTAACAATCTAAACTTTGAATAATAAATCAGTATTATGGTGTTAAAATTACAGATAATGATAAATTAATATCATTTAGTATATTAAGTGATAAGATACCACTAGAGTGTCATCTAAACTATTTGTTTACAGCTTGCTCGTATGAATACAAAGTAGTGCAACGGACTGGGTGTCTTTGAAAACGACAAATTTGCCCGCGAATTAACCGAATTTTAAATATCACAGAATACGTCCCAGTTTAACATTTCCCCTTTGCACTTATATTTTCACATTATATTGAGCAACAATTATTTTTGTCACAATTTTTAAATATTGTGTTCAATGTCTACATGAAAGTTAAAATTTTAACATGTAATTTCATGAAAAAAATTCTTCTTGTTAGAACATTGAGATAGATATTGTGGTAAATTTTACCTGTCTTCTGTCACACCCCAAAGGTGATTTTGAAACATGTTCGTTCTGTTTGGCTTCTACATTCTAACTCCCAGTAAACTTTTTAAATCTCCCACTTGTTGGCTGTGAAAATGCTTGACTTTTGGTAAGATCTCGTCAGTTGGAGAGATTTCTGTTATTGCGTTTATAACCACTGGTAATGCTCAATTATGCAACATTCCCTTTCCCAGCAGGCACGCAACTTTGAAATCAGGTTGAATCCAACGGTGAAATCTGGTTGAAATACGTGTAGATTTTGCAAACCCTTTTTAGTTGCATCCAACCGGTGAAATCATGTTGAAACCAACTGTTGAAATCTGGTTGAATTCAATGGGTGAAATCTGGTTGAAATACGTGTAGATTTTGCAAACCATTTTTGGTTGGATCCAACTGGTGAAATCGTGTTGAAACCAACTGTTGAAATCTGGTTGAATTCAATGGGTGAAATCAGGTTGAAATACGTGTAGATTTTGCAAACCGTTTTTGGTTGGATCCAACTAGTGAAATCGTGTTGAAACCAACTGTTGAAATCCGGTTGTATTTATGTGCGAAATCTGGTTAAAATACATGTAGATTTTGCAAACAGGTTTTGGTTGGATCCAACTAGTGAAATCATGTTGAAACCAACTGTTGAAATCCGGTTGTATTTATGTGCGAAATCTGGTTGAAATACATGTAGAAGATTTTGCAAACAGGTTTTGGTTGGATCCAATGTATGAAATAGGGTTGAATTCAATGGGTAAAATCAGGTTATTTACATTGTCTTCTTTATTTGAATCATTGTAGCTTGTGTCATAATTATAGCTTCTTAATAATATTATACAATAACTATCCATATGCATATTTTACACTTTGGATACAACTCAAAGTAATTAATTCTTTCCAAGATGACATGTATTCATGAATCATTGTATATTCAATATTCTATTTCTGATGACATTGTAATGATACATAATTTTGCATCAAATATAATTATAATTGCTCAAGATATGTAAATCCATATTATCCAACTAGATATCCATTTTTATGTTTTAATAGGACCAGTATTATTCAATGTCTTCAATTGAAATTCTTTTTGTGAAATTTTTAAATATTTTTTTTTTCTTTGTAAAAAACAAACAATTGTGACATTACTTATATCTTCAGCATTTTATCCAATCAGTTTCTGTTAAATGTTTTATTAAGTTGGCTATAATTATATTGTAATTATAAAGGAGCTATAATCATGTAGCAAAGCCACAATTCTCAGTTCAGATGCTTGTGTCTCATACAACTTTGGCATATAAACTGAGAAAAAACACAAGAATAGCCACATTATTAGAACTCCACCCATTACTCCCCACCTTAATTAGTTGTCAGTGCTGACCACAAAAAAACAGACTTAACGAAGTAACACCATGCATGCAATTGAGCAAGGGTAAACCCCCACCTCCACCCCTGCTGTGTTATCTAATTACTTTAGTCACAGGTCCAGTGTTCTGTGTAGCAGGGTACAGATAAGAAAAACCAGGAACCCCCCAACCTCACTGTTGTGTGATAAATGTTATAGCTTAGGTTCTCTGTATAGAGAAGTTTTCAGTGTAAACTTGCAAACTGAAAACTAGTTCTTTGTGTATGGGAGAATTTTGAGAAACAAATGCTAATTACTAAGTTTTGATGAATAAGTTTGAATTTATCTTTTTTTTATTTAAGATAAGTTTGACTTCAAAATGTTTTTTTTTTAATTATCGGGAATTGTATTAATCAAAATATAATTATAAATTATAAAAATTGTATTTCGATGCATCAGTTAATTACAATAAGGAGGATGGATAAAAATGTACAAGTACATGTACACATAATCTTTATCATCTTTATAATCTTTAAAAATTAGTCTTTGCTTTACAAATAACTACAAATTCAAAAACAATTGCAATAATAGTTCTTTCAAAAAGTTAGACTTAATCACTATATCACCCTCTAGAAAATGAATTTTCAATCAACCAGTCATTCAATTCCCAATATTCAACCTGTTTTCTGTTCAATAACATGACTAAGATTTCATGTCGAAAAACCTAACTTGATTTAGTGGTGATTTTTTATGAAGTATCGCTACTTTTTAGCAGTCAGAAATCCAGCTTTGAAATAGTGTTGAAATTGTGTCAGTGTCATTTTTTCAACCAAAAATCACCATGATTTCTGGTCAAAATATCACTACTTTTTCATGTCAGAAAACTAACTTAGATTTAGTAGTTGGTAATGTGCATTTCAACGTCAGGACCTGTTTTCAACTCTAAATCAACGACATTTCAAGGCGTGTGCCTGCTGGGTTGGTTATGTGAAAGAAAGCCCTATATCTACTACTTTACAACACGCACCAGTGTCATTTCCGTTAGGTATTAATACAAATACTGTTCTACTTCAAACCTTGACCAACTGTACGTACTGGTTTCCTAGCTCTGTCATTCCAACTACCCATTGTGATATGGCCTGTACAGTGTTGAAAGCGACGTAAAACCCAAAATAAATAAATAAGACAACGTTGTTTCCAAGCAACCAGAGAATGTTATTTACTTTGGACTCATGGCTTACCAAAACATTCTACTAGCTGTCTTTTTTTTTTTTTTACTTCAGAGAAGCTGACTCAGGAAACAGCCATTCTTGACACCAGATATCCAAATTATGCAATTACATGAACATTTTGAGACTGTGTTAATATGATTTTACAAGCAGCTGAGAATGCCCCACTGAATCGAACTGGCAACACCATTTGGTGGACTAATTAATGATTCACCTTGAAGATCTTTACCATACAACCAGTACTGGAAGTTCCTCATCAGTTCAAGGTCGCTAAGATTAGTATTCTGGGATGGGGATACCACCTCCTTTTTCTGACTAAGTTAAAAAACCCACTTAAATATAAACATCCAGCTTTTCTAGCAAGTATTGCAGAAGATGTCTATAACTGTATGGACATGTTCTCTTCTAAGGTCAAGATGGACTTGTTGCACACAAACATTGAAAGTTTCTTCCCAATCCCTTGGTGCTTTCAGTGAGTGGACTTGATACTACACCCACTTTTGTGTTACGTTACCTGACTGGTTGACTATCTGTCTGTCAGTACTTTGATTTACTCGAAGATGAAATGATACATCACTCCTTGTTCTGGCTGTTCTTTCTTGCAGGTAATTTGAATTCCTTTCCATAAGTCTTCATGCAATTTATGTTTAATGATGTATGGTTACCACTTGAAATTATTTGATGACACCCATCCCTTCTGATATGAGAAACAGAATGATGTCTCAGACTATAGTAAATGGCAGGCAATCAGAATCATGAAATAAACTCTGATGGCTGTTATTCAATTCACAATTCACTCTTCAAATAAGAATTGACTTGGTCAAGATGCTTAACTTTTCCTTCAATAGACTAGGTATTTGTTTTTATGTTGTCCAACTTCTTCACTAAACTTTAATTGTTCTATAACCCTTCCCCTCTACAATCTTTTGTTTGCATCTGTAAAATTCTTTAGCTGCACTTTATATTCATTACACTCTTTTGCTAATTCACTGCTGATTTGCATATACACTTTCACCCTATCTTTTTCTTTGTATAAGCCCCTTTTCAAAAGTCTTTCTCTGATTTTCTAGTCTTTCATATACTGAAGCTTTCAGGGTTCTATTTTTTGAGTTACTTTCAACTGATGGTTAAACCTATAGATTCGAAATATGACAAACTTCGATTCACCTTTTCCTGCAGTCAGCTACATTGTTAAATTGTCATTCTGCATTTGTTTTTCAAGCAGCTTTGCAAGTCGTTCCAATTCACAAGAATTTTCCTGAAGCTATTTCTGCATGATTACTTGTATTAATTGTTTTCTGTACACTACTTTAAAAGAATAAGTGAGTCTTACTGCACTTAATTGATCAAGCCACTACTGAAAATACTGTGCCATCTCTGCTGCTGCATGTCCATTGCATAAAAGCTTCATTGCTAACTTAAACACCTTTGAATTTTTCTCCAAACAAAAGTGATCATAGATAACACTTTTAACAAGAGATTCTATAGTTTCTGTGTCTCACACATGTTGCAAAATATGTTAAGCATATTCTCTTATAACAAATTTTATATCCAGGAGAAGAACCTGCAAACTTGTAATAGATTATATTAAAAAAACCAAAGGAAAATCAAGATGGAATTGCTTTACCAAATAAGTAGGTGTTAAGCACTTTTCTGTAACGTAGTAGAGATCTATAGACAATGAGGTATATTGTTCACTCCAGAGATTATGTTGGAGATGGCAGATAAAGTTCATGTTGAAAGATATTTATTAATTTTTTTTTTTTGTTTATTTATTTATTTGTAATTGACAGTTCATAAGGAAGAACAATTAAGATTTAAGAAGGAATTATCAGATGTATTATATTTATACTTGCATCTACTCTGTAAGAAAAGTGGCAAGAGTATATTATTTTCACTCCTGGTTTTTTGTTTTCACAATTGTGTAACATTGGGAGTTTTTTCTCCTCCCATCTATACTTTATAATTCACTTATGACTAACCGCTATGGCTGGGCCTTGGCAAACACATTAATTTTCTTAATTTTTACTTTAGAATGCTTGAACATGTCCTTGACCTATGCACTAATTCAAATGACTGTTTGTTTTGGTTACTTGGGGAATAACCTATTAGCATAAATGTACTGAGACTCACAACACTCCTCCCTTGAATGACAGTAATAGCCTATTCTTGTCATGTACATTATTTCATTTTATTTTATAACTACGAAGTTGGAAAACAAGAACAACTCCCCATGAAATAATATGTTCCTATATATGTTTTATGTTATTTTATAACCAATACAAATACTTACAAAATGATGCAGTTCCATTGCGGAACTCAAACAACAAAAACATAATAGGATCTAAAGCATATATATAACCCCGAAGAATACTTCACTGCAATTGACACAATTTTTATAATTATGTAGTGTACATTTTGACAGTCAAGGACATGACCACTTAAAGCAGTTCTTTTACTTAACACCAATAAGATTGAGAAAGCAGTAGAGAGATCAATAAATGCAGTTGGCTCGTTTATTGATAAAAAAAATTTGAATTTTATTTTTGACAAACAAGATGACTACTTCAGTTCAGTTATCAACCTTGTACACATATTGCTAACAATTTTAATTCATTACACCTCATATGCTGCATTGATTATTAGCAACTACTCTTTTGAAGCTTTAGATGTGTAGCTTAAACCAGACACATAGGTCATCTTTGCGTAATGAAGTGCTTTGATAATATGACTAATCACTTTTTTTAATCATGCCGGAGCTTGGTCTCAGAAGTTAACAAATTTGTTACTGAATCACGTTGCTGTCATCTCTGTAGCTGTGGGTTCATTCAGGTATACAGTGTTTCATGTCTGCTTATGTGATATATAGTCCAAACATACAAAACTTCTAACTTTATGCAGTTTACAGTATGTACAACATGAATGCACATACGATCCCTTGCGTTATCAAACGTGGCCACAACTATGGCCACGTATGTAAGAATTAGCACATTATGTAACATCTCCCCTCCTTTCAGGAATAGTTGTCATTATCACTATGTTGGGAGCAATTACAATTATTAAACCCTTGGTGCTATAACCAAACAGTATGGCATGAAAGTCATCTAAGTCTGTCAGGAATGATGACCCGGCTTCCTCTCATAACGATGCCATCGCTTACTGTGAGCTCGTCCCGAAAACTGAAGTACACTCTAATATTTTCTGGTACAAGTTCCTTATGATCTGGCCAGCCTTTAGAAATGACCTGCCTGAGGGCGATCAATGCATCATCTTTTGTGGTTTCATGCCTGTTTTTGTTCAGCATCTCATTTCATACACAGTGTGTACTAACTCCTCTCTTGATGGGTTATGAACTGGTGCTCTGGAAAATGTATCTGCCACAGAAATAGTCCTTCCAGGCTTGTAAGTAATGGTAAAATCATAGTTTTTGGCTCTTAGCAGTAGATTTTGCAACCTTCTCGGTGCACTATTCAGACATTTCCTGGTGATAGCTTCTAGAGGTTTGTGATTAGTGATTGCCTCAACAGGTCTACCATACATGTAGTTGTGGAGTTTTCTCCAATCCAAATATTGCGGCAAGCATCTCCTTTTCAATTTGCGCGTATCTTTTCTCAGTGTCAGTAAGTGATCTACTGGCATGTGCGAGTGGGCAGCCATCCACTGAGCCAAGGCCGTATTTGCAGGCATCATTTTCAACAGTTAGCTTCTTGTTGGTGTCATAAAAGCCTTTTCTTGGCTGTCTGTCCATGTGAAGTCCACCTCCTTCTTAAGTAAGTTTACCAGAGGAAATATAATACTGGACAGCCTTGGAGTAGTTTACCATTCCAACGAGCCTTCTCAACTCAGTGACATTTTGTTGTTTGGGGGTGTCATCTTGGCGATAGCTTCGATTTTCACTGGATCTGCTGACAGGCCACCTGACGAGACCCATGAAACAGATTTCATTCAACTTGGTTTCAAATTTGCTCTTGTTTAACTTTATGCCACGTTCACGGCACGGCATCTTTGGAGGAATGTCTTCAAGTTCTTGTCATGTGTCTCCTGGTCCTTGCCATAGATGATAACATCATCAGCAAAGCAAATGACTCCTTGGAGGTCCTCTAGAGATTCTACCAGCTTCTTTTGAAAAATTTTCAGCCGAGGCAGAGAGACCAAATGGCAGACGAAGCCACTTAAATCTACCAAAGGGTGTTTGGAATGCGGTCAATAGACTGGATGGCTCGCCCAAACATACATGCCAATATCCCGATGA